>CM076582.1:353472264-354083277 GCA_034641835.2 Pinus albicaulis
ATGTTTAGCTGCTGCAATTTTGATCTGAAGCTTCTTTTGCAAGTTGTGGATGAAAGATTGTTGTGTAACCAACTCAAAAAGAGAAGAAAAGAGATATAAACGCCTTAGAAATGAGCCACTTCGAGGGGGAAACCTCCAATACATTACATAAATGAACAATTCTTGGATGCTACAATTCACAAAACCTCCTTTCTATATATAGGAGTCCATGGGGCTAGAATGTAATTGTAGTGGGGCCACAGCGTAATCCTAGCCGACCTAACAATAATAATTTAAGGGCACAATAATAACAATATGGGGGTTACAAGGGTACAATAATAACAATAAGGGGGTTACACTAACAACAATAAGGGACTATACTAGTAATATAGGGACCTAACATGCCCCTCTCCTTCAAAAAAGTGTTGTCCTCAATTCTTGAGTAGCTCTGGGTGCTTCTATATAAATTTCTCATCCTCCCATGTAGAATCTTCAGTGGGTAAGTTCTTCCACTTGATGAGATACTCTGAAATTGATCGATTCCGTAGCTGTCGAGTTCTTGTTTCCATGACTGCTTTAGGTTCCAATATGATTTTTCCTTCCTCATCAAGTTCTGGAAATATTGTTTGAACCGGAAGATTTTCACCTATAACCTTCTTTAAGCATGAAACATGGAAAACTGGATGCACTCGCGAAGAAGCAGGAAGCTCCAATTTGTATGCCATAGTACCAATCTTTGCAACACCTTGTAAGGACCATAGTACTTTGGCGATAATTTATTATCCTTCTTAGCTTGCTTGAGGGACATTTGTTTGTATGGTTGTAGCCGTAAAAATACCCAATTTCCTACATCAAAACTTCTCTCGCTGCGATGTTGATCTGCCTGTTGTTTCATTCGATTTTGTGCCAAATTCAGGTTATCTTTTAAGAGTTGGAGAACTTCTTGCTGATGCTCGATGTGATCTTCCACTGCTTGAACCTTCGAATTTTCCCTTAAAGAGGATGTGATCGATGGTGGATGATATCCATAAAGTGCCATAAATGGGGTCATTTTGCTGCAGTATGGAAGGAAGTGTTATACCACCATTCAGCGAGAGGTAACCACTTGACCCATTGTGTTTGTTTATCAGATACAAAACAACGAAGATATCCTTCCAAACATTTATTTACTATCTCAGTTTGACCATCAGATTGAGGATGATAAGATGAGCTATGAGCTAATCGAGTACCCAAACAAGAAAATAAATCCGTCCAAAAATTTCGAGTAAAAATGGGATCTCTGTCGCTCACAATAACCCTCGGGCTTCCATGTAGCTTTTGAATTTTGTCCATAAATGTAGTAGCAACTGTACTTGCTTTAAATGGATGAGATAATGCACAAAAGTGTGCATACTTGGTAAGTCTATCAACCACCACCATGATGACACTCTTTCCTTTGGACTTAGGTAAACCTGTGATAAAATCCATTGAAATCTCCTCCCAACGTTGACTTGGAATGGATAAAGGTTGTAGAAGTCCTGGGGTCTTAATTGTTTCCACTTTATTATGCTGGCAAACCAAACATTCCGCCACAAACTTTCGAATATCAGATTTAAGGCCATCCCAAAAAAATTCTTTCTTCACCCTGTGGTAAGTTTTTAAAAATCCCGAGTGTCCTCCTAGAGGAGAAGTGTGCAATTCCAGAAGAATATTTTGTTTTAGTTGAGAATTCTTACAAAGATATAAGCGATCTTTGTACCATAAGGAATCATTTTTCCAAATAAATGTATCAGATGTACTAGGATCTTGCTGCAACTTTTGAATGAGTATCCCTACATCTTTGTCCTTCTTCCATTCATCTCTTGCTTCAGTTATCCAATCTGGTTGGATAATAGAAATGGCACAAAGCAATGCTTCCACCTCTTCATTCTTTCTTGAGAGTGCATCTGCAACAACATTCAGCTTTCCTTTTTTGTAGATTATTTCAAAGTCGTAACCCAACATCTTTGTGACCCATTTTTGTTGAAATCCTCGCAACTGCTTCATGGTTGTGGAAACTTTCCATTCCTTAATGGCTTTAATTTTGTTAGGGTCCACTTTAACACCCTCGTGAGATACAATATGACCCAGATATTCCACCTCTTGTACTCCATAGAAACATTTGGACTTTTTTGCATATAATTGTTTCTCCTGCAATAGTTTGAGCACCCTGTCAACATGTTCAACATGATCCTTCCAAGACCTGTTGTAGATTAGTATATCATCAAAAATACTAGCACAAATTTTCTAAGGAAGGGTTTGAAAATGGAATTCATCAACCCTTGAAATGTAGAAGGTGCATTGGTAAGGCCAAAAGGCATGACCAAAAATTCATAATGACCTCATGAGTTCAAAATGCTGTTTTTGGAATATCTTTAGTCTTCATTCTAATTTGATGATATCCTGAATGAAGATCCAACTTGGTAAAATAAATTGCTCCATGTAATTCATCCAATAATTCATCAATCACAGGAATGGGAAATTTATCTTTAATGGTGAGCTTATTAAGCTCCCTATAATCCCGACACATTCGCCATGATCCATCCTTCTTATGTACCAATACTACAGGAGCAGAGAAAGAACTTTGACTAGGTTGAATTATACCCGCCTCTAACATTTCTGCAATCATACGTTCAATTTCGCTCTTTTGGAAGTAAGGATATCTATAAGGCCTGATGTTTGGAGGAACACTTCCTGAATCAAATGAATAGCATGATCATGATCACGAATAGGTGGGAGTCCTTTGGGAGTTTCAAACACCTTGGAATGATTGTCCAAGACTTGTTGGAGATCTAGTGAGCATAATTGTGCAATTACGCCTCGCTGTTCTTTCTTTAGAAGCTTTGTCATGACATTAGAGCTTATTATCCTTCCCGGCTTCCCCGCAATACCCCGTAATTCAACTTCCTTTCCTTCTGAAAAAAATTTCAAGAAAAGTTCTTGAAAATTAAAAGCTACCGTCCCCAAAGATTGTAACCATTGTACTCCTAGTACAACATCAGCATCTCCCATAGGAATGGCAAGCATTGGACTAATCAATACATATTCCCCCATGGTTAGCTTGATATTATGGCATTTTCCAGAGCAATTTATAGTTCCTCCATTTGCAACCATCACTTGACATTCTGGTGCTGGGTATAGGAAACAATTTAATTCCTTGGCTACCTTATAATGAATAAAATTATGGGTGCTACCTCAATCAATCAACACTATTACCCTTTTCTTCTTTATATGTCCTTCTATCTTGAGAGTTTGAGGAGTGGTAATTCCTGCCAGTGCATTACACGATATGGTCGGATTCATTTCTTCCTCTTCTAGGGGTGGTTCCCGGTGTATATCCTCTTCTTGTTCATTTTCTTCTTCTTCTTCACAATCTATGTAAAATAATTTCTTCTCAGCACACTTATGACCTTTAGTGTATTTGCTATCACAACTGTAGCAAAGCCCTTTTGTTCTTTTTTCTTCCAATTGTTGTGGTGTCAACCTTGTAGGTTGTGGAAATCTAGGCGTAGCAACACTTCCTTCTTTATAGAATTGAGTGGTAGGCTTCCTTGTCGCCATAATTTTACATTCAACTTTTCTTGCCAACCTGAATGCCTTCTCCAATGAATCAGGTTCCAAAACACGAACTTGATGTTGGATGTTATCCTTTAAAGTGCCTATGAAGAGATCAATCCTGTGTTCCTTTGGAATATCAGTTACCCTTATATTCAATTTTTGGAAGTCCTCAATGTGCTGCCCCACTAAACCCTTTTGTTTGAGATTTATCAATTGGCTAAAGAAGGTGTTGCTCTTTGTATCCTCATAATGTGCTATCATTTCCCCCGTAAAAATTGACCAAGTGACAATTTTTTTACGGGAGCAAAGCCATCGATACCATACAAATGTATTTTGTTCTAAATGTAAAGTTTCAATGCGTACCTTTTGTGTGTTTTGCACGTTATGGAGATCAAAATATTGCTCCATCTGTAGTATCCATGTTACAGAATCCTTTCCATCAAACTTCCTCATATCCATTTTTGGAATATGGTGGTTCTTTCCGCCAACATTCGAGTTTATGGAATCATGATTAACATTTATTTTGTTCTCATCAAGAGGTTCTTCTCCTATATTTCCGCCATTAGGAATCATTTCTGGTTTTAAGCTTGTCATCAAGCCTTCCATGTATGCTTTTAGATCATTCTTCATGTCATCCATCTTAGCTTCCATGCCGACTTCCATGCCATCCATCTTAGCTTCCAAACCATTCATCTTATCTTCCACGCCTTTCTTCAAACCATTCATCTTATCTTCCATGCCTTTCTTCAAACCATCCATCTTAGTTTCCACGCCTTTCTTCAAAACTTCCATTTCATTTTTTGTTGTTCTTTGCGAGAGCGAAATTTGTTGCATTTGCTCTTGTAATTTTGACATGTCATGCTGCCATTCTTCATCTTCATGAGTAATAGTAGAGCCTTCTAAAGGCTTAATGGGTGTTGAATTCTTTTTAGGGGCCATTTCAGACTCCAATATTGATATTTATTCTACAATAGGCCCTTGCAATCAATTCAACTTGATTCTTCAAACAAGACTTATGCAATTCGGAAAAAAAATACACACCTTTTACTAGCTTTGAGGAGCTCGATATTGAAATTGAATTTTCTCTGTAATTAAAAATCTTCGATATCTCAAATTCAGCCCTGTAGTAGCCCTCTGAAGCTTCTTTCAAATGCCACAGGTCTGACCTGATTTGGATTCTCCAAGACAAATTTGTGTCCAATCTCCCACAATGACCTAATTTTGGACTGGTTCAGTAGAGTGAACATGTACGACTTGCCACGTGTCAATGTTTTGTTCTTTGTCTCTGAAATTGATATCCAAGAAACTACAGGCCGTGTGCTTGCGACCAATTTTGACGGAACTCCAATCCAATCTTCAGAGAGAGAGTTATTGAACTTTTCCCACGATCACCTCTTTGAGATGAAATTCAGGAGCCTGAAAAAGCACTACCTTCCACAGATCATATCTCCAAAAATATTGCGAACCAAGTTCTGAAATTTTTTGACGAATTTCCTCGGGATTTCAGCTTCGCACCATATGAATTTCAGATTCTAAAACTTCGTAGAAAATTTTTGAGGCATGAAATTCTAGTGATAACTGCTTAGGAGCTTGAAAAATGCATCTAACTTCCATTGTATGATATCTCCAAAAGAAATATTGTGAACCAAGCTCTGAAATTTTTAGAAAAGCTTCCTCAGGATTTCGGCTTCGCACCCTAAAAATTTCAGCTTCTGAAACTTCGTAGAAAAAAAGTTATAGCGCAAATGCCACGATGACCTGTTTGGAGCAGCGAAACCCTAGAATCCAAAGCTCTGATACCAAATGTTGTGTAAACAGCTCCAAAAAGAGAAGAAAAGAGATATCAACGCCTTAGAAATGAGCCACTTCGAGGGGGCAACCTCCAATACATTACATAAATGAACAATTCTTGGATGATACAATTTACAAAACCTCCTTTCTATATAGGAGTCCATGGGGCCATAATGTAATCCTAGTGGGCCACAATGTAATCCTAGCCGACCTAACAATAATAATTTAAGGGCACAATAATAACAAAATGGGGGTTACAAGGGTACAATAATAACAATAAGGGGTTTACACTAACAATAATAAGGGCTATACTAGTGATATATGTTGTGTAACCAGCTCCAAAAATAGAAGAAAAGAGATATGAACGCCTTAGAAATAAGCCACTTCGAGGGGGAAACCTCCAATACATTACATAAATGAACAATTCTTGGATGATACAATTCACAAAACCTCCTTTCTATATATTGGAGTCCATGGGGCCATAATGTAATCCTAGTGGGCCACAATGTAATCCTAGCCGACCTAACAATAATAATTTAAGGGCACAATAATAACAAAATGGGGGTTACAAGGGTACAATAATAACAATAAGGGGTTTACACTAACAATAATAAGGGCTATACTAGTGATATAGGGACCTAACAGTTTCTGTCCATAAAAAGGCTCCTCTTTTTGTCAAGTTAGTAAGAGGGGCTGCTAGTTGTGAATATCCCTTTACAAATCTTCTGTAATAAGTGCAAATACCCAAGAAGCTCCTTAACTCTGTTACATTTCTAGGAGTTGGCCAATTGAGAATGGCCTCAATCTTCTCTTGGTGGACCTTAACACCTTGGCTCCCAATGATGTGACCCAGGTATAGCATTTATGTCATTCCAAACTCACATTTAGAGATTTTGGCATAAAATTGATTTGCCTCCAATATTCCCAGGACCTCGTCCAGGTGCAGCGGATTCTCTTCCCATGTTTTACTAAAGATCAGGATGTCGTCAAAGAAGACCAAAAAAATTTTACGCAGTTGCTTGTTGAATATATGGTTCATGCATGATTGAAATGTTGCAGGAGCATTGGTCAACCCAAAAGGCATCACTTGGAACTCATAATGTCCATAGTGGCATCTAAAAGCTGTTTTTGGAATGTCTTGATCACGAACCTTGATCTGGTGGTACCCTGAGTGAAGGTCAATTTTTTAGAAGTATTTGGCTCCCTTTAATTCATCCATCAACTCGTCGATCCTGGGGATAGGATATCGATTTTTGATGGTCTTTTTATTCAATGCTCGATAATCTATACACATCCTCAGGGACCCATCCTTTTTCTTAACCAAGACAACTGATGAAGCAAAGGGGCTCGAACTCGGCCAAATGTGTCCTAATGCCAACGATTCCTTTATTGCCTTTTCTATCTCATCCTTGTACACTTTGGGGTGCCGATAAGGTGTAGTGATGACTGCTTCGACCCCTTCTTCTAGTTCAATGATGTGCTCAAAGCCCCTATCAGGTGGACGTCCTGGGGGAATATCTCCAAAGACCTTCTAGTATTTTTGCAATAGTGCCATAATATCAGGTGGGTACTCCTTGTGTTGCTCTACTGGTTTCTTCTCCATGATTAGGCACTCTATTACCCATACAATATTCCCATGTCGGAGATCTGCCTCCATCCGATTGGATGTCACCACCTTCGAAGGATATGCATGCATTCTTCTCAACTTCACATTTTTACCATCTGGTCCTGTGAATGCGAGTTCCAAGTCTTGGTAGTTTACTGTATGATTTCCGATGGAATATAGCCATTGTACCCCCAATAGTACATTAGAGTCTAGGCAGTCTATGACAAAGAAGTTATCTGTAACTTTGTAGTTTCCCATTGCTAGGCTCATGTTAGGAATAATCTTAGTGAAGGACATGTGGTTGTGCTCTTTCTTTCCAGGAATCGAAATTGTGAAGCCTTCAAATTCTTCAGTGGCTAGTCCCCTTCTGGCTACGAATTCTACATCAATGAAGTTGTGGGAGGCCCCACCATCAATTAGCATAGTGACCTTTTGTCCTTGTATGGTGCCCCTTACCCGGAGGGTGTGATATCTTGGGACCCCTGTAATACAGGCAATGACTCCCTCCTAGACTTCTTCCTATATTTCTCCCATGCCTTGTGATTCCGCTTGATTTAACTCTGGATTCTCTTCCTCATCTTCACTTTTAGAAAATACTTCAATATAGTGTTCCTTCCCTTTAGTACACCGATGCCCCAGTGCCCAAGGTTCTTGACAAGAAAAACATAGCCTTCTCCTTCTGAGATCTTTTCTGGACTCATCATCCAGCGTCCCCTTACCAACTGGCTCCTGTTGCTGCTGTTTGATTTCCTTCCCTTTTTGAGGAATATAAAATTTAGGTAGGAATCTATTCTTGGCTACTGCATCCTGCATATCCCTTGCACGGTTGATTGCATCTTGCAAGGTGGCGGGTTGGTAGGCCCTAACCCACCCTCGTAGGGGTTCTGACAACCCTTCTATAAATAACATGACCAACCTAATCATGGAGAGGTCGTTGACCATTACTACAAGCCTCTGGAATTCCGAAACATAAGATTCAATTTTCCCTGTCTGTCAGAGCTGGGATAGCTCACGGAAGTATATCTTAGGATCCTTCCTATCAAATATTTCTATTAACTTCCATGTGAATTCTATATAAGAGATGATGCTAGCATGTCCCAGAGTGGTCATACCATGTTGCCACCATTCGTGTGCTTCTCCATCAAGATGAAGTGTGGCGTATTTGATGGCATCCTTTTCCCGCATGGGATTGAGCTAGAAATATGTATCCAGTTTATTTACCCATGAACGTGCTAAACACTTCGACGATCCATCAAAATAAGGAAGAGTTACCTTCCTCTCAACTTTCTGCAAATCTACGTTTGACTGATGGCTCCCATATTTGGTTGCCTTCCTTTGTTGTTTGCTCCTCATATAGTAAAAGTCATTAAGACTCAGGGTTGCTTTTACGTTGGGAGGCAACGTATCATATTCTTTCATCCAGGCGGTAACTGTCTCTACAATAGGTGAAGGGAAGTCTTTCTCCCTATAGGAGTCATCCAAAAATGGAGGCATGGTTGGCCGACTAAAAGGGTTGCTCCAAGTGTTGAATGGACTGTTGCTATGAACATTGATATACTCCTGCGGTGGACCATCTCCGCCTGAATGGGAACCTCCTTCCCCATTATTTCTTTGCACATTAGGTTGCCCATTCTGTGCTCTAAGGAGTCCTATGATGGTGTCTTGAGTGTCAACAATCTTTTGTAAAGCATCTTCAAGTTTGGTATTCTCATGATCACCCATGGGTCTTTCTTCCCCTTCGTTTTTTCATTGACTCCTAGCCCTTTTTCCTTCCCAATTAACAGTAATACCCTTTTGTTTATCCTTCCTTGGCATCCCACAGCTGGCCAAGATGAGGCTCTGATACCACTGTAATATACCTTGTTAAAATAACATAAAATAATAATACTACTACCGTAATAAACTCCAGAAAGTCATGTCAAAATGAATCATAAACACCATGGAAATAAACCCCATTTAAATAAACTCTCACAATAACTTAAAACTTAACCCAGTTATCAATTATTTTATTGACCAGGTTCACACGATCATTACAGCTGCATAATGGGCAGGTGTTAAATCAATTATGAAGACATTCAATTGATGCGCATTGGCAAACTCCTCGTGCTTCAGATTACTGGTAGCCCTCCCTGCATGTCATATAACAACCTAAACCTTTCACACTGCTCTTGCCAGATCGAGTGCTTCATGTAAAACCATGAACTTCTCACAATGCACTCACCATTTTCCTGGACAGGGTTCATCCTCTTGCTGGGTGGAATGGTGTCTTAAGGGAGATGCGTAACCTACTGCCACAAAGGTCTGTGCTCTAGGCTGTCACTAGTTTAGGTTCAACCTTCTAAATGATGCTTAGCTGCCTCCAAACATTCTCGACCATCATGCATTCTCTCGTCGCTAATCTGACTGAAGCTGGGGATTCTAATAGTGCATTGCTGCCTCTATTACGGTTGGACAGTGACGGTGGGTCTTCTATCACCAGCGATTTCGTGTAGCAGTCGTTTATTCAGTGAGACAAGGAGCCACGTAGATAGATCATAGTGATTATTCACCCATCCAACTCTGATCTCCATCCATGTGCGTAAAACCTGATATCATCGACAAGCTATAGTGAAACTTCTGCAGAGAAAATCACAGACCCTTCAATCTAGCCGAGAAAAGAAGAAAACCCTTTCAACTTAAAATAAAATAACTAAACCAACTTGGGTGATCGGGGAGACCACCGAAATTGGGTTTGCCCACTAGGGTGAAATCAAGTCTCACCGAAGAGTGGCTGAGGGTCTCACCTGAAACCCCACAACTTGAAAACTCACTTGAGCTTTCAAAATATCAAAGGAGAGAAGATCAAATTCCATGTGTTACTCTCATTCCTCCTTCTCTTTTTATAGATTGCTACGTGGAAAAACCATGGGAAAATACCTGGGATCAAAAAAACCAAAAGGAAAAACCAGGATCAAATACCTGGGGTCAAAACAATCTAAAAGGGAAAAACCATGGGCCAGTGCCGCTTATTTACTATTTTATTTATTAATCTTCTACTATTAAGACTTGGTCCAATCGGTTAGACAGTTGGGAATATTACAGAATGGGATAGTATGAAGAATTCATTTGAAAGACTTAAGATGCTTTTGGAGAGTTTTAATGAGGAAAATGAGCAATAAAATGTTTTATTGCTTCGAGCTAATCAAGAAAAGTGCGTACTTTAGGGTGAGTTTGCCCATTAAAAGAAATTCTAGAAAATTCAGATAAAGAATTGGGTATACCTGAAATGTTCGAGGGATGAATTAGAGATAATGGTAACATTCCTGAAGTACAATTTGATTGTTCAACATGCTGAAATATCATTTTGTAATGATCAAAGGAATGAATTATTTCAGCTTCGTAGGCAGCTTACTAAATTTAACAAGAAGTTTTTGGATGAAGAGTTGAAAACAAAATATCTTGGTAGACATTTATTCTATTCAAAAGAGCTTCTGCAGTGGGCAGATGTTGAAGTATCTGAGCTTCATGCAAGAAAGGATGATTTGGAATTATGTTTATCGGTCACACAAGTTTCACCACAGAGGGCTAGGTTATATGTTGCATTCATGAGCAAGAAGTTTGTATCAAGGTGTGAGAATTGGCTCTGTCAAAAAAACACAAAGGGAAGAGTTGTTAAAAAGGTTACAGAATGCACTGAGGAGCTTGAGATGCGAACAGAAGGTGAAACACACCACATGAAAAAAATTGAATATTTTTTAGCTAAAATTTTGTTGTCATAAATAGAGGTGCAATCGATATTGGAGGAAAATAATGTTCTTGTTTAAAAGGTGGAGTATGAGTCAGTGAAGACCGAACATTAGGTCCAAAAATGTCTTCCACAAAAGAAATATGTCTTTTTCATATGATGCAACAACAAAGTTAACCCTTGCAGTGAAGGGATTATTACCAATTTTAGTGCAATTTTTTGTGCGAACATAAATCCTTATTAAAATAGTTTGCATGCAGAGGTATAATAGGAAGCAACTGTGCAGCCTTGTGGTTAATCCTAAAATCACAAGTACTATATATGTGATAAGAGATTTAGTTGAAAATGTGAGCATTGACTTGGAAGCAGGTAGAAAAGGTGCAATGAGAAATGAGATTTATCCTGAAGTCATAAATTTGTCATGCTATTAGAGCTGGGGCGGCTAAGTGCTAGGCCTTCGAACCTTCCTGCCGTTAAGGGAGAAGAACTAACCTGCCTATCGTCGAGGGAGAAGAAGCTACCCTATTCACTATTGGAGTGGTTGAGTGAAACACATGCGCTTGACGAGGAAATTCAGTTCAAGGGAGAAGAAGCACTGTTGGGGTGGTTGTGTTCGAACCTACTAGAGATTTCTTTCCGCCGAGAAGATGAGAGTTATGGGCATTCGAACTGTTGGAGATTTGTTACCCATACTGACTGGGGTTTGGGCCACGAAGTTGAAAATTCTCCTAAGTGCCAATTCATAACTACTGTTACTTTGTAGAACATTTTCCCTTTCCTCAATTTTTTATTATGGATAGAAACGTACGAAATCTAAAAGAGTAGCTTGTGCTTGAATTTGTTTTGTGTCATTTTGTGTGGTTGGCCACATATCTCAACCAGTATCCTCATATCCACAATAAAAATTGGCGGTCTATGCATAGATATCTTCTCTGCCTTTTTTTCCTTGTCTTCTGCAATGATCCTTCTTGAAAGATGTTGATATTAAAAACAGAGAAAACAGTATAGTTTTTGAACGCTCTCATCGAAAGTCCGTTTTTCCTATTGATTTTGAAATGTTTAAAATGTGTTGTTTTCAGATTTCTGATTGGTTTAAACAGGGCTTCCACATGTCAGTTTTCAATCCCTATGTCACTATTTAGTGGGAAGAATTATGATTTTTGGAGAATTAAAATGAATGCATGATTAAAAATTTTATGTTATTGGGATACTATAGAATCAGGGTTCATAGAACTTGACGTGAATGTTATAGCTGCAATGAATGATGCTAAAATAAGGCAATTTGATGAACTTAAAGAGAAAAAAGGTAGAGCTAAGTCTTTCATTTCAAATTCTTTGTATGAATCCATTTTTCCTAAAGCCACGAGTGCCAAGACTACTAAAACAATATGAGATATACTTAAAGTTGATAATGAGAAAGTAAAGATGGTAAAATTACAAACTCTCAGAACTAAATTTGGAACACTTAATGATTGAATCAAAAGAAGTTGATCAGTTCATGATTAAAGTTATTGGTGTTGTTAATCAGCTTCAGATGAACGTTGAAGAACTATAAGATCAAAGAATTGTTGAAATATTCTTAGATGTTTGCCCAAAAAAATTGACATGATAGTTATTGTTTTTGAGAGGGAAGAATTAACAAAATTTTGTGTGAAAAATTTAACATAGTCTCTATTAGCTCATGAAACAAGAATTAATTTAGATGTTTTTACTTTATAGAATGCTTTCAAATCTAAAGTTTCTATGGATAGAGGTAGAGGTAGAGGTTTTCGTGGGAAGAAAGGAAAAGGAAGAGGATAGTCTCGATCAGATGATAGATCATAAGTAACTCAAACACATTCTGATGAGTCTCAAACTTATCATGGTTGTAGGTGGATATAAAAATCAGAAATTCAAGGTCACTATTGTAAAAAATATGGCCATTATAAGTCTGAATGCCAAAAATTATAGTTTTTTATAAGTAAAAACAAATCCAATGTCACAAACACTAAATTCGAAACATCCGATGCTTGCCAAGTGATTGTGCAAGTACATAATAACGATGTTTGGTTGGTAGACATAGGATGTAGTAATGATATGATTGGTCAAAGTGATTTGTTTTAATATCTTGATGCATCTTTCAATTCTTCTATTGGTTTCATTGATTATCGTCAGGTCAAAGTGTCAGGAAAACGTGTTGTGCCTATCTTAACCAAACAAAATGTGGTGAAGAATATATATGATGTTTACTATGTACCCAATTTCAAGAATAATTTTTTGAGTTTTCGATAGTGAGATGCACATGGTTATGATATTAGCTTTCACAACACTACTTGCACGATTTCTGAACAATGTAGATCTCTTGTTGCAAATATTCCTATGATAAATAACATGTTGTATCAATTAGAAATGAAAAGTGAAAAGTTGTATGCACATAATGTTTCAACACCGAATGACACTGACTTGTGGAATTTACGATATGGTTATTTACCCATCAAAAGTATGATTCTATTACAAAGATAGTCTATGGTGAAATGTTTTCCTACCTTTCTTGACCATATCTCTTCTTGTACACGATGTATAATGGGTAAACATAAGTGATATAGTTGTTCATCGGCCTCTTATAGAGATAAAGAATAATTAGAGTTAGTGCATACATATTTGTGTGGTCCAATGCAAGCACAATCACTAGGTGTAAATTTCTATTTTATTATAGTTATTGATGACTTGAGCAAGAAAATTTGAGTATATTTCATCAAATACAAATCTCAAACATTTTCCAAGTTCAAGCAGTTCAAAGCTGAAGATGAAAAACAGAGTGGCAAGTTTATTAAAGTTCTCAGGTTTGATAAAGAAGGTGAGTATGAATTTAACAAATTCATTGATTTTTGTAAACAACATGGTATTAAAGAACATACGACAACCAGGTATACTCCACCACAGAAAAAATTCGTGGAAAGAAAGAAAAAAACAATTATGAATATGGCTCGAAGTCTACTCAAAATATGAAATTTGTCTAAAAGATTATGGGCTAAATTAGTTTCATGTTTGGTATATATTTTGAATATATCACCAACTTCCAGAGTTTAAATTATTGTACCTGAAGAAGCATAGAGTGGATAAAAGGTAACTGTTTCACACTTTCGAGTATTTGGCTGTATTTATTTCTTTCTGTGTGTCGTAAATTTGTCACGAATCCCTAAGACAATTGCAGGAAGAAGAGTATCACTTCCATCTTCCATCTTGAGTACAATTGCAGGCTGTGGAGCATCATTTGGGAGATAGACACCTTAAGAATTATTATGCACACATGTTACATGCCTTCCATCTCTCATCTTAATTAAGAAACCGTCTTATATGATTTTCACTTCAACTACCTCGATGACACTTAAATTAACATAATCCTCACCATTTTCAATGTTTTCTTCCATTCTCCCATTGATAGAGAACATTATTGAGCTGCATTAAACCCTATTGCAAGGGAATTTTAACAATTTATTTGTACAATTATTTCCATGTAGTGCCTTTTGTTGAACCCCAAAACTTGCTTCTCAAATAATTCAAACGAAACACAGAAAAATGATTTCATTCATGATGGACACGGTTGGACATATCGTAGGCGCCTATAAAGCACCAATTAGGAATATTTCTTGGCTTCAATATTTCTTTACAAGAATCGAACACAAGACCCTTCAAAATCCAAAGATCTTTGTGAATTATTGATGGTAGAAAAATTACATACCATATACAAAAAAATTCATACAATTATACAAATTCTTCTGGTATTGAAAAATGACAGGATTGTGTATGGATATTATAGAGGTTAAAATATCCTATAGTACACCCAAAAATAAAACATTCAGATAGGTATGATACACAAAACAATTTACAGGGAAAAAAACTCAATAATGAGTGCAATAAGGCCAAATCCTTATTTAATTGCACCCAATTAGGGTTAAATTTAAAGATATTTGCATCTACTTCTACAAGGTTGAAGCCAAAATTGACCTCTCCATGCTTTGACAAGGAATTGAATTAGCTAGTGTGAAATGTGGCATATAAAGGGGTCTAAGCATATAGAATTGGGTATGCACGGATATGCTTTTCAACTTGGCCTTATTTTTCAGCGTTTCCTGGGTGAATTTCTGTTATAGATAAGACGAGACAGGAAAGCCTGATATGAAGCCTATAAGACAGAATTTATTACCATATATGGAGGTGAATAGGAGGCACGTGGGCCTCATGCAAGGGCAAGGCCTTCAACTACATGAAGGACCCGATGAATAGGTTTATTTTCTCTTTATTTTATTTATTTATTTGTCTATTATTATTATATTATATGACTTATTTACTTGTATATTTGTATATGTAATTTATTTTAATTTAATTTTTTATTATTTTTTTGGTTGAGTGTATACGTCTAAATGAATAGGTTTATTTTCTCTATTTATTTATCAATTATTATATTATATTATATTGTTTATTTATTTTTATATATAATTTATTTTAATTTAATTTGTTATTATTTTTTTGGGTTGATTGTATATTTATAAAATTAGTTAATTAAATTAAAAGTGTGTAATTTATTTATCTTATAATTAATTGATTAATTAAGTGTAATTGGTTATGGTTAAGGTTGAATTTTAATATTAAGGTTAATATTTTAACTAATTAATTAAGGCTTCAAGATGAAAGACTTTGATGCTAAGAAAGAGACTAGGGTAGTTGACTCATAAGGTCACATAGTTCTCACTTAGTTAACTATCAGAGAGGATTTCATGGATCCATGAGGCTATGATCACTAATAATAATGCTCATTTACAAGAATAGTAAAATGAAAAAGTTACACCTATCATTTTGTAAACATGTGTGAGCTGAGTAAGAGCTAGCAAGGTTCTAATTTGCACTAATAATTGTTTTGTGCCATTCATAAATGGTGAGAACGTGAGGAAATTTAGATCGATGAGGGACAAAACAAGGAACATGTCACCTAAATGTCCCATTTCCATAACCGGGCTTTGATTTCTTCTTGTCCTCCCTAGAGGCAATTAATGAGAAATTAATAGTGCGTCAAATAACTAAAGTGGAAGTAGAGAACCTTCCATGAGGAGTAGGCGGCCCTAAGGTACTGAGTGATTTCAATATGGGACATCCACTTAAGGATATTACTAGAGAGCTTTAGAATATTAGCCTCCCAGAATTTTTTATAGGCCATGAAAGTGAATGAGTATAGGCCTAGCTTTAGGGAATGACAAGTTGTTTCACACTAAGAGGGCTTACTTCCAATTTGAAGGCTACGATAGATATATTTCAACTCAAAGATAGTTCCCTAAATGGGTGGGGTTACTTTGATCAACAAGTACACCTCACTGGTGATATAATTACTTGGGACTTATTTGAGGAAAGATTCAAGAAGAAGTACCTTCCAAAATATTATGAAGAACAACAAGTAGGATCCTTCCATGCTTTGGTGTATGGAAACCACATGGTAGAAGAATATCAGATGATATTCATGGAATCAATTAAGTATGTCTACTACATGGATATTGATAAATTCCATACACATTTCTTCATTTATGGATTAAATTCTAATATTATGGAAATGGTTCAGCTGCGTCAAACATCCTTAGTTGTAGATTCAACTGAACATGCTCACTATGTAGGTGAGCATTTGGACTTGAAAGTTCGAAACATTTTATTTTTCCAAAACATCCATGGTTTGTGGTGAAGGCCCCTTAGACCTTCTACAAGGGAGGATGTTCGATGCCACCGCCATATGGAAATAGGCTTATGCCTAGAACAACGGTAGAAAAGCTTTAAATGGATTCCAATATAGCTTTATCAACAAATTTAGGGACTCATGCAATTCTAGGTTAGATGCATGGAGCTATAGGTAGGGGCAAGGGTCATAAGGGAAGGATCTTTTTTAAGAGAGCAACATAACATTTTGTTCAGATTCTACCACACATCACTTTTTGTGGATTCAAGGGACCTCATTAATAGTGTTATTTTCCTGTGTTACAAATTGGTAACAACTGTGGAGAAGGAAAAACATTGATGGGAGTGTTAGGATCCTATAATAATAGGGTTCATAAATTTTGAATTGACTTTGATATTCTTGTAAATATGTACATACCTTGCTTTCTGCAAGTTGTTTTCCCATATTTTGAAAAATTAAAAATAATAAAAGGTCAAAAAAAGGGTAAAAAGTCCTAAAAGAAAGATCGAAGGACTTAGAAAAATATAATCCCCAAAAGAAAAAAGAGGAATATGACCTAAAAGTGAGCAATTCCAAATGCCACTACTTTTACTTTTTATTGCAAGAATAATGATTATGTGTAGAGTGTCAATAAATTGCATAATCCATGATCAGTTAAATAGTTTAAAATTAACTTTTCATGTTTTCAATTTCATGTTATAGATAGAGAATAAAGATTTGTCAAATAGTTTAAACTTGACAAATCAGTAGATAGGTAGAGAATAATGAGGAGCTCAATAGTTTAATCTGAACCCTCAAATGAAATAAGGTAGACTTAGATAGTTTTATGCTTTGAAAGAAAAAAATTTAAGGTTTCAAGTCTAAATGCACCTACAAAATGAAGAAAAAATGTTAGAAATAACATTGGGTAGGTAGAAAGCAGCTGAGCAATCATGTAATTAAGACATCATTGGGAAAAATCACTAATTTCCCCTCCCCTACAGTTATTCAGTATTCTAAAATATCAGTCAAAAAGGCTCAAAGAATTTCTCTGACTTTTGTTGGGACCAGATCCAAGGCTCGATGACTGATAAGTTAAAAATATTGAATTCTTACCTTAAACCCTCATTCATCAACATTTACCCTTCATTCATACATTAGAACCCCTTTTTCCTACATAAAGACACATTCTTACTTAGTAAAATTGTAACCTTAAAACAATTAACTTCATTCCCTTCAAAATCATTCATAAAATTCTCAAAATACATTTATCCTAAGTAATAGTGAAGTAATATAAAAGATGAGCAATGCTTTATTTTTATACCTTACTTAGAGATAATATGTGTTTTGTTTCCGTTTACTATCCCTTTATTCATATTAACATCTAAATTATTGTAGTTAATCCCTAAAAAGATCCTCCCATATATATTAAAACCCTTATATTTAAATTAACCCCCCAAAACCCACTATTTTACCTTTAGACGAAAGATTATTATCCCCATGTGCGCAAATAAACCCCACCCTACAAACCCCTTGGTCTAAACTTATCGTTATTCAAATACCCCGCCCCTATAGTTTTAAAACTCTTGAAAGGTTTAAAAAACTATATAATAAACTAAAGTGCACACCCATATATGTTTTTATTTGAAACATTTCATAAAAATGCTTTAATTTAAATAAACATTATATTTCCCTTCGCCGTCGTATAACCCAAGTTTTGAATCAATTAAAATGATTATTTATAAAGTCAAAACTGTTGGGTATGTGTTATATTCTTTCCATGACTAAGCATGCGCGGGGGGGTAAGAGGGGGCAATAGCCCCCCCTTTGCACTGGGCACAATAGGGGGGTCATAGGGGGAGCGGTTGCCCCCCCTGTCGGGGTCTGGGGCAGCACCCCGACGAAAATTTTTGGTCCTTAATTTCCGGTGGGTAGTCCGCATCCATGGCTTTGTGCATGGTTTTGCACATGGTTTTGGGGAACGATGGTTTTCAGCCCCTGGTATTTTTTGTAGATCCGGTCAAGGGAACTACGGTTATGCTCTAATCCAGGGTTTATGGATTGGGGTTTATGTATGCTTTGACATGTATATATATGTGTTGTAACACTAAAAGGAATATAATGAAAAATCAAGCTGGTCGTCCCGATTTGGGATCCAAGGCAAAATCTTTGTGTTTATCTGTTTTATGTTTTATGCTCTCGCTATTGTTTATTTTCTGTTATAATATTCGTGTGTAGATAATTTATGTTCAGGGTTAAAACCTACATTTGGTATCAGAGTTGTTTCGGCTTCAAGGCGACGCCTTTGTTGCCGAGGATTTTTTTTTTTGGGCCTGAGGTAGACCCTGTTCAGTGGGAGATCTGTGGAATCGATTCTTGTGGTGAAAGAAGATGGCGAGCGACGGAAAGATAGAGATCGAGAAATTTAATGCTCAGAGTTTTGAGTTGTGGAAGCTCAAGATGGAGGATCTGCTGGTGGATAAAGATTAGTGGATCACAGTAGATACAGGTACTAAACCAACGGTAATGTCAGATGACGACTGGAAGAAACTAGATCGGAAGGCTAAGAGCACAATACAGTTGTGTGTCTCAGATTCAGTATTGTTGAATGTATCTGGGGAAGCTACGGTGAAGAATTTGTGGGAAAAACTTGGGACTTTGTACCAATCTAAGTCTCTGGTGAATAAGTTGTTCATGCGGAAAAAGATGTATAACCTAAGGATGAAGGATGGAGACTCAGTGAAAGAGCATCTGAACGCCTTCAATACTGTGGTAAGTCAGCTGTCATCTGTTGATACTAAAATCTCAGATGAAGATAAGTGCATCAGTTTGTTGTGCTCTCTACCAGACTCGTGGGACAATTTGGTTATTGCAATAGGTAGCAATACAACTACCTTGAATTTTGATGACATTGTCTCATCCTTGCTATCGGAGGAAATGAGAGGGAGAAATATGGAGGGTCAGAATGGAGATGCCTTATCTGTACGAGGAAGGTCCTAGAATAGAAACAAGAATAAGGTTTCGAGTGGGAGATCCAAATCTAGAGGGAGATCTAAATCTTTTGGAAAGTTTTTAAAGGTGTGCTGGAAATGCTGAAAGGAAGGGCACTACAAAAAGGACTGTAGATCTAAAGCTCCTCAGAAAGGAAAGGGATTTGAGGATGCTCCTTCTGCAGAGGCAAAAACCACCTCGGATGAAGGTGGGGATGTGTATTTGGATTCTTCTTCAAATACACATGTAGATCAAGAGTCATGGTTGATTGATTCAGGTGCATCCTTTCACTTCACTCCCCATAGGGAGTGGTTCTGCGAGTATGAGAAATATGATGGTGATGTCTTCCTAGGGGATGATAGGAAAGCCAAAATCGTAGGACGTGGAAAGGTAAAGCTAAAGCTACAAGGTGGAAGGATTAGAATTCTTCCTGTTGTTCTGCATATTCCTGCATTGGCCAGAAATCTAATTTCTGTAAGCAAGATGGATGATGCAGGTGTAAAAACAATGTTTGAGAAAGATGCCTGCAAGATGGTTTGCAGAGCACTGGTATTAATGCGGGGAGTTCGGACTGGAACTCTGTGCAAGCTACAAGGTAGCACTGTTATTGATGGGTGTAACATTTCTGTGGTTCCTGAAAGTGGGACGCAAAGCCTAGCTGTCTCTGGAGAAAATACCATGCTATGGCATCAAAGGCTTGGACTTATTGGAGAGAAGGGCCTTCGGATACTACATAGAGATGTTATGGTAGAAGGTATGTCTAATTTTTCTCTGTATTTTGATTTCTGTGAACATTGTGTATATGGGAAGCAAAATCTGGTGAGTTTTCCTTCTGGTGCTAACAGGGAAAACAAGATATTAGAACTTGTGCAAAGTGATGTGTTTGGGCCTGTGTCAGTTCCATCACTGGGAAATTCTGTGTACTATGTTTCATTCATAGATGACTTCTAAAGGAATACATGGATATATTACTTGAGGAAGAAATCTAAAGTATTTGACAAATTTAAATAATTTAGGGCTCTGGTGGAAAACCAGACAGAGAAGAAGATAAAGGCGCTGAGGATAGATAATGGTGTGCAGTTCTGCAAGAATGAATTTGAAGAGTTCTGTAAGAAGTGTGGTATAGCACGATAGAAGACTAATCCATACACACCTCAGCAAAATGGAGTTGCAGAAAGAATGAATAGAACACTGATGGAAAAGGCAAGAAGCATGCTCAGTGGTACCGGGTTAGGACAAGAATTATGGGCAGAGGCAGTGGTGACTGCATGTTACTTAGTTAACAGATCACCTTCATCAGCGTTGGAGGATAAGACCCGACATGAGGTATGGACTGGTAAGAAACCCTCTCTTTCACATCTAAGGGTATTTGGATGTGATGCATATGTACATTTTCCAAAGGAGGAAAAGACCAAGTTGGATAATAAATATGAAAGGTGCATCTTTATTGGGTATAAGGATGGTTTAAAGGGTTACAAGCTTTGGAACCCAGAGACAAGGAAGGTTGTGTACAGCCAAGATGTGGTGTTTAGAGAAGTGAAAGATATTGTTAAACATGAAGTCCTACCAAAGGAACCTGAGAAGATAGAGTTTGAGCTAAAGGAGGATGAATCAGACTCTACAATAGAATAAGACTCAGAAGATGAAGAGCCACAAACTCTAGCTTTGAGAAGATCAGTTCGGGAAAGAAGGCAACCAGAAAGGTATAGTCCATCTGCTTTCTGTTCAGGTTTTTCCTTAACTATAACTGATGATGAACCCAGAACTGTCAGGGAGGCAGTAGATTCAGAGGATGGAAAACTCTGGAAGAAGGCCATGGTTGATGAAATGGCATCCTTGCACAAAAATGATGCATGGGATCTGGTGGAGTTGCTGGCTGGAAGGAATCCCATTGGGAGCAAATGGGTGTTTAAGAAGAAGATGAATGTAGAAGGAAAGGTGGAGAAATACAAAGCTCGATTGGTAGCGAAAGGTTATTCCCAGGTGCCGGGAATTGATTTTGGTGATATTTTTTCTCCTGTTGCCAAAGTTACTTCTATTAGATTACTTTTATATATTGTTGTTGCATTTGATTTTGAGATAGAAGAGATGGATGTGAAGACAACATTTCTTCACAGGGATCTAGAAGAGGAGATCTACATGAAGAAACCTGAAGGATTTATGGTGAAGGGTAAGAAAGAACTGGTATGCAGGTTGAAGAAGTCTCTGTATGGGTTAAAACAGTCACCAAGGATGTGGTATCAGAAATTTGATACCTATATACGGGGACTTGGCTTCACCAGAAGCAAGGAGGATCACTGTGTTTATTTTAAATTAATTGGGGACCGTGTTATTTATTTAGTCTTGTATGTGGATGATATGTTGTTGATTGGAAATGACAAAGAAATTATCCAAGATTTGAAGACCCAACTGTTCTCCAAATTCGACATGAAGGATCTGGGTGCTGCAAACTATATTTTGGGCATGGAAATTAAGAGAGATCGAGAAAAGAGGAAGCTCTGGTTAAACCAGAGGAAGTATGTCGAGACTATATTGCAGAGGTTCAATATGCAGGATAGTAAACCGGTGAATGTTCCTATTCCTATAGGTGTAAAGCTGTCTGCTGAACAGTGTCCCAAGACACAAGAAGAAGAGGAGGATATGTCACGTGTTCCATATGCAAGTGCAGTGGGTAGCCTGATGTATGCAATGGTCTATACTAGACCAGACATTGCACATGCAGTGGGAGTATTGAGCAAGTTTATGTCAAACCCAGGGAAGGAGCATTGGACAGTAGTGAAGCGGGTTTTCAGATATTTACGTGGCACTAGTGATTATGGCTTGTGCTACCAGGGAAGACCAGGATTGGAAAGAATGCTGGACATTCATGGTTTTGTTGATGCAGACTGGGCTGGAGATATGGACCAAAGAAGATCTACAAGTGGGTATGTGTTTAGCCTATTTGGAGGCGCAGTCAGTTGGATGAGTAAAAGACAGTCTGTAGTGGCTCTTTCAACTACATAGGCAAAATACATAGCAGCCACTCATGCAAGCAAGGAAGCAATTTGGTTGCAGAGATTGTGTTCAAGTATGGGGTTAGTACAACAACCTATAAGGATAGACTGTGATAGCCAAAGTGCAATTTTCTTGGCTAAGAACCATGCTTATCATTCAAAGACCAAGCACATTGATATTCAGTTTCACTTTGTTAGAGATATGGTTGAGGCTAAAAGGGTGTTGCTGGTAAAGGTGGACACTTTGAAGAATGTTGCAGATGCATTAACAAAGTCTGTGAGCACTCAGAAGTTCTCTTGGTGTAGAGAACAATGGGTTTTGAAGAATTGGGCCAATGACTAAGCTCTCTTGTGACCCCCTGTGGAAAGAAAAAAACAAGTGGGAGAATGTTGGGTATGTGTTATATTCTTTCCATGACTATGCACGTGTGGGGGGGTTATCGGCCCCCCTTTGTGCTGGGCGCAACGGGGGGGTCACGGGGCAGTGCCCCGGCGAAAATTTTTGGTCCTTAATTTCCGGTGGGTAGTTCGCGTCCATGTTTTTGTGCATGGTTTTGCACATGGTTTTGGGGAACGATGGTTTTCGGCCCCTGGTATTTTTTGTAGATCCTGTCAAGGGAACTACGGTTATGTTCTAATCTAGGTTTTATGGATTGGGGTTTATGTGTGCTTCAGCATGTATATATATGTGTTGTAACACTAAAAGGAATATAATGAAAAATCAAGCTGGTCATCTCGTTTTGGGATCCAAGGGAAAATCTTTGTGTTTATCTGTTTTATGTTTTATGCTCTTGCTATTGTTTATTTTCCGTTATAAGATTCGTGTGTAGATAATTTATGTTCAGGGTTAAAACCTACAAAAACCCATTGCACACATATAATAAAACTTTGTCCCACATATCATTCCAATGCAACTCCTAAAGGAATCTGTACCATTCACTCATAAACTCGAAATCCAATGGCAAAGCTCCAATATCGCGTAGATAAGATGCACGATCACCCAAATGCTAAAGCTGCACAAAATGGGTCGATTCCCATTATCCTCTCTCCTCCAAGTTCCCTTCAATCATTGGATCGTGTGGATTGAGTCTAATACCACTTACCACCATAACTCCGCGTGATAACCACTCTAGTTTTTAATCTGTTTGAACTCCAAAACCACCCTTCCTGCTGATGTGACCTGAATTTAATTCCAGATTAATACAACCAAAATGCATAATAAACCATTTTGAAAATTCATTTCATTCATCTATCTTCTTGTGCTTTAAACCTAAACCCTATGCAAAATTTCCCCAACTGTCAAAACACAGTTTTAAGCCATTTTCCACCATTTTTACACCTGAAGCCTGTAAAAAAATTCCCTAAAACCTATGAAGACTACCGAGGAGCTCCATATTCCTCTAGATAATATACTGAAGCCATCAACTCAGCCAGAACCTTATAAACTCTTCCAAACCCGATACCTACATTACAACAGGTATTTTTCTCAAATTGGAACCTGAAATCAAGTTGAAAAACATTTTAAAAGAAAGAAAACACATTTAAAGTTAAAAATTTGATCACTAAACTGCCAAAAAGTCCCAAAAACATGCCAAACTCTGGCAAATTTTACCTAGAAACCCTGTTTCTTTTCTGTGTGCTATTTTGAGGAAATTGGTGAGTTTTCACAGTTTAATAGTCCATTTCAAGCTTTGAAAAAAGCTAGAAAATATCTGCAGGTACCCTGAGCCTCTGTAACCCTTTTCAAGAGATATTTTAGCCCAAATTTCCTTTAAGAAACTCAGGAAACCCCTATTTTATGTTTTAAACCAACTCTAATGCCTGTAAACCTCTTTGACAGGCCTAATTAAATAAAAAACCCAAATAAAAGCCTATACTTTGCCAATTTTTTCCAATAAATCGTTTACTATAGTAAAATTACTTCTCCAAACAATCTAAACTTGCAGAAGTAGATCAAAATGCCAAAAAAGCAGAGTGTAAGCAAGCTTGAAGGTTCTAAAGCACCTAAACCTACCCCTGCCATGACTTCAATTATTGTTATTGTTGTCAATCCATTGCAACCACCTGTTGTTGATATTAAACACATTCCCCTAGCTGATATTGATTACAAGGTAACAGATCCCATAGTTGAATTCAACCAGCTAGATATCCATAGTCTTTATATGATCTTGAATAATTTCATATCTGGGAATTCCATTTGCCCAAATATGTTGTGCCATTAACTTAGCCATGTCAGGAGATCATTATATTGTGTTAGCAATACTATATTCTTGAACAAAGAGCCATTGTAAATGCCAGTAAAAAAGTGCTTTTCACCATCACTGTAGAATCAATTAATCAGATGTTACAGCTTCAGCCTGACCCCCAAGCAGTCCCTTTGTCTATAGAGGCCATCACCAAGCTATATATTGTCATATTTTCCCAAAATTTTCATGATTTTTCAGACTTGTATGCCTCTACATGTAGAAATTCCCAAGTTAAATCCTCCATATTCTACTACTAAATTACCTGAAGGATCAAGACATGTAATTTCCATGCTTTTTTTCATACTTGGATATTTCACTGATGAACACACTGATGAGTCCATCTTGGGATTCCTATCCACCTTTTCTCCAAGTCAACCACCTTCAGTAATCTTTGATTATGCTGGTTTCATTGCTGATAATATTCATTAGCAATTGGAAAATTTGCAAATAGAGGGAGTGTTTAGCTATACTTCCTACCTTTTCCACATGTTTCTATACTTCCAGTTAGATAATTTTCCAATTAATCTTCAAAAACTTGACATAGAGGAAAATCCTCTATCTATCATTTTTTGGACATCATTGCTCAGAAAAGAATGTACAAAGTTCAGTTATTTAGAGTTTTCAGAGTTATTTTTACATCCAGTGATCACCATGTTGACAAAGACAGAGGAGCCTAGAATAAATGAGGAAAAGAAGAAGATGTTGTAGTTATCCAAGTAGACTAAGGTTGGTGACTGATATTTGTATGAGAAATATACGGAAATTAGAGTCTTTGGGTCAAACTTGTTACCTTAGAAGTTAGCCAAACATCCTTAAATGAGGATTTTTGCCTTGGAGTATATTAGACAGATCCTAAACTCTTGTTCAATAAACTTCGTGGCAGCTAAGAAGAAGACCCAATTCAAACTTAAAAATCAAATTGGGCCATTCATATGCAGTCACAAGGATGCAGAAAAGAAGCAACAAATCAGTTATTGGAATATAAATTTGAAGAGATATTCCCTTGGAACTATGATCCACAAGGGATCTTGGGAAAGCTAAGGGTTAAATGAAAATTAACACCCTTTATATATGAAGCTAAACTAGAAATACAAAAAATTTTCCAATCAGCTTGAATGGACTGAAAACACCTTAATTGATGCAGTGGAAAAAGGTAATACTAGTCATACCTTAGAGACTGTAAATCAACCATAGAATTCCACCAAAATAATAAGGGAAGAAGGAGCCTATGTGGCAGAAACTACAACAAAAACAAAGTTCAATATTATCTATAAAAAAAGGCCTAAATTAGATACAACACGTAAAGAAAAAGTGACAATAGATGTGGAAGAAATAGAGCCTTTAAATACCAACACAAATTTTCTAGAGACAAATGTAGTTACTGTAATTATAAATGATGTAAATGCTAAATATCAGAATGAATAACAACTCAATAATGAATACACACAATTAATGGAAAGACAAGAAAGCATGGAAGCTTATTCCTCACATGCAGCCAAGAAAAAGGATTTGGATATTAAGGAGAAATATATGCAAATCAAATTGAAGAATGAGGAAATCAAAAATGAAATTTTCTCTTAGTTCTTGAAACAAAAGCAAGGTAATCAAAACAGATTTCTATCAACATTTGATTACTCAAGTAAAAAATTGATTTTGTCAGTATTATAGCCCACAATATCAGTTCCAAATATAGTTGATGACTATAAAAAAGTTTATCTAGAAGTAGCTACAGACAGTATCCATGAATTAGATCAAATAGAGTTTCACAGGAAAAGCTCAAAGATGTTGTATTCCACAGTTACAACAAAATCTATGAGAGCTCAAAAGCTACAAAATACCATCTCCAATATGCAAGATCAAATGAAGATGGACAAAGCTCATTATATGCCAAGGATATAAGGATAAAAGCCTTAGAAGAATTATTATTACAGGTAGGATATGATCCCAATAATATAAAAGAAGCAAAAGCATTGGTGAAAAATAAAAATTAGGATATAGCAGCCTTGATGAAACAGCTCAAACTTCCTCAAAGTGAGCATCCTCAGACAAAAAAAGTCATACAATAAAAAAATGAAAAAGATGAAATGATGAATTTAATTCTTCAGTTGACAACCCAGGTTAAGGAAATGGAAATACATATGGAAAAACTTGTCCAAGAAAAGGAAACAGTGAAAGAACCAGTGATTCCTATAGTCATTCCAGTCTACAGCAGCGCCTTCAATTTTAACTGAAAATTTGGCACCTAAAGAACCACTGGCTATTTCAATATCAGTGACTTGTTCCACTACATCAGCCACTGAATCATCTAGCATAGCAGTAATGCCTACGGATGATGCCACCAAGATAGTGAAAGCAATGGAAGGGATGTCCTTAAAGTCAAATGACATTAATACGTTGACAAAAATGGTTTACAACCTTGAAAATTCAAATAAATAAGCTCAGGTAAATGCTAAAATACATGAACAAAATGCCAGCAGATTGAGTGGAGAGTTCAAAAAGCTGCAAAAAGAATTAATTTTGAAGGATTAGATATCATACATAAAAAATTACCTTTGTAATAATATCATTGAAGCCATCCATGGTGTATGGTCTTTAATTCAGGTAATTTTTGAGCAAAGAGAGTTATTATTAGCAGCCCAAGTAGAAATTCAAAAGACTCAAACTGATTTGACTGATAAACAAGAGGAAGCAGTAAGGCTAAACAATTTCCTTCACAAAAAAAATAGAAAGGAGTTGGAAGAGCTCAAAATAACAAACAGAATTGCAACTATCCTAGAAATTATGAAAGTCACAACAAAGAGAAATTTGAGGAGGCAACTTGAAGAAAAGTGCATGAATACTACCATAACCAGGTTCATGGTTAAGTTCACAATTTTAAGGCAAAAAAGGACTTCCTGATATCATGGTTATTAACAAAAAATTGATGCCTAAAAATTACTATGATAAGAAGATAAGAGAATTTTCCAAGGAACAGGTAAATAAACCAATAGGTCACGGCATCCCAACGGGAAAAGTGTTACTTAAGAGTTTTGAAGGTTAATTTTACTTACAGTATGAGATCAAACACTTGTTTTTCATCAAGCCAACATGTGCCAGATATATAGAAGCTGATGAGAACTTTAGGAAATTAAAGAATATTCAAATTCCTAAAAGTGGGGGTTGGCAAGCACTCACATATTTACTATGAGGGATAAAAACAAGCACATGAAAGGAAGACAAAACTATTTTTCCGAATTACAGTTAAAACATATTTTATATACAGCAGTACACAATTTTTGACTAAGGGTTAAAGAGTATCATTTAAAGAGTATCAGTGAATAAAGAGTATCCGAGGAAGAGTATCAGATAAGGTAGATTAGATTCAAAAAATATCTAAAAGCTAGCAAGGAGGACACCAAGGAAACCAACTACTTTATCCTCAAAACTGTTTCTATTTATTTTGGATAAAATAGGACAACTTGTTGATTTGTTAAGCATCTATCTCTATTATTATTGTAAAGATATTTTATTTTCCTAAGATAATTCCTAGAAGTCTTCTAGGATATTTTGTAAAACATTATGTATAAATACTTCATCTTTACAGGTATTTAGTGTGGAATAAAATTGTTGGGATTGTTATAGTCATTTCTTCTTGGTCTTTAAAGTTTTTTTATGTCAAAACTTTGAGTAGCATGCTCGATCAAAGAAAATTGGCATCATACTTCAGGATTGTTGTGATGAGCTATTTGGAGTGAAGTATTTTCTTCACTTTTCATTGTTTTATTTCATTGTTATATGCATCCATTTATGTTTATGCTAAATATGAATGTATAAATAAGAGTATTACTAAAGGATTTGTTGAAGAGAACCATGTTTTTAACTATTTATAATTTATATGTTTTCCTCTGATTTCCAGTGTACGGAACCCTTAATTTATCCCTCTCTTGTTTCACCTCTTTCTACTACTTCTTTTTTCCGGATTTAAGGATTCTTAAGTGCCCTTTATCCCAATCATACCACCTCACAAAAACAACTTTCCAAGATCTCCAAGGGTTATCTATCTTGCCCTGAAGACATTTGACCTTTTTGCCCCTCATCCTAATCTTGTTTGCTTGATTTTGACTCCATAGCCCAATGGACAAATAGATTTCCCATTATCCATCCTTTCAAGTGATTTTTCCCACAAAATATACCAAAACAAAACCAAAGCTGCAATTTCATAATTAGCCTAATATTCACAAATTAAAACAAAGTTAAACTTTTAAGAGAGAGCCCTATCTGAACCCTAGGAAGGCTATATCCTAGAGTTTGAAGTAGGTTTGCGGTTACCTCTAGAATTATTTGAATAAAAACCAAAATCAAACAACCTAAAAATTACTAGAGTGATAACATTACTAGAAACCATACTGGGGAATAACCAATTCTCAGTCTTAAAACTAGTCTTAAATAAAAATATTTTTATACATCTTTTTACTTTAAGATTTTTTTTTATAAGCTATGTATATTGAAAAAAATAATTCTAGCTTCTAGGAAATTTTATTATACCAGGTCTAACTCGGATGCTAAGCCTGCTGTTATAGTAGACAACCTAGATCAAATTGGTAAAAAGAAAAAAACAGTTAGAAAATTTAGAAGCTAAAGTATCATTAAAAAGAGTCATTTCATTGCCACAAGAGTTAGTAATTATGCAAGATATTGATTTTGATCTGGAATTTGAGCATTCTTTATTTATAAGAAAATCTAAAAGTGATCTTAAAAATATTGTTTTAGACCCTATTTTCACTTCATTGTTGAGTACAAAACAGAAAAATATTACAACAGATTCTAGACCACAGAAAGTTCAAGATCGGACTAAAATTGAAGAACTAAAAGTTACTATTCTTAAAGATATTGATGAAGCTATTGAATTAGCTCAATTTTTGACCTATGCAAACAAACCTCGAGTTTCTCAGTTGCATACTAGAATAATACCAGCTAGAGATTCATCTCTGTATGTTGTTACATCATTTATAAATTCCACTACCATCTCATCTACAGATCCATTTATCCCTAGATTAGCTTTACAACCTAGAGTATTATTTCCACCACTCACTTCATCCACTATATCCATTAGCTCACCTTTTTATTTCCTAAACAAATCATCCTCATTCCCCAATAGTTCCATATACATTCCAATTTCATCTCCCGGCACTTCAACTACAACTTTTAGTTCATCAACTATATTTTCTGGCACAGCTCCAAGCAATTTTACCTTACCTCCTAGCCAAGCTAAGCTTCAAGCTATGGCTACTAGATATGCTCCCCTAGTCTTACCACAACAGCTTCAGGCATGCCTCAATAATATCAAAATAAAATACCACGGTTTTATGGAATTACTAATTATACTGCTCAGCAACACATTACAAAGACGCCAGACTTCTTTCAAATTTATGAGATTGATGACTCAGATGTTCAAATGAAGTTGTTTGTAGAAACTTTTATAGGAGAAGTTAAGAAGTGGTTTAAAGATCTAGCTGCTGGTAGTGTAACTGATTTAGTTGTGTATCATAGATTGTTTTTAAATAAATGGGAAAGGAAAATTAATCCCCTCCAAATATAGTATGAATTTGATTCCATGAAAAGAGCTCAAAATGAGTCAGTCCAAGATTACTGCACTAGATATAATAGTGTCTATAATTCTACCCCTGCAAATCTTAAACCCACTCCTTATTCTATTCTGCTCAAATTCCCTAATGGATTTGATGCATATATGGCTTACCAATTAGGGGAAAGAGATGTAGACACCTTAGAAAAAATGCAAACAGATGATGTTAGTGTAGAAGTAAACATTTTAGCCAAAAAATCTAGAGTTAGAAATGAAAGAAGAGTGACCATTAAAGAAGAAAATTCCAATTTGGACACAAAAATAGATATGTTCGTTAAAACCTTAGAGAGGATGATGGATAGAATGGATAATATAGAGAGGATACCTCAGTGGGATAACCAACAACAAATCAGAAATCCTAATTTTGGAAAAAACACAAATTTTGGAAAAGTAAAAGAAATAGCCCCAGACCAAACAATAAGGCCCCCATTCCAAGAGAACTATGTTGAGAGTTCTCAAAATAATGATGATGATGAGGATGCAATAAATGTAATGGGAATATATGATAATAATACTATTTTCCTTGCTCAGGAAGAGCAGGAATTATTTGAAATCCAACAACTTAAATTAGGTTCTAGTGAATCCTTTGATTATAAACAAGGTTATGATTATGCTATAAATGAAATACACAGTCAATATAACCTTATAAATGAGAAAAACAATGAGTCTTTTACCAAGAAAACTTCTCAAACTCGGAATAAAAAAACAGTAAAAGCTCCCAAAACAAAAGCTCTGCAAATTCTCCCAAGGGAAAATAAGCAAAACTCTAGTTCTTCCCAAAACATTTCTAGTCCTAAAAATGCATGAAGCCCTAAAATTTTTCATATCACTGATGAAGTTGCTCAAGATGCAAAAATTTCATAGAAATCTACTGCTACTAAAGCTTCTAATTCTGTTAAAACAACAAATTTAGATCCTAAAACACCCTGTGCTGATCCTAAATCAGTAGATCCAAATAATGCTACTTCAAAAACATCTGCTGATAATTGTAAGTCTGAAAGAACATCTACTGCTTCACAAAAAATCCATGAAAAGAAAGTTGGAGTAGTAAAACACAAGAAACACAAACAGATAATGTCAAACCACTTGAAAATGAAAAAATAACTATAGAAAAACACGGTAAACCAAGTCAAACTACAGTTACCAAAGAAAAATTGATTCAAATCAGTAAAACTCAACCTATATTCAACATATAACAATCAGAAATTGCAAAGCTTAAAATACCAATTCCTCTCACTAAGTTGGTAAAACATGACTTGTATAAATCAACCATAACTGAAACATTAAATATGAATGATGGAGAAGATTCCATAAGTCTAAATGATGATCAACCAGAGTTTATTTTTGGCCCAGATGTGAATGGAAAAAATGAAAATGGAGTGGTTCCTCCATTTTATATTAGTCTTACCATTCATGATCAAATTTTACACAATGCCATGCTAGTTTCAGGAGCTTCCCATAATCTAATGCCTAAAGCCATAATGGAAACTCTAAATCTAGAAATTAGAAGGCCATACAAAGATTTATTTTCATTTGATTCAAGTAAAGTTAAATGCCTAGATTTAATCAAAGATTTGTGTATAACACTAGTTCAATATCCTGGTAAGAGTATATTAATGGAAATTGTAGTAGCTGATATCCCACCTAAATATGGAATGTTACTTTCTCACTCATGGGGAGAAAATTTACAGGGATCTCTACAATTGGACATGTCTTATGCTACAATATCAGTTTTTGGCCAGCTTAAAAATTTATATAGGGAAACATTGATGAAGTACATGGTCATTAGTGCAAAAAGATCTATAAATTACCCAATTTACTCTACATCAACTAACCTTGATTCTTTTATCCTATGCAACTCTGAAACTAATGAAATCCAAACTAAACTAGTAGAGAAAAAGAAAGCACCAAATAATGATAATATTTTTCATGAATCTCTATGACATTTAGACTTTGATGGTTCTGTAAATAAGTTAGGAGTAGGAGAAGGAGTTTGGATAACCAACATGGAGACTAATCACTCAGAAGGCCATGCTTTCAGGCTTAATTTCAAATGTGCCAATAGTATGGATGAGTATGAAGCCCTCATCCTAGGAATCCAAATCATTAGGAACTCAGGAGGAAAAATAATTTTAATCATGGGAGATTCAGATTTGATCATAAAACAAGTAAATGGAGTTTATTCTGTTTACAATCCTAGACTAAGCAGATACATAGACATTGTGATAGATTTAACTGATGATTTATTAGAATGTAAGTTTGTTGTTATACCTAGAAAACAAAATATACAAGCTAATTGTCTTGCAACCTTTGATAGTACATGAAATTTACCATTCCAACCTAATCACAGATATATTGCTGAAATCAAACATAGGCCAATAATTATGGATGACCTAAAGTATTGGAAATTTTTTTCTCAGGATGAACATATTTACAAGTTTATGAACAATGAAGGTGAATTTCAGAACTGTAAGATAGACATGGATTGTACTATAAATCATGATTTAGTGAACATGCAGCTGACATTAGACATGGCAGGTCCCGTACCTCTACCCTAGCTGAACATGTGGAAAAAACTAACCATCATATCTTCTTTGAAGAGGCTAAGGTCTTAGCCAGAATTGATCATTTTCATCATCGTAAGTTAAGAGAGGCCCTTGAAATTGAAAAAATGCCCCTAAATCTCAATAGAGATGTCGGTTGGAATATAAGCAGGTGTTGGATCCCTGCTTTATATTCTTAAATTTTATTTATTTATATTTTTATATATTTTTAATTTATTTATTTATTTATATTTTTATATTATATATATATATATATATATATATATATATATATATATATATATATATATATATATATATATATATATATATATTATAAATATAATAGCCCCAAGGGTTAGCTCAAGCGGTAGTGAGCCAATACGTGGTCCTCTCCGTTGAGGGAGGTCACGGGTTCGATTCTTGAGTCCTTTGAGGTTAGGCCCCGAAAGTCGGCCGAACGGTTTACCGTGCGTACCATCCAGAAATTCTGGGGAAGTACGCCCGGGTTTCCCGTGAGCTTTCCACTCGTGAAAATATATATTACAATATAATAAAAATAAAATAAATTTTTTTTATATATAATTTTACTATTAAATTGACCTAAATAATTTTTATTTATAATTAATCTATTTATTTCAATATCTTACTAGCCATTACGATTAATAGAACTATTTTATTTTGTTTTATTTTAATTTTATATTTTTACATATATGTTTTATATATTTTTTTACATAGAATTACAATATAATAATATATAATTATAATAGAATAGTCAATTAATGATACTAATTAAATTAAATTTGTTATACATTATAATAATTTTTATTTATAATTAAAATATTAATTTGAATATTCAAAGTAGCCATTTCATTTTGTAATTAAATTATTAAATTAATATAACTATTTTTTATTTTTATTTTATTTATTTATTTGATTTGATTCGATTTGATTTATTTATTTATTATTATTATTGTTATTATTATTATTATTATTATTATTTAACTATTAATTTGAACTTTCAAACTATCCGTTTTTATTTTTAATTATTAAATTATTACAACTAACATTTTTGGAATTCATAGTCAAATTTAGCTGTTATTCTTGAAGTTTTCTTTGCCCCTCCTACATCTATTTATACTCAGCGATTGATCTGATCTCTCACCTAGTCTTGATGATGAACCACACTGGTTGGTTTGAAACGCGTCGACTTTGTTCATGATAATGTGATTATTACCGAAAGGTTTCTTCATAATTTATTAATGGATCACAGAAGCCATAAATCTATTAATGATTTATATTGTGAAATAGATTTAAATAACTTAGATGTAAATGGAATAAAGTTTGATAAAACAACTAGATTTAGTCAAGCTAATATAGATAGCTTAAAGAAAGTAGAGATTCAAGAAATTATTGATGATGAATGAGACATATTGAATCTTAAGGATAATTTCTTACCTAAAGGTTTAAATCCCTTAGAAGATCTTTTTGACTCAAATGATTTAGCTAGAAAACCAAAAATGGAGCCAGTTAGATCTGATATAGAAGAATGCAATACTGGAACAGAGTTAAAACCCAAAAAAATCAAACTTTCCAAAATTTTACCTCAACAAGAGAAAGAAAAATACATTACTCTTTTAAAGGAATATCAAGATTTCTTTGCCTGGAGTTATGAGGATCTCAAATCTTATGATACCAGCATAATCCAACATAAAATTCCAATAAAATAAGATTAGAAGCCATTTTAAAAAAAAGTTGAGAAGAATTAACCCTGTTTTATTACATTTGATAGAAAAAGAAGCAAAAATAATGTATGATGCACAGATAATTGCACCAATCAGATATTTTGATTAGGTTTCCAACCTAGTTCCAACAAGAAAGAAAACATGAGAGATTAGATTATGTGTTTACTTTAGGAATCTGAACAAAGTGTCCTTGAAAGATAATTACTCTTTACCTAAAATGAATCATATATTACAAAGGGTAGTTGGATCTTCTAGGATATCACTTTTATATGGTTTTTTAGGATACAACCATATTTTAGACCAGAAAGAAGATCAAGAAAAACCAGCATTTACTACTCCTTGGGGCACTTTTATGTATGTGAAAATGCCTTTTGGTCTAATGAAAGCAGGGGAAACCTTTCAAAGGGCTATGGACATACATTTTGCAAAGGAAATACATGATTTCCTAGTAATTTACTTAGATGACATTACTGTGTTTTCCAAAACTGATAATGAACACTTGGATCATTTGAGACAAGTTTTTATCAAGTGCAGGAAATTTGGCATATCTTTAAATCCTAAGAAAAGTTTATTTGGATTAGAAGAAAGCAAGTTACTTGGACACATAATTTCTAAATAAGGAATTAGGATATATCCTCCTAGGATAAAAGCGATTCTGAACATCAATCCACCAAGAAACATCAAATAATTACAAGCCTTTCTAGGTAAGATTAATTTTTTAAGAAGATTCATATCTAATTTTGCTGAGATAATTAGAGAACTAGATAACATGCTCAAAAAAGATTTAGTTCTTAAATGGATTTTTGAGGCTAAATAATCATTTGATTCCATAAAAAAAGCCTTAACCAAAACTCTAGTCCTAATAAGTCTTGACTTTAAGAAAGATTTCACAATTTTTTTTCTTCATAACACATCATTGCTACAGTTTTACTGCAAAAATATGACCAAGGATTCGAGAAACCCGTAGATTTTTTTAGTAATATCCTTAAAGATGCCCCCTTGAAGTAAAAAATTATGGAAAAACATGCCCTAACTTTGGTTAAGACCATTAAAGACTTCATATTTTATATTCTCTACTCTCCTATCATTGCCTATGTCCCAAATTCTTTAGTAAACGACATTCTCACTCAGGATGGTCCTGATGGAAGAAGAGGTAAGTGGATTGCCATTATATTAGAATATGACATAGAGATAAAACCCACAAAACTCATCAAAGGCCAAGGATTAGCCAGACTTATGGCTGAATCTAATTACAATGCCCTAGACATAAATTTTATTTCCCAAGTAAATGATCAGGAAGAGATGGCCACTCCAATGATTAGTGAAGCCTTCTCAAACTCACCTTGGTATAAAAATATCATATTTGTACTCCTAAACTTACAAGCTCCTCCTGGATTCTCAAGAACCAAAGCCAGATTCTTAAAACTAAAAACAATGAGATTTTGTATTTTAGATAATGTCCTTTTCTGGAGAGATCATAGTGGGATTTTACTAAATTTCTTATTAAAGGAAGAAGCTAACAAAATACTTGAAGAATTTCATGCAGGTGACTATGGAGTACATCTATATTCGAAAACTACAGTAGATAAGATCCTGAGAGCTGGGTTTTACTGGCCTACTTTGTTTGATGATGTCAAAATGTATGTAACTTCATGTCATAAGTGCCAAATTTGTGAGGGTAAGAAGAAGTTATTACCCCTCCCCTTAAAGCCTATTTCAACTGAAATTCCATTTCAACAATGGGGTTTAGACTTCATTGGTGAAATTCACCCTCCTTCTTCAAGCCAGCATAAGTGTATTTTGACAACCATTGATTATTTTACCAAGTGAATTGAAGCCATACCCTCTAGACAAGCCACATATACTGTCATTATTTCCTTCCTAGAAAACAACATTCTTTCAAGATTTGGATGTCCCCAAAAGATAATTACTGACAATATAGTAACATTCAAATCCAAGAAAATGATTGAATTTTTCCACAAATACCATATTACCTTAGGTCATTCTATTTCATATTACCCCCAAGGTAATGGCATAGATGAATCCTCAAACAAGAGCCTTGTAAATATCATAAAAAAGTTACTTGAAGACAATAAAAACATTTGGAATAAGAAGTTAGTCAATGCCTTATGGTAATATAGACTTACTACTAAAAAATCCATTGGTACTTCCCCTTACCAATTTGTCTATGGAATGGATGCTATTTTTCCATCCTCCCTAGGTGCACCAGTGATGAAAATTATCCAAGAGTTAAAAGTTGAAACAAATGACATTCAAATAAGAATCAATCAAACTATTCACTTCAAACAAACAAGGGAAGAAGTTTATATCAAATATCAAGTCATTCAGGATAAAATCAAGAAATTTTTTGATAAAAAGACTAAAGAGGATGATTTCTACATAGGAGATAAAGTGTTAAAGTGGGATTCTAGAAGAGGAGACAAACGAAAACATGGAAATTTTTATTTTCTCTTGGAAGGACGTTATGTGAATTATGGATATAGAGGTAATAATGCTTTCTTCCTAAAACAAATGAATGGAATAGATTTGAAAGAATGACCAGTAAATGGCAGAATGGTGAAGCACTACTACTCTCTTGAGTTAACAAATAGTTATTTTTTATCCACTTTGACCATTGTACATATACATTGGAGAGTATATATTGGATTAGATGTTTCCCTAACAAAGTTGAAGCCCTAAGAGAAGGCCCTAAGCTTTGAGAGGTAAATATCATAAGTATGAATAAATTGCAGATATCAGAAGATATTTACAAGGCCATCACAGTCAAATTCTGAAGGCTACTAGTCTCAAAGTTCTTGATATTTCACCAGGAAATGTCATCCCCATGTGGAGCCACTATTAGGGTTATATAATAATAGGGTTCATAAATTTTCAATTGACTTTGATAGTCTTGTAAATATGTACATACCTTGCTTTCTGCAAGTTGTTTTCCCATATTTTGAAAAAATGAAAAATAATAAAAAGTCAAAAATAGGGTAAAAAGTCCTAAAAGAAAGGTCAAAGGACTTAGAAAAGTATAAGCCCCAAAAGAAAAAAGAGTAATAAGATCTAAACGTTAGCAAGTATAAATGCCACTACTTATACTTTTTACTGCAAGAATAATGATTATGTGTAGAGTGTCAATAAATGCCATAATCCATGATCAGTTAAACAATTTAATCTTAACTTTTCATGTTCAAGATAGAGATAAATATTTGTCAAAGAGTTTAAAATTGACAAATTAGTATATAGGTAGAGTATAATGAGGAGCTCAATCATTTAATTTGAGCCCTCGGATGAAATAAGGTAGACTTATATATTTTTATGCTTTGAAAGAAAAAATTTTAAGGTTGAAAGTCTAAATGCACCTACAAAATGAAGAAAAAATGTTAGAAATAAAGTTGGGTAGATATAAATTAGTTGAGAAACCATTTAATTAAGACATCATTGGGAAAAATCATTAATTTCCCCTCCCCTACATGTATTTAGTATTCTAAACTATTAGTCAAAATGGCTCATAGCATTTCTCTAACTTTTTTTAGGACCAAACCCAAGGCTCAATGACTGATAAGTTAAAAATATTGAATTCCTACCTTAAACCCTCATTCATCAACATTTACCCTTCATTCATACATCAAAACCCCTTTTTCCTATGTAAAGACACATTATTACTTAGTAAAATTGTAACCTTAAAATAATTAACTTGATTCCCTTCAAAATTATTCATAAAACCCTCTAGACACATTTATCCTAAGTATTAGTGAAGTAATAACAAAGATGAGCAATGATTTATTTTTGTACCTTTCTTGGAGATAATAGCTGTTTTCTTTCCTTTTACTATCCCTTTATTCATATTAACATCTAACTTATTGTAGTAAATCCCTAAAATGCCCTCCGATATATGTTAGTATGAATCTTTTGTCGAAGTGTACGAAAAAATACCACTTTAGCTACGCATAACTTATAGCCCTAACATCAAATATGGCTGCCAATATCTTCAGATCTACAGTTAGTTGATCAAAACAAGTGCTGCAATAAACCAGATCTATGCATAAAGAGACATTAAGCAGTAAAAATAAGGGTTTGCTCCATATATCCAATAGACAAGACAAGAACAATTTTTGAAATAATTTATTGTATTAAGGGCACCTTGGAGGAAAACAAGAAGGTGTTTCCAATTCTCCTCAATGGGATGGGTTCTTGGAAGTCCTCAGCACTTCAGATCTAGCATTTCTCTCTCCTGTTGGTGTAGTAAACCCAGAAAAAGATAGAACTCAAAGGGAGCTCACACAACAAATAATGGAAAATATGACAATGATAATGGCTCAAAGTCAGACCAAGAGTCTAGATCCAGAGTGATCTAATAGGCAACAAAAGGTGAAGAATGGTAGGAAAAAATCCTCCTATTTATAACAAAATATTGGGTCATTCTAGATCTTGGTGCATGATTAAACTAACATTAACCAAATCTAGATCCACCTTTTATGGAATATTTAATTATATTTGTTGGAGGGAAAAAGTATTTGACTAGGGCAAAATCCCTTTATTTGTGAATAATAAATAAATAAATGATTTATTTAATTATTTATGGGTGATTTATTCATATTTAACAAGGAATATTATTTAAATAAGATTTAAATAATTATTCCTAGAAAATAATAAGATAAATAAGGATTTATCTAATTAATTTCTTTGTTTTGGGTTAGACATGACCAGGAATAATAATTGAATTATTATTTAATTAATTATTCCTTGAGGAAAATAAAAAAAATATAGGTTTGTTTAATATTTCGTTTTGGGGTTTCCTGTTTAGACCATAAACAACCCAATAAATTTGTTTTATTAAGTTATTTTACATAGTGAAAGCAATTTTACTTAGGGTAAAATTGGTCTTACATGGTGTACTTGGGTCCATCTAATGATAGTAGGTTAGATGACCAAAAAATGGTGTAACAGATTGCCCCCCAGTGTGCGAGTGTTAGGAGCAAATCGTATGACTGTAGTACGTTGTAAGAACTCAATCACCAGACATCAAAAGGGAAGTCAGAGAGATAAATGTGAGGTAGACTAATGTGCTGAAGAACTAGACCCTGAGGAGACGAGACTTACGGGTGCAACAAGTCTCTTTTTATGAGAGGGTACCTGTGCTAAAGGCAGCGGGGGAGGCATACCTATGCCCGCCGAGACAAAGTACAAAAGAATAGTGTGTCTAGTAAACAAGGGACTGAACCATAAAGTACAACTGGCATAAACATGAGCTAGATAAGAATACAATGAGGGATCCCATATACATGCTGTGCCTGGGATAATAGCTAGGAATTATACAATAATATCTGAGTACATGAGATACAAATACAACCCAAATGCCCCCTATAAGCGGTGAAGGGCTCACAAAACCTGACTGATATATGGAAATAAAAGAGGCGTTGCAGGCGGCTAAGGCCGACATCATCAAATATATGGAGCTGCATCAAAGGCTACAATGAAGAGGTCATCTCGGCATGTGGGGGGCTACCTGCAGGGCCACCCCCTCATGAGGGCTGAGACATCTCACACACACCCGAGAATCACCAAAAGCAACTGATGCATCACTGAACCATCAAGCATACAGATCTCGATCATGCTGAAAGGAGATGGAGTGGAGAAACAATCAAATCAAAGGGAAATGAGAGATCCCTTTGCCTGATCCGAGGCATCGAACAAGAGTGGAGGATGGAGCCAAGGTATACCACCCTCTAGACCTGTCTTCTGGAATGAAGGAGTTGATGTCGACAGAAGGAGGTCTGCCATAGGTGAGGCAATGAGAGATCCTCAACTAAGGCACGAGAGAAAATAGTAGAGCGACGGACAGAATAATACCAATGATGATGATGGAATGGAGGGGACCGAGTAGCGAATGGACGACTTCCCTTGCTAGAGCATAAATGGGATGAATGACATGGCAGCGACTAACACAATATAATCAAGGATAGGGGATAGTGGGACTGAAGGCCATAATGTGCGACACAAGAGAGAGACCAAGTAATGAAGGATGGAGGACTATAGCGGGTTACAAAGGGACTCGGGATAGACTCCATGAATGTGATGATGACTCAACTTGGATGCTCTAAACAAGGGCAACTCGATGGTGTTTCCACACAGTAAACGTCCAATTGGGTACCATGAAAACATGAGTAAAATATGCTAACTCACGACGAAAATCAACACGAGCATGGATAAGTATGGAGGCCGAATGGTGCCACTAGTATGAGTGTTGCAAGTGAAGAAATTCGATTTTGAGGAGGGTTATGGTTGAGGGGCATAGGTGCCCCCAAGAATGGTGTGGTCATGCCAAAATGTATTTAGAAAAAGGGGAATCTAAACACATGTTAATGATGTGGTGTGCCATTTGTTTTCGTTATGGTTATGAAGTTTTGAGAAAGGAAATGGAGGATTACCAATCTCTGTTAGTACTGCATATATGAAGCAAATGGACTTTAAGTTTCTGGTTTGGGATACCTGGTGTCACTATCCCAAAGAGAGCATTTGGAGATAATGAACTGATGCTCTCCTAGAAAACCTGTAGGTTGGTCAACAAAAATGTCGAAGAGACTGGGTTGCTGATGTAAGATGAGGGAACGATAAGGGGTATTGTCCCTAGAGTGATCTGAAGTGATATGGGACTCTAGAGGTTCTTCTAAATGTGGAAGAATAATGGTACTAGAGTTGACATGACCAGATACACTAGGAGAGTTGTGGAGAATTTCTTCTCTTGGTCTCTCAAATATGGGTGCCCCCTTACCCAAACATTGGGTATCAATGTAATGGCCAGAAGGTGTATGTGGTTCAACCACATGGGTTTGATGTAAGGGGGAATAGATAAAGTCAGGGGAGGTGATACCTTCCATAATTTTGTCATCATGATAGAAGATGGGGTGACTGGTGGAAGAAATACCACCTAAAGCGGCGAAGCTACCTGACTCATCATCATGAGAAGAGGGATTCACATGTGCATCGTCACAAGAGGTGACAGAAGAGTAAGCAGATAAAGGATCTACCGATTTTTGAGCCCAGGGTGATCGCTGAAGAGAGGTCAAGAAAAAAAACAGGGGAGGATTCAGAGGGAATGTTCCCCGAGGGTCTCATGGATGATGATAGGTAGAACATGTTGCACGAAGGCTCCGTCATCTCGACATCAGGAGGGGGAATGTCAATGGGAGTAGTCATGTCTGGTAGTTCTGCCAAAGAAAAATGCGCAAGTAGGGGAGAGGTGGACTCATTGTGCTTGGCCTCGAATTGGCGGACCACGGCGAGAGAGGTGCGGAAGTCCTCGAGGTGGGGACAAATGTGGGTGTAATGGCCATGGATATCACACAAAGCACATGAGTGGTTGGTGTGAATATTTTTTGGGTTCTTGGTCGCGGTCGTGGAAGGAATAGAGGCTTCCAAGATCGTGGACTCAGGGAACGCGAAAGTAACCATGGGCTTGAGATGAAGTAATTTAGGACAGGTATGGGTGGCGTGACCGAAAACATCACACAAAGCACACTGGATGGTATGCTTTGGAGGCCAAGGAGGGGCAGGGTTTTTCGGGGCAGCCTTATTCTTTGATGCCCCCTTGCGAGCTATGCCCTTCTTACCCGAAGCGGTCACAACAGGAGGTGGTTCCTATTGAGGTGACTAAGGCACTGTTGCAACTGGAGAAGTCATGCGGACCAGTTGAACTAGGGTCAAAGCAATATAAGTTTTGGGCTGACCAGGCAGCATTGTGGCTGGAGGATCATCGTACCAGACGGGAATCCCAAGGGTCAGGTTAGGAAGAGAGAGGGTGGCCATGACAGGTACCATGTACACTCCTGGTGGGGGAGCTAAGAACGGTATCTGACCAGAGGGGTAATGGCCAGGTGGGACGGCTCCTAAATGGCTAAGGCTTGGAGGAACTATGCCAGGAGGGTAAAGAGGCTCATGAATACCAGCTGCAGGTGAAGGGCTAGGAGCAAGTTGTGGAGAGCGCGGTTGCTGACTAGCCGAAGCAGGTTGCTTGAGAGCAGCCTGAGACAATTGCATCATGCAAACATTCGATGAGCTAGGGTCAGAGATAGGAGGAGGAGGGAGACCAAGGAAAGTTCCAAGCAAAGAGGAGTCTTTGTAGACATTGGGAGAGACACTGGTCAAGGAATCTACAGTTTGCTTATTGGCTATAGAAGAGGTGGTCGTCTTAGGGGAGGTCTGAGACTTTGGCTCATGATAAGTCAACTGGTCGATGGTGACTATCTTTCCATTGTGAGGAAAAGACATCTTGCGAAAAACCGCGATGGGACAGTAGACATGGCATAGGTGTAGCGTCTCCCCAGTAGAATGTTGTAATCTAGAGGGGAGTCGATGACTTCGACATCAACGCAAACAGACTTGTCCGCAAGAGTGATAGGACAATTACGAAATAAGGCAATGGGCTGGGAGGCATGGCCGCCCCACGCACGAAGGGTGATTGTGGAAGGGGCCAATTCAGGAGATCCGAGTTGTTTCGAAACCGAAGCGGACATCACACAGGTGGATTCCCCCTCATCAATGATACACTGAGAAACGTTAGCGTTCTGGATTTCGACTGGGATTTGGAAGTCTACAGAAGCAGGAAGAGGAGGGTGCTCTGATTGACGATCGTCGAAAACAATAAATTGGTCATCAGCAGGATCTACAGCACTCATGGTAGATAGTAGAGCCTTCTTTTGGGAAGGGCATGACTGGAGGAGTTCCAATGTAGAAATGGCAGCAGGAGATTGTGACAAATAATCTATTATGCTATACGAATGAGCAGCTTGACCAGAAGCAACATTTCGACATAATGGTCCCTTAGCAATCTGGGTATGAACCTCAACTTTGGGCTGAGGGATATGAAAGGGACCATTAGATGTTGAAAGAGGCTCTGTAGAACCTGAAGAAGGTAACTCGGGGCCAGACGGAGTGGGAGGCTTGGGGTACTGAGGGGCCCGAGTTTGAAGGTTAAGGTCGACGGTTGGAGGTGGACAAAAGTTCATCATGAGGATCTGGTAGTTGGAGGAACTAGAAGGAGAAGGTTGAGTGGCCACCTGTCCGTCAGGTGGTTGGGTAGCCACGAATCCCTGTTGTGCATCCACCTGCTCTTAAGTGGGCAGTGACTGCTATTGCAGGGGTTGAGAAGGCCAAGGAGGTGGAGGTGCTTGTACTGGAGGAGCTGGAGCACTAAATTGCGGATACAAATAATAAGGGGGTTGGGTAACACTATGGTGACCAGGAGGTTGGGCCAAAAGAGGAGGCATGTTGTATCCTGGATACGTGCTACCAGGAGGGGAACAAGTGCGGGAGGTGCTGCCCCCTCCCCCAAGAAAACCATAACCCATGGGAAGCTGGGCATATGGATGAGAGAGAGTGCTAATGATACTGTCGGCAGCATGAGGTGCCCCCGATGCATTGACACAACTGGGTCTGGGGAGATAAGGTAGAATGGTATAAACATAACCTGTCTGAGCGTAGATCAAGTCATATTTTAACGCTAGTTGGAGGGCGGCTTCTTCGGTTTGGAGAAAATGAGATGCGACATATTTTTCGATAGGAGGCAAGAGATATCTAAGGAACCAGTCCATGTAGACATGGTCTTCGAAGGTAGGGGATTGACATAGGCTCTTTCTTCTTCACCATTCCTGGACATGATCAGATAGGTGGGTTGCAAATGATTGATAGAAAGAAGTCAAAAGTTCGATACCATTGTCATAGCGAAGGGGAAGCTGGAAGTAAGATAAAAAATCCTAGGCAAGAGTCGCAAAGGTGGAATGAGAGTAAGGGGCCTGATCAACATACCACTTAGAAGTTGCGCCTGTAAGCATTCGTTGGAACAACCGAAGACAGACGGAGTCATCGGTAATGGAGGTAGATGAACACCACATGTGGAAAGATCGAACATGATTTGAAGGATCTTCTCCAGCAAGGCCTTCAAACTTTGGGATGTCCGAAGGAAGCTTTGTCGGCATAGCAGGCCAACTAGCATCATGGTGTATAGGGTAATTTTTCAACCGGTCCAAATCGGGGAGGCTGAGGCCTGCCATGAAGGGGAGTAAGGGCGCAGCCGAGGTAGGTCCTATGGCGGTTCTGATAGTAGCAGTCCCGACATTAGGGCCAGGATTACCGCTAGTGTTAGGCCCTGGACCAGACATACTGAAGGTGACAGGGGGAGAACCAGAAGTAAAAGGAGAACCGAATAAATCAGAAGAGGAGTCGAAGTGCAGACTCGGAGGAGGAATAAGTCGACGTTGGCGGGAAGGAGTAGGTCGACCCACCGGAAACTGAGGGTGAAGGCCAATAAGTCTCCGGGATGTGCGCCTTGGGGGCGCAATGGTGACAACACAAACACAGCACAAGGGGAAGAAGAACAACCAACAAAGGCAGAGAGGTGCAGAATCAAGTGATTTTACAATGTTTTAAAGTCTTTGCCTGGCGGTGTTAACCAGGCTCTTCTTTGCTTAGGGTGAGTGTGTGGCGTGTGTTAATTTTAATTTTTAAACCCTGATGTTTTGAGAGAAAAAGAAAAAGTGTGTTGTGTAACTGAAAATAAATCTGCAGAGAACAGTATATAATGCTGAAATAACAGAAAATTAACAGCTAACAAGGCATCAATCTAACCGAAAAAGGGGGTTCTCTCAAACCTAGTCTAAAAGAGGGAAAAAATCTAGTCAAAACACACTAAAAAGAGGCCAATAGATCTATGGTCGAAAGGAATAGGGATCTAAAGGAGAAATCTGCTAAAAAGAGGTGCAGAACACAGCCAAGAGGCAGAGGCAAGGTGGCCGGAAAAAAGGAGGAAATCAGAAAAAAGTAGAAGGGACAAGGAGGAGGCCCTAAATGTAGATCCAAACAAAAATTCAGGAGGTGATTTGAAAGGGAGAAGAGCTAATTAAAAGGGATCTAAAAAGGAGGTATAAGATCTGAAAAGGGGGGGCTGAAACTCTAAAAAAATAGATACTTGAAATAATTAAAACTCTTCCACCAAAAGTGGAGGGTACTGAAGCCCTAGGGGGCTCTGTTCCCACTTAGATGAGAAAAACAGATCATAAACAGGTCTGAGACAGAGGCTGGAAAACCCTGATAGAACCTTCAGAAAAACCCAGAAAAATTGCAAAAAAATAGCAGAAAAACTTGCAGGTCGCAGGTTCTGACTTGTTTTCTGTGTAGGTCACATATAATGGGCTGAAAAGTGCGACCTAGAGGCCAGGTCATAGTTTCTGGGCTGAAAAGTGCGACCTGAAGCTCCGGGTGTCCCGGCGGTAGATTTCCCAAAAATTTGTCGTCTCAGTTGCGGCTGATGTCTATCACCTGCAGAATAGGGCCAAAAACACACGGAAGTTAGAAATTTTAATGTTTTAGGGTTTTATATGGGAAAAACAACATAAAAATAGGAAAAAAAAAACTGAATAGAAACCCTAGGGCCTGAAGTAGCTGGATATGCAGGAATATGAAAAATGACAGCAGTCGTAATTGAAAACCTATGTGGAGTCGCCAGTTGTTAGTATGAATCTTTTGTCGAAGTGTACGAAAAAAGACCACTTTAGCTATGCATAACTTATAGCCCTAACATCAAATATGGCTGCCAATATCTTTAGATCTGCAGTTAGTTGATCAAAGCAAGTGCTGCAAAAAACTAGATCTATGCATAAAGAGACATTAAGCAGTAAAAATAAGGTTTTGCTCCATACATCCAATAGACAAGACAAGAACAATATTTTTTGAAAGAATTTTTTGTATTAAGGGCACCTGGGAGGAAAACAAGAAGGTGTTTCCAATTCTCTTCAATGGGATGGGTTCTTGGAAGTCCTCAGCACTTCAGATCTAGCATTTCTCTCTCCTGTTGGTGTAGAAAACCCAGACAAAGATAGAACTCAAAGGGAGCTCACATAGCAAATAATGGAAAATATGACAATGATAATGGCTCAAAGTCAGACCAGGAGTCTAGATCCAGAGTGATCTAATAGGCAACAAAACGTGAAGAATGGTAGGAAAAAACCCTCCTATTTATAACAAAATATTGGGTCATTCTAGATCTTGGTGCATGATTAAAATAACATTAACCAAATCTAGATCCACCTTTTATGGAATATTTAATTATATTTGTTGGAGGGAAAAAGTATTTGACTTGGGTCAAATCCCTTTATTTGTAAATAATAAATAAATAAATGATTTATTTATCATTTTAAGGAAGTGGTTGAAAGATAATCAAATAAATAATGATTTATTTAATTATTTATGGGTGATTTAATCATATTTAACAAGGAATATTATTTAAATAAGATTTAAATAATTATTCCTAGAAAATAATAAGATAAATAAAGATTTATCTAATTAATTTATTTGTTTTGGGTTAAACATGACCAGGAATAATAATTGAATTATTGTTTAATTAATTATTCCTTGAGGAAAATCAAACAAATATAGGTTTGTTTAATATTTCCTTTTGGGGTTTCCTGTTTAGACCATAAACAACCTAATAAATGGGTTTTATTAAGTTATTTTACATAGTGAAAGCAATTTTACTTAGGGTAAAATTGGTCTTACATGGTGTACTTGGGTCCATCTAATGATAGTAGGTTAGATGACCAAAAAATGTTGTAACAATATATACTAAAACCGTTATATTTAAATTAACCCCCCAAAAACCCACTATTTTATGTCTCGACCAAATATTATTATCCCCATGTGCGCAAATAAACCCCACCCCACAAACCCCTTGGTCTAAACTTATCGTTATTTAAATACCCCGCCACTATAGTTTGAAAACTCTTCAAAGGTTTAAAAAAAAATATAATAAACTAAAGCCCGCACCCACATATGTTTTTATTTCAAACATTTCATCAGAATGTTTTAATTTAAATAAACATTATATTTCCCTCCGCCATCGTATAACCCAAGTTTTGAATTAATTAAAATGATTATTTATAAAGTAAAAACCCATTGCGCACATATAATTAAGCTCAGTCCCACCTATCATTCGAACGCAACTCTTAAAGGAATCTACATCATTTGCTCATAAACTCCAAATCCGAGGGCACAGATCCGATATCGCGCAGATAAGATTCACGATCACCCAAACACCAAAGTTGCACGAAATCGGTGGTTTCTCATTAACCTCTCTCCTACACGTGCCCTTCAATCACTGGATCATGTGGGTCGAGTCTTATACCACTTACCACCTCAACTCCACGTGATAACCACTCTCATTTTTAATTCGTTTGAACTCCAAAACCACCCTTCCCACTGTTGCCTGCATTCAATGACAGATAAATACAACCGAAATGCATAATAAACCTTCGAAAAAGCATTTCATTCATATATATTCGTGCACTTTAAACCTAAAACCTCTGCAAAGTTTACTCGACTTTAAAGACACAGTTTTAAACCATTTTCCGCCATTTTTAAGCCTGAAGCTTGTAAAAATTTTCCCTGAAACCTATGAAGACTGTCGAGGAGCTCCATATTGCTCCAGATAAGCTATTGAAGCCATCAAATCATCCAGAACCTCAGAAAATCTTCCAAAGACGATACCTGCATTACAACAGGTATTTTTCTTAAATTAGAACATGAAATCAAGTTGAAAAACATTTTAAAAGAAAGAAAAAATATTTAAAGTTAAAAAATTGATCAATAAGCTGCCAAAAAATCCCAAAAATAGGCCAAACTCTAGAAAATTTTACCCAGAAACCCTGTTTCTCTGCTTTGCGCTATTTTGAGGAAATTGGTGAGTTTTCACAATTTAATAGTCTATTTCGATCTATGAAAAAAGCCAGAAAACCTCTGCAAGTACCTTAAGCCTCTATAACCCTTTTCAAAATATTTTTTAGCCCAAATTTCCATTAAGAAACTTAGGAAACCACTATTTTCTATATTAAACCAACTCTAAGCCTCTAAACCTCTTTGAAAGGCCTAATTGAATAGAAAACACAAAGAAAATCCTATACCTTGCCAAATTTGCCCAATAAAGCCACTACTATAGTAAAATTACTTCTGCGCACTGTCTAAACTTGCAGAAGTAGATCAAAATGCCTAAAACGCAGACTGTAAGCAAGCCTAGAGGGTCTAAAGCACCTAAACCTACCCCTACCATGACTTCAAGCACTGCTATTGTTGTCAATCCATTACAACCACCTGTTGTTGATATTGAACACATTCCCCTAGTTGATACTGATTACAAGATAACAGATACCATAGCTAAATTCATCCTACTAGATATCCATAACTGGTGTTATGAAAAGTATTTAGATGATCATGAAGAAGTTTATATTTGGGAATCCCATTTGCCCAAATATTTGGCCCATTAGCTCATCCATGTCAAGAGATCATTATATTGTGTCAGCAATACTATATTCCTAAACAAAGAGCCATTGTAAATGCCAGTAAAGAAGTGCTTTTTACCATCATTGATGAATCAATTAATCAGATGTTGAAGCTTCAGCCTGACCTCCAAGCATTCCCTTTGTCTATAGGGGCCCTCACCAAGCGCTATATTGGCCTAGATTTTCCCAAAAGGTTCATGATTTTCAGACTTATATGCCCTTGCATGTAGATACTCCCAAGTTAAATCCTACATATTCTACTGCTAAATTCCATGAAGGATCAAGACATGTAATTTTCATGCTTTCTTTCATACTTGGCTATTTCACTGATGAACACACTGATGGGTCCATCTTGGGATTCTTTTCCACCTTTTCTCTAGGTCAACCACCTTCAGTAATCTTTGATTATGCTGGTTTAATTACTGATATTATTCATTATCAACTGAAAAATTTTCAAATAGAGGGAGTGTTTAGATATGCTTCCTACCTTTTCCACATGTTTCTATACTTCCATTCAGATAATTTTCCAATTAATCTTCAAAAACTTGACATAGAGGCAAATCCTCTATCTGTCATTTTTTGGACATCATTGCTCAGAAAAGAATGTACATATTTCAGTGATTCAGAGTTTTTATAGTTATTTTTACATCCGGTGATGACCATGTTGACCAGGACAAAGCAACCTAGAATAAATGAGGAAATGAAGAAGACATTGCAATTATCAGAGTAGAGTAAGTTTGGTGACTATTATTTGTATGAGAAATATACTGAAATTAGAGTCTTTGGGTCAAACTTGTTATCTCACAAGTTACTCAAACATCCTTCAATGAAGATCTTTTCCTTGGAGTATATCAGGTATATCCTAAACTCTGATTCAATAAACTTCATGGCAGCTAAAAAGAAGACCCAATTCAAACTTAAAAATAAAATTGGGCCATTCATATGCAATCACATGGATGTAGAAAAAAAAGTAGCAAATTAGTTATTGGAATATAAATTTGAAGAGAGTTTTCCTTGGAACTATGATCCACAAAGGATCTTGAGAAAGCTAAGGGTTAAATGAAAATTAACACCCTTTATACATGAAGCTAAACCAGAAATAGAAAATTTTTCCAATCAGATTGAATAGACTGAAAACACCTTAATAGATGTAGTGGACAAAGGTAATACTAGTCATACCTTAGAGACTGCAAATAAACCAGAGAAGTCCACCAAAATAATAAAGGAAGATGGAGCCTATGTGGCAGAAACTACAACAGAAACAAAGTTCAAGATCATTTATAACAAAAGGCCTAAATTAGATACAACAGGTAAAGGAAAAGTGACAATAGATGTGGAAGAAATAGAGCCTTTAAATACCAACATAGATTTTCTAGAGACAAATGTAGCTACTATAATTATAAATGAGCCAAATGCTAAAAATTAGAATGAAGAAAAACTCAATAATGAAGATACACAACTAATGGAAATATAACAAAGCATGGAAGCTTCTTCCTCACAGGGAGCTGAGGAAAATGATTTGGATATTAAGGAGAAACATAAGAAAATAAAATTGAAGAATGAGGAAATCAAAACTGAAATTTACTCTCAGTTCTTGAAACAAAAGAGAGGAAATCAAAATAGATTCCTATCAGCATTTGATTACTCAAGTAAAAAATTGATTGTGTCAGTATTACAGCCGACAATATCAGTTCCAAAGACATTTGCTGACTATAAAAATTTTGATCTAGAAGTAGCTACAAAAAGTATCCATGAATTAGATCAAACAGAGTTTCACAGGAAAATCTTAGAGATGTTGTATTCCATAGTTACAAAAAAATCTATGCGTGCTCAAAACCTATGAAATACCATCTCGAATATGCAAGATCAAATGGAGATGGACAAAGCTTCATTATATGCTAAGGATCTAAGGATAAAAGCCTTAGAAGAATTACCATTGTAGGTAGGATATGATGCTAATAATATCAAAGCAACAAAAGAATTGCCGAAAAATAAAAATGAGGATATAGCAACCTTGATGAAATAGCTCAAACTTCCTCAAAGTGAGCATCGTCAGACAAAATAAGTCATACAGGAAAAAAATGAAAAAGATCAAATGATGAATTTAATTCTTCAGTTGACATCTAAGGTTAAGGAAATGGAAATACAGATGGAAACATTTGTCCAAGAAAAGGAAATAGTGAAAGAACCATTTATTCCTACAGTAATTCCTATCTGTAGCAGTGCCTTCAACTTTATGTGAAAAGTTGGCACCCAAAGAACCATTGGCTACTGTAGTACCAGTGACTCCTTCCACTACATTAGCCACTGAATCTACCACATCAGTACGACCTAGAAATGATGCCATCAAGATAATGAAAGCAATGAAAGAGATGTCTTTAAAGACAAATGAGATGAACAAGTTGACAAAAATGGTTGAAAATCTTGAAAATTCAAACAAATCAGCTCAGGTAAATGCTAAGATACATGAACAAAATGCCAGCAGATTGAGTGAAGAGCTAAAAAAGTTGCAAAAAGAATTAACTTTGAAGGATCATATATCATACATCAAAAATTACCTTTGGAATAATATAATTAAAGCCATCCATGATGCATGGCCTTCAATTCAAGTAATTTTTTATCAAAGAGAGTTATCATTAGCAACCCAAGCATAAATTCAAAAGACTTAAACTGATTTCATTGATAAATCGAAGAAATCAGTAAGGCTAATCAATTTCCTTAACAAAAAAAATAGATAGGATTTGGAAGAGCCCAAAATAACAGACAAAAATTCAACTATCCTAGAAATTAGAAAAGTCACAACAAAGAGTAATTTGATGACACAACTTGAAGAAAAGTGTGAAGGCATGGATACTGCCATAACCAGGTTCATGGTTAAGTTCACAAGTTTAAGGAAAAAAGGACTTCCGGATATCATGGTTATTAATGATAAATTGATGCCTCAAAATTACTATGATAAGAAGATACAAGAATTTTCCAATGAACAGGTAAATAAAACAACAGGTCAAGGCATCCCAATAGGAAAAGTGTTACTTAAGAGTTTTGAAGAATTACTTTGCTGACAGTATGAGATCAAACACTTGTTTGTGATCAAGCAAACCTTTGCTAGATATACAGAAGCTGATGATAACTTTAGGAAATTAAAGAATATTCAAATTTCTAAAAACGAGGATTGGGAAACACTCACAAATTTACTATGAGGGATAAAAACAAGCAGATGAAAGGAAGACAAAACTATTTTCAGAATTACAGTCAAAACATATTTTATCTACAAGAGTAAACAGTTTTCGACTAAGGGTTTAAGAGTATCAGTTAAAGAGTATCAGTCAATAAAGAGTATCTGAGAAAGAGTATCAAATAGGGCAGATCAGATTCAAAAAATATCTAAAAGCCAGCAAGGAGGACACCAAGCCAGCCAACTGCTTTATCCTCAAAACTGTTTCTATTTCTTTTGGATAAAATAGGATAGATTGCTGATTTTTTAAGTAGATGTCTCTATTATTATTGTAAATATATTTTATTTTCCTAAGATAATTCCTAGAATTCTTCTAGGATATTTTGTAAAACATTATGTATAAATACTTCATCTTTAGAAGTATTTTGTGTGGAATAAAATTGTTGGGATTGTTATAGTGATTTCTTCTTGGACTTTAAAGCTTTTGTGTGTAAAAACTTTGATTAGTAGGCTGGATCAAAGAAAATTGACATCATACTTTAGGATTCCTGCGATGAGCTATTTGGAGTGAATTATTTTCTTCACTTTTCATTTTTTTCTTTCATTTTTACATGCACCCTTTTATGTTTATGCTAAATCTGATTGTATACTTAGGAGTATTACTACAGGATTTGTTTAAGAGCACCTTGTTTTAACTAGTTATCATTTATATGTTTTCCTATGATTTCTAGTGTAGGGAACCCTTAATTTCTCCCTCTCTCGTTTGACCTCTTCCTACTACTTATTTTTCTAGATCTAAGGATTCTTAAGTTCCCTTTATTCGTATCATACCACCTCACAAAAACAACTTTCCAAGATCTCCAAGGGTTATCTATCTTGCCCTGAAGACATTTGACATTTTTGCCCTTCATCCTACTATTTTTTGATTGATTTTGACTCCATAGCCCAATGGACAAATATATTTCCCACTATCCATCCTTTCAAGTGATTTTTCCCACCAAATACACCAAAACAAAACCAAAGTTGCACTTTCATAACTAGCCTAATATTCACAAATTAAATAAAAGCTAAACTTTAAAGAGAGAGCCCTCTCTGAACCCTAGGAAGGCTAGATCCTAGAGTTTGAAGTATGTTTGTGGTTACCTCAATAATTCTTGGACTAAAAACCAAAATCACACAACTTGAGAATTACTAGAGTGATAACAGGGAGGAGCAAGAAACTAGCATAAAATCTATGCATCGGTTGATATTCACCAATATGAACACTAATATACCCTTGTAGAAACTTGAAGTATGATAAACCATGTAAAATTTATAATTTTTTTTGATTCTAGTGCTACAAATAGTTTCATTTCATCATTTGCATCAAAAAAATGTGGGTTGGAAACCTATGAGCATGATGAATTTAAACAAGTCGAAATGGATTCTAGGGTAAAATAAGAAATAGAATATATTTTTGACTAGTATCAAGTAAACCTTTAGGTATGTAAAACTATGTTTAAGGAATATGTCACAATACAGGGGACGTGCGATGTAATCATCATAATAGATTGGCTAGAAGCTCATCAAGCGTTAGTAGACTATTTCAAAATGAAGGTGATTTCTTTAGATGATGAATGTAGGCTATTTGAAATGTGTGGTATGAAGAGAGGAGTGTCCCTAAAATTCATTTGCATGGTGAAGGTAAAAAAATTTCTTCATCAAGGATGTATAATATGTATGGGTAAGGCTAGAAGTGACAAGAAGGGACCCTACCTATATGAACTTCTAGTTTTGTCAAAATTTGAGGATGTTTTCCCCAAATAATTGATATGATTACCCCCATGTGAGGGAGATTGATTTCACAATTGAAAAAAAAAATTGGTGTAGATCAAATATCCAAGAAACCCTACACGATGATAGTTCTAGAAATTTGTGAGTTGTAGATGCAATTGAAAAAGTTGTTAAATTTGTGATTTATTAGACCTAGTATTTCAACCTATGGTGCACGAATATTTTTTATCAAGCATAAAGAGGGTTCCTTAAGATTGTGCATATATTATAGGGACTTGAATGAAGCCACAATAAACAATAGGTACTAGATACCTAGAATAGATGACTTATTTGACTAAATTATGGTAGTATTGGTTTTCTGTTAGGTCCCTATATTACTACTGTAGTCCCTTATTGTTGTTAGTGTAACCCCATTATTGTTATTATTGTACCCTTGTAACCCCCATATTGTTATTATTGTGCCCTTAAATTATTATTCTTAGGTCGGCTAGGATTACATTGTGGCCCACTAGGATTACATTATGGCCCCATGGACTCCTATATATAGAAGGAGGTTTTGGTCATTTGTATCATCCAAGAACCGTTCATTTATGTAATGTATTGGAGGTTGCCCCGTCGAAGTGGCTTATTTTTAAGGCATTGATATCTCTTTTCTTCTATTTTTGGAGCTGGTTACACAACATTTGGTATCTGAGCTTTGGATTCTAGAGTTTCGCTACTCTAAATAGGTCATCGTGGAATTTTCGCTATAATTTTTTTCTACGAAGGTTCAAAATCTGAAATTTTTGGGGTGCGAAGTCAAAATCCTAAGGAAACTCATTAAAAAATTTTAGAGCTTTTTTCACAATATTTTCAAAGATATGTTCTATGGAAGTAAGTGCTTTTTCAAGTTCCCGAATTTCATTTCAAAGAGGTGATCCTCGGAAAATATTCATAACTCTCCCTCTAAGCATTGGATTGGAGTGCCATAAAAAGAGGTCCTAATTACACAGACTGTATTTTCTTGGCTATCAATTTCAGAGCCGAAGGAAGAAACAGTGACACATGGAAAGTAGTACAAGTTCTCTCTACTGAACTAGTCCATAATTAGGTCATTGTGGGAGATTGAACAAAACTTTGTCTTGGAGAATCCAAATCAGGTCAGACATATGGCATTCGAAAGAGAATTTAGAGGGCTACGTCAGTACCAAGATTCAAATATTGAAGTGCTGCAATCACAGAGATAATCCAATTTCAATATCAAGCTCCTCAAAAGCAAGAAAAAGGTGTTTATTTTTTTTCTGAATTGCATAAGTCTTATTTGAAGAATCTATTTGAATTGATTCCAAGGGCATATTCTAGAATAGATATCAATATTGGGTCATAAAATATGCCTTTTAAAATTAATTCAACACCCATTAAGCCTTCAGAAGGCTCTACTATGACTCATGAAGATGAAGAATTGCAACATGATCTATCAAAATTACAAGAGCAAGTGCAACAAATTTCACTCTCGCAAAGAGCAACAAAAAATGAAATGGAAGTTTTGAAGAAAGGTATGGAAGAGAAGATGGATGGTTTGAAGAAAGGCGTGGAAGCTAAGATGGATGGCATGGAAGCTGGCATGGAAGCTAAGATGGATGACATGAAAGACAACATGGAAAACATGAAGAATGATCTAAAAGCAGACATGGAAGGTTTGACAAAGTTGATACAAGAAATGTTTCCTAATGGCGAAAATATAGTAGAAGAAACTCATGATGAGAACAAAATAAATGTTAATCGTGATTTCATAAACTCTAATGTTGGCGGGAAGAACCACCATATTCCAAAAATGGATATGAGGAAGTTTGATGGAAAGGATCCTGTAACATGGATACTACAGATGGAGCAATATTTTGATCTCAATAATGTGCAAAACACAAAAAAGGTACGCATTGCAACTTTACATTTAGAACAAAATACATTTGTATGGTATCGATGGCTTTGCTCCCGTAAAAAAATTGTCACTTGGTCAATTTTTACGGAGGAAATGATAGCACATTATGAGGATACAAAGAGCAACACCTTCTTTAGCCAATTGATAAATCTCAAACAAAAGGGCTTAGTGGGGGAGCACATTAAGGACTTCCAAAAACTGAATATAAGGGTAACTGATATTCCAGAGGAACACAGAATTGATCTCTTCATAGGCACTTTAAAGGATAACATCCAACATGAAGTTCGTGTTTTGGAACCTAATTCAATGGAGAAGGAATTTAGGTTGGCAAGAAAAATTGAATGTAAAATTATGGCGACAAGGAAGCCTACCACTCACTTCTATAAAGAAGGAAGTGTTTCTAAACCTAGACTTCCACAACCTACAAGGTTGAAACCATAACAATTTGAAGAAAAAATAGCAAAAGGGCTTTGCTACAGTTGTGATAGAAAATACACTAAAGGTCATAAGTGTGCTAAGAAGAAATTATTTTACATAGATTGTGAAGAGGAAGAAGAAAATGAACAAGAAGAGGATATACACCAGGACCTCGCCATAGAAGTGGAAGAAATGAATCCGACCATATCATGTAATTCACTGGCAGGAATTACCACTCCTCAAACTCTCAAGATAGAAGGACATATCAAGAAGAAAATGGTAATAGTGTTGATCGATTCAGGTAGCACCCATAATTTTATTCATTGTAAGGTAGCCAAGGAATCAAATTGCTTCCTATACCTAGCACCAGAATGTCAGGTGATGGTTGAAAATGGAGGAACTATAAGTTTCTTTGGAAAATGTCATAATATCAAGCTAACCATGGGGGGATATGTATTGACTAGTCCAATTATTTCCATTCTAATGGGAGGTGCTGATGTTTTACTAGGAGTACAATGGTTACAATATTTGGGGACGGTAGCTTTTAATTTTCAAGAAATTTTCTTGAAATTTTTTTTAGAAGGAAAGGAAGTCAAATTACAGGGTATTGCAGGAAAGCTGGGAAAGATAATAAGCTCTAATGTCATGACAAAGCTTCTAAAGAAAGAACAACAAGGCGTAATTGCACAATTATGCTCACTAGAAGTTCCAACATCAAAATCATCTATTTCTACAGATCTCCAACAAGTCTTGGACAATAATTCCAAGGTGTTTGAAACTCCCAAAGGACTCCCACCTATTCGTGATCATGATCATGCTATTTATTTGATTCGAGGAAGTGTTCCTCCAAACATCAGGCCTTATAGATATCCTTATGTCCAAAAGAGCGAAATTGAACGTATGATTGCAGAAATGTTAGAGGCGAGTATAATTCAACCTAGTCAGAGTTCTTTCTCTACTCCTATAGTATTGATACATAAGAAGGATGGATCATGGTGAATGTGTTCGGATTATAGGGAGCTCAATAAGCTCACCATTAAACATAAATTTCCCATTCCTCTGATTGATGAATTATTGGATGAATTACATGGAGCAATTTGTTTTACCAAGTTGGATCTTCGTTTAGGATATCATCAAATTAGAATGAAGACTGAGGATATTCCAAAAACAACATTTCGAACTCATGAGGGTCATTATGAATTTTTGGTCATGCCTTTTGGCCTTACCAATGCACCTTCTACATTTCAAGGGTTGATGAAGTCCATTTTCAAACCCTTCCTTAGAAAATTTGTGCTAGTATTTTTTGATGATATACTAATCTACAGCAGGTCTTGTAAGGATCATGTTGAACATGTTGACAAGGTGCTCAAACTATTGCAGGAGAAAAAATTATATGCAAAAACATCCAAATGTTTCTTTGGAGTACAAGAGGTGGAATATCTGGGTCATATTGTATCTCATGAGGGTGTTAAGGTAGACCCTAACAAAATGAAAGCCATTAAGGAATGGAAATTCCCCACAACCATAAAGCAGTTGCGAGGATTTCTCGGGTAAACAGGGTATTATCGCAAGTTTGTTAAGAATTATGGGATAATAGCAGCACCTCTAACAACATGATTGAATAAAGATGCATTTTCATGGACTCCTAAAGCAACTAAGGCCTTTGAACATCTTAAAGAGGAAAGGTGTGGAGCGCCAGTCTTAGCTACAATAGACTTCACAAAAACCTTTATTATGGAATTTGATGCCTCGGGAAATGGAATTGGTGCTATTTTAATGTAGGAAGGAAGACCCATTTATTTTTAAAGTCATCCAATCAAAGGAAAGTATTTACAGAAACCTATTTATGAGAAGGAAATGTTAGCAATACTTCATGCACTAAAGAAATGGCGAACTTGCCTAATGGGAAGACACTTCAAGGTAAAAACTGATCATGATAGTCTTAAAAACTTTTTGGAGCAAAGACTATCTTCTGAATAGCAACGAAAATGAGTCACAAAGATGTTGGGTTATGACTTTGAAATAATCTACGAAAAAGGAAAGCTTAATGTTGTTGAAGATGCTCTCTCAAGAAAGAATGAAGAGGTGGAAGCATTTCTTTGTGCCATTTCTATTATCTAACCAGATTGGAAAACCAAAGCAAGAGATGAATGGAAGAAGGATAAAGATGTATGAACACCCATTCAAAAGTTGCAGCAAGATCCTAGTACATCTGATACATTTAGTTGGAAAAATGATTCCTTATGGTACAAATATCACTTATATATTTGTTAGAATTCCCAACTAAAACAAAATATTCTTTTGGAACTGCACACTTCTCCTTTAGGTGGACACTCAAGATTTTAAAAAACATACCACAGGGTCAAGAAAGAATTTTTTTGGGATGGCCTTAAATCTGATATTCAAAAGTTTGTGATGGAATGTTTGGTTTGCCAGCAGAATAAAGTTGAGACAATTAAGACCCCGAGACTTCTACAACCTTTATCCATTCCAAGTCAACGTTGGGAGGATATTTCAATGGATTTTATCACAGGTTTACCTAAGTCCGAAGGAAAGAGTGTCATCATGGTGGTAGTTGATAGAATTACCAAGTATGCACACTTTTTTCCATTATCTCATCCATTTAAAGAAAGTACAGGTGCTACTACATTTATGGACACAATTCAAAAGCTACATGGAAGCCCAAGGGTTATTATGAGTGACACAGATCCCATTTTTATTGGAAATTTTTGGACGAAGTTATTTTCTTGCTTGGGTACTCAATTAGCTCATAGCTCATATTATCATCCTCAATCTAATGGTCAAACTGAGATAGTAAATAAATGTTTGGAAGGATATCTTCGTTGTTTTGTATCTTATAAAAAAACACAATGGGTTAAGTGCTTACCTGTCGTTGAATGGTGGTATAACACTTCCTTCCATACTGCAGCAAAAATGACCCCATTTATGGAACTTAATGGATATCATCCACCATCTATCACATCATATCTAAGGTAAAATTTGAAGGTTCAAACAGTGGAAGATCACATCAAGCATCAACAAGAAGTTCTCCAACTCTTAAAGGATAACTTGAATTTGGCACAAAATCGAATGAAACAACAGATAGATCAACATCGCAGTGAAAGAAGTTTTGATGTAGAAGATTGGGTATTTTGACGGCTACAACCATACAAACAAATGTCCCTCAAGCAAGACAAGAAGGATAATAAATTATCGCCAAAGTACTATGGTCCTTACAAGGTGTTGAAAAATATTGGTACTATGGCATACAAATTGGAGCTTCCTGCTTCTTCGCGAGTGCATCCAATTTTCCATGTTTCATGCTTAAAGAAGGTTATAGGTGAAAATCTTCTAGTTCAAACAATATTGCTAGAACTTGATGATGAACGAAAAATCATATTGGAACCTGAAGTAGTCACGGAAAAAAGAACTCGACAGCTACGGAACCGATCAATTTTAGAGTATCTCATCAAGTGGAAGAACTTACCCACTGAAAATTCTACATTGGAGGATGAGAATTTTATGCAGAAGCACCCAAAGTTACTCAAGCATTGAGAACAACACGTTTTTGAAGGAGAGGGGCATGTTAGGTCCCTATATTACTAGTATAGTCCCTTATTTTTGTTAGTGTAACCCCCTTATTGTTATCATTGCACCCTTGTAACCCCCATATTGTTATTATTGTGCCCTTAAATTATTATTGCTAGGTTGGATAGGATTACATTATGTCCCACTAGGATTACATTATGGCCCCATGGACTCCTATATATAGAAAGAGGTTTTGGTCATTTGTATCATCCAAGAATTGCTCATTTATTCATTGTATTGGAGGTTGCCCCCTCGAATTGGCTTATTTCTAAGGCATTGATATCTCTTTTCTTCTATTTTTGGAGCTGGTTACACAAAATTTTCTCAAAAATTCATCTGTGATCTGGATACCACAAATTGATCATTAAGGAACATGACATCCCAAAAACTTCCTTTGGGACTCGGTTTGGGCACTATGTTTTCTAATTAGTACCGTTTGGTTTAACTAATTCACCATCAATGTTCTTGAGTCTCGTTAATGGCCTATTTAGAAAGTATTTGGATGAATTTATGCAAGTATTTCTTGAAAATATTATTATGTATTCCAAGAATGAAAAGGAGCATGAAGGGAATATAGGGGTTATGTTGAAACTTTTAAAGGAAAAGAAGCTTTGTGGGAATTCGTATAATTTCTCTTTCCTTCAGAAGAAATTTTTTTACCTCGGGCAAATCATCTCAAAATAAGGGATTTTAGCTGACTCGAAAAAGGTGAAGGCCATAATGAATTGTCAAGTTCGTAAAAATTCTCATGAGGTGAGTATATTTTTGGGGCTAGGAGGAAATTATAAAATATTTTGAAACCCATTATGAAATTACAGTGAAAGGGGGGCTAGGTATGAATGGATATATGAATGTGATACTTTTTTCACTCAATTAAAGAGATCACTAACTAGTGCACTGATTCTTTGACTATCTGACATGGAGAAGGACTTTATAGTTTTCACAGATGCTTTGAAAAAATGATTAGGATATTTTTTAGTTCAAGAAGGTGGAGAAATAAATTATGCATCCATGATGTTGAAGAAACATGAAGATTTGTTCACTATGCATGACTTAAAATTAACAAGTGTGATGCTAGTTTGTAAAATTTTGAGACACTACCTTTTTGATAGAACCTTTATGTTAAAAAATGATCATGAGGGCCTAAAGAACATCTTCACTTAGAGGGATATGAATTCTAGGCATACGCAATGGAGTGAATTAAAGAGTGGGTATGATTTTTGGATTCTATACATCAAGGGAAAAGAGAATGCGGTGGCTAATTCACTAAGAATCATGGTATAGACCTTCTCCTTAGTACCCGTAAGGGTCAATTTTAGGGAGTGTGTATTGGGTAAACTCTTTGAATTCATTTGGTATGTGAATGCTAAATTAGTGCTCTAGAATGGGAAGCAGGTAGAACCAAAGTTTAAGGAATATGTCCTTGAACTAGATGGACTATTGAGATTTCAATGGAGAAGGTATGTCCCTGGGGAAGGGGGTATATAAATAACTGTCATCGAGGAGAAATATAGAGAGATATACTATGCACATCTTGTAATGATGAAGAATATGCATGCAAACATGAAGAAACTCGTCTTTTGAGTAGGCATGAAGAGTGATGTTTTCCAGATTGTGTTTAATAGCCATAAGTTAAAAGTTCATGTAATAAAGTTAATAATGACCAAATAAGACCAAGGTCACGGGACACGTTTTCCAAGCTGAATGTTGGGAAAAATATTCTAGTGTGTGTTCAATTCAGTTTATTATGACTAAAGGAAATTGGCAAAGGCATTGGAAAAGGTTTTGGAAAGGAAAAGTGGCAATTATTGGCATTTAATTAGGAAAAAAAAGTAAAACATCAGAAAAGGGAGATGAGAGGTCATAGGTTTCATGTGAGGAGGAAATTGAAGGAAAATAGAGTGAAAATGAAGAAATTAGAGGAATAAATAATAAATAGGCATCCGAGCATCAGTTTGGGGCCTTTTAATAGCTTAGCTTTGGAATTGGTTTTAGAGCAGAGAAGAGAACCAAGTGTAGGTATCAACAAAGAAAGAAAAGGAAAACAAATACAAGCAAAGGAAGGAAAAATAAAGAAAATGAAAGAAATGATCAATAAAGGAAGAGTTGGATAAAGAAACTACAATGGGATCACTTGCATGTTTCGAGTTGCATGTATTATTTCCTTGCTATTTTTGGCATGCATGTTACATGCATGTGTGTATTTGGTTTATTTGTCATTATTGACATGGGTTTTGTATTATTTGAAAATGGTTTTAGACGTTCCTTTCCAATTTTTGGATAGCAATGGCATGGTGGGATTCACTCTTGGTTGATCTTTGGATTGTTGGAAGGTTTTGGATCCGAGTGAGGGGGTATTAGGAAAATTCCAAGGGTTGGGGGTGGAAATGGTTTTCTATGGGAAGCCATCAATATGTGGGTGGAGACAAGAAAAATCCTCAAGGGATGGTGAAGGAATTTTGAGGCATCCAAGCTTGGCTTTGTTTCGTGATCTTGGGACTGGTTTAGGTGAGATCATGATAGTGTGCGGATGGAGGTGGTTTAACCTATGCATTCTCTTGGTTGTTTATGTATTGGTTTATCCCATGAGATAACAAATTTATGCTTAGACTATGGAATGAGGGTGATTGGATAAAATAAATGTTTGGTTCAACCCAATCTATCGCCGGGTGGTACGTAGAAGTCCCTGAATTGGTTGGATTTTTCATATGTTAATAAGAGCTATTTTAATCTTCTATTTTATGATTAATTGTACTTGTTATGATGTGGATTTTATGGTTTTTCTATCATTGTTATTATTATGGTTATATGTTGGTTATAAACATGGTTTTAAGACAGATTCGAGTTATGGCTCTTATTATTTTTTGATTGGTAAATGAATGATTATTACATGGATGACTTAATAAATTTTATTGTGGCTATTTTGAAAGGGTATTATACCTTCTTGATGATTCTCATATATGTATCAAGCCTCTATGTTAAGATATGCATCCATGACCAGTAGATTTCATGTTTACTATGTGTTTAACAGAATGAATGCCATGGTTAGGACTAGTTCCATCAATTTCTTGTCTAAGTTTGCATTAATGGATTTTTACCGATGTCATTCATCATTCTGGAAATTTTGGTCAAGTTTTGGGCAGAGGTATGGATACTAGCCCTAAAAAAATGGATCAAATTTTGTGGATGCGTGCTTAGAACTAGGAAATCTAGTCTAAAGTCACTAGAAAGCATGGTTATCCATGATTCTAGAGAACTATAGCCATTGGCATGCCTTTTTATGCAAGTAGTTGGGAGTTGAGATCCATAAAAGGAAAGTTAACTCAGGTTTTGGGCACATGTAGTGGTTGTTTATCTCATGAGGAAGGTCAATACGCATTCATATTGTCGACTCTATCTCCTTAATGTAATCTAGGAGGTTGAGTCATGACACACTATCCCTCAACTCATGTTTACCCTAGAAAGGTGGTGAAAGTGGGTAGATATGAAAGGGGAGGTTACAGATGGTATCAGAGCTTCCAAGTTCAACACTTGGACTGGATGGAGGAATGTGTTTGACATGCATACCTGTTAATTGTATATGTGTTTATTATTAATGGCTTTGATGGTCATTATTGTGGTCTTTTGTCATCCTGGTGTTGTTGGTATGTTATGGTGTTGATAATTTGGCTAAGATACAGTAGGAGATGCAGATCATTAGAGAGAGGTTGGAACACTAGACCTCGGGGCAAGGGCGAATCATCATAAAGGTTTGTATGTTGGGCTTGCAAGTATGTTAGTTAATGGTTTTTATAAGCATTTTAGTGATGTATGTTCCAACCGTTCTACTTTTTTGTGGTTACCCGCATCATATATTTTAGTTAATCAGTGCGGTCATATGTATGTGTGTCAGTTAGTCGTGCATGGTAGTTAACATGTTTTTATATGCATTGCAGTCATATGAAGGATGATTATGGTAATTGCAAATGAAATCTTGATATTATATGTATTTTTATAATTTGGATTGGCCTATACAAATGGTTATGGTTATGAAATTCAGGTATGAGTCAGTATACTTGTGATATTATGTGATACTTATCTGGATTGACTTGTGCAGATGTGATAGCCTCCCTTGAGATACATTGACGTATGAATTTGGTTGTGTCATCTATTTGGTTTATTTAGCATGCTATGTTTAAATGTTGTTTGAATATTTAATTAATTGCATGATACGTGTATGTGGTTGTAAGATTGCATGAAGTAATGATCTCTTTTTAACGTAGTTGTACTAACACAATATGCATTGAGACATTTGATATCCACTTGAGTGAAAAGTGGGTGCTAGTCATAGTATTATGATTAATGAATGTGATTTAATTATGGCATGGTTGTTAGTCTTTGTAAAGGTTGATTTCTATCTAATAGGCATGATGTTTTGAGCTTTGGACACGTGGCTTACATTTGTGAACAATTTCTAGGAAACATGCTTGGTATTAATGTGAAAACATAATAATTTATTTTTTTATATAACTAACAACTAGGTGATGTGATAATACATAAAAAGCCTCAATTGGAGTAAGGAAAAAGTAAATAAGGGAATCGGGTGAAATTCATTTGGCTATGTTTGGGAATTGCAACTCCAAATGAATGAGTGCTTTGAATGAATACATGAACTCTTCTTAACCTAGATTTCATATGGAATTACTTGAATATGTGCTATGTTTTTTAACATGTATTTGATAGGCATAACAACTGGTTTCGATTTATAGCTAGGATTCATCAAGGAATTGGAGCCCTTAGAGATATGCTATATGTACATGTTCAGTTACAAGGCAATGTTCTTGGCACAACAAGGTAATATAATTGATATATTGTTATATTATTTATACACTGAGAATTATGTGTTTATGGAAACATGATGTATGGATTTCATGGAAAAATAGACTATCATAAATTCTTGATGAAGGCTCAGGTTGATATTTTTTTTATGAGCCCTTGGAAGCACTCGAAAATCACGAGGATCAAGTCATCGTATGTGTTTATATTTTTGTGCTTTTTTTGCTTTCTAATTTGTTTGCACTTGATTTTCAATTTTGTTTATGTCAGGTGCATGGCCATTGCACTTTGTTTGTGGTGTCGTATTTCTAGTGGTTTTTTACGAAGTTTATTCTTTTTCATTTCTTCTTAATTTATTTTATTTTTTGAGGGTATTGGGAATTGGTTGGGGGAAATAGGAAATTTAATGGAGCTTGAGGAGAGCTAAATGAAATCCAATAAGTAATGTAAGACCCAGATGAAGCCTGATGCATTTATAGGGGAAGCTAAAGGAAAGAATATCACAACCAATTTGATATGTTGGGTCCATTGCGGTAAATGGATAGTGGTAGGAATCTCATGAAAAATGTAACAAGAAAGGTAAAGTAAGTGGATTTTAGGAATGAGGTGTCTTGGCTATGTTGGGAACTGTTGTTCTCAATGTTGTGAATGGATAAAGGGACTTTTCTTAACCTTTAACTTATGAAATATAGTAATTGTGTTGTGATTATGAATATGCTAATGATTATATATATCTATATCTATATATATATATATATATATATATATATATATATATATATATATATATATATATATATATATATATATATGTATGTATGTATGTATGTATGTATGTATGTACGTATGTATGTATGTATGTATGTATGCCATTATCTAACACGATTGTTAGGGATCATGATTGTTTTATGCTAGTTTTTTAAATTTATATATATGTATGTATGTCATTTTATGATAGGGTCATAAGAGATAATTATTGTGGATGAATGATTATTTATGCTGGTGAATGGCATGAAGAAGGTCCTAGCTATGAGGAATCAAGTGGGCAGGGTAGCCTAGAAAAATATGTGAGATTAGTATCATATAATATGAATTAATAATATGTGCCTATACTATGCCTATGTTTGTGTTATGGATAGGTAACACTGAGAGATACATCAAAGGAATGAAAAGAATGTGATTTATAACATGCTGGGATAAGAATGGATAGCGGAAAAACACAAGAAGCAAGGTTTCTTGGTATAGAAAGTGTGGTCTTTGGATGTGCTGTGTATATATGGTACTATGTGCATGTTTTATATGCGATGTTACATATGTATGGTGTTCTTTGCATGTTACACATGTGGTTTTGTGTACATATGGTGCTATGTGCATGTTGCATATGAGGTGTTGGGTTTATATGGTACTGTGTACATGTTGTATACGTGGTGTTGTCTACATGTGTTGTTGTGTGCAAGATTGTACATGTGGTTTTGTGTGCATGTAGTGTTGTGTACATGTGGTGGTGTGTACATGTTTTACATATGGTGTTGTGTGTAGGCGGTACTATGTACATGTTGTACATGTGGCATTGTGTACATGTTGTGTTGTGTACACGTTATGCAGGTGCTATTATGTACACGTGGTTCTCTGTACACATTGTTGAGGTGGTGTTGTGTACACATTTTTCAGCAGACACTGTGAACATGTGTTATTGTGTACATGTCGTACACATTGTGTTGTACATATGTGGTACTATGTTATGGATATTGTGTATTCATTGTAATGTATAGTGTGTATTGTTGAGGGGAAAATATGTCCAGCCAATAGTAAGGGATCTCCCTGGTGAAATGTCTCGATTACACTCTAAACCATTTATGATAGGTATCCTATCCGAGGTGTGGGTCTAGCTACCTTTGAATACTACTTTTCTTGGACACAAACGAGCCTTGTAGACTTATGAACACATGATTATCCGAATGGTGCAAGAGAAATGGTTGATGAGTCTTAATGAAAATAAAACACTAAAAATACCAAGATGAGTTAAAGCATGAAGCCAAAGGAAATTTTATTAGCAACACATCATTAGGGTCATGCTTATAAAAGTTGTTCAAACCATAGAAGAAACAGTTCTTTATGGTTGGAGAACCCTTCACTTCCTTAAGCGGTCTCAAGGGACAAGATAAATGTTAGTAATGCAGTTGCTAACATCTTATAAATAAACAACCTAACATCATTAACACATTTAGTGAGATGAAATGTATAAATTATATAAGCAGAAAACATAGATTACTTAATCATAAAGATATCATATACATAAGACAAATATTCATAGTGTTAACACATTAATCCTCATGAGATCCAAGAGTGGAATCAAAACAAGTGCTTGTATTCATTCTTAGAAAAGTGCATTCAATGCTATAGAATTCTCTTTTCTCCTTTGGAGTCCCAAAAATAAATATCCTTGACAATTCACCAAAGGGATTATTTATAGGAAAAAATTGACCCTTGGGTATCCCTAACATTTTTCCTTCCCGACCGTTGACATGCTCTACAACTTGATGGAATCTGCGACTTGCAACCTTGGCTATGACTGTGACCTATGACCCCTTAGCTGTTGTGACCTGGAACCTCTTCTGTCTGCTGCAATAAGTGACTTGGTCATGGGAGTAGTTGGGTGATTGCGAGATCAGGGACATCTACTTGCTATTGTTCCTTGAGGTAACTCCACCATTCCCGATAATCTACAGCCACTGGGGAGACCTGAGGCGTATCTTATCTCAACTTGTGAAGACACTCGAGAGAATTTGGAATCAAAGTGTCTCTCTTGATCATGATATGGTTTGACAGGGAGGCTAGTTTGGTGTAGATACGGACTGGTGTCATGATGAATTGAACAAGGTTTTATTGTGATGCCATCATTTCTTGAGAGGCAGTTGCTTGTCTTATGGGCTGTAGAAATTATTGAATATATTTGGTGACTTCTTCCCATGTTTTCTCTTCACCAGTGCACCCAGGGATGGAATGTGGTGTACTTCGGCCATTAGGTCAATGCCACTAATTAGATTCTCATACACGAACATTACTTTCCCCAAATCCTTGATGAGTTTCTCCTTGGATTGTACCTTTATCCAAATTTTAACCTTGTCATTCTGGGTCCCAATCTAATATTTTCTAGGCAAGGTGGTCGAATCCTGTGGATACATGTTCGACCATTCCAATATTCTATCCAAGGAAGTTGAAGCTTCCTTTAGCTGTGTGTTTGTCCTCTTGGCTTTTTCCTATGTGTTCAGTAGTGGCGTGATGATTTTTTTTTATCATGAACAACTCTTCATATACCTGATTCATGGTGGCCTCCAAAGTGATCATCTCTCCCTCAATAGTTAGTGGTTTTTCATTAGTAGGGGCATTTCTAACCTGAAGCAGTTGGACTTCTTCTTGAAGCGCCTTATTTTCCTATTCCGACTTAGCTATATTTGTCTCGAAGGCCTATTGTCTATTCTGCAAGGACTGAATTTCTATACTCATTCTTCCTACATTCTCCTCAATAGCTGCTGCAAAATCGATACTAGATGATGCGATCATAACTGTATTGGTCATGGTATCCAAGACTATATCCTTCTCTGTGGTGACTGTAAGGGGTGCAACAGGGTCCTATGCCAAACATCTTCTCTTCTCCTGCCTCATCTTGTGTGTGAAATGATCATAGGTAAGTCTTGTCAGATGAAGCACTCCCTCATCTAGATCCTCAGAGGTACCCAATTATGAGAGGGAAAAATGCACATTGGTTACAGGAGTTGTTTGGGGCACCTCAATGTGTGGTAGCTCCATTTCTTTCTCTATCTTTGGAGGAGGTGTCTTACTACTTGTGGTTCCCTTGGAGGAATCTTCCCTTGATTTCCGATTTTCTTCTTCCCTCATCTTTTGCTTTGCTTCTTCTCTATCTTGTTCTTCTTTTAGTTGGCGATCAACTTCTACTCTAGCTTTATCTTCCTTTAGTTGGTGCTCATCTTCTGCCTTATCCTATTCTATCTTTAGCTAGCGCTCAGCTGCTCCCTTTTCTTCCTCTTCTTTCCTTTGTTATTCCTCTTCCCTTTTCTTATGGGTTTCCTCTGCCCGCTTCTCTCTTATTATTCTTTCAGTTGCTTCTTTCATTTGTCCTCCTCTTCCTTTGACTTTTCCTCGGCTTCTTGTTGAGCTTTAGCCTCTTTTTCTCTTCATTGGGTAGAAGATTTATGGCCCATACCAGTCCTTTGCTTCTTGGCTTTGGAAGATGAGGCTCCTCCCAGCGTATGGATTCTTTCTTCTAAAGTTTGGTTGTCTTGATCTTATTGATCGGTTGATTCCTCTAGAGCAGCCTCCTTCTCCTTGTTGTACCAGTTCTTGACTCTATCTTTAGCTGGGAAATCAGTATGATGGTAACTCCATTTAAATTTTGCCTGCTTGCAATGGGCATGGATGATTCTCTCAGGATCATACCTCCTGTGTGCCAAGGGAGGTAGATAGAATCCTTTGACCTGGTCAGCCTCTTCCTCTACTTCCCTGAAATCCTTCACTATTTAGGCGTCGCTAGTGAGTGGCAGAATGGGCCATGGCTTCTTATTTCCTTTAGTGAGAACTTTTGAAAAACGCCCTCACATCTGGTAACATGTTTCTTGGAGGAGGAGTTTTTTAGTAACGAACTGGGGTAGTTCATGAGGAGCCTTGAGTGACCTGAAAACTTGGATGAAAATACTATCCATGTTAGGAAACCAGTGGGGTACTTGGGTTATTATCTCCATGGCTCACCCGGACATGCATGGGGTATCTTTTCCAAATAATTTCCTGTAGGGAGCAGGGATGAAGCTGCACGTGATTGACTACATGTCTTGCTTATATCTGGCATCCCATAACATCATTAAATATTTTTGAATTGGATTACCGTGTTATAAATCCTAGTTGTGTTCCCACCAGTCAAAATGGCACCTTGCGCATACCGCATCGAAAAGATAAGATGCCGTATAAAACTCTGATGCATACCCTTCACCAGGTGCTAGTGCCATAGATATGTTTGATCTGAGGGCTGCCACTATCAAGTTGGCCCAGTTGAAGCAGGTTCCATACACAGTAACAACATACATCACAGAAACCCAAGTGTCGTTGAAATTGGTTGCATCTGGACGACCATACATCCTACATAACATTGCAGCTACAAGCTTGTAAACCTTCTTTAGACTTCTTGTCTGATATTCCTGGTCCTTCTTGAGCCAGAATTTTTCAGGGTCTTCCCACCACCCTCTTAAGGTCTCCAGAATTGGACCTGCATGAGTGGTGGCCCACTCATCGGTGAAGGTCTATTCTCGGGAGGGAAGTGCATAATATAATTCTGCATTTTCTCCCTTCATATTTGCAAATTTTTTCTCGTCATGATCCCGAATAACCTAGATCTTAGGGTCGACCTTTTATAGGATCCAATCGATTAGCTCTACATATGGTAACATAGGCGGATGGGCACCCATGTAGTGGAGCTTGGATATTTTAAATTTAACATACACCTGGCGGTCTAGGAGGTCCTTGGAAAATTCAAGCTTCGTGAATTCTTGGTACACCTAATACAAAGTCATACTATCCCCTTTGCCAAAAGTGCAAGTGGTGTCTCCATACATAGGGGGAAGAGAAAGTGGTATTCCCTCCTCTGAGATTTCTATCTCAGGGCTTTAGTTCCTTTTGCAAACTGCCGGAGGCCCCATATCACTAAAGGCCGATGAGATGGATACGCACTCTAGCTCTGCTTTGAGGTTCCTCGACATGTTAATAAAACAATCCGACGATAAGAAAAATGTCATATTTATAAATATTTGGGCTGCTCCTACCTCTACTTAGCTATTTTCAAGGAAATGGATGAACCTGTGACCTAGGGACCTTGTGACTGGGTTGTTGGGTTACTAGGTTGCGTTGGTTTAAACTTTCACAGAAAAGCGACCTAGCGACTTGGAAACCTGCGACTAGGTTGCGAGGTCACTGAGTCACGCTAGTTTAGATATTCATGGAAGTACGACCTGATCAGTTGGCAGCTTGTGTCCAGGTTTCAAACTCGCTAAGTTGTGAAGTTGCGTCATTTTTAACTTTCACGGATATGCGACTTAGTGACCCTGCGACTTAGCAACTGAGGTCGCAAGGTCACGAGGTCGCGGAGACGTAGGTCACTCTAGGGCTTCGTAGATGGTTTACATGGAAATTAAGACATTCATCTTGTTATTAATCAAAAAGGGAGTTAAGGTGACACATCAAGTGGAAATCATGCATGAATTTCCTCATTGGAAAGGACTAGAAAGGGACTTCAATAGACTGATGCAAGGGAGGTTTCCAGTGGAGGTACACAAGGAATTCAAGCTATGGGAAGGGGAAAGTTATAGAAATAGGATTCATGGAAGCTAGGTTGAGTTTTAAAGAGACTAAGGTAAGGGTAATGAAGGCAACAATCAATCTAAAATGAAACAACAAGAGGATTAGGCAACTTACCCAGGAAAAACACGCTCCAACTGTCTTGTTAGAGGCATTTTCCTTCTCCGTCGTGCAGGTCGAATGCAACCTATGCAACCATTCTATATATAAAGGGATCACACATGTGGACAATAAATGAGGGTTGCAAGGTCTCAAATGAGTTCATTTGATGCAATGTGCAACCTCGCGACTCTGCGACCTTGCGACGTGGGGGGTCATGGAGTCGCAGGATTGCAAGGTCGCAATTGTTTGGTTTCGAGATGATATGCAACCTCGCAACTTTGCGACTTGAGGGGTTGCAATGTCACAAGGTCACAAATTAGATGAGTTGACTAATTCTGTGACTTAGCAACTTGATATTTTGAAAGAGTGAACTTAAGCTTGAATCTATTTTTCAAAAGGTTAGGGGCTCAAAAATTTAAAATGGGAAAAATTTTGGAGGGTGTTGTAGCGGCTACAACAAATGATGATTCATTGGCAGGACCCAGGATCTCTGCAGATGCTTCATCTTGTGTGGGGTGGAGGGGCTTAGCATGCTGATCCTTTCACTCCATGGGTTAGATTTCTTTCATCCTTGGGCCTTGTGTGTTTGCTCCACCTATCTGCATGTCCCAGGGTGCAGGTCCACCACATTTTCATTCCTGGAGACTGGACGGAAAAGGTTGGAGTAACCTCAGGGATTTCTAGGATCGGGTATAGTTACTTTGTCCTCATCATGTTGCTCCCCTGCTAGTGAACCTGGTGGTCTCGACAGATTCACTACCTAGGAGTCACAGATGTTTCTCCACTGCTAGTGAGCCTGGTCAGTACATCAGCGGAGTCGTCCCATCACCTCTCTATGCATGAAGCCTTTCTCAATCCTTTACCCTTTTTTCATGTGCTAATTTGCACTTATTTTAAATATGCTCGAGGCCCTTATTTGACTGTGCTCAAGGCACTTATTTAAGTGTGACATTTATTGCTTGGGAAGATGAGGGATCTCGACATATTTTTCTTGCAAGAGAGGTTGCTCCTGGTCTATATGAGGACTTTTAGGTTTTCCCAGATATCCTTTTGTCTCCCGAGGTTAGCTATGTCACCTTTCCACCTAGTGACCAATTACACCGAGATTTTATTTTGTACAACAATCCATTCAGCCAGAATACTAGGTAAGCTACCTATGCTTGGTTCCTGGGACTTGGCTATGTTTCCCCATTGAGTGCATATCATAGGCAAGCTCATGCCATTTTTGCGTTTTAGGGGTGATTCTTCACCAGCATAGATTCTGCCACAACATGCCAATTGAGTAACTTCTACATCTCCCCTTCAACTTTGGATGCCAAAGGGAAAGTGCCAATGACAACCTGCTTGAAGCAAGTGATTTATTAGAAAGAAAACAAAATGAGAGAAAAAAAAAAAAAAAAAAAACTATGGTACAGGGTATGGTGACAGCCCCCACCCCTAGGGATGTCAGGTAAAATAGTGCTTAAGGTCATGCCCATTTACTAGGAGGACCTCAATTCTCCCTTCAAGGATCTGTAGCTTGTAAGTGTGGGAGCCGATCTTTTCTTTAATTTGGAAGGGACCTGTCCACAGGGCCTGAGTGTTTCCCTTTATCCTCGTGAGCTCTGTTCCATTTGAGGATAAGGTCACCTACTTCAAAATATGTGTTTATGGCAGACTTCTTCTCAAACCATCGTTTTATTCGACTTTGGTGGATAGCAATTTTTTCCTGGGTTTTTAGCCTTTCCTCCTCTAGCTTCAACAATGTGTCTATTTAGGTTTGTAAGGCAGGGCAAGAGGTTCCATGAGTTTCTTGAGATAATTGAAGGGTTGGGAGAGACACGTTGGGAGGAAGAATAGCCTCTTTTCCGTATACAAGGAAAAATGGGGAGGTGCCCAAAGATGAATTGGGTGTGACCTGATCAGCCCATAGGGAATTATGGAGTGCGTTATGCCAATTTCATTGTTACGAAAACAGGGTATTTTTGATGATGCAGATGAGGTTCTTATTACTTGAATCGGCTAACCCATTTCCTTGCGGGTAATAGTTGGCAGAATGTTTCAGCACTGTACCATTTTCCAGAGAAAACTCATATAATTTAAATGATGAAAAATATGTTGTGTTATCAAAAACAAGAGAGGTTGGAATGACAAACTTGATCATGATGTGTTGGGTGATGAAATCTACTACCTCTTTGTCATTGACTTGATGCAACGGTATTGTTTCAACCCACCTGGTGAGGTAGTCTGTGGTTATGAGGATGTATCTATGTTGCTTGGAAGAGTGTGGCAGGATTTCCGCGATCACATCAAGCCCCCGTTGCTGAAAAGGTTCTTCCACCATGACAGACTGCAATGGGGCAGATGGTTGTATTTCCCTATTGGTGAACTTTTGGCATTGTGGGCATTTCCAAACATAAGCGTGTGCATCTTTGAACACAGTAGGCCAATAGAAACCGACATGCATGATCTTGTGAGCAGTGGTATCCCCTGCATAGTGCCCACCTGCTGGACCATCGTGGAGCTCCATCAAAACTTTTTGTGCCTCATCATACTCCAAATAGCATAACAAGACTCCGTTGTAGTGTTTGCGGAAAAATTTACCGTGCACTAGTTGGTGTGATGTAGCTTTCTATCTTAACACATGTTTTTGCTGAGCGGTTAAAGCAAGGCCCATGGTACCATGAATCAAATATTGTTGGAGATCAATGTACCATGAGGAGGCATTCTGTTCGGATATACTATCATTTTGATACATGTTGATTCTGTGTTCTCACCTCTCTTCTTCACTGCTTCATGAGTCTACGGCTTCTGCGGCCATCTGGCATAGTCATTGGCCTTTTATATTATTTTTTGGCTTAAATTCCACATCAAAATCTTTAAGGCATGTCATCCAGTTGCCTCGTCTCTTGCCTAGCTCTTGCTGTAGGAAAATTGAGCGAATAGCTAGGTGAGGTACGAATACTGTGACGTGCCTCTTCAAAATATATGGCTTAAAGTTTTTGACCGCCTTGTACACTGCGTAAGCTTGCTTATCAATATCTGGATAATTCGGCTCGACACCTTGCAAACAACCAGCGCTCATGAATGAGATTGGTCACTCATCGTTGTTGTCATCCTTCTTAGTGAGGATGACCGCCAAAGATGAATATGAGGAAAAGGTGTACAAGATAAAGCCTTTGTTGAAATTCGGACTATGAAGAGCACATACTTCCACGATGGCCCACCTGATGTTATTGAACGCTTCTTTCTCGGGAGGATTCCATTGGAAGTTAGTGTTCTTCTTGATCATACGTTGCAATGGTTTCACAATTTGGGTGAAATATGATATAAATTTTCATACGAAGTTGATTTTCCTGAGGAAAGACTGCATGGCCTTCTTGCCACTTGGGGGAGGAATTTGGGCGATGAATTTTGCATGTTATGGCTCCACTACTATGCCATCCTAAGTTATGATGTGCGCTAATAGGTTTCTTTCGGAGACGGTGAAAATGCTTTTCTTTGGGTTTAGTGATATCCCGTATTTTCAACACCTTTCAATAATCTGCTTGAGGTGATGTAGGTGGTCAAACCTACATTTTGAAAACACGGCGACGTTGTCGAGGTATAATACCACACCATTCACTATGAGGCCTCTGAAGGAAATTTCCATGGCTATCTGGAAGGTTGTGGCAACATTAATCAAGCCAAAGGGCATGTTTCTAAATGCGAAAGTTCCTCATTTAGTTCTAAATGTGGTTTTCAGCCAGTCAAGTTCAGCCACTAGTACTTGGTCATAACTTGAAAACCCATCCAATCAAGAGAACATCTCCAATCCCGATACGGCTTGAAGAATTTTCTCCATAGGGGGCACCAGGTAGTTGTTCTTTTCTAAAGCTCTGTTTAAATTTCGGAAATCTATGCATAAAAATATTTCGCCAGATTCCTTACGAACTAGGACCAATTTTGACACCTAGGTTGAATTCCAGACTTTGAAAATTATACGCGCATCCAAGAGTTTCTTCAGTTCCTTTTGAATCATCAACTCTAAGGTGGGGAGTACTTTGCTCAGTTTCTACTAGAATGGTTTCACTCCTTCTGTCATGGGTATCAAGTGCTGGATGATCCGTGTGTCATAGGTTCATAACTTGTCATACGTCCAGGCAAACACTTCTCTGTATTTCTCAAACAACTCAGTGAAATATTGCCTCTCTTGAGGGGTGCATTCATTACCGAGATTGACAAACTTGGGCTCCTTTTCTATCCCAATGTTTATTTATCGGTGCATTAACGTGGAACTTTGCACCTTCATGTTTGGAGGCCCTCAAAAAAGGTTCTGTATGTCAAACAAATTTTTGAGTGACGTGATCCTTTTGGGTATGGGATTTTCTTTACGATCCCCTTGTTCCTTTTGCAAGGACTGATCATTATCCACTTCTTCTATAACTGCATGTTTGAGCATGTCTGTATTGAGCATGAAATCCAGTACCTATTGGTCATTATTAAAAATGTGCAAATTATTGACATTGTCTAGTATGGATGGCTTGTAAATAATTTCAATAGAAAATCCATCCCTAAGTGGGGTGAACCTAGCAGCAGCATTGGCAAGTGTATCATTTGTTGCATTGTGCATTCTAATTACGGATTTAATACCGAAAGCGTAAAAAGTAGAAATTAAACACCATACATCTTGTTGGTAGCCTTTCATATGTGGAGACAAGCAATGTATCATGTTATGTACCTAACAAGTGATAATATTAGAGTCCCTGATTACCTTTGAACAACAAACTTTGAGATCTATGGATTTTTTGAGCCCGAGAAGAAATACTTCATACTCGGTTTTATTATTCGTGCACTGGAACTCTAGCCAACAGGAAATTAGAAACTTGTTTTTTTTAGGGTCCAACAGGATACAACCCACGCCAGCCCCATCATGGGTTTTGGAACTGTGGTAGTACAAGGTCCACATTTCATCTTCTAATTTGACAAGACTATCTGAGCACATAGGAGACGTACTCGGGGCAGCAGTTTCTAAAGGGTCTTCCGCTGAGGCAGAGTGGTTTTCAGTGATCAACAATAGCCTTGACTAGATGTCTTGACTGATCAGAGATTGGGAGTTTTGTAGCGCCCAAAAATGGATTATAAGAAACACATATCGAGCTCCTCTTGCACGAAACTGACTGGTTCGTTTGTTGTGTCTAGGTCGATCACTGTGTGTTTCATGTAAGGCTCGCTTTCAACCTGGATTTGATTGTTCGTATCCTTGTAAGGAAGCCACAGGTGGGACCAATCAGTGGCAAAGTATCCTTGCAGCTTGCTAGACCAATCTCTACTCAAAAGAAGGCCATAGGCCTTGGGTATATCCACGATTACTATGTTAATGCACTGATGCACACTAGAATTTGAGGGTAGGCAGATAATGACATTATTTAATTCACCTACTGCAGGAACCTAAGATATATCGAGTTGAATGATCCTAGTGTGAGTTTTCTCATGGGGGATGTTTAACTTCTTGCATACAGACAAGGGCATGATGTTCGTGGATGCAACAGAATTGATGAGACAATTATGGACATTGAATTTGAAGATATCAAAGGATAGAAGGAAAGGTGGTGTGGATCCCCTGGAGTTGGCATTCATGGCATTCAAAATAGACTGGGGACTAGCAACAGCTTGGGAAGATGTGGTGCTCATGGGTTTGGTCGCTGGCAGGTTGGAAAATGTTTTGAGGATAAGATCTTGCTGGTTAGCAATACGAGCAAGTTTGTAGAGAGACATATTGGTCCGAGTATTGTTCATATCCTCGATAATGTTATACCTGGATTCTGTGTGTGAGATAAGTTTGGTGGTGGTTTTCAAAGAAACTAATAAATATTTAGCCTTTGGGCCTTCTCAGGGATTAGTTGGGCTAAATTTCTTAGGAGTCTTGTTTTGTTTTTCTGTGTTTGGTGGCAATATTTTCCTTAAGAAATATTTTTTTTTCTTCGAAGGACTGCTCAGGGATTGGGCCTTTGCTCCCCAAGCCATAGTTCCAAGGGGGTTTGTACCTAGGGTCATCAGCCAAGTTTATTTCAGTTGTGGAAGGGGGAATTTCCCCATGTATGACCTCAAAAGCAAGGACAGTGGAACCGATATATTAATTCGGGGGAGTGGCCTCCTCATTGTCTAAAATAGCCTCCTCCTCTAGATCCCTAGGGGTTTGGTCTTCTCGAAGTTGATTCACCTTGTTGGTCATGCTATTGATCCACTGGGGGAATTTTTTGTCTAAGTGGGAGGCTTGATGGAAATAACAAAAGTTATCCTTACCAATTCCTTCAATATTGAGGCCAACACTCGAGTTTGATGGAGGTCAGTTAATAGCAGGGTTCTTCCTTCTGAATAAAGGTTTCTACATTTTAGCATGGGAAACAGAGTGAATTTTCCTCTTCTTTAGATCGGAAACTTCATTGGTCAATAACTTGAGGGACTTTGTGATAACATCAAAATCGAAAGGGTCCTTGTCCTTGTCTCCAAATTTATGGTTCGAGGATTAGACTCTCTTCATGGTCAGATTTTGATCATCCCAAGCATCATGGTCGATGGCTCCTATGGATAGCATGTCCCTTTTGATAGTAAGTGCGGTGGTGTAATTTTCCGCTAGGGTAGCCCTAGCTTCGAGTTTTATGAACACGACAATATCTGGAGGGAGATCTTGAGTGTAGTAGTCAATGATGATGGAATCATATAAGGCCATGTTCAGGGGAAATTTATTCAATATAGTAGCGAAGCATTCATTGAAGTATTTGACTTTCTCCTTCTTCTAGCATTTCAAGGTACTAAGCTTTGTGAGAAGCGTGGAAGGAGTTTTTTCTTCTAAAATTTTTTGAAGGAAAGTACAGTGAAATTGCTCCCAAGAAGAAATGGAGGCAACAGGGAGAGACCGGTACCATGTAACATCATTATTCTCTAAATTATGAGGAAAAATTTGGCATGCTACATCGTCCAACTACACCCTCATCATTTTTAAGGCCATGTAAAAGTTGCTTATGTGATCTTTGGCTAGTGTACCCTTTTTAGGGTCGAACATGGGGAGGTTCTTCTCAGGGTGTGAGGGCATGTTATGAAGGGAACCATGGAGAGATAAGGGAGATTGTGCCATCCAAGCGAGCGGTTGGACATGCCTAGCCTGATGGTGGCGGGGTATGTAGACATTCCCTACTTCACTTTCAGATTTTCTGCCTATGCCTGATCTGGATGCTTCGCCCTCATGATGGGAGTGCATATCCTGATTTCTCCCTCAGTTCCCTACATCCATGATGTTTCGCTAGTTATAAAGGAAAGGGAATTTATTCTAGTTTTGGTTATGGTTAGGGTGTCCCATATTTTAACCTTATTAGTGGCCTCTATCACCACGTCCCTTGTTTCCCCGGCCCCTCCTGGTTACACCCTCAGGCTAGTCATTCACTAGGGTGTCATCATTCATAGGTTGGTCAGGTTGGGTTTCAGTGATTTCGAGGCCACCTGCTTCATTCCCTTGGGGACTATCGGGGGGCTCTACTGAACGACGCTCTATGGGATCAATGTAATATTCTATCATGAGACCTACCAGCTATGGAAAGGAATTGACCAAGGCTCCTTAGTGAGTGTGGTTGGCCGTGGGAGTTTGAGGGTTGACCAGGGAGCCGGTGGCCAAGTTGTTTTGTAAGCCTCTGATGATTTCACAGGCGATTGGGCGCAAGGCCCTTAGCTGGTCAGAGGTGATCTCGTAGAAAGGGGGTTCTTCTTCAAGAGAATGTTCAGGGGGTGGTGGAACAGTGTTTTCGTACATGATTTGCCCCTGTGAGGTTTGCTGGAATGTTGCTTGTGTGCTGGGAGCCTGCCATTTAGGCCCTCCTTTTAGCGCGAAATCTGTTGACAGGAAAAGATGTCTAGCCAACAGTAAGGGATCTCCGCGGTGAAAAGTCCTGATTAGACTCTAAACCATATGTGATAGGGATCCCATCTGGGGTGTGGGCCTAGCTACCTCTGAATACTCCTTTTATTGGACACAAACGAGTCCTGCAGACCTATGAACACACAATTATCTATATGGTACAAGACAAATGGTTGATGAGTCTTAATGAACATAAAACTCTACAAATACCAAGATGAGTTAAAGCATGCAGCTAAAGGAAATGATGTTAGCAACACATCATTAGGGTCACGCTTATAAAATTTGTTCAAAAAATAGAAGAAACAATTCTTTATGGTTGGAGCACCCTTCACTTCCTTAAGCGGTCTCCAGAGACAAGATAAATGTTACTAACAGAGTTGTGCTTATCTTCTAAATAAACAACCTAACATCATTAACACATTTAGTGAGTTGAAATGCATAAATTATATAAGCAGAAAACATAGATTACTTAATCATAAAGATATCAGATACATAAGACAAATATTCATAGTGTTAACACATTAATCCTCATCAGATCCAAGAGTGGAATGAAAAAAAGTTCTTGTATTCATTCTTAGAAAAGTGCATTCAATGCTATACAATTCTCTTTTCTCCTTTGGAGTCCCAAGAAAAAAATATCCTTTACAATTCCCCCAAGGGAGTATTTATAGGAAAAAATTTACCCTTGGCTATCCCTAAATTTTCACCTTCCTAACCTTTGACATGCTCTGCGACTTGAGGGAATCCGAGACTTACGACCTTGGCTATGACTGCGACCTCCAACCCCTTGATTGTTGTGACCTGCGACCTCTTCTGTTTGCTGAAATATGTGACTTGGTCATGGGAGCAGTTGGGTGATTGCGAGATCAGGGACGTTTACCTGCTCTTGTTGCTTGAGGTAACTCTGCCATGCATGATAATCTATAGCCACTAGGGAGACCTGAGACGTATCTTCTCTCAACCTGTGAAGACACTTGAGAGAGTTTGGAATCAAAGTGTCTCTCCTGATCATGATCTGGTTTGACAAGGAGGCCAGTTTGGTGTAGATATGAACCGGTGTCACGATGAATTGAACCAAGTTTTCTTGTGATGCTGGCAGGTCTTGAGAGGGAGCTACTTGTCTTATGGGTTGTAGAAATTCTTGAATATATTTCATGACTTCTTCCCATGTTTTCTCTTCACACAATGCGCCCAGAGACGGAATGTGGTGTACTTTGGCCATTGAGTCAATATTGCTAATCAGATGTTCATACGCAGACATTACTTTCTCCAAATCCTTGATGAGTTTCTCCTTGGATTGTACCTTTATCCGGATTTGAACCTTGTCATTCTGGGTGCCAAACCAATCTTTTCTAGGAAAGGTGGCCGGAGCTTGTGGATACATGTTCGAAAATTCCAGTATTCTTTCCGAGGCAGTAGAGGTTTCCTTTAGCTGTGTTTTCCTCCTCTTGGTTTCTGTCTATGCTTTCAGTAGTGGCACGACAGTTTGTTTTATCGTGAAAAACTCTTCATATACCCGTTTCATGGTCGCCTACAAAGTGACCAAATCTCCTTGAATAGTTAGTGGTATTTCATTAGTAGGGGCATTCCTCACCTGAAACTATTGGACTTCTTCCTGTAGCGCCTTCTTTTCTTGTTTCGAATTAGTTGTATTTTTCTTAGAGGCTTGTAGTATATTCTTCAGGGACAAAGATTCTTTACTCATTCTTCCTACGTTCTCCTCAGTAGCTGTTGCAAAAGTGGTACCAGCTGATGCAATCATAACTGGATTGGTCCTGGTATCCAATAATATATCCTTCTCTATGGTGACTGTAAGGGGTGTAGCAAGGTCCCGTGCCTAACATCTTCTCTTCTCTTGCCTGATCTTGTGTGTGAATTGATCATAGGTAAGTCTTGTAATATCAAGCACTCCCTTATCTAGATCCTTGGAGGTACCCAATTCTGAGAGAGAAAAACGAACATTGGTTGCAATATTTTTTTGGGGCACCTCGATGTGTGGTAGCTCCATTTATTTCTCTGTCTCTGGAGGAGGTGTTTTGCTGCCTTCGGTTCCCTTGGAGGAATCTTCCCTTTATTTTCAATTTTCTTCCTCCCTCCTCTTTTTCTCTGCTTCTTCTCTATCTTTTTCTTCGTTCAGATGGCGCTCAGCTTCTATTCTAGCTTGATCTTCCTTTATTTGGTGCTCATCTTCTACCTTATCCTGTTCTATCTTTAGCTGGCACTCAACTTCTGCCTTTTCTTCCTCCTCTTTCCTTCATTGTTCCTCTTCCCTTTTCTTGCAAGTTTCCTCCACATGCTTCTTTCTTTGTTCTTCTTTCAGTTGCTTCTTTCATTTTTCCTCCTCTTCCTTTACCTTTTACTTGGCTTCCTGTTGAGTTTTAGCCTCTTATTCTCTTCACCAGGTAGAAGAGTTATGGTCCATACTGGTCCTTTTCTTCTTGGCTTTGGAAGATGAGGCTCCTCCTATCGTATGGATTATTTCTTCTGAATTCTCGTTGTTCTAATCTTCCTGATCATTTGATTCCTCTGTAGCAGCCTCCCTATATTTGTTGTAATATTTCTTAACTCTATCTTTAGTTGGGAAATTAGTATGCTGGTAACTCCATTTAAACATGGCCCGCTTGGAGGGGGCGAGGATGATTCTCTCAGGATCATACGTCCGGTGTGCCAAGAGAGGTATTTAGAATCCTTTGAATTGCTCAGCCCCTACCTCTACTTCCCTAAAATCCTTCACTTTGTAGGCGTCGATAGTGAGTGTCAGAGTGGGCAATGGCTTCTTCTTTCCCTTAAAGAGAAATTTTGGAAAACCCCCTGACATCTGGTAACACGTTTCTTGGACAAGGAGTTTGTTGGTTACGAACTAGGGTAGTGTGTGAGGAGCCTTGAGTGACCCTAAAACTCGGACGAAAGTACTATCTATGTCAGGAAACTAGTGGGGTACTCAGGTTATCGTCTCCATGGCTTGCCCAGATTTTGGGCCCAAATTAAGGTATGATTCTCACCCTGTAAGTACTGCTTAGTCAATTTAGTGTCCTAAATAGTTAACATAAAATATCAACCAGGGCTAGTAAACTGATAAAGTGTAACACACTATATGTGCCTAAGTGTCCCTTTTTCCTACTTCACTGTTTTAAGGGTTTTTTGATGTTTTTGGGAGTTTTTATATTTTTATTCTTAGCATTCTAGGGAAAAGATGAAATTAATCTATTTAAAAAGGAAGGAAAGAAAATGTTTATCAGATGAATTAAAGAAGAGTTTTATTCACAAGTTTTTGGAGTTTATTTTCTAATTAAGAAATGGTGAAAACTAGAAATCCTAATCCATGGATATTGCATCTCAATTGAGAATTCAAAAAATGAAAGCAACTAATAACTCAAACATTAAAACTTAATCCAATTCATTTAATTGAGATTTATTGGAAGATCTTGTGAAAAATATTAAGTGTAGTGTAATGAGGATCTCCTAACATGAAATGAAATACTGAAACAATTAATAACTCAAACCTTACAACTGAATCCAATTCATATAATTGAGATTTATTGGAAGAGATTTTGTAAAATATTAAGTGTAGTGTAATGAGGATCTCCCATAACATGAAATGAAATACTTAAACAATTAATAACTCAAACCTTACAACTGAATCCAGTTCATATGATTGAGATTTATTTGAAGAGCTTTTGAAAAAGATTAAGCATAGTGTATGAGGATCTCCTAGACAATTACTGTATCTATAAGTCACTAACCATTTCAATTTAAGATTTAAATGGTCTTGAATTGGTCCAGCACAGTAACCGTTTAACCATGAAAGACAAGAAATGAAACCTAAACAACTATTGTACCTATGAGTCACTATCCATTCATTAACAAACTTTACTCATTTGCATACAATAATTGCAGATTATGAAAGCAGTAAAAAAATACAGAGAAATGCTACGAAGAAACTATAATGAACTTAGCTATAAAATGCATGAAACCTCCTCGAATAGCAGGGGCCCTTTGCTATCAATTCGGTGTAATCCTTTAGCTCCTTAAAATTTTAATCAGAACAGCATCAAGGCTAATCCCCTTTTATTAAAACAGTGCTTGAAAAAAACAGAATATCACTGTGACTCTCAATGAGTTATTAACCGTCCTTTCTCGGTTCCATAGAGCTTAATCTATATGAAAATTTATAACTAATGTTTGAAAAAAAATAGGTACAGGTGTATTTTTCTAATAAAAATATAATTGAGACTCTTTTGAGACTTGTTATTTTCTGCAAAGCAAATCAGGAGTTCTAATTCCTATAGAAAACAATTTCTTTGATTCTTGCTTTAACCAATGGATTAGACACCACCAGTTGTTGATTCAATCCTCGTGGATAGGAAGGAATCATGTAGGGAAGATTTGAGAAGTACACGTGCACCTTTTCTCCAATTAACACCTACATCATACCTAAACACAAAAATAGCTACGGAACACTTGACTGGCTGTAGAATGCCTCTATGTTGTAGCTAAACTGTTCAAAATTATTAAAACAGCAAAAATCATGAAAATACAACATGTTAATAATTTGTATGTAACCTTTAATCCATATTAATCATTCTTAATTAATTTCTAGGCTTATGAAGTGATAAAGAAATGATGAAATTAAGTGAAGGTTTGCAACAGAGAAGACAATTTTAGGGCTCAACATACCCCCAATGCAAAAATCTTGCATGTCGTCATGCAATTCCATAAAAAAATATTCCATGTTCTCTGAAACCTTTGCTATAACATCCAGCCTTATCATTCTGCTTCTTTTGGTGGTCATTGTCACTCTGGGTTTCCTCGTGAATAATTTGAACATAATATTTATGAGGGCCCTATTTAGTTTCTTATTTCTCTTTTTTAGCTTCCTGTTTTCTTTATGCAGTGTACCCAATTGCATAGTGATATTATCATTCATAGCATTCTTCAATTTAATTTTTTCTCTCAATATTTCATTCTCATTCTTGATATGTTTATTAAGTATCTCCAATTCATAATTATCTTTTCTCAGACTTTCTACTTGAGGTTATTGTGGACTGAGGGATCTTTCTTGATTTTCTGAGGCCTCTCTTTCCAAAGATTCCACATAATCATAAATTTTCTGTTGAGCTGGGTCTATATCAAGAGTTCTTCTGTTAGGGTCTTCTTCAAATTGATGTAAAGGATATCTGTCAACTGGTGTTTGAATCAAAGTTTCTTCATCTTCAACATTGATAATTCCCGTGTTCTTAACCAATGTCTTTTTCTTTATTCCTTTGAGTCTGAAGGTTCTCCTTAACTTTGGTGGATTTTCATTAGTACTTGTTATATTTTCTTTTCTCTTGACCCTAATCTGTTTCCTAATCTTTGTAAGCTTTTTCAGAAATCAATTCTTCACTCTCTTCTTGTGATGATGTATCATGTTTATTTTCAACGGCTTTATTAGTTTTTCTTCTCTCGCTTCTTCTAACACTCTCTTCTTTATATGATGTTTCCTCTATCTCTTGAAAATGATTTCTTAAAAGAAACTCTTCCGAGTTATCTCCTATTTTATTCAAATGGAACGCAATCATAACTTTAACCAAACCATGGTGATGTAGAGTAGTTTCTAGAAATTAGACTCTTTTATGAACATTGGAAGCCATTATTTTCAAGCTATCAAGCAAGAAGAAGGGTAGATTTATTTCTCCATCGTTTAAGAAATTCATCAATAGCCTGATATGATAAACATACATTGTACCAAATCTACCTTCACATGTTATAAATTTTTTAAAAATTAATAATATGTTTCTCCACTTACTTTTTACAACTGTGCTCAGAATTCCTTTTCTAAATATTGTAATGTCCTTACCTAGGTTCTTCAGCATTTGTTTCCAAGACTCATTATGAAACTCTTTATTCTTGAACCAGCGTTCTCCTTGTCTTGGAAATTCTATGGCTTTAGCTACAAATGACTCTGTTATGGTAAGCTTAATGTCTCCAATTTCTACATCTGATCCATCAAATGATCTAGCGAATGATTTTGTAATTTCTTTATTGAACCCATTGATTTTTTCTACAAAATTCAACAACCCAACTTGTTGTAAGAGCCCTTTAACTTGTCGGTATCCTTCTAAGTATTTGACTCCAATTGGTTCTGTTCTCACAATTAACCCCATTTATTTTCTATACATATTTCTTCTTTCTTTGAGCTGTAGGGTCTGATGCTCTACTTCTGATCCTGTGTCTAAAGAAAGAGTAGTTACTAAAGGATGTTTCACCCTTAAAATGATTTCTCTATTTCTGCAGATGAATTGACTGCATAATATAATGGTAGTGAGTGAATGAGGTGGTCAACGAAAAAAATGATGGGAAAATAATGAAAAATGTTGAGGGTTTGGTATAGAATGAAATAGATGTGAAGATATTTATGAAAATCTTCGGAATCGTAACTAAATGATACGATCTTTTAAAGACATGGCTTAATAGGTCACATCTAAGATTTTGACCATTAGTCATTTAATTAATGATGAATCATTATGGAACTTAGAGTAAGGGATATGGTGAAGGTGTTTTATGATGAAGTGAGATCAATTCGAATGATATATTTTCTTAGGAGACATATGATTAAGCATATTGTATCTCTTTCATGTTTTAATATTTTTTCTATCAAAATAACTTTGCATAATTTACCTCAGACCTTTTTGATTTGTTGCTTGTTGTGTTTATCCTTCATTTGTGGAATGTTGATCTTCTAAGCTCCATAGTATCCTTTGATTATCATCCTTTTTTTTATTGAAGTAGGTTGTAGAGTCAAATTAGCTGCAGAACAGAATTGGCTACAGAACAGACAACTGTAGAATGTACCTATCAGAAGATTATGAAATATGAATATGGAATGGAATGAGATGAAACATGAATGTGGAATGAGATGGAACATGAATGTGGAATGGAATGTAATGGAAGTATGGAATGGAATGAAATATGAATGAAGTGAAGTATGGAGTGAAAAATGAACCTGCAACTTGTGATTTTATGAATACTTAGTTGCAGAAAAAAAGAAAAATTGAAAGTATAGGGTGTCAGAAAAAATCTGATTTTCACCCCATACTTTCTACATAAACATGCCAATCACTGATTGGTTTTCATGTTGATACCTTTATTTATTATTATTATTATTATTATTATTTTTGTAATTTGTTGAAGAAAAATACAAACTAAGTTAGTGAAGAAGAAGGATTCTTCTTCGCTAACTTCATATCAATGTTCTCTTGGATTTTTCTAACAAATTCTTCTCTTGAAAGTGGTTTATGATACAATTTTAGTCTGTGTCCATTTACAAGAAATGATACCTTTCCTTCATCTATTTTTCTGATATTTATTGCTCCACTTTCAAATATTTTCTCAATTTCATATGGCCGAAGCCAATGGGTTTGAAATTTACCATGAAAATCCTTGAATTTTGAGTCAAACAAGAGTGCCCAGTCACCTTCTTTAAATTTCTTTTCTTTGATATATTTATCATGCCATCTAGCCCTTTGTTGTTGGAATATTCTTGCTCTTTGGACTGCATCTTGTCTGATCTCATCCAATTCATTAATTTTCTCTAGCCCGTGGTTCTGTGCTTCAGTCAAATCAAGTCATAGTTGGACTGCCATCTTGAAAGTTTGGATCTGAAACTCTATGGGAAACAGGACTTATTTTCCATAAACAAGTTCATAAGTAGTGTGCCCTGTTGTGTTTCTCCATGTAGTTCTGTAGGCCCATAAGGCTTCAGGAAGCCTTTCTGCCCAATCTCTTCTATGTAAATGAAAAATCTTTCTAAGAATCCCTTCAATCACCTTATTGGTAGATTCCACTTGGCCATTTTATTGTGGATGGTAGGGAGTATATTTCCTGTGCCTGATTTTGTACTTTTATACCATTTTCTCCACCAAATTTGATGTGAATTGAGCTCCTTGATCTGTGACAATTTCTCTTGGGACACCAAAATGAGTAAAAATATCCTCAAAAAGAAAATTAACTACAAATACTTCATTAGCAGAAGGTAATGCTTTGGCTTCTACCCATTTAGTAACATAATCAGTGCAAACTAGGATATGCTTATTTTGTTTTGATGGAGGACTAATATGTCCTACAAAATCCAAAGCCCATTTCTCAAAAGGTTCAATATGTACCTGAGGTTGTAATGGCATTTCAATTGAAGGGGAAGGTTTCCCTACTCTTTGGCAGTTGTCACATCTTTTTACATATTCTTTTTCATCTTTAAATATGGATGGCCAATAATATCCTAGATGAAGGATTATATAATTTGTCCTCTTGTCAACAAAATTTCCACCACAAGGTTCATCATGACGTGCTTTAAGAATCTTAGGCATCTCATCTTCTCGAACACACCTTCTCATAATAAGATCTGGACCTTTCCTGTATAATTCATTAGCAATCCACGAAAATTTTTCACTTTCATAAATGATTTTTCTTTTCTCTCTTGCATTCATAATTGAAGGAAATTTTCTAGAAACCAAATAATTCGAAATGTCTACAAACCAAGGAGTTTGAGTAGTTATTGCAAAGAGATATTCATCAGGGAATTTATCTTCAACTGGAGTATTGTCTTTAATGTTTTGGATTCTAGATAGGAAATCATCCATTGTATTTTGTTTTCCAGGCCTATCTAGAACGGTGATGTTAAATTCTTGTAAAAGCAATAACCATCTTATGACTCTGCCATTAGTGATTGATTTATTCATTAAATATTTAATTGCAGAGTGATCTGTGTGAAAAAAGGTTTCATAGCCTGTTATATAATGTCTGAATTTGTTTATAGCATGAACAACAGCTAAGAATTATTTTTCAGTTATAGTATAATTCAACTCTGAGGGAATCAAATTTTTACTTGTATAGTAGATGGCATAAGGGATCAGGTATTTTTGTCCCAACACAGCTCCTAAAGCTGTATTTGAGGCATCTGTTGAGATATAAAAAGGTAATTTCCAGTTAGGTCCCCTTAAAATAGGTGCTTCAGATATTTTTGTTTTCAGGGTTTCAAATGCTAACTGGAAGTCATAATTCCATTTGAATTCATAGTCATTGGTGAGTAGTTTGAAAAGTGGAGATGCTATCTTGGTGAAGTTTTCTATAAATTTTCTATAGTATCCTGTAAATCATAGAAAACTCCTAACATATTTTTGACAACTTGGAACTAATAATATATATGACTTCAAATTTTGACTCATCAACTTTAATCCCATCTCCCGAGATATGATGTCCTGGGACAATTCCTTCAGTAAACATCATGAAAATTTTTTCATGACTTAATTAAAGGTTTGCTTCTTTACACCTTTTTATAACTTTTTCCAAGTTTTCTAAGGCTTCTTCAAATGTCTTACCATAGACTGTGAAATCATCCATGTATACTTCTACACAAGCATGTATTAGATCTGAAAATATCCCCAATACTGGCCTTTGGAATGTTGCAGGTGCATTACACAATCCAAAAGGTAATACCCGGTAGGAATAAGTTCCCAAAGGACAGGTAAATGTGGTTTTATCTTCACCCTCAAGTGCAACCTGAATTTGATTATAACCACTGAAACCATCCAAAAATGAAAAGTACTTTTTTCCTACTAATGTATCTAACACCTGATCTATAAAAGGTAAAGGAAAATTATCTTTAAGAGTAGCTTTGTTTAATTCCCGGTAGTGGCTGTATACCCTGCATTTACCATTTTTCTTGGGTACAATCACCAAAGGAGAAACCCACTGACTGTCTAAAATGGGATAAATAAAGTTGACATTTAACAATTTCTGCAACTCTTCTTTAACAATCTCCCTAAGGTTTGGATTCATCCTTCTCTGAGGCTATCTGATTAGTTTACAATTTTCCTCCATGTAGATATGATGAGTGCAAGTCTTAGGATTAATCCCTTTCATATCAGTGTATTCCCATGCATATGCAGAGGAATGTCTCTGTAATATTTTGACTAGCTTCTCTTGTTGAGATTTTTCCAGGTTTTTATTTATGTTTAAGATTTTTCCTGGAAATATTTCAATTGTAGAGCTGCCAAATTATTCCATGGAGTAAAGAGACATTTGTATTCACGATAAAAATTCAATATTGGGTTCTTCTTGAAATTGTTCGTGTTTGTATTCTGAAGAAGATTCATGATTTTCTAGGACATTTAGAATTTGATTATCTTCACTGATTTTTGAAATAGTGAGGAGAGGTTCTATATCTTCTTCATCATCAATCCATTGAGTTTTATCTATTTCTGTTATTGTTCTTGCTGGAGGATACGAAGTAAATTTCTTAGTTGAACTATCATCAGAGATGTACATATCACCCGATCTACATCTAATGAAGGCATCAGCTATAGATAACCAAGGTCTTCCTAGTATAATAGGATGTCCTCCTAGATCATTTTTAGGAGTGAGGATCATGAAATCCATAGGATACTCCCAAGAATCTAAGGATACTGAAATATATTCTAATACCCCATTTGGTTTGATTACATATCTATCCGCTAACTTTAGTAGTGTGGGTGTATAAAGAAGACTAGGAAGCTTTAGTCTTTCCATCATCTGCTTACTCATGATATTTATTGCTACTCAAATATCAATTAATGTGTTTGGTATTTCAGTTCCATTGATATGTTTTTTGACAACTAGATTTCCAGGATCTAGATATTTTGGAATAGCAATCTTTCCCATCATTATGTCTGTTATTTTTCCTACAAGTTGTATTCTTTTTATCTCTTTTCTTTTTCTTCATGGTTTTTTCATACTCAACTCCTTTATTGTTTTTGCTAATATTGGGATCTCCTTGATGGCTTGTAATAATGGAATCTTAATACCAACATTTTTTAGTTCATCTAGGAAATCATAGTTAGGCATTATAATTTGTTTCTCTACACCTTTATCAATTTGTAATCTTTCAGGAAAAGGAGGTGTAGTAGTAGATGTTGATGGTTGCTCTAACATAGGAGTTGAAATCACTGGTTCCTTTTGTTTTTCTTTTTCAATATTTTGATTTTGAAGAGATGTGATTTCTTCAAAAAAATTATTCACCTGTAGAGAATCTTTCTCAGTTTTTTTTTTTTTTCTTCTATAATTATAGAAGGCTTCTTTTTTTTTAAAGTATTCTTCCAAACCTGAGTTGGATATCATGAAGGTAAATAAGTTGGAAATTGTTGTCCTTCTATCATATATGTATTTTGAGGATTTTTATTGTTGGGGTTTGGTATTGGCTGTGCAGGTAATTGGTTTGGTTTCTAAGGAAATGGTAATGGAAGAGGTGGATTTTGATTCTAATTTTGAGGTTGTGGATTCTACTGAGGATTTTGTTGAGGAAAATTTGGATATGATGGATAATATGGATAAGATGGTGGATATTGATAATGCTGAGAGAACCTGCCATAAGGATTTGGTGCTCCTTGAGCCCAAGATTGAGATTGATTTCGAAATTGGGGCCAAGTTGCTGGCAAGAATTCCAATTTGGTGGGGGTTGATTATACATCTGATTATTAAACCCTTGTGTTTGAGGTCCCTGCCAAGGTCTTCTGGAGACAAAATTAAGAAGTTCTTTGGAATTTTGGGTTATTTCTTCTTGAAAGACAGCTTTAAGGCTAGGGATTGAAGGAAAATTCTTAGTCTCATGCTTTTCTAAACATATTGAATATGTCTCTATTACTTTTGCATCAAGAGGACATTCTCTTGAGGCATGCTTCTTTCTACATTTGGGACAAAACATTGCTAAGGCATCAGTTTCGGCTTTCTGCTTGTTTTGTAGCTTAATGGTATATGTTTGTTCACTAAGACTCCATAGAGTATCATTTTTGAATTCATCAAGCATATTTCCTATTTTTTCCCTATTTACTATTCCAGTTGCAGATTTCCTTGCCCTTGCAAAAGTAGGATTTGTTGGTCCTTTCAAGATTTTAGATTTTCCTCTTGAGAGATTAATACATAGTTCTGTTATATCTGGTAATGAGAGTTGAGATATATATCCTTTCCCCATCATGTTGAGGATATCTATCCATTCATCCCTAATTGTTTTTAACAAAATATCGTTCAAAGTGTCTTGATCTAAGTTTTTCATTTTTTCCCTTTTAATGTTATAGTTAAATATTTCAGGTAAATCTTCCATATTTTCATCCTCTTTTAGCATCATCTTGAACACTTATTCCTTATGTTGATTGGAAAAATTAATCCAGATATCTGTCTAGAAATTATTTCCTCATATCATTCCATGTCCCAATAGACCCAGTGACTAGACTCATAAACCATTTTAACGTTGCTCCTTCAATGTTGAAGGGAACAATTTAAGTTTTTGAGCATCCTGAAGAAAGTCATAATTTCTACATAGAACTTCAAATTCAAATAAGAATGTCTCAGGGTCTTCAATTTTTAGTCCATGAAAATTTGGAGGAACAGAGGGTGAGATATTTTTCATGGTAGCATTTGTTTCTTCATCTATTATAGGGAATCCAAAGGAATTTTCAATTCCCCTTCTACCTATACCTCCTTCTACATTTCCTCTACCTCTACCTTCTTCTGCATTTTCTCTTCCTCTTCCTCTGTATCCTCCTCTACCTCTACCTCCTCCAAATATTTTTTCTCCATTAAATATTTCTCCTTCTCCTTCTTCTTCTCCCTTTCCTGTCATGATAGAATCTTCCGAACTAATATAAGGTTCAGTATGGAGAACTAATTGTTATTTTGGTTCTTCTATCAAGGGTATATTGAAGAAGAATTCTTCCTCTTCTGCTTCAATAGGCATTTTTAATTCTTTTGCTAGAATATATTCTCCTGTGGAAGTGAAAAAGGTTATCCCTTCTGTAGGAGTCCTTGGATCTTCTTCCTCTAGAATTGCTTCAGTGGATGAAGTGCGATATCTTCCTGATTGGATATCTAATCTTGAAACTTCTATAATTCTATGACCAATTAGTATGGAATATGGGTTTGCGTTGGAGGCATGCTACTTCTTGGTCTTAGTGGAGTGAGTGGTGTTGTGGGAATTAAGCTTCTGCCTCTTATAAATCTATGCCTAGAGTCTTTTTCTCTATGCATATCATTGTTTTTTGGAGGTAAGAAAAAATGCTACCTAGTTACACTTCCCCAAAAATGGCGCCAAAATGTTTAGTCAATTTAGTGTCTTAAATTGTTAACATAAATTATTGACCAGGGCTAGTAAACTGATGAAGTGTAATGCACTATATGTGCCTAAGTGTCCCTTTTTCCTACTTCGTTGTTTTAAGGTTTTTTTGATTTTTTTGGAAGTTTTTATATTTTGATTCTTAGCATTCTAGGGAAAAGATGAAATTAATCTATTTAAAAAGGAAGGAAAGAAAATGTTTATCAAATGAATTAAAGTAGATTTTTATTCTCAAGATTTTAGAGTTTATTTTCTAATTAAGAAATGGTGAAAACTAGAAATCCTAATCCATGGATATTGCATCTCAATTTAGAATTAAAGAAATAAAAGCAACTAATAACTTAGACATTACAATTGAATCCAATTCATTTAATTGAGATTTATTGGAAGAGCTTGTGAAAAATATTAAGTGTAGTGTAATGATGATCTCATAACATGAAATCGAATACTGAAACAATTAATAACTGAAACCTTACAACTAAATCCAGTTTATATAATTGAGATTTATTGGAAGAGCTTTTGAAAAAGATTAAGTGTAGTGTAATGAGGATCACCTATAACATGAAATGAAGTAATGAAACAATTAATAACTTAAACCTTACAAGTGAATCCAATTCATATGATTTAGATTTATTGGAAGAGCTTTTGAAAAAGATTAAGTGTAGTGTATGAGGATCTCCTAGACAATTACTGTATCTATAAGTCACTAACCATTTCAATTTAAGATTTAAATGGTCTCTACTTGGTCGAGCATAGTAACTGTTTAACCAGGAAAGACAAGAAATGAAACCTAAACAACTACTGTACCTATGAGTCACTATCCATTCATTAACAGAATTTACTCATTTGGATACAATAATTGCAAATTATGATAGCAGTAAAAAAATTACAGAGAAATACTAAACAAAAACTAGAATGAACTTAGCTAGAAAATGCATGAAACCTCCTCAAATAGCAGGGGCCCTCTACTATCAATTCAGTGTAATCCTTTAGCTCCTTAAAATTGTAATCAGAACAACTTCAAGGCTAATCTCCTTTTATTAAAATAGTGCTTGAAAAAAAAATAGTATCGTTGTGATTCTCAATGAGTTATTAACCATCCTTTCTTAGTTCTATAGAGATTAATTTATATGAAAACTCATAACTAATGTTTGAGAAAAAATAAGTACAGGTGTATTCTTCTAATCAAAATTTAATTGAGACCCTTTTGAGACTCGTGATTTGCTGTAAAGAAAATCAAGATTCCTAATTCCTGTAGAAAATAGTCTCTTTGATTCTTTCTTTGACCAATGGATTAGACACCTCCAGTTGTCGATTCAATCCTCGTGGATAGGAAGGAATCATGTACGGAAGATTTGAGAACTACACAAGTGTGCATTTCCTTCAATTTACACCTGCATCATACTTAAACACAAAAATAGCTACAGAATGCTTGATTAGCTACAGAATGCCTGTATTCTATAGCTAAACTGTTCAAAATTATTAAAATAGAAAAAATCACAAAAATACAACATGTTAATCATTTGTATGTAACCTTTAAGAAATATTAATCATTATTCACTAATTTTTAGTCTTATGAAGTGATAAAAAAATGATGAAATGAAGTGAAGGTTTGCAATAGAGAAGAAAATTTTAGGGCTCAACAGGTACTTCAAATTATGTTATAATTTTGGGGGAATCCCTCTCCATATTAACAATAAAGAGAATAAAATATTATGAAAGTGAGAATGATTAGACTAATGATGAAAATGATGCTTTTGTTATAAAAAATTGACTTTGCTTATCTCCGCATGCAGGAAGGCAGAATGGCTGGACCAATAGGAAACAGAAGCCAACCAATGGATGCAAGCATATGAAATCCTAGTAACTCCCAGTGGCCGACAGAAGGTAGACAGACGAATTTGAGCCCAAGAACTCAAACGATAGCCATGCACAGCAGGCTATCATTTGGAAAATACTTTCGCATTTTTGAAATCACCTTTAAGAGGGAAAGGATAGAGGAGAAGGGGAGTCAGAGACAGGACAGGAAATTCATTCTCTAATAGAAAAATTAGAAACAATCTATCTAATTGTGTTTTGTTAACATCACTAGATGTAATATAGAACTTTCAACAAGAATCTTTTGAATTTTTTACTACGCTAGGGCTTCTGGTGGTCTGGGCCCAACCTATGGAAGTTCCACGCAAGTTTTCATACTCTATGTAGTTGCAAAAACAATGCCTAAGAATTTGATGTAGTTGTAAAGTATATTTCCATTCAATACAAATACAATTCCCTTTCTTTAGGATTGTTATAAATTGCATTCTTGAAGTAGGACGATCACAATCGTATTTTTTGACTTACGGCAATACTTTATTATCAATAGATAGTTCTATTTATTTTAATACCATTACATTTGAATTATAGATCATAGAATAAGCTAATTTCAATAGTATCTTTCTTTATGAATTGAATTATTCTTCTAGCATAATGAAGCGTTCAACCATCGATCAATGTTGATTAATTCAGTCATCAAGAGAACTCCATTGCAAAATTACTTAATTACGGTACAATTTTTTTAATTTGCTTCAGTCATACTATTGTTCCATTACCGTTTATCTTAGTTATCCTGTTTTTCCATTACTTCTCAGCTAGTTATATTGTTGTTCGATTACTGCTTAGTTAGCTAGATTGTTGATTCAATTCGATTCCATTATTGTTTAGCTTAGTTAAATTGTTGTCCCATTCAATTCCATCGATGTTAAATTGATTGTCGGATTCAATTAAATTTATATTTGATTTGTCTAGATTGATGTTCGGTTCAGTTAAACTGTACTTTAATTCCATTAGATAAATGCAAAATCCTGTTGCTCAATCTTAGGTTAAAAACCTATCCAAGCCACCCCTCGTAGGATAAGCAAGCTCAGGAAGTTAGTAAATTATTTCTCATAAGTGACAAGGAGCATATTTTAGAAAAACTGACTCACATATATTGTGCCAACACTCTTGGAATAAAAATAGTTACCCTGGGTTGATAATTAAATGAGAAAGCAGTAGAGTTGTCAATAAAAAGTCACCTCTTATTTAGGGGAATTTTGAGGTCTAAAATATGCCTCCTAAGAAAAATGTACAACCAAAATAATCTTTATAAGAGCCAATAAGATTCAAGATGATGATGTCAACCATGGGGGATGATTCACCATTTTTTAAGTAAAAGGGTAAAAATATTTAAAAATAATAAAATAATGAAACTACTTTTTCAACTCGTATTTTCAACTTATATCCCAAAGTTTTTACTCAAATTTTGAGCGGGAGTACTCGTTGGATGAAAAATTCAATTCCCCATCCAACGTGTACCCATGTTGCATAATTTTGATGTACCCTACTACATGAAAAAATGAGAAATACATGAAAAAACGTGATTACAATCACATTTTTTCATGTATTTCTCATTTTTTGCGTAGAAATATCGATCAAAAGTATGCAAAATGGGTACTCCTTGGATGGGGAATTAAATTTTTCATCCAAGGAGTACTCCTACTCAAAATTTTAGTAAACAATTTGGGAGATTAGTTGAAAATATAACTTGAAAAAGTAGTTTTTTCTTTTTTCCCTCTAAAATTTGATGATGTAATCAAATCTTATTTTATTATTTCCACTATTATTTTATAATTTCCTTAGGAGGCTGATTTTAGACCTCAAAATTCCCCTAATGCTAGCACCAACATTTTTGGCACTGTTGCTGGGGAGAGTGTTAAGAGTCACCTCCTTTATTCATCTTTCTCCATTGCTATGAAGAATTGGGTATTGAAAATGAGAGGTAAGAACCTGCATACGAGCAAGCAACATGCTTGCCCTCTAGCCTGCTCACCAGCAAGTTGTACAAAAAAACGTAGGATAGGTGCTTTTATTTTATGTCTAGGAAGAAAAATATAGAAACAATATGAAATCATTCGTAACCATCCTCACAACCCAAAGGACTGGTGATCCTTGGAAGAACAATATATATAGATGAAATCATTAGGAAAGTTGAATCTTAGGCATCTATAGGACCCAGAACTGTTTCCATTCAAAGTCCTAATCCACTCCCTCAGGCAATAGCCTCACCATCTGTAGCCTACGCCGAGATTCACTGTGAGACAAAGGGATCTGAGCAAAGCTTGCAGAATTCCATTCATATAGGCACTGAATCTTCAAAAGAGGGAGGCTCTTGCAACCTACAAGAAGGAGGGGGAGAAACTAGTGGAGGAATTCACATAGAAATATCAAAACCTAAGTCCCCTAAATAAGTGACTGAAACAGAAGTTCTTAGGATCCCAGATCAGGACTTCTGTAAAACCCCCACCACTTTCACCTCCCAAGCCTATTAAAATCTCTCCTCTAGATCAAGAAGTTCCTGAAGATTTCTATCACCTCTTTGATCAGATGGAAAATAATCAAAATCAAAATCAGAGGCAGACATCAACATTAGAATAACCTATTGTTGATAATGTTGTCAATGCCCCTATGAAAGCCATTCCCTTACACAACATTGCCATGTTTCATGGGTTAACCACAGAAGATCTTGATGCATTCCTATTTGAATTTGATATCTTATGCAAAGGATATGACTACACCATCGATCCCCAGAAAATAAAACTATTTCCCTCTACCTTAAAAGGAACTGCACTCCACTAGTTCATGGGATTAGGAGGGGGATCTATAAACAACTAGGACCAAATGAAGAATATTTTTCTTACCAAATACGAAGACTATTCTCGAACCCAAGACCTAAAAGACGAAATCTTTAACATGACTGCAAAAGACAATGAAACATTAGAGGAATACGTAGAAATATTTCAATAAAACTTAAAAATATCCCCATATACCACGCTATCTCAGGACATTTTAAAATCCACAATGCTTAAAGGGATGAAGGAAGAATGGGTTGATATGCTTGACATAATAGGGAAGGGAGGTATTTACCAGGAAGAATACGACAAGATTGTTTCCTTATGTATTAGATGCTTCTGAGGTAGCTCACGCAATAGACCTATTGGGCGTGATTCTATGAAGAAGGATCTTAAGTAGACCGATGGCAATGTAACCAGAGTAGAATTTGGAAATCTGTTAGAAAATTTCAAAACTGAGATCTTAGGTACTTTGACAACGCAACTTGATGTTTTACAAGCCAATTAGAAAAAATCTATAGCCAAACAAAACCTGTCCATATTTTTCCCAAGATGTTGAAAGAAGCATAGCCATAGGGAGTGTCATTTAGACATGGTTCAGACTTGTGCTATTTGCACTAAGGATCATACCACAGACCAGTGTCCTTCACTTCCCGGGCTGAGAGCCATCTACAAGGAAGTAGAAGAAGAAACATAGCCAGTTTATTTAATGAATCAACATAGGCAATGGCAAGAACGACCTGGAATACCACAAGACCTAACCCAATACTTTTTGTTTCCGCAGTTCAGCCAGCGAAACCCTCCAACAACTTGGCAGACTCAAAACCCCTTCCCAACTTAGCCAAACCAAGCGTTTCCTATGCCACCTTGGCCTACGCAACCTCCATTAGGGAGTAATTGGCAAATATTCCATAGCTCTCCCCCTTATTGGAAGAATGTCCTGTATCAAAACCAATGGCCAAACCCTCCTACTCAAAACACCAATTGGAAATGGCAGTGACCTATGGAAATGGCCAATATGTCGATAGGATCAGGAACCCAACAATTGCCAGCTCCCTACCTAGTTCAACATAACCAGCAGCCTGCCACACGCCCTCAATTACTAGCCCAACCTAATCCTAATCCCAATAATAGACCGGTTCAACTAATTAAGGTCATAGAAAGTCCAAACCCTAATGCCGAACAGAAACAATGCAACAAATTGAGGTTAATATCAGGACGTACCATATTACCTATATAGGTCACAACTCCACCTCATTCCCAGGTTGAAACCTCCACAAAGCCTAGCCTAACAAATATAATATAAACAAGTAAAGATAAGGAAACAATTGATCAACAATGACCTGAAGAACTTAGGGTGGCTCCGCTTCTGTTGGAACAGGGTCTCCTAACAAGCTGTGAAACTGGTCCATTTTGGATATTTTTGATTAGATTTCATCTAGCCGAGGGGTTTCGTGGTGGGTCAAATCCTTGAAAGCATTTTATTGGGTAAAAGGGTAAACTAGGGGTCTTAAAACCACAGTTTGCGGACCATAGGAATGATTAGGCTATATTTTTATAAATAGAGGACCATTTTTGTATTGGAAGGTAGGATATGATGAGCTATTGATGCGAAATGTTATTTAAACTCTCTGTTTGGTTTTTTGGGAATGGATTCCTACTGGCTGTGTGGGGACCCTGCTGCTGTGTGCATAGTTTGGGAATGGAATTAGAAGGAAGAATTGAAAAATGAATAAGAAGGATTGATAGAGAACTGAATCTGTGAGTAATATAGTGCGAATTGTTGTAATTGTTATATTATGTATTTTTTTTCTTTAAGCTGCGAAGATCTGCGTAAGTATGTTTCTGGATCTAGATCTGTTATGTTCTATTTATATATAGCTGTGTTATTGTCCTAAAAACATACAACTATATATCTAGCGCACATGGATGCAAACAGAGACCTAATTAACCCTGCACAGAACAAGGTAATCAGGGATTACAGCTCTGCTTGCTTTACCCATCCTTTCTCAGGGTGCAGAAACCTAGTTCCAGCACCCATCCATACTACTTCAGGTGAGACTTTAACCTGTTCAAGAAGGTCACTGCCGAAAGGGCCAGTAGTATAAGGGTTTGTTGGCAAACCTTCCATACCAAACCTGGGTCAGGACCCCTTGAGCCAACAAATGGTTCCGTTGCCAAGACTTGAAGAATTTTGACAGAGGGATCGAGTACTAAAAATTGAATACTGGAGGAGGGTGCCCACGACGGGTCTCTAGGAAACCATGCTGGTACACTTGAAATTACATACCTTCAAAGGCACGACTGATGAAGACATGGGGCAGTTCTGGTTTGTGGTGGGGTCGGTATGGGTTTTGCAGGGCATGGTAAATGACACTGTGAAAAAAGTGCAGCTATCCTTAGCCTTTGAAGGAAGAGCTTTGGATTGGTATATGGCATACGTATCGCAAAATAAGGACGCAACTATCCAGAACATCAAGGACGCCCTGAAATAGTAGTTTCGGAACCCTAAGTCCTACTCTCAAGTAGTAGTAGAACTAAAATATTTCAAGCAGGGGCGAACTATGTCTATATGGGAAGTCGATCAATGCCTAAAAAAATCTATCAGGGAAGGAGGATTTCAGTACGATGACAGATAGCTTACAGAATGGTTCATCGCCATGCTACTCCCTCACCTACGTGTACCTATGGGTCACCAGACCTTTGACTCACAAGAGGAGGCCCCGGAAGCTTCTATGAAATTAGAAGTTGCACCTCTAAAGGATGCTGCATTAGAGGTACAACAGATCTAGGTGTAGCTTGAGGCCATGCATCAAGAAATTCAGAATCTACAATGGGAGGAAGGAAGAGGGGTTGTCACGGAACTATGTCACGCAGCACACCACCTGGGATCAGGAGCACATAGTCCAGAGCAGCAGGGCCTAAGGGGACCTATGCTCTAGCACAGGGAGAGATGCACAGCTGAGTTGCATAATATCAGTCGATGGCCCTATTCGGGTGCCCCTGTCTCCGAACCAAAGTGACGCTGGTGCTGATTTTTTTGGTTGGTTGGCCATGAGGAGCAGGACTACCAAGTCTGTAATGAAGTAGTGAATGGGCGAGAAGACCCTGCCTCACCAAAAACCCCCTTGGGCAGGACTGAATCCCGTGGAAAAAGAGATGGGAGACGAAGCGGAAGTGAAGGTTGGGGTTGAGGTCAGTTGATCTGCTATAACTGTGGAGACACGGGGAATTTTGCGAAGGATTTCTTGGACCCCTTATGACAGTCTTACAGGTACTATAGACAGTTGGGCCATATGCTGGAAGATTGTCCATCCATAAAAGCAAAGATACAGGGAAAGCTACTCCTATCAGCACAGAAGGTGCGAAGGGTCCAGACCAAGCAGAGGGGTAAGGATATAAAGGTAAATGTGGTAATGCGGAGTGGATTGGAAACTGGGGGCACTAAGGAAAAAGTAGAAATTGACACACTAATCCGTAGGGAAGTTAGCAACCAAGAAGGAATAGACCTAGCCAAAGCAAGGGAGACATTTATGGAAGCGCAGAGGGACTTCCTTGGGACTAAAGTCCAACCATCTACACACCCGAGAGATGTGGAAGTAGCCAAAGAGGTCTAACCCTTCCTCCAAGCATGCATGAGGCTACTACGCGACCCCCGGGCAATACAAAATCTGCAGGCTTTACTAGAGAGTTGCACAATGCGAACTGCCCTATCAACCGACATTAAGGATGTGCAAGTTATACAAATATAAAAAATGCACTGGCAAGGAAATGCGGTTGACTGTGCAAATTAGTGACTATGAGATGGACCAAATTATTCTCGATTTGGGGTCGGATGCGAATGTACTACCGAAGCAGACATGGAAACGAATGGGTGATTCTAAGTTGGAATGGTCCACTATCCAGCTATGCATGGCGAATCAACAGAAGATCATCCCACTACGATGGTTTCCAAGATTCATGGTAGATATCGTGGGAGTAAAATTCCTAGCTGACTTTGAGGTCATCAAAATCATGGAAGATGCGGATCCGTACCCTACACTACTCGGGCTGGACTGGGCTATAGACATGGGGGGTGTCATCAATCTCAAAAAGTGCAGTATGGTGTTTGAAAACAACAATAGATGTGTAATAGTACCACTAGATCCAAAAAAAGGTGCACGGTATACAGAAGTAGCCTACGAACGGGAGGAACTAGACCACATTTACAGATTTACTACGCATGATGAAGATAGGATTAAACCTGCGATAGACGGGATATTTTGGACGGATAGTCGATGTTTTTCTGACGCTGATGAGGAACTAGAAAATTGGAAAAACTAGTTACATGAGGTTTCGTTGCTGCGCTGCCCTCAGGTTGAAAGAAACCTCTACTGCATTTCCTCTGAGGTAAGATATCTACCCCACTTTGATGAGGTTGGTAGTGTCTAGGAATTCCTAGGAACACTAGAAGATAGGGTGCCAAGAGAACGATGACTCTGGGCCCTTAATTTGGCTATACATGGGACACCCACGTGTTTGTGGGACACCCACAAGAAAGAATTCCAGGATTGGGAAATGTGTCAAGAAAGGATGCTTCTACGATTCACCCCTCTAGCTGACATATGCACCGGGGTGTTCCTCGGAACCAGGGACCCCTGCGCACATCTGCTTGTCTGGATGATCAAATGGTCCAACTGAACTGCAGACGAATGGGTCCATCTATTTTTTCATGCCTTGGGTCCTATCCTAGCCACTTAGTACTTAGATGTAGAATTTCACCAGCGCACCCACCATTGGGAAACGCTAGAGGAATTTTTCGGAACATTCGGATTGATTGGAGGGACAGAGACGCTTGACGAAGCTCTGCAGGACATTGATGCATTTGTCTTTAAGAATTCTCCTAACCACGTTGCCGCAACGGTCCTGACATGAGATGCACAGATGCAAGACATAGCCAATTTTCGGAGCTTGGCGATTGATGAGGACGAGGATAATCCTAAAAACATTTCTGTCTTGGAATATGAAGGAGAATGTGTTGTTGTGGGGCCATCACTGCACAATATTGATGTAACACAGCCTCTTAATCTATGTGACATTAATATTGGGACGAAGGAACACCCTAAGATGGCTAATATTAGGTACTATTGGGATGAGGGTACTATAGGAAAAATCGCATAATTACTCATGGAGTATCAGGACCTATTTCCGACAAATTTATCTAAGCTCAAGGGCATCACCAGGGACCTCGGTATTATGCATATTACTTTGAAACCTGAGGCATGCCCTGTCAAGCAGCGACCTTACCAACTGAATCCTAAATACAAGAAAAAGGTCAAGGAATAGTTGGATAAAATGCTTGCCGTAGCTATCATTGAACCAGTTGAGCAATCAGATTGGGTAAGTCCAATGGTCATCTAGGATAAGAAGACCAAGGGGGAAATATGCTTCTGTGTGGATCTGCACAAGTTAAATGATGCTTGTGTCCATGACCCCTTTCCTACACCCTTCGTCGACGAAATACTTGCTAACGTGGGTGGAAAGGAGGCCTATTCCTTCACCGATGGGTTCTCAGGGTACCACCAAATCCGAATTGTACCTAAAGATTGCAGTAAGACTACTTTTGCAACTCAATTGGTGTCCTTCCAGTAAACAGTCACGCCCTTTGGTCTAAAAAATGCACCTGCTATTTTTTCAAGGTTCGTAGTTGTTGTATTCAAGGAGTTTATTCATAAGTTCTTGGAGTTTTATTTCGATGATTGGACGGTTTTTGGCTTAGTAAAGGAACATGTCTCTAACCTACGACTAATGTTGGATTCGTGCTGGAAGCACCAAATTTCCTTGAATATTAAGAAGTGCATCTTATGTGTGCTATTTGGAATCCTACTCGGACACAGTCTATCAGCAGGGATTGATGGTTGATCCTGTGAAATTAGCCATAATTATAAACCCGGAAGTCCCCACAACGGAGAAATAGATGCATTATATTCTTGGACACACTGGCTATTACAGGAAATTCATTGAGGGGTATGCCCTGATTACAGTGCCTATGGAAAAGCTACTAAAAAAAAACGTTTCTTTCTTTTGGGATGACGAATGTTAGAAGAGCTTTGAACTGTTCAAAGAGAAGATGATCTCTGCCCCCATACTAATATTTCCTGATTGGTCAAAGGAATTTCATGTCCATGTGAATGTGTCAGGCATCACCTTGGGAGATGTTCTCACTCAACCTGGAGAAGGAGATATTTCTCACTCGGTTGCCTTTGCGAGTCGAAAACTCTCAGGTGCAAAACAGAACTACTCCACCATTGAGCGCGAAGGATTGGCTATGGTCTATGCGGTACAGAAATATTGACACTATCTACTGGGTGGACATTTTAAAATGTTCACTGATCATTTGTCTTTGAAATGCACGGTCAAAAAGCCTATGTTGGGGGGGAAGATTTGCTGATGGCTGTCGCTATTTCAGGAATATGATTTTGATATCATACTCAAGCCTGGAAGGTTGAATGCAGGCCTAGATCATCTATCTTTCATTGAAACAGGAGAAGAACCTACTAGTTTGGATAAAGACTTGCCAGATGCACACCTGTTTACCATTAGGGTGGTTGACACACACTTTGCTGATATCATTGAGTTCCTCACTACAGGCATGGCCCTAACTGGGTATTTGGTACAGAAGAAGGAGGAATCGGTTACTCAGGTAGTGGACTTTACTATCCTCACTGGTAAGTTATACAACCTAGGTGCCGATGAAATACTACATAGATATGTCCTACAACATGAACGGTATGTCGTGTTAGCAGAAGCACATGAAGGTGTCACAGGAGGCCACTATGCAGGATGTGCAATGACACACAAGGTTTTAAGGGCTGGGTTATGGTGGCCTATTTTGCATCAATATTGTTACAGGACGACCTTCATGCCGAGATGAGATGCCTTTAAAGCCTCAAGTGGCTTTACAGGATTTTGAAAAATGGGCCATTGATTTTATAGGACCCATCAATCTTCCAAGAAAGAAAACAGGTGCGCACTACATTCTCACCACTACTGATTACGTCACTCGATGGGCTGAGGCACAAGTGGTGAAGGATTGTACTATAGATACTACTGTGCACTTCATCTTTGAGCAGATCCAGACCAGGCTTGGCTGCCCAAAAATCCTAATGAGTGACAGAGGTACACACTTTGTCAACCAAACGATTCAAGCCTTAAATGAGGAATTCTGGATCCACCATGCGAAGAGTAGCCCATACCACCCTCACACAAACGGGGTGGTTGAAGCTTTTAACAAAATTTTGGAACAGGCATTAACTAAGGTTTGCAATGCCGATCGTAGTGATTGGGATGTTCGCATTCCCTCTATTCTGTGGGCCTACCAAACAACCTGCAAGAAGCTAATAGGAAGAACCCCCTTTCGGATGGTCTATGGAAAAGAGGCCATTATGCCCATTGAATACATTGTTCCTAGCCTACGCATCGCAACATTTACCAATATGGCGGACCCCGATATCATAGAGGAGCATCTTGCACAACTTGTGGCTCTGGAGGAAGATCGGTTTATTGCTAATTTTCATCAACAGGTTCAGAAGGCTCATGACAAAGCATGGCATGATTAACATATTCATCGAATGACATTCTTCGCAGGTGACCTTTTCCTTTTATACGATAGCCAATTTGTGAAACATCCAGGCAAATTCTGACAGCACTGGCTTGGTCCCTACACAGTTAAGGAAATCACGAATGGTGTAGCAGTCCAGCTACCTACCCTGCACGGAGACATCGTACCAGGCTTTGTCAATGGTAGTTGACTCAAGCCTTACCGGGTTCAATGACTATATGGCAGTTGTAGTGACTCGGGACAAGTCACAAGATTGTGTTGGGGGACTATTGGAACAGGGTCTCCTAACAAGCTACGAAAGTGGTCCATTTTAGATATTTTTGATTAGATTTAATCTAGCGGAAGGGTTTTAGGGTGGGTCAAAGCCTCGAAAGCATTGTGCTGGGTAGAAGGGTAAACTAGGGGTTCGAAAACCATGGTTTGCGGACCATAGGAAATATTAGGCTAGATTTTTATAAATAGAGGACAAATTTTGTATTGTAAGGTAGGATATGATGAGATATTGATGCAAACTGTTGTTTAAACTATCTGTTTGGGTTTTGGGGAATAAAATCCCACTGGCTGTGTGTGCAAAGATCCAAGTCCAGATGTGTGCAGACCCTGCTGCTGTGTGCACAGGTTGGGAAGGGAATTGTAAGGAAGAATTGACGAATGAATAAGAAGGATTGATAGAGAACTGAATCTGTGAGTAATTTGGTGTGAACTGTTGGTAATTACTATATTGTGTATTTTCTATATTTAAGCTGCGAAGATGTGCATAAGTGTGTTTCTGGATCTGGATCTATTCTGTTATGTTTATATATAGCTGTGTTATTGTCATAAAAACATAAAACTATAGATCTAGCACACGTGGATGTGAACAGAGACCTAATTAACCCTGCATAGAACAAGGTAATTGGGGATTATAGGACCTAGTGTAGTTCTGCTTGCTTTACCCATCCTTTCTTAGGGTGTAGAAACCTGGTTATAGCACCCACCCATACTACTTCGGGTGAGAATTTCACTTGGCAAGCAGGTCACTGCTGAAAAGGCCAGTAGTATAGGGGTTTGTTGGTAAACCTTGCACACCGAACCTGGGTCAGGACCCATCGAGCCAACAACCTCCATTTCCTGAGAGATTAAACCTACCAAGGCCTATAATCACTCTAGATTTTTACATACTGGGGGAATTAAGAAACCTTTGTATCAAAATTCCTCTTCTTCAGTCCATCCAAGACATTCCCATATATGCAAACACAATCAAAGAATTATGTGGGAAAAAACAAATTAAGAAAACATGTCATAGGAATGCTATTTGACTTGTTGTTAGGTAGGGAATCACCTCTAAAATATGAAGACCCGGGAAACCCCATTATAGCCGTGAAAATTGCTAGACTCTTATTTCCAAACACATTGGTTGACTTGGGGCAGCCATTAACATCCTAACTATAGGAGCTTGTGAAAAACTGGGCATACTAGCTTTAGAACCTATGACCACACTTATGGAACTAGCTGAAAGATTTTTTATCAGACCGGAAGGTATAGTACAAGAATTCTTGGTCTCTGTGGACTCATGGGAATATTTAGCTGATTTTTTAGTCATTAATCCAAAAAAAAAATGGATGGGCACCAATTGTTTATTAGGCATCCTTGGCTCGCCATAGTAGATGCTTACATAGGCTGTCGAGAAGATAGCATGACTATCACTAGAGGATAATCTATAAAAAATATCATTATTTATCCACCTGCCAAGCCAAGCCTGCCCACGGTAAAAATTCACAAACACCCAGACACATGTTGGGAGAAAATCATTTTTCCACCTCTGACACTAGTAGAAGCCCTCGAATTCAAGGATCAAATTGAAGATGATGTGATTAATAAATTTATGAATCAGTCACCCAAGCCTGAAAATCTGAAATGCCAAATGATGAAAACAGTCCTCGAACATGAAGATCAAGAGGATCATGTGATGGACTTCAAGACTCAACATATCTCTACAACTACTGTTCATAACAACATACCTATTAAGATAGAGCCAGGAAATGTTTTGAATATTAATGGCAGCTTGGATGAAAACCAAAATTAGAAACTCATAAAAGTCCTCCAAAAGCACCAAGGTGCATTTGCGTGGGACTACCAGGACATGAAGGGCTTGGACCCACAACTGTGCATGCACCACATCTATACTGATAGGGAAACACACCCTGTTTGACAACCCCAGAGAAGATTAAACCGACATTTAAAAGAGATTGTAAAAGAGGAGCTGCAAAAATTGTTAGATGTAAATTTCATTTATCCTATTTCAGACAGAAAATGGGTCTCCCCTTTGGTGGTCATCCCTAAAAAGAATGGGAAGTGGAGAATCTACGTAGATTATAGAGAACTAAATAAGGAAACATAGAAAGACCATTTCCCCCTTCTCTTAATTGACCAAGTCCTTGACACATTGGCTGGGAAATGGTTCTTCTCTTTTCTTGATGGATTTAGTGGATACAATCAAATCCAAATAGCTCCCAAATACCAAGATAAGACAACCTTTACCTACCCATGGGGCATTTTTGCGTATAGATTTTAACTATTTAGATTGTGTAATGCCCCAGCAACATTTCAGAGAGCCATAATTAGCATTTTTTCTGACTTAATAAATGAAGGACTTCAAATCTATATGGATGATTTTACACCCTATGGAAAAGACTTTGATCAAGCTTTAGAAACGCTAAAAAAAGTATTAGAACGATGTATTGTTACTATACTATGTCTAAGCAACGAAAAATGCCACATGATGATGACTGAGGGGGTAATCCTAGGTCACTACATTTCCGTAGCTGGAATACAGGTAGATCCAGCTAAAATAGAGGTAATCCTTTTGTTGGCCACACCTTGTACACAAACAGAGGTACACAGTTTACTGTGATATGCAAGATCTTATAGCAGATTTATAAAAAATTTCTCACACATAGCTGCACCTCTGTATGCATTGATTGGAAGTGTTGAATTCTATTGGACTGAAAAATGTGACACCTCTTTTACAGAGAAGAGGCTGGTCTCAACATCACCAATCCTGCGAGGTCCTAACTGCAAACTACCCTTTCAAATATCTTCTGATGCATCTGATACAACAATAGGAGCAGTCCTTGGCCAAGAAGACCGAAAGCCTTATGTTATTTATTATAACAGCAAAAACCTTACTCCTACCGAATTAAATTATACAGTGACTGAAAAATAATTCCTAGCTATCATTTATGCTATCAATAAATTCAGGCACTATATAATCAGATATCAAGTGTTCGTGTATACAACCACTCTACTATTAGATATTTAGCTAATAAACCAATCACGAATGGGAGAATAACTAGACGGCTACTGTTGTTACAGGAATTCGATATAACAATCAAAGACTGTCCAGGGAAGGAAAAAGTGGTTGCAAACTTCCTGTCAAGAGTCCCCAAGATAGATAACACGCTAACAGTTGATGATCAATTCCCTGACAAACACTTGTTTGTTGCAGCAGTCAAAACACCATGGTATGTATATGAGGCAAATTATCTGGCAGTAAGAAAGCTACCCAGAAATTTAACGGTGAGAGAAAAAAAATGTATTGTACAGTGCAGCGCAAGATTATCTTGGATTGGAGGATACCTATTCCATATAGGGGCCAATATTCACATACGCAGATGCATAAGGGAATACGAAATCTATGACATCTTACGAGCCTGTCACAATGAACCCTATGGTGGCTGCTTCGTAGAATGACTAACAGGGCATAAAGTGTTGCATTTAGGCTATTATTGGCCTACAATTTTCAAATATGCAAAGAAATATGTCCAGGCCTGCAATAGCTACCAAAGAATAGGCTGCCCAAACCAAGCTGATGAAATGCCGCTACAACCACAATTTGTGGTGGAACAATTTGAATGATGGGCGTTGGACTTCGTTGGGCCATTAAACCCACCATCAAACCAGAAATCCCACATATTAGTTACCACAGATTATGCCATCAAATGGGTAGAAGCAGTGGCCTTGTCAAGAGCCATGGAAGAATCAGTAATTAAGTTTCTCTATGAACTATTCGTATGATACAACTTGCCAAGGGAAGTGACAACCGATGGGGGGCACAATTCATAGGCAATAATATCACATCTACCTTAATAAATCACCATATCATTCATAGGGTTACATCTCCTTACCACCCGCAGGTCAATGGGCAAGTCGAAATCACTAACAAAGTCCTGGAGGAAATCCTTACAAGACAGTAGCAGCACACCATTGGGACTGGGCCACTCGACTACTAGAATCCTTATGGGCTTATCGAACAACCTGGTGAAATACCACTGAATATTCACCATATCAGTTAGTATTTGGAAGAGAACCTATATTCCCTATTGATTTCGAAATTAAAACTCTTAGAACATCCCAGGAAGTGGGATTGGACTTAACAGAAGCTCAAGCTAAAAGACTCCAGCAAATAAATGAACTGGATGAAATTTGACTGCTTGCCTTGTAACACACAATGATCATTCAACAATAGCAAGCCAAGTGGCATGACAACCTAATAAAGAGGAAGGTATTTCAAAAAGGAGATTGGGCACTCCTCTATGATTCTAGATTCCAAGACATTCTAGGAAAACTACAAACAAGGTGGCTCGGTCCATATGAGATTCAGGAAGTACATAGCAATGGTACCCTCACCTTGACCACCATAGATGGGTCTAGTTAAAAATTTCAAGTTAATGGGCACAGAGTATGCCTCTATCACAAACCTCTCACGAAATAATCTTTCTATTAATAGGCACGAAATGATCCCATCATCCAAGTTGTGGTGCAAGGGGGTGACAACCCCAAAAACTCAAGTACATGAGAGGTTTGACAGCATCACTTGTAAATAATGTGTATAATTGTTTTGTCTTGTTGTACATTCTTCCCATTTGCAATTCATTTTCCTTGTAAGATTGTGTTTTTATTGATGTTCAATTCAAAAACAACTCTTGTTCTATCTTTGAACGATTGCTATTGAACTGAACATCCTTCCATTTGCTGTGTTTTTTATTTTTGTTTTTGTTGTTTGATTCGCGGACAATTACTGTTCAATATTTGAACAGTTGTTGTTCAGTCAAATTGAATAGCCATTAGCTGTGTTTTTCATTTTTTCTATTCAATTCACAGACAACTATTGTTCAATCTTTGAACGGCTACAACTCAATTGAATAGCCATCTGCTATGTTGTTTTTTTTTTTGCTGTTCAATTGAGGAAGAACTGTTGTTCAGTCTTTGGATGACCACTGATTCAACCAAAATTGAACATTTTTTTTTACAATTTTTCTTTGCTGTTCAATTTGTGAACAATTGTTGTTCCATCTTTGAACGGCTGTTGTTCAGTCAAACTAAACATATGTTCATTGGTGTTTTTATTTTTGCTGTTCAATTCGAGAATAACTGCTATTCAATTTTTGAATGGCCATGGTTCAATCAAATTGAACAAATTTTTGTTGTGTTTTAATTTTGTTGTTCAATTCAAGAACAACTTATGTTCAATCTCTAAACAAGTACTTCTCAGTCGAATTGAATGGCCATTTTCAATTTTTTTAGTTGTGTTGTTCAATTCGTGGATAGTTGTTGTTCAGTATTTTAACAACTGCCGATTCAACCACAATTGAATAGTTGTTTCACGTTTTTAAATCTATTGTTCAATTCATGAACAACTGTTGTTCACTTCTTGGACGACTGTTGTTCGGTCAAGCTGAACAACTATTCATTGCTGTGTTTTTATTTTTGCTGTTCAATTCGGGAACACCTGTTGTTCCATCTTTGAATGGATGTTGTTCATTTGAAATGAACAACCATTTTTGAGAATTTTTTTAATGCCGAAAAATATTTGAACAACTGCTGCTCAATCTCTAAATAGCTGCTGTTTGACGAACTTAAATAGCCATTCTTTTTATAATTGAGTAGCTTTGAGTAGGGAATAACTGTTGCAAGAGAGAGGGAAAATGGTAAAATTAAAAATATGATGACCCTTTGGCACTATAATTATTAAACAGGAAGCTGACATTATGCACACATTAAATGAAAGGCTAAGTCACCCACAGTTCAAATATGATATCAAACAATTCAAGACCTTATGATGATATGTATTTTTGCACTATTCGAGTAATATGTCCCTACGTCATGAAGAAATGGAACAAGGGGTATTAATGGTATTGGTTTTTTTCCGCTTCTTTCACCATCCTTCACTCTTATCAATGAGCCTCCCTTAACAATCATTATGTGTTCATAAAAATATTTAAGAGGATAGGGGGTCTCATTACTAGCCAACCTACCATGATCATAAGGATTTAATAAGTGACATGTCCATTATGGCTACCACACCAAGGTAATGACCTTCTCATCTACTAGAAGGACATGAGGTCTCATCACGAGCCAACCTGAACACTCTGTTACAATTCTAGTGAATGGCATTATGACTATCTAGCTACCACACTAGCACAATGGCTTCCTTATAGATCAAAATGTTACAATTCAAAAGGAATTACTACATTTACATGCAAATATTAAGAGAGGATAGGGGGTCTCATCACGAGCCATCCTACCATGTTCATAAGGGTGTAGCAAGTGACATGCCCATTATGGCCACCACATCAGCGTAACAACCTTCTTAATAACTTGAAGAATAGGAGGTCTCATCACGAGACGGCCTGATCACTTTTCTATAACTCTAGTTAGTGTCACCATGGTTATCTGGCCACCATACCAGCATGGTGATCTCTCCATAAAATTGGCAAAACAACTATTCTTACATAAGGATCCTGGCTCATTTTTTAGGTTAAAATAGCAACCCTGTCGAGGCTATGAATGCTTTCTAGCAGTAGTGGCTCTGCTCGTGGTATGAAAGTATGCTCCTTCAATAGCCAATTGTTTTTATATACAACTTGTCTTCCATTTTTTTCAACCACAAAGTTAATACTTGAATTAGTAACAATCATGACATACCATAAGAATAACGAACAAATATATGTTTACATATTTTGAACTTCGGAATGACAACGCCAATCATTACTTGACTTAATATTTCTTGCATCGTAACTTTTCAGTCGTGAAAGGACATCATATTGTAATAATGGCTATATTATTTCCTCTTGCTTTTAGGTCACTTCCACACAAGATACAATTATGAAAACTTCTAAATCTGACCTTTTTACTGCATATGTAGTAATTAATCAACCACTAATCCTTCACACACAGATTATCATTAAAAAATTCTAACATTCCCCTATCTGCATTCATAAGAGATCAAATCTCTTCTGTACTTGAGGGTGTGGTCGCCCTTTCTTCGAGGGAGGGGGTGTAATTGGCCTTAATTTGGCAAGCATCTGAAATCCCTGCAAAAATCTCATCAGATGCATTGATAAGACCATAGGAACACTACAATTAAGGCATGAAGATTATCTACGTAGAGCCACAATCTATTTTCCGCTTGTAGACAATATACAGTAGAAAGAACAGAGCCAAGAAGAAAAATAATGAGAGGAAAAGAGCATATTAGTTATGGGAGGAAATACCCTTCGAAGCGAGCTTACAAACTTTCCAATTTGAGAGGCAGCGAGTGCCATCCTCCAGCGAGCTGGATGGATGACATATGTACACAGACTACAAGGATCTAGCACGAGAATTATAATCGAATTTCTGCAAAATCTTGAGGAAGGGAAAACCAGAGTTAATGACTAAACTATACCAGTTACAGAGGGAATTATCGGGGAAGTTTCTGGAATACCAATGTAAGGATAAATATGGGTAGAAAATAATCTCCTCCTGAGAGAAGTAGTAGCAGCATACGAGGACCCGGACAAACCATTGGAACTAAAAAATAGAGGGATTAACCCTGCCTCTTTACACCAGCCATGGTAGGAGCTGGCGGCATTCATCCAAAAGTTTATTACATTCGAACGATGTTAGGATGTGGTAAAACCTCGACAACTAAAACTTTTAGTTGCACTTAAACAAAAAATTTCAATAAATCTGCCTGCCTTTTTTAATTTCGTATTGCATGATATTGCTGTTTGATTGAAGAAATCGAAGAATCCTAAAGTAGTGGTTAGTCACCACGGCTTAATAAAACTAGTTATCATTCATGAGCTAGATAGGCGGCAGATAGCATGGGATAATTTTGTTAACCCTGAGGCATAGGAACTAGAAGTAAACCCCGATGGAACCGAAATTGAGCCCCCTAGGGTAAATCCTCCAAGAAGAAAAAGGACACGAACCTCAACGTCGGAGCCAGGTAGGAAAAAATAGTCCAAGAAACCCCAAGGAACCTCGAACATCATGGAGGAAGTAGAACCATCTCATGCACCCTTGCAATAATTCGAGGAGGAAATCGCTTGATTCCTAGGACAAATAAGGAAAAATTATAAATTGAGAAACCCATTGGAAGCAGGGGAGCAAGAGGAACTTTATAATAAATCTACCACCCCCAGTAGCTTTGGTCACACTAATGAGATGATGAGGCTCTGTCTCCTATTGATAATTACAAAGTGTATAGTGATGGGCAGGCAGAGTAGAGATTGGAATCACAAGATTATTCAGGTGACACTGTCCTTGTCGAGTAGAGCACACACAAAGAGACAGCCCCTTTGTCACCAGGAGGAAGCACCGCTCCTCCTAGTGAGGACCCTCACATTGAGGTCAATTTTGAAGACGTAATCAGAAACACCATTCTAGATGCTATCCCTGAAAAAGGGAATTATTCTCCCCTATCACCTGTTGAAATAAGGACAGGTGAAGATTCAAATGAAAGGAGAAGTGAGAAACCAAGAAGGACCTGCAAGAGATTGAATAAATTGGTAAAATATCTGAGAAACAATTGAAAGAAGGGCCTAGAAGCCAAGGAAAGAAACCTCTATTGCAGGAACTCAAACATAACCAGTAAATATTGTTGAAAGCGAAATGCAAACTTACTTAGCCAACACCATGGAAACTGGAATACAGACCAATTTGATAAGTACTACTGAAACTGAAATACTGACCAACCTAGCAGACACCATCGAGGATGAAGTGCAAACAGAACTGGAAAATGTCACTGAAGCCTCCACCCAAACTGAGAAAAAGGTTATAGAGGAAAAGGGGACCTAAATAGAGGAAGTCCCTGCCTATGCCCATCTAGTAGAGAAAGATGCCAACCAGAAATTACGAAATGAACAAGTGCAAGTGTGGCAGGAACTAACACAGCACAGGAAGGAGGTGGTGCCATTATAATAATATCAGGCACTGCAAAGTAAGTTCACTGACCTCTCCACCGCAGAAGATGAGACATTCACCCAGCTTAGAGGAGAGCAGGCAAAGGTTAAAGTGGTAGAAGAGCAGGTAGAGCAAGCTAAGAAGAAAATCTTTATAATTTTCTCTCTATATAATTATGCGCTATCATGTAGAGCTCCAACAACCAACCATGCCTTGTTCCTAATAGAACGGTATTTACTCTTGAAATTTAAAGCTGTCAAGGTAGTAGAACCGACTACCTTTAGGACCATAGAAGAATTCGTCCAATGTTGTAACGATCAGGATGAGCAGGTCCAGTGCCTCTTGTGTGAGCTTTACATGCATAACTACTTCCTAGAAGAAGACACGGACAACAACCCTAGCCCCTTCATAGGGTATGTACAACTGCAAGCCTTCCTTTCATTTTCTAAAAACTATATTAAGAGGGCCAAAGCCTACAACATCTTCCAGAAAAGAGAGCATAGTCCAGATTTACGGGTCAGGGGGGAGCCTACGAAACCCCTGTAACTGATCATCTAGCACAAAAAATTCATGAGAAGGCTAGGTGTGAGGACTAGGCTGGGACACATCCATAAATATATCGTAGAAAATGCACGAGAATACTTTGAGGACATTCGTAAAGCAGCCTTAGTAGCAGCCAAGCAAAGATGGATGGCCTCCATAAACAATATGAAGAATAGGGAGCCATTTAGTTATAGGAATTTCAAGGATGTTTCCTCCATATTCCTTTCATACAACAGCCTAGGCTACAACATGGGGTCTGCCTGGTTGGGATGCAGATACAGAAACCTTCTCCTCTGGCATCCTTCCAAGGATTATAATCACAATTACAAATTACTAGAAGGAGGCACAGGCGATACCTTTGCACTCATGAAATGAAAACACGGCTTTAGATCATACAACGAAAAGGCCTACCCAGCCTACTCCTTAACACAACTACATCTCAATCATTTGTTTCCATAAGGACATGCGACTGGGTAAGTGGGGGAGTATGTTGGCCCCAAATTAAGGTATGATTCTCACCATGCAAGTACTTCAAATTATGCTATAATTTTGGGGGAATCCCTCTTCATATTAACAATAAAGAGAATAAAAGATTATGAAAATGAGAAAAATTAGACTAATGATGAAAAGGATGATTTTGTAATAGAAAATTGACTTCTCTTATCTTTGCATGCAAGAAGGTAGAATGGCTAGAGCAATAGGAAACTGAATCCAACCAACGGAAGAAAGCATATGAAATCCTACTAACTCCCAGTGACCGGTAGAAGGCAGAAAGATGAATTTGAGCCCAAGAACTCAAATGCCAGCCACGTGCAGCTGGCTGTCGTTTGTAAAATACTTTCACATATTTGAAATCGCCTTTAAAAGGGAAAAGGACGAAGGAGAAGGGGAGTCAGAGACAGGATAGGAAATTCATTCTGTAATAGAAAAATAAGAAAAATTTTGTCTAATTGTGTTTTTGTAACATCACTGGATGTAATATGGATCTTTGAACAAGAATATTTTGAAGTTTTTACTGCGCTAGGGATTTTGGTGTTCTGGGCCTAACCTATGGAAGTTCCACGCAAGTTTTCATACTCTGTGTAGTTATAGAACCAATGCCTAAGAATTTGATGCAGTTGTAAAGTATAGTTCCATTCAATACAAATACAATTATCTTTCTTAAGGATTGTTAGAAATTGTGTTCTTGAAGTAGGACAATCACAATCATATTTTCTGACTTACGGCAATACTTTATTATCAATAGATAATTCTAGCTCTTTTAATACCATTGCATTTGAATTATAGATTGTAGAATAGGACGATTTCAACATTATCTATCTTTATGAATTTCATTCTCCTTCTATCATAATGAAGCATTCAACCATCGATCAATGTTGATTAATTCAGTCATAAAGAGAACTCCATTGAAAAATTACTTAGTTGATGTATGATTTATTTAATTTGCTTCAATCATACTACTATTGCATTACTGTTCAACTTAGTTATCCTATTGTTTCGTTACTGCTCAGCTAGCTATACTACTGTTCCATTACTTCTTAGTTAGCTAGAATTCTAATTCAATTCGATTCCATTACTGTTTAGCTTAGTTAAACTACTGTCCCATTCAATTCCATCGTTGTTCAGTTCATTGTCGAATTCAATTCAATTTTTGGTTGATTTATCTAGATTGTTGTTCAGTTAAGTTAAAGTACTATTTAAATCCATAAGATAAATGCAAAATCCTATTGCTCAATCTTAGGTTAAAAACCGATCCAAGCCACCCCTCGTAGGATAAGCAAGCTTAGGAAGTTAGTAAATTCTTCCTCATAAGTGACAAGGAACATCTGTTTGACAAACTAACTTCCATATATTGTGCCAAAACTCTTGGAATAAAAATACTTACCTCGGGTTGATAATTAAATGAGAAAGCACTAGAGTTGTTAATAAAAAGTCACCTCTTTTAGAACCAACACCCGACATGCAAGGGGTGTCTTTTCCAAATAGTTTCCCTTAGAGAGCGGGGATGAAGCTGCATGCGATTGACTCCATGTCTTACTTATATATGGAATGCCAAAACACCATTAAATCTTTGTGAATTGGACTGCCATGTTATAGATAGCAGTTGTATGCCCACCCCTCAAAATGGCACCTTGCGCATACCGCATCCAAAAGGTAATATGGCATATAAAATTATGATCCATACCCTTCATCAGGTGCTATTGTTGCAGATATGTTCGATTTGGGGGCTGCCACTATCAAGTTGGCCTAGTTGAAGTGGGTGTTGTACACAGTAATAACATACATCAGAGAAGCCCAAGTGCCGTTGAAAGTGGTTGCATCTGAATGACCATACACCCTACATAACATTGCAGCTACAAGCTTGTAGACCTTCTTGAGACCTCTTGTCTGATATTCCCGATCCTTCTTGAGCTGGAACTTTTCTAGGTCTTCCCACCACCCTCTTAAGGTCTCAGGAATGGGAACTGCATGAGTGGTGGCTCACTCATTGGTGAAGGCCTGTTCTCGAGAGGGAAGTGCATAATAGAATTATGCATCTTGTCCCTTTAGATTTGTGAATGTTTTCCTGACATGATCTCAAATAACCCAGATCTTGGGGGAGAACTTTTGCAGGATCCACTCGATCAACTCTACACATGGGAATATAGGCGGATGGTCACTTGCATAATGGATCATGGATCTTTTAACCTGAACATACACTTGCCGGTCTGGGATGTCCTCTGAAAATTCAGGCTTTGTGAATTCTTGGTACACTTTCTACCAAGAGATATTGTCCCCTTTGCCGAAAGTGAAGGTGATGTATCCATAGTTAGGGGAAGAGAAAGAGGTATTTTATCCTTCGAAATTTCTATCTTAGGGCTTTTGTTCCTTTTGCGAACTGTCCAAGGCCCCATATCACTTGAGGCTGATAAGATGGATACATGCTCTAGCTCGGATTTGAGGTTCCCTGGCATGTTCATAAAACAGTCCCATGATAAGACATATGTCATATTTATAAATTTTTGGGCTACTCCTACCTCTGCTCAACTATTTTCAAGGAAATGGATGAACCTGTGACCTAGTGACCTTGTGACTGGGTTACTGGGTCACTAGGTTGTGTTGGTTTAAACTTTCATATAAAAGAGAACTAGCGACTTGTCGACCTGCGACTAGGTCGCGAGGTCACTGATTCATGGAGTAACGCTGGTTTAGATCTTCATGGAAGTGCGACCTGGTGACTTGGTGACTCGCAACCAGGTCACAAGGTTGCTAAGTCACGAAGTCACGTCACTTTGAACTTTCACAGATATGCGACTTAGAGACCCCGTGACTTAGCGAAGGAGGTCACCAAGTCGTGAGGTCATGGAGTCGCAGGTCGCTCTAGGGCTTGGTAGATGGTTTACTTGACGACAAAGACCTTCATCTTGTTCTTAATCAAAAGGGGAGGTAAGGTGACACATCAAGTGGAAAGCATGCATGAATTTCCTCATTGGAAAGGATTGGGAAGGGAGTTGAATAGACTGATGCAAGGGATTTTTCCAGGGGAGGTACACAAGGAATTCAATCTATGGGGAGGGGCAAGTTATAGCAATAGGATTCATGGAATCTAGGTTGATTTTTAAAGAGACTAAGGTAAGGGTAATGAAGGAAACAATCAATCAAAAAGGAAACAATAGGAGGATTAGGCAAGTTACCCAGGAAAAACGTGCTCTAGCTGGCTTGTCAGAGGCATTTTCTTTCTCTGTCATGCAGGTCGAATGCGAACTATGTGACCCTTCTATATATAAAAGGGTCACGTGTGTGGACAATAAATGAGGGTCGCAGGGTCGCAAATGAGTTTAGTTGATGCGATGTGTGACCTTGCTTCTCTGCGACCTTGTGACCTGTGGGGTTGCGGGGTTGCAGGATCGCAAGGTCACAATTGTTTGGTTTCATGATTATATGTGACCTCGTGACTTTGCAACCTAAGGGGTCACAAGGTCACAAATTAAATAAGTTGACCGATTCTGTGACTTAGTGAATTGAGATTTTGAAAGAGAGAACTTAGGCTTGACTGTATTTTTCGAAAGGTTAGGGGCTCAAAAATTTAAAAGGGAAAATTTTTGGAGGGTGTTGTAGCGGCTACAACATGTACATATATGTATTTTGGTGTAGATCAGGTGTACGTGTATGTGTTGTGATGTACACATGGTTTAGGTGTGTGTGTTATGTTGTACATCGGGTGTAGGTGTATGAATTTTGTTGTACACTAGGTGTAGGTGTATGTGTTGTGTTGTACACTAGGTGTAGGTGTATGTGTTGCATTGTACAGTAGGTGTAGGTTTATGTGTTGTTTTGTGTTGTACATCGGATATAGGTGTATGTGTAGCATTGTACACTGCGTTTAGGTGTATGTCTTGTGTTGTACACTATGTATGTGTATGTGTTGTATAATGTCATGGGATAGACATGTGTGCAATTGTCCAGGACCTTGTTGTTGGTATTCACAGTTTAGGCAGTTTAGTATTTGGATTTCCTTGTTGCGGATATTGAGGGTTGAGTCAGTTTACTCTCTAGATACCCTTGTTACCAATATTTACGGTTGAGGTGGTTTAATATTTGGATACCCTTGTTACTGATATCAAGGGTTGAGGTGGCTTAGTCTCAAGATACCATTATTGCTAATATTGAGGGAGGAGGCGGTTTAGTATCCAAATTCCCTTGATGGTTTGAAGAGAAGAGGAAAGCACTGGGTGCTTCCGAGGTTTGGTAACTGATTTAGTGTGTGTATGGAAAGCGTAAAGAACAAAGATTGAAGAAAAATAATCATTTGAACGATAAGTATCAATATTTTGTTTCAGGTTTTAATTATGTATGTAATCTATGATTCTAATTAATGATTGTTACATGGGATCTATTATTTTGATTTACAATGGTTATGGTTTTATCTAGCCTTATGTGACATGTTTATGCATGACGATTTGATCAAGAGCTAGTTTCACTTATTGTGACAGAAATTAACCGGCCACCAATAAGGTATGATTTGAATTAAATTAAATTCATTTTAGTATAATAAAAATTATGTGCTTAGTACAGGAGAGAAGGGAAATTCTCAGTTTGGGTGGTTGGATTGATTGCCAAATAATTAGAAGTAACAAAAAATGGATTGGCATAAACATCACTGTGTTGGTAAAGCATTTGGGAGCAGGGCCATTTTTGTACACTTGTACCAAATAGTGTCCATTTATTTCCATGAGCATGATATTACCAGTATGATGGTTTTGAGGCATGGATATGCCTTTATTTTTGGACATTCTAATGCGAGGAAACTTGGAAAGGGATGGATTTCTTGGGAAAGAGGATGTCAGGGAACTTGGAAGGTGAGTGACTGCATGGAAGGGGGTTACTGGATTGCTGGAGGGACTGTGTATATTAGAAGGGAAGTCGGGGGGATGAATTTGTTTTTGTAATTAACATTTCTAGATGGAATCAAAAGCACATTAGTAATGCGTTTCTAATGAATAATTCGATAACTTCTCATTGAGAGAAAAAGTAGAGCAAGGATCGTAGCATTGGATATTAGATATGGAGTTTGAATTTGGTTGTTGATTCAGGAATTCCTCGGAAGGAGGTGAACCCTGGTATTACTTTGAAGGTCAAGGAGTGAGCCTGTGGATTCCCTTATTGCTAACGCGTGTTATGTATCCTTCACTGTTTGTCAGTTAAGAAAATGAATTGTGGTATATGTACTCTTTCTTAAAATTCATTGTTTGTACATTTGAAGAAAAGGAGTTTTATATATTTACTCTTTCTTAACTGGCTATGATTATTATCATCATCAACAAGATGCAACAATTAGAACTTTTATCTTCCTCAATTTGTTGTCGCCATCATCAAATTTTTTTATCTCTAGTTAGTTTCAAAGATCACCATCTCTTCATCCCTAATTTTAATAGTTTTTTCTATATAATTTCTGAACTAATTCTTGTCCTTCTCGAGTTCACTGTAAATATCTCGACCATGCAACCACAATCATTACCACACCATCGCTTACCCTCCCTCCACTACTTTATATTTATGGAAAACTCCCTTATAGTATTAAGGATTATTAACATAATAAAATATTTCAAAATAACCACTTAAATCCACTTATACGTTTATAACATATCAATTGAATACTTTTTCTATATGAAATATTAGAGTGATTTTTTGTATTTGAACATATCAAATGAATACTTATTCCCAATCCTTCTTCTATTCAAATTAATGAAATCTTTAAAATTTAAATTTCTTATATATATAAAGAAACTATAAATTTCTTATATATATAAACAAACTATTTTATAGGTTTAAATTTAATATTTTAAATTCATAAATTTAAATATGGAATGAAAATAATTGACTTAAATCCATCTATACATCATTAACATATTAATTAAATACCTTTTTCCCAGCATTTTTATATTGAGAATTAAAGTGAATTTTTTATAAATTATTCAATTTTATTTTTTTTATAAAATATAATTTAGAAATTATATATATATATATATATATATATATATATAAACTATTTTACTAACTTATATTCCAGGTTTATATTTAATTTTTTGAATCCATGGATTCAGTATTTTTTCAAATATATTTTGGAATTTAATATATTGAATTTGTGAATATTGACTAAAATAAATAGTATTGTTGTGAATTTTTAAAATATACATTCAATTAGGATTGAGATAAATACACACACAAGGGTAGATCCATATTTAATTCCAAATCTACTAAGTACTAAGAAGGACTAATTTTCTTAACATGTAAATCTCTTTTAGAGTGAAAAGAGATTTGATCCCTCGGTGCTTAGTAAATATATAATATGGATCTAAGATAGTATATAGTTCATTTAGAGTTATTTATAAGTGTAAGGTTTCAAAACATTTTTTTGTTGATCATATGAGTGATTCAAAACTAAGTGATTTAACACTCTTTTACTTAATAAATATCATTGTATATGTGGTTGGACCTTAAAAAATAAAAGCCATTGTAAAGAATGTTGGACCATAACTAATAAAGGACAGTGTAAAGGTTGTAAAGGGTGTTGGAGCTTAACTAATAAAGGCCATTGTAAAGGTTGTTGGACCTTAAATTACAAAATTATATGACACAAAATATGGGGATGTCCAACTGGGACTAGTCCTTGGGTTTGAGATTTTTTACCCCTCAATAAGTTGGTGATAGATGTAATTAAGAAAATATATTGATTAAAAAGGAAACCATGGTTGACAATGAAAGAGAAAATGTTTGAAATATGCTATAGGAAGAAGCAAATTTTTCAGAAAAATGTTTAAATGAATGCATGATATAGAGGATAATTTATTAATAATTGAGTGCAAAGGTGTTGCATCAATATAAAGGATGCTAAATGTATGTCTGTGATGAGTCAAGAATATGAACACATAATCACAAACTAAAGTAATTTGTTTGTGTGGCTGTTGGTTGAGTCTAACGATATGTAACATGTGAGCATTTATCTCCACGTTGTGTGATTTCAGTCATGATGGCTACTTGCATTGAGGGTACTTTATACACATAATGACAAAGGGAAATGGAATGTCTGAAATGGAATATCTTGGATCAGACATGAGTCGTTGTGAATTGTGCAGGTGATGCATATTGCATGGTTGAGCATCACCTAACCATTGCTTATGGTTATGAAAAAATAAAAATAGAATGGTATTAGTACCAGAAACTAGTTGTAGAAGAATTGAGATGGAAATCTATTATCCATGATAAGAGTATCGTTGTGTCGTTGAAGGAAATGGTGATATAGATAATAAATGAAAGAGGAATATTTAGCAAAAAGAATATATGCATTGGAGAATGTAGAGATGATGAAGGTAGGAATATTGAACATTGCATTAGGTAGGTTTCGATTAAAATAATCTTACCCATAGGCATAACGACATGCTTTCTACATATTTGATCGTACAACAATAGCGAATGTAGAGATTATGAAGGAAAGAGTATTGAATGTTGCATTGGGTAGCTAGATAATGCAATAGTTTAACTCACAAGGAAAAGGGTATACTCTCTAAATAAATTAGGGAATGTGAGAAGGGAACGTGAAGGAGCAGCATCAAACAAATTCTAAGAATGTTAACCTGAAAATTGCTATAAAACAAAAACTAGTTTTTGGAAAAACATGACAGTGGTATAATAGAAGGTAAGTATTATAGATAGTGATAGTGTTACAAAATGGATGTGTTGTTATGGAATTGATAGACAATAAATTTATTATAGAAAACGGAAAGGTTGAATACCAGAGAGTCCAAGTGATACATTGAAGAAGGAGAACACTAATGAGAGAAAGTTAAAAGCTCAAACTCCATGAGGTGAATCAAAACAGAAAGCAGGGATGAATATAAAGTGAGGAATGAAGAGGAAAACACATGAAAACAAAAGGCATGAGAAAAAAATTAGGAAGCTAAAGGTGAATACTTTCGTAATGATGGATAAATACAACATCAATAAGAGCTTTTAGAAATAATATAAGCTTGCTTGAAGAAGAAGAGAGGAGACTTCAAGAGTGAGATAAAGTAATAGTTGAGGTTGTCGTGGATTTGAACAATGCAAGCCAATAATTTATCTGAACTAATATGTGGTCATTAAGCCAACCTGTTTATATTTTTATAGAAATGAATAGAATAGTTATGTTTTCTACATTAAATCATATGTGTACATGAGCTTATTATAATGTTCTTAGTCTAGAAATTAAGAAGATAATTTTGTTAATGCCTCCAAATATGACTAAATTTTATTCTGTATCATGCTCAGAAATAGAGAATAATTTCAAAGGGATTGATTCTCTTGACTCATCAACTTAATTATTCTAGGTTGCATTTTGTAGCATTTCTCAGAATATTTAGCGTATATAGTCTTGAAAAATACAGACAAGCCAACGATATAAGTCAAATACTTTGGTTTATCATTCATGTTTTCCAGGAAAATCATTAGTAATAGGAATATTCCAAAAGACAGGTCAAAGGCGGTATTTTTTCGGGTTCGCTTTTGTTTAAGGTTTTCGGGTTGAAGACATAAAATTAGTCCTGATTTTAGGAAAATTTCAAGACTTGTAACATTCAAAATTATGTATGCATAATGTTGAGGGCGGAGGTTTGAAGTTGACCACCAATAGAATCACCTACATAGAATACATGCATTCCAAGGGAATTCGTTTATTGACTGTGCATTATGACAACCAAGTGTTCTTTCATGCAACCAAGTGATGCTTTCATGAATTTTCAAATTATATATATATATATATATATATATATATATATATATATATATATATATATATATATATACTCTCCTCCTCCTCCTACAAGGATTAGGATATTTTCCATTCAAATATTTATAACTGTCATTTCAATTTGAAGTAAAAAATCAGTATAGATTCATATAAGTAAACATCTAACAGACGGATAAAATCTCTTCACGAGAAAATTTATTGTGTAGAATACAATGAGTTATTTCTCATTGTTTAAATTGTATTTTGAATGCTAAATAAGTATATATAGGACCAAATAATTTTTTTAACCATAAACAGTTAATTTTTTCATGATTTATACATAACATTTTTTAAATCATATATAATATATATGCAATTCACATTAAAATAGTTTACATAACATATACATAGGGCATTTTATGACACAAAAATAATGGTTTATTATTATTGTTATTATACAACTTAATATGAGGGGATGTGTAAGTTTGTGTGTCCATTTCCTCCCCATTTAAATAAAAATAAAAGTTCAAAATTATGTTTTAAATAGAAAAATAATGTTGACTATAATAAAAAAAATATGAATATGTTGTAAAGTAATTATAAGTAAAAAAGAAAAATGTTTAAATATTAGAATTTGGTTATTGATAATTTTTTTTTAATAGGCATTAATACCATGCTATCTTTATTTTAAATGAGAATAGACAAAAGGACAAACTTACACATCCTCTCATACTAAGCTGTAGAATGAGCCTCTCAGCTCAATAAATGACAATAGGGTTGACTTCTACCAAATTCTTTGAATTTCAAATCTTAAATTTATCATATTATTTTATTATAGCTAAATTTCTTTAAAATATTAATGAGTTGACATGATTAAAAAGACTATTCCTAGAAATTTTTCAAAATAACATTAACAATAATAACAAAAAGGAAAAAAAATACAAATAATGTAAATTCTTGTTTATAACCAGCCTAGATCCATCTTAACCCCGGATCCATCAAGCGTTGAGTGGGATGCAAATCTCTTGAGGTGAAAACCTATTTTTGAGTGCAAAATTTGAGGAAAGGTTTGCACGTTGAGAGATTTGATCGACACTTGATAGATCCCGAGTTAAGATGGATCTAGGATGGTTATATAATACCCTATAATATCTGTATTTGTATCTATGTGTATCTTTCTTATTCTCTCTCTATATCTCACCCCCTAAACATATACATTGTCTCTCTCCCTCTCTCTCTCTTCCCATTGTCTCTCTCTCTCTCTCTTGCCCTCATCTCCCTCTCACTCTCCTCTCCCTCTTCTCTGCTGCTCTTCTCTCTCTCTCACTTTCTCTCCATATCTCCCTTATCACTTGATCCAGGTGTATACTGGTGCCCACCCACCTATTCCACTTGGGGATCCACCATTGTTTCTTTCATTTTTTTCATTTTCCGTAATTTTTATGCACAATTTACTATTTTTAGCAGTTTTTCGAGTCCTAATCTTCCGGAGCCATTTTGAGGCCCTAAACGATCTTTTTTGAGAAACTCGAGAGAAATATCGATTTATTTTTTATGTTTCTCACATTGAAATTTTTAGTCTTTGGATAGATATTTCTAATGAGGTTTTTTGCATGTCAAATGAAGATCGTATACCAAAGTTACGACCCCAGGAAGTTGATGTACCAATTTACCCAAACAAGGCCCATAGTTTGGCCATTTCATCTCCTAGGGTTATGGTTTTGGATGCTTAGGGTTTTCCATTATTTCTCAATAATAAGTAGGTCTTTGAACCTAATTATAACACATTTCAGAGGCTTGTAGTCACCACATATATTCTCAGAGATAAGCTACCAACTCCCTTGCTATTTTATTTCCATTCTGTCTGTAAAAAAAATTTAGTTATCTGATATTAAGGAAATGAATTGTTATTTCTGTTGCATATTTTCATTTATGATTATATGTTTATTATGTGGTTTTCCTGCATAAATTCAGATCGGTGGTACCATAGTGGTATTCTCTTTCTCGATCCTTCTTTGCATGTCCTGAACAAGGTCGTGGTATAAGGAGTTCGAGTTTGATCTGGTTGAACCTTTGCAAGATCATCGTTGTAAACCCTAATGACTACCCATGGGAGATGAAAATAAAGATGAGGGAGAAAGAGAGCCTATCAAAATATTGTCCGAGGAGGCCCTCAAAAAATAAAGGAATGTGATGATGGATAAAATTGTCTATAATCCTTCAACGACTTCCCACTGGCGACACATTTGCATCTAGAAACTCTCGAGGTGAAACTCATTTTAAGGTACAAGTAAAATTTGACATCCAATATTTGATGGAAAAATAAATGCAGATGATGTAGATGGATTGTTGAATCTATTAGAAGGATATTTCTTGGTTCATGATTTTTCCAACTAGGAGAAGATTATTTTTTGACTCCTCAAAGCCGCCTCCCATGTCAAGGACTGGTGTGAAACCTACTGTGAGAAAAAGGATAAGGGGGAACCCTCTCTATTCTCGGTCGTACCCACTTGGAATTATTTTCGAGACGCCATCAAGGAACAATATTATCCCATGGGGAGCTATGAGGATAAATAGATACAATGGACTACACTCCAGCAGCAAAGAGATCAAGGTGTGTGTGAGCTGACAAGTCTGTTGCATAACCCATGCACAAAGTTGGGTATCAAAGATTTAGAGAAAAATTTGGTGCTGAAGTACTGTAGTTGTATGCATAGATACATTTAGGAGGAAATGGAGTTCCTCAACATCTCCTTGATTAGTATGACATACCCGTATGTTGCTAATATTGAGTAGAAATTCAAATAGAAGAAGCGAGAATTTGGATATTGGAATTAAAATAAAGATAAAGGTGCCCCCAAACCACAGAAAAGATGAAAAATCCAAGGCATGGTTTCCTTAGATAGCCTCCTAATGCCACAAGCAAATAAAAACACCATGAAGCTAAAGACGGACATGGGAGAGTAGTGTGAGTTCCATAAGAGCTCCACTCACAACAGAAGTGAGTGTCGGGCCAAGCAGTCATTAGTGCTCAAGATGAAGGCTTATAAATCAAATGCATTCTTTGACTCTGAATCATACCCTGACAAGGGGAATGATAAACGGAAGAATATTATCGATGTAGAGCCCAATGCAACCATTGCCATCACGAAGTTAAGAAGGTGGAATCAGAAGATCTAGAGGAGGAGGAGCGTCTCTTCCACTCCTAGAAGTGGGTAAAGAGTTCCCCGCTATAGTTCATCATTGATAGTTCATTGTTTGCCAAAATAACCTTATTTCAGCTGAGTTCATGAAGCGATTTGGCTTGCCTACCATAATACACCCACAACCATACGCCATTGGGTGGCTTCACCAAGGATGGGATCTCCACGTTAGCGAGAAGTGTTGCCTTCCCTAGAACATCAAGCCCTTCACAAATGAGGTATTATGTGACATTTATCATCTTGATATTATTATGCCAACCATACTTGTGGAAGCGACATGCTTTGTATGAGTCTCGGCCTCGCGCTGTTATAATTACTTTTGGAAATAAGTTTTACAAGATACCAGAGGTACCACCGCTTGTCACTATCTCTTTTGTTACTCCAAAATAATGCAATGAGCTCATTTCTAAAACTGGGAAATTTGTTTTCTTGATGATCCTCCCTCGAGGCAAGATGAATATTGTGGCCACGACTTCCAAACGGGGCTCCTCCACACGACAACAACAAATAGGCAAGCTCATGGATGACTACAGGGACATCTTCACCTCACTCGTAGGGGTGCCTCTGCACTGTCCAGTCAATAACCCCATTGATATCACCCCAGGTGTGTCGCTGCCCAATGGAGCGATCTATCGGTGCTCTATTCTAGAGAATGATGAAATCAAGAAACAGATTCAGGAGCTGTTGCAGAAAGGTCACATCCAGTCAAGTTCATAGCCATGTGGGAGCCAGATTGTGTTGGTACAGAAGAATGATGGGAATTGGAGACTCTGTATTGACTATTAGGCATTGAACACGATCATTTTCTAGAATAGGTACCCGATCCCATAGAATGATGATCTTCTAGACCAGCTCAAAGGGGTGAAATATTTGCAAGATTTACTTAAAGTTTGGATATCACCAGGTACCAATTGAACCCTCCGATGTGTGGAAGACTGCCTTCAAATCCAAGGAAGGGCCCTTTTCAATGGGTGGTCATGCCTTTTGGGTTGACGAATGCTCCCACAAATTTCATGAGGCTAATGGATGACATCTTGTGGCCATTCACCAACTCATTTGTAGTAGTGTACTTGGATGACATCCTGATCTTTAGCTAGAATTGGAAAGAGCACCTCCACCACATTCGACAAGTCCTCCAAACACTACGGCAATAAAAGTTGTGTGAAAATTTGGAGAAGTGCACTTTTGGCATGATCTAGGTTCAGTATCTCGGATAAATTATTGATGTGTGGGGAATGCATGTGGATCCAACCAAGTTCCAAGTCATTTGGGATTGCCTAGCCCCAACCACTTTAGCAGTTCTTTGTAACTTTCTGGGTCCTACTAATTTCTACCATAGGTTGATGTTGGGATTCTCTCGTATCATTTGGCCCTTGAGTCAAGTCACCAAGGGAGGAGCAAAAGAAAAATTATTTTGGTTGGAATCTCAACAGAAGGCATTTTTATAATTGAAACATCGCCTCTGCTCTGCGCAAGTGCTCACATTACCAAACTTGCAACAACCATTTTAGATTGATACAAATGCCTCTGATTATGTTATTGGGGCATTTCTCACTCAACAAGGCAATCCAGTGGCATATCATAGTGAGACACTGTCTGACACAGTCCCCAAGTATCCCACTTATGAAAAAGAAATGTATTCCATTGTGCAGTCTTTCCAACAATGTAAGCATTACATTTTGGGGAAGGAAACGGTCATCCACAGAGACCATCGACCCCTACAGCTCATACATACATAAGGGAAGTTGTAGAATGATCACCATTAGAAGTGGTCCACATATATGCAATAGTTTCATTTGAACATCAAATATAATAATGTTGCAGACTGTGTCAGATGACCACTGATTGTGGCGCTAACCACCGTTCTCAACTGTTGTGGGCACGAGACTTCTGATTGGCCACTTCTCTACAAGAGTGATCCAGAATTCGACCATACATAAAAGACACTCTTGAAGGGTATGCAAGTTCCAAATTTTCACCTCCAAGATGAACTGCTATGTCACCTAGGATGCCTTTGTGTTCCTTCAAGAGAGCGTGACAAGATGGTTTTGGAAACAAACTATAGTCATATCATTGCGAATTTCAAGGTGGAGAAAATAGTGGCAGTACTGCAGAATTATTTCTATTGGCCCAACCTTTGACAAGATGTCGCGAATTACATCAGATCTTGCACTTCTTGCGCCATCGCCAAATCGACCATCAAGAATCAAGGCCTCTATACTCCGCTACCTACCCCTAGTCGACCTTGGGAACCCATATCCATGGATTAAATTTTGGGCCTTCCTTCTAGTATGCAAGGAAATGATTTTTTTTTTATAGTCATCGACAGATTCTCGAAGATCGCAATTATGACAGCCTACAAGAAGAATATCACGATAGAAGTCACTACTAAACTCTTCTTTGAATGAGTGTGGATGCACTTTTGGATCCCACATCTATCATCTCAAATCGGGACATTAGGTTCCTCAACAAATTTTGGTCCAGCCTCTGGTCAATGCTGGACACCAAGCTTAGCAATTCCACAGTTTTCCATCCGGAAATAGATGGGAAGACATAGGCCATCAACGAGATGATTGTACACATTATGCCCATGTACAACTCAAAGCATCCAAGAACATGGGATGAGATCCTTCCCTATGTACAACACAGTTATAATCGGGCTCTCCACAGTTCAACCAGCCATAGGCCCTTTTAGGTGGGCTTGGGATTCCAGCCACTATGTCCCATTCACATAGCCATGCCATTTGTGGCTACTATGGATAATTAGGTGCATGTCCAGTTTAAAGCTGACAAGGAAAATGACTTCATTGAGCCCATTGAGAACATCCACCAAGAGGTTCACAACATATTGGATAGAGACAATGCTAAGCACAAGCAATGACATGATCAACATCGGGTGCCACACAAATTCTAGGTGGGTGACAAAGTGTGGCTACATTTGCAGAAGGAGCGCCTCGATAGACCTCGCTATAAGATTCTCCCACTCAGATATGAGCTGTACAAAATAACCAAGGCTATAGGTGCCAATTCCTTCGAGCTGAGTATTTCACCATTCCTTTCTCTGCACCTAGTGTTCAATGTGGAGTGCCTTTCGACCTTTTTTCCCACCCCTACTAGACGCCTCTAACATTACAGAAGAACTCACAACAATAGAGTTAAACAAAGACTACATGTAATATGCCACCACGGATCATCTCATGGACATGAAAATCAAGATCACTCTCCAGCAGAAGATCGAACTATATCAGGTTGTCAAAGCTGGCCAAATCCTGCACCAAGGCAAGTGGTTCACCAGGAACCTAGTGGAGCAAAAGTTTCCCCATCTAATCGAGGAACTCAATGCAATGGGGAACATTGCTTCATAAGGGGGGATGAATGATCCAGGTGGATATTGGTGGCCACTAACATATTCCACTTGGGGCCCCATGATTAGTTCTTTCAGTTTTTCAGTTTTCTTAACTGTAGCACATTTTACTATTTTTAGTAGTTTTTTGGGTCCTAAACTTCCAGAGCCATTTTAAGGCCCTAAACGATGTTTTTGGGAAACCCGAGAGCGAAATGAAAGTTTCTTCGATGTTTTTCACATCACAAGTTGTAGTTTTTGGATATATATTTTGAATAAGGTATTGTGTGTGTCAACTGGAGATCGTCTGCCAAAGTTACGTCCCCAAGAAGTTGATGTACCAATTTACCCAAGTTGGGCCCATAGCTTTTGTGCTTCATCTACCAGGGTTATGTTTTTGAATGTTTAGGTTTTTCCATTGTTTCTCAATAATAAATAGGCCCTCTAACCTCATTGTAACAAAGTTCAGAGGCCTGAGACACCACATCTCTTCTCAGAGAGGCTACTAGCACCCTAGCTAGTTTATTTCCATTCTATATGTAGACAAATTTTAGCTCTTTGATATTAATGTAATGCAATTTTATTTCCATTGCATCTTTGTATTTATAGTTATATGTGTATTATGTTTCTTTCTTGCAGAAATATGGATCCTCACTCCCTCTCTCTCTGTCTCTCTACCTTTCTCCCTCGATGTCTTTCTTATTCCCTCCATCTTAACCCTAGATCTATCAAGCACCGGGAGGGATCAAATATCTCGAGATGAAAACTTCTTTTTCTAGTGAAAAACTTGAGGAAATGTTTGCACCTAGAGAGATTTGATCACTCTCGACACTTGATATATATGGGGTTAATATGGATCTAGGCCGGTTATACAATACTTTATAATATCTATATTTTTATCTATTTTCTTCTTTCTTATTCCCTCCCTCTATCTCATCCTCAAAACACACACTCTCTCTCCATATCTATCTATCTCTCTACCACTCTCTCTTTCTCTCCCTCTCCCTCTCTCTCTCTCTCTCTTTCTCTCTCTATTCCCCTTCTCTCTCTCTCTCTCTCTTTCCTGATCTTCTCTCTCCCTCAGTCTCTTTCCATCTCTCCCTTATCACTGCTTTTCTCTCTCAACCTTTTTCCCTCTTTTTCTTTCTTATTCCCTCCCTCTCTCTCTCCCTCCCTCTCTCTCTCGTTGTCTCTATTGAGTCCTATCTCTCTTTCATCCTCTCCCACCTCCCTTTGTCTCTCCCCCACCCCCCATCACTCTCTCTCCCTCTCCCTCTCTCTCTCTCTCTCTCTCACTCTCTCTTCTCTGTAGCTTTGTCACTATCTCCCTTTGTCTCTCCTTCTCTCTCTCCCCTTCATCTTTGTATCTCCCAATCTATCTCTTCCCTTTATCTCCCTATCTCTATTCATTCATCTCTTCCTCACTGTCTCCCCATCTCTCCCTTGTCACTCCCTGTATTTCTCCACATTTATCTCTCTATGTATTTGTTCTTTCATCCCTCTCTCTCCCTCTCTCCTTCTCTCTTTTCCCTCTTGTTTTTCTTCCTTCCTCTCTATCCCTATCTCTCCCACCTCTCCCTCTCTCATTCTCTCCTTTCCCTCCTCTTTGTCTCCCTTTATCTCTACGTCTCTCTCCCACCTCCCTCTCCATCTCTCTCTCTCTCTCTCTTCGCCCTCCAACTTTTTCACTATCTCCCTCCCTATCTCTTGCTCTCTTAAATTTGATTCCACAATATTTGTTCAAGAAAGTATCTAAATTAAAAACACTTAATTGATTCTAAAATATTGAACCTATATTTTGGATCAATCATATAAAATAAGATACAATAATGAAAATTTTTAAACAATTAGGCACTATATTTCTTGTATTATTGTTAGTCAATTCTTTAAGATGGATATATGTTGGTTCTTAGTAATATTATTTATAATATGTATACTTCACAGCTTGATATATAAAGTATTCTCATTTTTAATTTTAATGAAACCATGATTTAATTTCTATGAGAATATTTTTAGTAGTAGTGACGATAGAGTGTTTAGATATATTGTAATATTAATGATAACATTTTTCCTTTTAGATTTAATTAAAAAAAGTTATAAATTAAATTAAATTAAAATTTTTATAAAATATTTTTATGCTAAAATAAGTTATGTTTTTAGAATCTATGCTTCTGTGATCCATATAAAATTGTAAAATCTCTTTCGGTAATAATCACATATAAAGGAACGTTGTCGACGCATTTCGAACCAACAAGTTATGTTTTTTAACATTGTGGTATTGATAAGCCATGGTATTAGCCTACTGTATTGTCACAAAATCTATTTACATGTTAATAATATCCCCTGTAAAGTGGGGATGAATATTCATCGTTAAAAATCATTTCATATTGTTATAAAATATTTTTTCTGTGAAATACTTTATGGTTTTTGGGCATGTGGTATTGATAAACAATGATATTGACCCATAGTATGGTTACAAATCATATTCACAAGTTAATAACAGTATCAAAATATAACAAATTGACTTTAATATTAAATTTTTATTATTAAATGAGTCAATAGTTAAATTTTTACATGCATAGGCATCACGCTTATTTTAATTTTAAATTTTTATTTATCACTTTTAACTATTTTTTTGTTAGTTAATTTTAAGGTTTTATTTTTTATTTAGCTAAAATATAAATACTAAATGTTAAACATTTACATCTACACATATATCTCTATAATTTTATTTGAAATAATAGAATGTGAAATGTTTTTATAATAAATTAAGATAATTAATGGTTGAAATTTAATTGTTATAAATTTTCTTAATAATTTTTTTTTAATCAAAAAATTTATGAGATATCTTGTCGTACATTATAGGATGAAATTGGTAAAAATGTTCGTTTAGATATATTTATTGTAATAAATTTGAAATACTGAGCGATTCAATAATCACTAGAACAGATCAAATTAAATTTTGACACTATACTCACATTATTTACGTTCTTATTTCTTTTACCATCTCCACTATTGAGAACTCACGTGTGTATATATATTATAAATCTACAAGATAATAGAAAGATATTTAGCCATTGCAATACTTATAAGTGAAGTAGTGATTATAAAATTTTTGCTTTTGACTTTGGTGTGTTGTCAATAATCTTTTTATAAATATTTATTAATTTGTCATTTATTAAAAAAAAAATTTAATTATTTAAAATGAATTTTTGAATATAGAAATTAATTAATTAAATTTTTTTAAAAAATTATACTCAATTTATAATTTAAAAATCAATTTAAATTATTTTTGGGAATTTTGCTTCTGTGATTCATAGAATGTGTAGGAAATTTTTTCGGTGAAAATCACATGTGGGGAATTTTTGCTGACGCGTTTAGAACGAGCTAGTGTGAGTCATTATGAGGACAAGATGAGAAATATGAACCAAAAAACCAGATTAAATAGACAAGAAAGCTCCAACTAACCGTTAGTAATATAACAACTAGTTTGACTAAATTAATAAACTAAATTAAATTTCATCAATAAAACTATATATATATATATATATATTATGTATGATTTCCAATAAAAATTTTATTAAAAGTTTTTAATTTAAATTTAAATCAATATTAATGATTTCCAATAAATATAATGTTAAAATAATTTAATTTTTATTTTAATAATTTGAAAAAATATAAAAATAAATAAATAAAAAATAAAAATAAATAAATAAATAAAGAATAATAAATAAATAAATAAATAAAATAAAATATAAATATAAATATAAATAAAAATAAATGAAAAATAAAATAAATAAATATATATATATATATATATATATATATAATAAAAATATAAACAAAAATTGAAAATCTAAAAGAAATTTTTTTAATAAACCAAATTAAAATAGAATAAGTAATAAACAAATAAAATAGTAAAAAAAAATATAAAAATAATAAATAAAATATTAAATAATTTAATATTAAATATTAAATTAAATAATTTAATATTAAATATTAAATTAAATAATTTAACTATTTAATTTAATTATAAAAAACATTACATATTTAAATTATTTTTAATTAAATTTACAACCCAATTTTTTAAAATCTATTTTAAAAATTAAAAAAACATAAAACACACTAAGCTATATTTTTCAATAGCTAAAGTGAAGCACGCATCTAGGCTTAACCACACCATTTAAAGTTATTGCAAATTGTTGGAAGGAAGAGGTTTGACCGGCCAGAATCCTTGCTTTGAATGGAATTCAACTCGACTTTCTTGCACCGACCATTGATTGCCAATCCGAGAAGACGGGAGAAGAGACGCGTACATTAGGCTATAAAATTTTTCAAATAAATTCGCTTTGGATTTTTCTCCCGTTTACCGATGAGCCGTCGTTGGCCAGCAATTCCCAGCACGACCAACGAACTTTTCGTATGTAGGGTTTCTAAATATGGAGACGTTTCTAAACATTCCATGTGTATATAATTTGAGGGGTTGCAGTACCCACATAGAGAAAGAGAGTTTCCAATTTCATTCTGTGAATGTGTACATACACAGAGGGGAGAGTAAATGAGGGAGAGGGAGTGGATGTGATCATGGCGGAGAAGAAGTGGGCATGTTAAAATTATATTTTGGTTTTAAATTTAGACATAGAATAGTGTTTGATTGGGCACGGTTTAGTTTTGCGGAGAGTTTTACAACAGGTTAGCAACTTTAGACTTACATATATTTGGAAAACTTGATATATTTGGATGATTGAAACACTCTCTTTAAGGATTTGAGGTGATGTGGTTTTTTTGGAATAATTATGATGTTTCTGATTGGCTAAGATCTGGTTTCCGAAGGACTTTGAAAAATAAGTTAACAACTATAGAACCAAATGGATTTGGCGCTAACAACTATAGACCCAAATGCATTTGGCACTAGTAAAACATTGTGTCATTCCATTCACGAACCAGTAAAAGATATGATGGTATGGTTTGTCGAAATTTTTGATAATTCTTAAACAACAGAGAGAACAAGGATTCTCTCTACAACACAGAGATTTAATATCTCAAAATTTGCAGAATGAACAGAAACAATTTTGGACAAGCTTTTTTCAATTCATAAAAGAATGAAAAACAAATACAAAAATCCAAATAAAATTGATTCTTCCTCCTTGAGAGGGATTTTACAAAAGAAAGTAAACAGTGGACTGCTACAAAACACAATGCTCACAAAATAATCTTTGTCCTATAAAAACCGCAAATACAATGCTTACAAGCGTGCTCTGTGTTTACAGCGTGTGGGCTCTAGAACTACACAACAAAACACTTTGTTTCTATCTCTGCCTTTATCAACAACATTTTTAATACATCATAATGTGTTCAAAAAACTTCTTACTAAAAGCCTACGGGCTCTTCTCTTTTTATAAGGCGCGAACAAACAAAACATTCAACAGTCCTGGATCTCAAAACTTTATGAAATCCACTTGAAATCTTCATCCCGTTTGGCATTCCATTGGTGATCGGCGAAACAATGGTTCAAAGGTTTAAGACCCTTTGCGCTTTGCGATGTGCAATGTGCGATGAGCGATGGTGGTGGGGACCACATCGCATCGCAACATCGACGGATGGCGGTTCAACAATCTTGCAGACGATTACTTGAGAAGTTGCGATGTGATGAGCCACGGGGCCTACATCGCATCGGTGAAACTCATCAGTGTGCATGGTTAAGCACTGTGGCTTGTTGTGATGCAATAGTGTTAAGACTGTCATTGCATCACTGCTCTTTGTGTGCTACGGACTTGTACCGACTTAAAACAATAACTCCGTCGTTATGTTGGTAAGGCTTTAAAGCCTAATTCCACCAATTCTTTAATGCTCTGCGCTGTTGATAAGCTTCAAGCCTCAAACGTCTTAACTTCACTGCAGAAGTCGGCTACCGCCTTAGAAAAAGGCTTCAATGTGCCGTCTTCTCTGTCCGGCTGTTAAATGTGCACGAGTTTTGCACTCAGCCAACTCTGTTGATTTCATCGGCCATCACTTCAACTGATTTCCAATCCTTTTGCAATTAATGCTGATTGATGTTAGTAGTTGGAATTAATTTCCAACACTCCCCCTTAATTTCAACTGCTAGGTTTTTCTGTATACCCAGGCATTCCCTGAAATAAACAGAGCTTTTCTGAGCTAATTATTTTGTGAGAATGTCAGTGAACTGATCCTCTGTTCTACAATGCTGCAAAACAATATCACCATTGTTAACCAATTCATGTATGAAGTTAAATTGATGTCTATGTGCTTTCTCCTTCTATGAAAACATAATTTTTAGATAAAGTTATCAACGAGCTATTATTAGAGTAAACGGTTGTGCCCTGTTCTTGTTTATGATAGAAATATCTGAGAAATCTTCTTAACCATACTGCTTGGCATGTTGTTGCTGTTTCTGCCACATATTCTACTTCTGCTATAGATAAAACAACTACTGGTTGCTTCTTGGAAGCCCATGAAAATACTCCCGATCCCAGATGAAACACGTATCCTGATGTGCTTTTCCCATCATCAACACTACTAGCCCAATCACTGTCAGTGTAACCTGTCAACATGAAAGTTTCAAAAGAGGAGGATAAAATACCGTACCCCTTCGTTCCATTTACATACCTTAGAATTCTCTTGGCTACTTGCCAATGAGTTTCTTTCAGTCTTTCCATGAATCTGGAGATTAATCTAACATCATGCATAATGTCCGGCCTAGTTGCAGTCAAGTACACTAGGCTGCCAACTATGCTTTTATGCAACTTTGGATCAAAATCCTTGCTGCTATCTTCTTTACTCAATTTCAACCCCATTAATGTTGGAGTCATAGCTGCTTTGTTGTTCTGCATGTTGAATCTTTTCGACACTTCTTCGACATATTTTACTTGGGAAATGAAAATACCATTTTCATTCTGCTCTACTTCAATTCCAAGGAAATATCTTAAGAGACCCAAATCAATCATTTCAAATTCACTTTTCATGACTGCTTTAAAATCAGCAATGAGAGAAGCTTCATTGCCAGTAAAAATGAAATCATCTACATATAAAACAACAATAATAATCTTACCGTCATTTTCCTTTATGTAGAGTGTGGGTTCTCCATCACATTTCTCAAACCCATTCTCAATCAGGTAAGCATCTATCCTGTTGTACCATGCTCTTGGAGCTTGCTTCAGTCCATAAAGAGCTTTCTTCACCTTGCATACTTTATGCTTTTGGCCTTCAACTTCATAGCAAGGAGGTTGTTCAACATAAACCTCTTCTTTCAACACTCCATTCAGGAATGCAGATTTTACATCCATCTGATAAATCTTCCATTTTTGTTGAGCCACAATAGACAACACAATTCTTACTGTTTCCATCCTTGCCACTGGTGCAAAGGTTTCATCATAGTATCTCCCTTGTTGTTGCTTGTAGCCTTTCACAACAAGTCTAGCCTTGTGCCTTCCGATCTTGCCTTCAGCATTGCTTTTGGTCTTATAGACCCACTTAACTCCAATAACTTATTTGCCTTCAGGGAGGTCCACTAACTCCCATGTCTTACCCTTCTTAATTGCACCAATTTCTTCATTCACTGCTTTAATCCAATTATCTTCATTTACATCATCTTCAAAATGAATTGGGTCATCAACATGACAATATAAAGCGAATAAAGAATTCAGACCAGTATTGTTACTTACCTCTCCTTGTTCATCAATCTCCATTATATTTCTGAATCTTGGTCTTCTTGGTGTGCTTGGAGTTACACTCGAACTTGAGGGCGTTTCTGATCCCTGCGGTGTGCTTGGAGAAGCACTTCCTTGACTTCTCAAGGATGTTCGAATTCCAGCTTGTGGTGTGGTTTGTTGTGCTTGTGGTGGTGGAGGAGGAACCACCGAAGAAGGGTTATTAGTTGTTGTTCCTTCTTCTTCTTGAGACACAATTGTCTTCACGTTCACTGTCTTCTCTAAACTTCCATCCCAAGCTTCTTCTTCAATGAATTGCACATCTCTGCTTACTATCAATTTATTGGTGAATGGATTATAGAGTTTTTATGCTTTTGACTCATCACAGTAGCCAATAAAGACACACTTATCTCCCCTACTATCGAGCTTCTTCCTTAGCTTATCTGGTACATGTGCATATGCTACAAAGCTGAATACTTTCATGTGAGTGACAGTTTTCTTTCATCCACTCCATGCTTCTTCTAGAAATATGTTCATGACAACTTTAGTCGAGCATCTATTCAAGATGTAAGCTGCGCAAGTGATAGCTTCTGCCCAATACTGATGTGGAAAATTTTTTGCCTTCAACATACTTCTGACCATGTCCAAAATGGTCCTATTCTTCCTTTATGCAACACCATTTTGTTGAGGTGTATAGCTCGTGGTAAATTGCTTTTGTATGTCATTCTCTCTGCAAAAACGTAGAAAGTATTTGGAGATGTACTATCCACCTCTGTCAGTTCTAAGCACTTTGATATAGTGCCCACACTGTTTCTCAACAAGAGTTTTGAAGTGGCGGAATTTCACAAACAATTCACTCTTCTGTTTCAACACATACACCCATGTATTTCTAGTGTAATCATCAATGAATGTCAAAACATATTTGTTTCCAACAAACAAAGGTGTTTGCATTGGTCCACATACATTAGAGTGAAAAATTTCCAAGGGTGCTTTTGCCCTTATACACTTTTCTGCTGCAAATCTTTCTCTGTGTTGTTTGCCTAAGATGCAGCCTTCACAAAGGCTATCTGGTTTTTCAATCAATGGTAGTCCCTTTACCATTCCTTTTCTGTGCAACAGATTCAACCCTCTGAAATTGAGATGTCCAAATATCAAGTGCCATAACCAGTTCTCATCTTTCACTTCCTTTTGAAAGACTTCTTGTGTTACAGCTACAATATTTCTTCCTTCCTTCAAATCTGGTCTGAGTTTGGGAGGAAACATTCTATTGCTGGTCATCTGTACTTCTGCAATGACCTTCTTGCTTGGACGTATGTCTCTGATTGTACACAAATCATCCTTGAAGAACACATTATAACCTTTGTTAATGAGCTATCCAATGCTCAAAATATTACATTTCAGACTAGGTACATAGTATACATCTGGCACAATTTTCTGTTCTCCATTTCTTGCCAGGATACTGACTCTGCCCTTACCCTTGAAAGATATATTACTATAATTTCCTATTGTTACCTCAGATTTAACATTTTCATCAAGATTGGCAAACATTGCTATGTTTCCAGTCATGTGGTTACTACAACCTGAGTCTAAGAACCAAACATCATCTTGTTTGTCTTGTGCAATGTTACATGTTAACAGCACAATCTTTGGGTTCTTATCTTCCTCTTTTACAAAATTAGCATTTTACCTATTATTCATGTCATTTTTCTTTTTCCTACAGTCATTGGCATAATGGCCTAATTTCTTGCAATAATGACATTGGACTTGGGATTTATCATACCTTTGTCCATGAGCTTGATGTTTGCTTCAACCTTCATTCTGGTTCTAATTGAAGCTCCTTCCCCTTATGCTAGCAGGATTATTTCTGCCTCTGTTTTGGCTTCTACCTTGACCTCTGTTATTTTCACTGCCTCAACCTCTGCCTCGGTCGAAAGATATCTGAGTCTTGAATGCTTTCTCCAACGAGGAGTCTGTTCCTTTGCTTAGTCTGCTGCTTTCAAAGCAGCCAACGCTACTGCATCTGCAAGTTCAGGGAAACCATTTTCAACTAGCTCCCATAATTCTTCAGAAGCAGACAAGGCTCTCATAGTTATAGCCCAATAACTATGATTCTTCCCATTGAACTGTGGAATTTGGGAATTTGTCAATCAAGTTCCATTATCTGCCATATTTTAACTGTATAAGTAAAGAAAAGAAACTGACAGTGTAAAAATAAGCAAAACTTTCTCTGCTAGAAAAATATGCGCAATAAGTTTCTTACATCTCCTAGAGTGGAAAAACAAACTCTGTTTTATCTCACTGAGTGCCTAGACTAGCTCTAATACCATGTCGAAATTTCTGATAATTTTTTAAAAATAGAGAGAATGAGGATTTTCTCTACAACATAGAGATTTAATATCTCAAATTTTCAGAATGAATAGAAACAATTTTGGACAAGATTTTCTCAATTCATAAAAGAATGAAAAAAAAATACAAAAATTAGAATAAAACTGATTCTTCCTCCTTGAAAGGGATTTTACAAAAAAATAAATAAATAGTGGACTGCTACAAAATGAAATCCCCACAAAATACTCTTTGTCCTATAAAAACCACACATACAATGCTTACAAGCGTGCTCTGTGTTTACAGACTGTGAGCTCTACAACTACACAGCAAAACACTCTATTTCTCTCTCTGCCTTTGTCAAAAACTTTTTTAATTCATCATAACTCGTTCAAAAAACTTCTTACTAAAAGCCTATGGGCTCTTCTCTTTTTATAAGGCGCGAACAAACAAAACATTCAACAGTCTTGGATCTCAAAAATTTATGAAATCCACTTGAAATCTTCATCACGGCCGGCAGTCCATCAGCGATTGGAGAAACAATGATTCAAAGGTTTAATACCCTTTGCACTTTGCGATGTGCAATGTGCGATGAGCGATGGTGGTGGGGACCACATCGCATCATAACATCAGCGGATGGCGGTTTAACAGTCTTGCGGATGATCACTTGAGAAGTTGCAATGCGATGAGCCGCGGGGCCTACATCGCATCGGTGAAACTCATCGGTGCACATGGTTAAGAATTGTGGCATTTTGCGATGCGATAGTGTTAATACTATCATCGCATCGCTGCTATTTTTGTGTTGCGGAATTGTACCGACTTAAATCAATAACTCCACCTTTATGTTGGTAAGGCTTTAACGCCTAATTCCACCAACTCTTCATTGCTCTATGCTGCTGATAAGCTTTGAGCCTCAAACGTCTTAACTTCACTACAAAAGCCAGCTACTACCTTAGAAAAAGGCTTCAATGTGCCCGCTTCCCTGTCCGGCTGTTAAATAGGCAGGAGTTGTGCACTTAGCCAACTCTGGTGATTTCATTGGCCATCACTTCAACCACTTTCCATTCCTCTTGCAATTAATGCTGATTGATGTCAGTAGTTGGAATTAGTTTCCAACATGGTTTGTAGTTTACCTTAAATAATAGGGAATAATAACTATCCTGATTGATGAACCAGTGAGTATTAATCAATATTAGGGAATAATAACTGTCCTGATTGCTAGCTCAAAACTGACCTAGCTAGAATTGCGAATTTGAGAACTACAAATTTGTAGTTTTCTGAAAATGTTAGTTAAATTTTTAAATTCTGTTCTTAAGTCGATTCCATTGTTGAGTGATCAATTTTTAGACTCTAGCGATGTAGTTGAAGAGAAAAAGAAGCAGGTAGAGTAAATTCCATCCGTTGTATTTAGCACTCCTACCATTGGTGAAGCTTTTCACAAACAATTTAGTTGTTTTTCTTGATTATAGTATTGGTCTTTGGATTTAGTGAAGCCCGCAGTCTGGAGATTCCAATTTCAATTCGACGACATGTTCTATAAAATGCTGTCATGTGATACCGACATAATTTTTTTTTTTTTTTTAAGGGGAAGAAGGGAACGAAAGCAATGGCAGCTGGGGCAAATGGTCTAGATAATAACATAACTGAAAGCGATGGATCTAGAGAATTTGCATTGTTATTTATTGTCTGGATAGAATGATTGAATGAATGCATGATATTTTAATATTTATTAGACTAAAAATAGTGTATGAGATTATCAGTTTTTTTGTTTTTTGTTTTCTGTAATTCAATTTTTTTCTTACTTAAATTGATGATGAGTTGATTTGACCTTTTAACAGTTCTCTTACTGAAAAGAAAATGTCATGAAATTCATGCTAACATACTGAGATAACTGTCCCTGATGTCGCTAAAAATATCACATTCCAGAGAAGTTGCGTAACTATCTATTGTTTAAACAAAATAAAAAATTCGATACCAACTCCCAAGTTGCACTTGTAATTGTAATTTATTTATTTTACAATTTTAATCTATTTATCCATCATTTTATGGCATCTTCCATGCAATTGCAAAGGTTATGTAGTTTCTGTTAGAAATATTCATATTATTGGAACAATTAAGTGTGAGCATAGAAATATTATTAATTATAAAGTGGAAATGTGGTTATTTGGAATTATAATTCAAAGTGGCTCAAGAATGCTCATATGTTCTGAGAAATAAATATACATTTATAAGAATGTACATGTGTTTTTAGGAATATGCATTTGTTTTTAGAGAAAATGGTTATTTTTAAGTAATATTGATCCCATTTTTTTACAATCTTAAGAATAGGAATATGCAATGGGGTCATTTAAAATGTAAGCTCACAAAAACAAGTGCATTCCCATAAACATGTATGTTTTCTTGGGTGTCTAGGTAGAAGCTTGAGATGCCAACCAACCAAGATGTCAGTGAGGCTACCATCTCAATGTGGCTCAAGAATTCTCATGCATTCCTAGAAATAGAGATGCATTCACAAGAATGTGCACGTGTTCTTAAGCAAGAGAGACCCCATTTTGTACAATATTAGGATCACGCAATGGGTTTTCAGGTGTCATTTGGAAATGCTTCATAAGAATTCTAATGGTTCTTTTTTTTTATTTAAATTTGGTTTAAACTTGAAAAAAATACTTAATAATATGCTAAACACAATCAACATAGTGAGTTGTTGGGAAATTAGTTGACATGGAGTTTAATCAAAACTCAAACCCACCATCACCAAACCAAAATTTAGAACAACCAATATACAAGCAAGATCCAACTAAGAACAAAGAAATCCAAATGATGAAATTGATGCATCTTTGGCTTCTTGGAGGTCACTAATAGAGATTCCCTAAAACCCTAGACAATTGTGACGGTTATCTCTTACAAGTTCATTAAAAGCAATTGTATCATTCATTTCCAATGCTTTTACCTAGTTAACCGATATTTCCAATTATATTTCTAGAATTTCTGAAAACTATAGTATTGATATAAATAAACCCCAAGCCGTAGAAATCAACTTTATGAAACAATATTTTTTTGTCTTTTTTCTCTAACTGGAGAGACAACCAAACTTTACCAGCCAACAAAAAATGCATTTGTATGAAATTATACACCTAGCACCCATTTTGAGACTATTATATATGTGTAGGTGGTCCATGGTATTTGATATGATAAACATCCTAATAATAATAAGAAGGTACTTCTATATTTCTTGAGAAAGTTATGGGAACAGTCTTAGCTAGGACTCCATGTCAACTACTTTGACAAGGGAAAATTCGAAGGGTTGGGTCATGTGTTTGCACAAGATAGACAAAATGTTAGGTGAAACCCAATACTAGGACTTCATCCACCTAAGTAAAGGCATAACCACCATTCCCAACATCCTCTAGTAATGGATTTCATTCTGGATATTGGTATGATAACAACCAAATTGACTCCCACCCTAGAATACCATGGTAGCTTGGTAGCTTCATCGCAGAAGGATTAGCCAACAACTAATGTTTGTAATGCCCCTAGTTGACGTTATTATCTTACATTATTTTACTAACGTAGTTGTTGATTGATTAAATTTTGTTCTTGATCCCAATAAACTTATTATTAATATACATACGAGGTATTCATATGCTAGTTAAGTAACATCTTACACAAATATGTTCGTATTGTAAAGATTAATATTTTAGATGATTTATTAATGGTTAATATTCATTAATGATCAAACTTATAGTGATTCTTAATCTTTCTTAATAATTAAGCTTCATTAGTGTTACTTAACACTTAATTTTGAATTATAAGTTTTAAGTTATATTTAAATATGATTATTTTAATATTAAACTAATTTTATTCTTTTGAATCCATAAGAATTTATTCACATTATTAAATATTATTATTTTATTATTTATTACTCCTTAGTTTGACAAGTTGTCTCGTTGAATATATTTGAGGATAAGGCATTGGGTGGTGGGAGGGGGGAAGAGCTATCAGATAGGTGAACTGAGGGACAATTAAGAGTGGGTAGTTGGCATTCAATTTGAGGGGATGCATAAGCAAATAAAGGGAGAATAGAGGGGCAGTCATTCTTCTACTTTTTTTTCTTTGGGGTTTGAAGTGAGGAAAGAGAGGATGAAAGAATCCAGACGAAGGGAAGGAGGGAAAACACAGAAAAATTGGGTTATGGTTGGAGGTTGTTGGATCTATTTTGGAAACATTACAAATACAGTTGGATTTGGGCTCAAAGGGGTAGGGAACCTATGGAGGTCCCCTGGGCTAGGAATTTGGATAAAGTTTTGTAGTTGCGAGGGTGACATATTCACTCAGGTGGTCCTAATAGGAGCACCACAACTGAGCCATTGTCACATAACCAAGTATGTGTTTTTCTTGCGATTTGATTATGTGAATTATTGTAAATGAAATATATTATTATATATGCTATTGTTCAATAAAATCATTGTTGGGTTTTTGATATTTTATTTTCTTTATTATGAAATTTTGTGATAAATTAATTTTGGTTAGAGGACCCTAGGTTGGGTCCCACACTTGGTATTAGAGCCCAGATTTGAAATTTGGACCCAAAAACCCACCAACAATTCCCTTAATATTTTCCAAAAGAAACCATGAGGAAAATTTGAAATACCACTCAAATTAAGAAATACCCACTATAATGATAAGTGGAACGTCAACTCAAAGTATGGTGAGAACTATACTTGAACATCACAATGTTAGAAAAATTTTAAACTCCACTAAAAAGAGTGGAAAAAAAAAACTCTCTTAAGTCAGTCAACTCCAGCAAAATACCACTCAACTCTAGAAATACCCATTATAATGAGAAGTGGAGTGTCAACTCGAAATATGGTGAGAATTGAACTTTAACACCATAATTTTATAAAATTTTGAAATGCCACATACCAATTTAAAATACAATTTCATTAGTAAATAATTATGGCATCCAATCGATTTGATACTTTGTTTCTATAGTGAAAAGACCTAAAAAATAACATACTAATAATACCATGGATTCATTTACTTTGTTGATAAACAAAGAGAAAAGAAAAAAATAATTGGAAACTATTATATACTAGCAACAAAGGGAAATATCCATTTATATGGATTCCAATTAAGAGGGTTATTTGAGAGAGAAAAAATTGGTTGTTTTATTATATTGTCATATATTAAGGCCATTTTTTGTTTATATATTGTCTATAACTAACCTATTGGAATATGTATTCCATATATATTGAAATTTATTAACTTATTGGAAGGTGTTGATGCCCTGAAAATCTGTGCAACAACATTAGGGAAAACCACCCGGTCGGGGACTTAAAAAAAATTACCTTTTCCATTTGTTATGGCAACTTCAACTAGATTTATAGGACCAGTCTCTTAGTTAAATATAATTTGGTGAATATATGGGATTATAACTATTTGTAACTTGGTAGATTGCAGCTATAGCAAGCTTGAAGTAAATGATATATCTATCTATATGTATCCCGGGATGAATTATATTATCTGTGTGATTTATAAAGATGATCTTTCAACGAATGAAAATAAACCTGTTACAAACACTTAGAGATATGAAAAATATTTGAAGTAATTGATTTAATTAAATAGCCAATTAAATAAATTGGATAAGGCTATATCACAAATTTTTACTTCCTGTATTGAATATGTACAAAAAAATAACAATCTAACATGTTCAAAAGTGAGTTAATGCATGTTTCATTTCATTTTACAAAGATCTTAGTTTGGGTTCAAAACTTTTTCTTCAAAGTTTGGATTTAAGAGAATTTCTTGGAAGCAAACTGATTTTACAAAGAATTGTTTGGGGTTTAAAGAATTTTTTTGGAAGACATTTCTTGGAGGCAGCCTAATTTTGGAAAAAATTGTTTTCAACTTAAAAAAATTTCTTGGACGTACATTCAAAATACATTTCTTGGAGGTATGTACATGTTTTGAGTTGAAGTAAATATTTTGAGCTTCATTTCATTTTTATAAGACATTTTTCTCTCGAATTTTTTAAAGTAAGTGTTTTGGATTGGAGTAAGTATTTTTTGCAAAAAATTTAAACTGAATTTTTTAAAATTAAATCTTTTGTGATATTTCTTGTAATTGAGTTATTGTCTAATTTTTGAAGGAAAATTTTTGAACTTCATACCCTATTATCATGGGAAATCGAAGAACTTGTGCGAGAAAATATGATCGAAAAAGAGACCCAGAGGAACGTAGAGAGGAGACAAGACAATCTCGCAAAAGAAAGTTAGAAGCCCTCTCAAATATTGAAGAGGAAAATCAACCTCAAGAAGAAATTGAAGCAGGTATGTAAATGTAAATATTATGATCTATTGAGATATTTAAAATTTTCCTAATGTAAAATGTGAAGCTTAATTTTTATTTGATGAACTAATTTGAAAAATATTTGTTTAATGTAAACAGACAGAGATTTTCCTCAAAATATTGAAGAAGAAAATCAACCTCAAGCAAAAATTGAACAGGTATGTAAATGTAAATATTATGATCTATTGATATATTTAAAATTTTCCTAATGTAAAATGTGAAGCTTAATTTTTATTTGATGAACTAATTTGAAAAATATTTTGTTTAATGTAAAGAGATAGAGATATTCCTCAAAATATTGAAGAAGAAAATCAACCTCAAGTATAAATTGAAGCAGGTATGTAAATGTAAATATTATGATCAATTGTTATATTTAAAATTTTCCTAATGTAAAATGTGAAGCTTAATTTTTATTTGATGAACTAGTTTGAAAAATATTTTTTTTATATGTAAACAGACAGAGATATTCCTCAAAATATTGAAGAAGAAAATCAACCTCAAGAAGAAATTGAAGCATGTATGTAAATGTAAATATTATGATCTATTGATATATTTAAAATTTTCCTAATATAAAATGTAAAGCTTAATTTTTATTTAATGAACTAATTTGAAAAATATTTGAAATTTTAGATATATTTATTAGTTTAGTTATTTATTGAATATGTACTTATTTTTTCGAATATGTACAGATGAAATCACTATCGATAATGAGATGTTAGAAAATGTTGACACTCACACATATGGAGATAAAAAACCTGACCATGTTATACGATATCGTGTTAACTGCATTTTTGAAAAGTATTTCTTAAATGAGTGGGTGACAGTTCAGGCTCAAATGTTGAAAGGTCTCTTATCATTAAGGAAATTAAAAGAAGCTACGACACTATTGGGTATTCGAAAATCAACCAAAGATAAAAAAAATGAAGGAAGAGGTGATAAAAAATATGAGTAGTGCTATAAAGTCAATTAAGATATCTAGAGAGAAAGATGTTTCAATTCTACGTAGAGGAATATATATGGCAATGGTTTCCTCAAGTACTCAAGAGAATCGTTTGCTAACATCTATGGCATGAGCACTGGGAACCTCGCGAAATTGTTTTCACAAACATTGGAAATTTCGGTTGCAAATAGATGTAAATGATGAACTCGCTTGTTGGAGAGCTATTTATAGGAAACCATACAAATATAGACTTGGAGAAAATGTTAAAAAAATAATATATGAATATTGGAAGAACAATTCGCGTGTTTCACCAACTGCAAGGCATGTGACAATAGCACAAAATTAGTACGAAGAACATGAAAAACTTCTCGTGGAAACCACTCATATAGAGTTATTCAACAATTTCAAAGAAGAGAATCGTCAAATTCATGTTTCACTCAGTGCTTTTGTTCAACAAAATCCATGGTATGTAAAACCTATCACCATATGTGACACTTGTTGTTGCCGTTATCATGTGGAATTTGAGTTATATTATGACACATTCCTTGATTTCGGTAGAAAATTATGGAAGGATTCACCTCCTCCTTCCACTATCCATGATTTCATATCTCAAACTCTATGTGAAAGAGAAAGCGATGAACTATTTTACAAAAAGAAATGTGTTGGTGGTAAAAAATGTGATGATTGTGGAAATTTGACTAAATTTCAAAACAAATATCGTATTGATATAAATGATCAATCATTTTCCAACATGAAAGTGAAATGGAAAAGATATGAATATATCGATACATCGATTCAAGGTGCAAATAGTGTTAAAAGAATTGAATTACTAGAAGACGAAATTTTTCTGATAGACTTTTTGAGAAAGTTTGAGGCAGAAATTTACAAATACACCAAGCATTCCCATAGAGATCGATGGAAAGACTTGCAATTCAAAAAATCTCGTGAATTTTTTCCACCAGGGACCATTTTATCAGTGATTGATTTTGCAGAAAACTACACATTTGTTCCACAAAAAGAAATTCAGAGTGAATACTATCATTCTGACCAAGTCTCCATGCTCATCCATATTCTATATAGACATGCTGAACAAAATGTCGATCATATAGAAAGCACAAGTGAAAATCGACATATCATTAAAGAATATCACTTTTATATCAGTGACGATCATACACATGATACATGTTTTGTACAACATTGTTTTGGAAAAATTTATGATTCATTGAAAAATCGTGGAATAACATTCAATGAACATTGGATATGGTCAGATGGATGTGCATGTCAATTCAAATTTGCACAATCATTCTTTTGGTTGTGTTGTCTTCATAAGAAAACCTGCATTAAACATTGTTGGAATTTCTTTGAGACATGCCATGGAAAAGGAGAACATGACGGTGCAGGAGCATGCATAAAACGAGTACTTTAACTGAAGAATTTTTTCAATGGTGCATCGCTGCTCTAAGACATGAGAGAAACCCATCAAGAGATGTGCAAAGGTACATTCAATTTAATTTATATTGGAAATCTAATTTTAAACATTGTACATTTATCATGCAATGATTATCTTTGATTGTATTTTAATATCATATTTACAAATTCTTCTTCTAATTTTCCATATAAAGGTTTTTCCAGCATATTGGAATCAAAGACATAGATAGATCAATTGGAAATGACGTTGAAACAATAAAAGGGACTCAAAAATTACATTCAATTCAAACAAAGTCATCCAAAAATGTTTTTGCATTGGATAAAAGAAAAAATTCTTGTTTTTGTGATGTCTTCATAGACAACACAAAATCCAATGACGTTTGTGAAAACAAAATGTATGTGAATGATTGAAACATACAGAGTTAAATACAAAGGGAAAAATGTCTGTTGCAATGTTTGAAGAAATGCAATCAGAGGAAACTACAATATCATCCGATGGTGATCAAGTTTCTGATCTTGTTAGAGAAGGTAACATTTGAATTACTTTCTAATGATTTAAAGATCTAGAAATAAATTTAAATATGCATAATTTTGTTAAATTTATTTTATTGTGCAGGAGATGTTTTTGCTGTAATTGCACCTATTGACAACGATGAAAATGTGAAGTATTATTTGATGCGTTGCACTGAATGAAAAATGAAATTATTACAAAACTATAATGATCATGGATTTCAGTATGACAGAGGGTCTATTATACTGAAAGGTTATTTTTTCAGACAAACTCATCAAAGTGGAGACTTTGTTTACTTTGAAGACTATGAACCTGATTCCATAAGTTGTCAATATAGTCACTTGGTGTGTGCATCACACATAAAGTTGATATAAGTTCAATCAAAGAAAAAATCTAAAATTAAGAGATGGAAAATGTCAAAATCCGATCATGAACGGATTATTGAAGATGGAATTCCATTAGAATTTTTTTGAGTGAATTGTCCAACAATTTATTATCTTTGGATTAAATATGTTTTAGAACTTCCAGTACTCAACTAAAAATTGAGCTGCTTATGTTATTTGTGCAAGTGTTTTCACATGTACAAATTGTTTGGGTACAAGCACGTGCTCTAGTATCAACTAAAAGTAGTTTTTCTATACATGTGCATTGATGAAAAATGTTATATGTATTGGATATATATATATATATATATATGTTCTAGAATGAAATTAATTGTTCTAGTTTTACTATGTGCATTGATGAAAAATTATTTACGTACTCAATATATATGTTCTAGAATGCAATTAATTGGAACTAGTTTTTCTATGTGCATTAATGAAAAACTAGCTGGATTTTCTGGTAAAAAGTATGGACACAATGTAAATAAATCATCTGCAGTATAGTTTTGTACGAAAATTCCTTTCAAACAAGAGACTCGAAGCACTTCTCCGACTTTTGGTGGGATTTGACCCACATCTCTAATCTTGATTGAAAATCTAGTACAAAATCTGCTTGTCCAATGGTCGGATATGTTCAATGTGCATTGATGAAAAATGTTACTTGTCTTGGATAGATATGTTCTAGAATGCACAATTAATTGTTCCAAGTAGTTTTTCTATGTGCATTGATGAAAAAATAGTTGGATTTTTTGGTAAAAATTTTCAACAATGTAAATAGATCGACAAGGCTACCTATTTGAGTGCATTAATGACATTGACCCCAATTCAACAAACATATATATGTACTAGACTTATATTTCCAATCAAAATTAAAGGGATAATTTGTACATATATCTACTTCTTTAAACTCTTTTTTCAATTAGAGCTCAATTGATACATGGTTAGTTTCATTGAAAAGCTATGTTCTTCCTATTGGAAATTTTTTCATTCAAACAAGACTACATGGAGAGATCAAAAGCAATCTTAAAATTCCAAATGTACTTCAACCATCCAAAAGGGATTTGTGCAACATTACTTGACATGCCATGCCAATTATAGTGAACAATTATCCAATAGAAACATTTAACATTATATACCACATGTGCCAAATGTAGATTGAAACCATCCAAAACTTTAAAATTTTAAAAACTTTTGATAATATATCGTGCAACATTAAAACTTTAAACATCACATGCGAAATGTAGATTGAAACCGTTCAAAACTTGAGTTTAAAAAACTTTAAATTATATATAGATCGTTACTTCACATGCCATGCCAATTATAGTTCAACTAGATCCAATAGAAACATTTAACATTATATACCACATGTGCAAATGTAGATTGAAACCATCCAAAACTTTAAGTTTTAAAAAACTTTTGATTATATATTGTGCAACATTAAAACATTAAACATTTAAAGTTCATTAAATATCACATGCAAAATGTAGATTGAAACCATCCAAAACTTGAGTTTTAAAAACTTCACATGTCATGCCAATTATAATTCAACTATCCAACAAAAACATTTAACATTAAACATCACATGCAAAATGTAGATTGAAACCATCCAAAACAACTTTTAATTTAACAAAAGAATATAGATCACAACATTACTTCACATGCCAAATGTACTCCAAGCATCCAAAACTTAAATTTTAAAAACAAAACAAATTATAACACATGTCATTACATAACATGCAAAATGTAGTTCAGATGACAACATTAATTTATAGATGACAACATTACTTCACATTCACATGCCAAAAGTACTAAAACCATCCAAAAATTAAATAAAACAAATTATATAATAACAATGTAATAAAATATGTCCAAAAATTGTAAATCTCACAAGTATCAAACTATATCAAGTTTAACAAATTTTAAAACCATCTAAATTTTGAAATCAAATCTACTGTAAATCATGTCCATCAAATGGAGACGAATCTAGCGTCTTCCCTACTAGGGTCTCAGTCCGCGCCCTATCCTGTGAATGGGAAACCTACATACACAATGCACATGTACTTGGACATTAAAATTTGATGTTTTAAAAATGAATGAGAATATATATATCTAGAACTTCATGTAAAAAACAAAATATAACAAAAAATCATGCAATACCTCATAAGGTTCCCTCTCCATTTGATGAACAAGTTCTCCCATAGGAACATCTGCAGCGGTAAACTGTACAATATACATGTACAGTTAAATATATATATATATATATATTAAAAACTTTCAAATGAAAATGCATGTGTACATATATAAACTTATTTTCAATTTAATATTAAAAAAAGGAACTAAAGACAACTTGTTCAAATGTTGTGGATGTTCCTATCTCCGTCGCTAGAGTCCGCGGATTAAAGAAATCTTCTATAGGAACCTAAATTCAAAAAAATTTAAATAACTCAAAATATAGATCTCTCTCTCTCTCTCTCTCTCTCTCTCTCTCTCTCTCTATATATATATATATATATATATATAGATATATAGATATCAATTTTTAAAGGAAATTTTTGAGGTAGAATATATATATATACACATATATATATATATATATATATAACTTTTAAACATAAATTTTAAACTTGTGAAAAATTGTCCATACTTGTGGCTCATCTCCCAAGGAAGTAGAAGGTACATCTCCCAAGGAAGAAGAAGGTACCACCATCCCAAAAACATCAGACGGAATCGGTACCTGTTAAAACATTTTATCAAATTATATATATACATACATGTACATGTGTGGCAACAATTATTTATTTTAGAGTCACTTAAAAAACACTAACATTTGCCAACATATCATGATAGTCAGACCCATCTGCATCATTTGAACCAGAGGTCCCGAACATGATATTAACATTTTTGTCACGCATCATGCCTAAGAACTGCAAATGGTGTTTTAACATATAATCATACATTTCTATTAGATTAATGTACACATACAAATAAATGTATACATGTACATACACATGTATTTATTACAAATTGTACACATGTATATGTAAAAATAATTTCAAACCCTAAGGTCACTAACACATACCGTTCCGGTGCCCTCTTCCTCATGAAAAATTAGGTCTTGCAAACCATTGCGACAATTTATTGCATATGTTCGGAGATATTCAAAATTCATGTTGTAAATCTCCTCATCTGTACAATAAACAAAATTGGCACGTGCATTTTCACATGCTCTTTGTCGATTTAAACAAAGATCAACTCCACTCAATCTGCTATGAACATTGTCGATCATAACATCCCTTGCTTCTCGACTTATTTGAGAAGTCGCATCCATCTTTGATCACAGAGTTTCGACTCGAAATGGTTGACTCACCAATGGCGGCTTAGGGTGAGGCAACTCCGCATCTCGCTTAGCGCCCTTACGGTCATATAATCGACCTTTCCCCGGGCCAAAAAATTCTGAAGGAAGGTCATTGTAGTTGGGTTTCATACCCAAAAAAAAATTATGCATAAAACATTTGTGAAAAATAAACAGGAACCTCATCGTTCCATGGAAGCCTTCCATAGGCCGCAAGATGCCTATCATACAAATAACGAGCTTTGTCTGGGTGCTTGAAATACTGCACCTTCAATGTTTTCTTTTTGGCCCTTCCTTATAGTTAAACATTGACTTGGCCACTTCTTCTGTAACTTTTTGTTTTATGTCCTCCACTTATTGGGAACCATCACTGTTTCTTTTATCTTTCTTATCATTTCTACAAATTAATCACTCGTTGGCCCAAGATTTCTGTACACATTTACCATTTCACCCAATGAATGTGTAACTATTTCAAGGCTTTTTCCACTCTCATTAGGTAGAGAAAAAGCCACGAGATCTGTTTGAAATTTTCCATGAAGTCTTTCACACATTTGTAAGGTGCATTCCGCCATGTTGGTTTCCTATGGTACATCAGTAATCTTAGCCGGATAAGTTGTGCTGGGTTGACAGCCTTCTTCTTGAATGTAGCGGACTGCCCTACATCTATTTTGACCACTAGTTCGAACATTTTCGGCCTCTGCATCAATATATATAAAATTTCATATATTAGAAAAAAAACGTGTAAAAAAAGTTGTACAAATTTAATGAAAAAATATTGAAATTTATGGCAACCTTGATGTTTTTGGTTAACATCTTCTCCACCATGACCCTGCAGAGAACCAGACCCAGAATGACACTGCTGAGAACCAGACCCAAAATGACCCTGTTGAGAACCAGCAGCCATTGATTGGCCTTCGGGGGAATAAATATCACCCCCTTCACGCAACCTGCTACCACACATACCACGATCAGTTAAACCATGGCCACGTTCCATGGATGGAGTAGAAACTCTTCTCCTCTTACCTCCTAAAAATTAAAATATGAAACTTATTGACAACTAATTTAACTCACAAATTTAATAAAAAATCAATTCCATATGTACACACATGTATGGAGATTTAAGATTATATTTAAATACCATGAATATCCCCCGATCCCTGAACCTCCATATGGGATTCAGCTGATCTTCGTCGTTCAAACTCCATGATATATATCTATTGGTCAACATTTACACAAAATAGATTTCAAAAAATCAATTTTTAATTTAGTGTACAGAAATTATGTAGAACACAACTTTCAAAGAAATAATTGATCATGCGTGAAACTAAATTTAATCGAAAAAGAAATTATAAAAATGATAAGTTCACCAAATTGTGCTTTACATGGTGGGAGCACACTCGGTATAAAATTTACCTCTTATACACTTTATTTTGTGGGAGAAATGACACATGTACATAGATTACCTTAAATTTGTTGTGTTTTATGGATATTAAAATGAATAACTTCTATTTAGATCCATTCCAGAGATTGACTGTAGGGGAATTTACTATATATGTCACCTTTCATAAAAGATGAGATCTAGAGGCTACCTGGGCCTTTACAGACTCTGCCTATATAACTTTTAGAAGTAAACATTAGAGGCATTAACAATATCAAAGAACATTTTCATGCTCAGACATGGGAATGTGTCTCTTTGCCTACGCAAAAAAATAGTTCAAGGTACTTAATCTTCATAGACACGTCATCAAGAAGGTCAATGTGATCATCCCCAACTTACTTTCATGAAATTAGGCTTGGAATCCTCTACAACCTGGTGGATGGATTTGAATGGGAACTAGGTCAAGGCCTTTACAAAATACATGCTAGTGAATAACACTTACTAGGTTATGCCAACAAATAAAGTGGGAGAAATGTTTTCTCCTCAAGGTTGTCCAATTGGGTGTGTAATACCAACTTCACCCATTTCCTAACAAGTTTCTCTCTTAGGTTACAAATGTCTTCCACCTTATTAGTTATATATTTTTCAATTTCCCTTGGATTCCTTCAATTTTTTCTCCTACCATCTCCCTCTCTCACTCCCCAAATTATTGTCATCAAACATGCCCCATTGAGGATTTGGAGCAATGTTTGCACCATACTTGGAACTGTCATTGCTGCTAATTGAAATTGGAGTCATGTATACTAGATTGCTTGCTTAAGTGGCTCTTACTTGGAAAATATCCTAATATGAGTTTGACATGATGGTCATATGAGGTTGGAAGCTACTTGGTGTAATTTTCCTTAAATCTTAAAAAAAAACAGAGCAAAAATTTCATTTTCGATCATTTTTTATTAGCTTTTGCATACAACAGATGTTATCACAATTGCAACATAATCATGTTCCATGAGCATGAATTATGAATGTCGCAAGCCAAATTGCAAGGAAATTTTCATTCATTTTAGGCAAAATAAGGCTATGACATTAAGGTCCATGCTAGAAAAAATTATGCAAATAAGGTTGCTAATTCTTGATACTTACCATGTGTTTCAAAGCCATAACGAAGGTTGGCTTTGAGAGTGTTCTCCCAAAGCCCTCTCTTGAGATGAAATTTAATTCAATGTCTCTTAGAGTTGCAAGGTGGAATTGATAGAACTATTTGATTTCTTTACCATATATGGATATCTCTTTTCATCTATACCTTTCTCTACCATCTTATTTCCAAGTGAAATGGGAGTTTTCACATTTTTAATGCCATTACCATGTAATTTGGTAGTCTGCTAGTTAGACCTATCACAAGTAAGGTTGTCATACCAAACTATTTCTCTTGCTCAACTCAGTGACCATGACTCTCTTGTCACACTTCTTACCATAAGATCTTTAATTGTACATGTCAAGCAAAGTTGGGGGTTCTAGGTCTACACCTATTAGGTAAAGTTGTATTTTATGGCATTGTGGTCCTTAAATTTGGATGTGTTCCACCTGAAAAAGTAGGCATTAAATATGGATGAAAAGGATTTGTCTTAACTTTGATAGAATTTCCTTGTGGAATTACTGAATTTCTCAACGAATTTCCATAGGAAATTTTTGGTGAATAGGCTCTTGACCTTGATGAGAGGATATGATACCTTGAAGAGGTTACATCTTTTGGTGATGTCAATAATTGCTTCTCTATTATTATGTTTGTTAAACATCTCACTTAGGGCGAGGGAACTCCACATATATTGTACAGTTTATGGGACAGAAATCAATATTTAGAAATATTCACTTGGTTTTTATAATTGGATAGAAGAATGACTTAAAATGACCTTGTATGTCTTCTCATTTTAGAGCTTAAATTTTTAGGAAGGATTTAAGTATCCATCTTTCAAGAATCACTAGAAGAGGTTGATAAAGAATATAGGAAGACAAAAAACTAACCAATGGTGTAGTAAATGGATTTCTTGGGAGGTAGATTGGCATATGGAATTTTGGTAGCTAGAAATTTTCCAAATAAGTGAATGTATTTGAAAACCAAACCTCTAGTTTATTTTGGTTTAGACAAGCTCTAGAATTTGAAAAGTGAATTCCCTCTTTCTTCCTCTTACATGTCCAATGATTAGAATCTGGATTGAGGGAAAAAAATTTCCTAAATAAACATTTTTCATTTTATTTGTTGTACACATGAGTTTTTAAAAGCTAATTAACTCATAAATTTATCACAAAATAGACTTAAAGCTTTACACAAACCCCTTCCCAATTGGCTAACTTTAGACGATCCTAAACACATTTTTATTTAACTAACGAGGGAGATAGCCCAATAAAACTACTTTGTCCATAATATATTCAAGTTGGTATCAAACTAAAATTTAGCTCATTTTAGTCAAGGTTAGTTAGAAGAATTAGCTATTGGTTTTTGTCTTCAATTTCATCTCAAAATGAATGTGTACGTGCTTTTGAGAGACACACTAGAGGAATAAGGTCCAAATTTTTGATGAAAATGTGCTATGAAAGTAAAGGGTTAAAAGCAAACATGTACAAGGCATAGTTGAGTACAAGGCATAGTTGAGACAAATTTTGTTGAGGAAGGGCCTAATTATTTGGGTCTTGGTTATGGAAAACATGATGGAGAATGCTCCAAAGCCAAGGAGGCACATGAAGCTGTTCCAAGAAGGAATTTTATTTCTTGTTCATTACCTCAATCTTGTGAAGTTTGTGTTCATGATGAATGGAAAAGTTTGACACCCACTTTGCAAGAAGATGTTAATAAACATGCAGCTAATGAGAATGTAAAAGAAGAGGATGTTTAAAGCTCTATCTAGTCATTGAATTCATTGCTAGTATTCAGAGGAGAGCCACTACCTCATCAAATTCACCTCCTCAAGAAGGCGAAAATGGTGAATGTTCAAGGTATAAATTTGCGTTTAATCAAATTTCTTTTGATTATGATAAACATCGTAAATATTCACATAAGATATAGAAAAGAACTTGCACATGTTCCTTTTGTGGTTTGAATAACCATAATGTTTATAGATGTTGGAAGAAGATATCCATGCACATTGAAACTTTCTAAATAAATGAGGCAAAAAATCAAAGGCCCATTGGACAAGGAAAATGATTTTGAAAATAAGATGCAATTGTTTATTACTCATTGCCATAAGAAAGGTCACCTTGTAGACAAGTGTTGGACTTTGTATCCAACAAGTCATCCAAAATAATTGAAGAATGTGGAAAGAGATAACGATAAGAATGGAAAAGAGGATTCCATAATCGATGAGGGTCAGGATGATTCACATGATGATGAAGTGCAACTAAAAGAAGCGCCATTGAAATGGTTTGCTAATAGATGGTTAGATTTCTTATCCAATTAAGGCCTTGCATGTATTTTGATGTTTCATGAATTTATTTTCAAATTAAAAGTATGATGCATGTTGCATGAAGAAAGATGTTGAAAGTAGAGTTATGTTGACACACTTAAATGCAACAAATATGGAAATTTTTACATGAGCTGTTATTTGACTTGAGAGTCAGTTATTTAAAGAGGCATGTTTTGTCGACTTGTGTTTGGTTGATGGTTTTGTACACCAATATGTAAGAGTACATGGAGATATTCACATGATGTGAATTTTTTTTCTTTCAAGGAGAAAAATGATATGTCAGCGAGCTACGTTTCTTGCATGATGTGTTTTTCAGTTTTATGGTTTTGTTTGTGACAAGACGTCATAAGATTTTGGGAAGGTCCACTCTTGAGTGAGAGCCTGAAGATTACAACCTAATCATGAGAATCAAATGGGAGTGCATCCTTATTTTGAAAACAAATAGGATTCTAAGCTACCTAGGACTCAAACCATTATTTTTAAATTTGAAATATCATGGTGTGTTGTTTCAATCCCTGAATCCACAACCCTAACATAAATCGTTTTATTATTTTTTTGCAGTATTTAGTTGGTTATATTAAAAGACAGTTGAATTTAAAATTCTTGGCTTAGTGGCATGAACCAAACATATTGTACATTTTTAATGAGGAATTTCACTCTCCCAATCATTTCTAAATCACCCATATCACCAAGAAAACATGGTTCAAAAGAACATACTTTGGTATGGGAAAGACCTTAGGTTTCAAATATTATAAGAAGGTTTTTGATATGGTTGAGAGAATGTGGAAAATAGAATCCATAAACAAATTATTTTTCAAAACTTATTACTTTCAAAGTATCAACAAGGAATGTACAAGGGTGTTCAATGAATTAATGCTATGTATTTAAATTCCATGATGTATATCTTACTCATAATTTTAACAAATTATTAAATAATGATCTAGATTGGATAATTATATTATTTGTCATATATTTTGATGCTTATAGAGTGAAAAAACTGAAAGAATCAACTTGTAGGGTCATTTTAATGGTGGGTGGAGAATTGGGATCCAAAACCTTTTGGAGTCATTTTGAGGTTTTAAATCTGACATTTTTGGGGGTCAAACAATTATTCCTTATGCTGAAATCTTGACCATTATTCTACACTTAAAGACATATATCCAATGGTGCAAGAAAAACATCAAATGAAGTTCATTCAAAATTTATGCCTTTAGTAACTTTACCTATATCATGTTGACCACCATGGTACGAGAGAATGACATTTTAGCCCCATTACTCATGCATAGCAAGCTAGCTACATGTGGAACTTTAACAAGACTCTAAAAGGTATAAAATCACAAACCTCGTTAATGGTTGACGGAGTCAAATATTACACCTAGTTGGCTATCATGCTATGTTAAATACTTCGCCACTGGGAGGAATAAGAGTTCCATTTTTTGTTATTGTATTTTGTTCCATTGTTGAAAATACAACTAGGAGTGTGAAGTTAGAGAGAAAAATGTATGAAGTTAAGTTTTTATAGCAACCTTACACGCCAAAAGTCTTAGCTAACTTTAGGGAGATTACCTTAAACATATTTTCCATACCAGAAAGGAGAGAGTAGAGCATGTTTACATTTTAGTGTTGTTTTTCTCCCATAAGGATTTCCTAGGGAAAAAGAGTCTAGAGCATCATTACTTTTTAGGGTTGCTTGTCTCCCATAAGCATTTCCTAGGAAAAAAATTGTGTTGATTGTCTACAAATATGTATGTGTGTGTTTCATTATGTTCTCTATTTCTTACGTTATGTTTCATTATGTTTTATATTTCTTACATTTCTGCCCTCCTATTTTTCTTTCCAATCAAGGTTTATAAATTAACATGACAAGAAACATGAGACTTGGAACCATCATTTTCATTATCTATATGGAAGGCAAGAAGGATTATATCCCCTTAAGCTTAAACTTATGTAGTTTGTCAATTTTTATCATATATTTTTTGGTAAGGGTAAATGTTTTTTACCTATAGTACAAGTCATGAGTTCCCCTGTTTTACCTTATGTAAAGCATGATTCTAGGATTACTACAATTTGTACTTGGTTTTTTATTGTGATGATGCCCTGTCTCAATCACTTGGCCATCTCTCTATGGGTAGTTAAATCGTTATAATGATACTTAAGGAATATTTATCTATTTTTATTATGTGAAATGTAAAAAATGGTATACTATTTTTCATAAAATTGGGTTGACTTTATCATATATTTCGATGAAAGTTGATTATATGACACGTTTTCTTTAAAAGGATCTAAAAATTTGTTAAGGTATGAATTTTCAATTTTGTGTGGCTCTCTATCAACCTTCACTTCCTCATTTCTAGAAAAAATCTACTTTCTCATTCGTATACCCACTTTCTATTCAAATGCATGAGTTTTGAACTCTCGATAACTATGTTTTTCCACACAGGAAAATTATATGTCACATTTTATGCTAAAGTTCTAAATATTTTTTTGAAGTTTGGATTACTTTTATTCTTTTATATAATTTAACATTAGATATAAGTTTAAATTGAAAGCTACCTAGATGAAATATATCTTAGATATGGCATTTGCAAATTATTATCTATTTATTAAACTAAAGGACATAATTATTACACATGTTTAATTTACATTCAAATGCTTCTTTGATTTATCTCCTATAGCTTAATGTAATGCTAGATATATAATTTAAGTTGAAGGCACATGAGATAAATATGACTTCTATGTGACATTTGTATTGAATCGTCTATTTGTTGTGTTATATGAACATAATTGATAGGCATATCTAATTTGCATTACTAATATGTCATGCTTCTTTACTTTATCTTTTATAGATGACCACAGCCCATCCCTTTTTAATATATCCCTTTTGACTTTGGATATGTGGGAAATATTCATCCACGTATTTTTCTATCATAAAGCTGTGAGTGAAATTGTAAATTCCATTTGTGTCAATGTTAAGGTTAAGCACATGGATTAAAATTTTATATATTAGATGAGGAGGCTATGTATTACATATGGTCTTGAATGAGATTTTGGAGTCTTTAGATATATATCTAAAGAGTCCAAATGCTCATTCAAGGCCATATGTAATACATAGCCTCCTCATCTAACTTAGCGAGGGATTTGCAATACCATATTTGAGTTGGCTAGCTCCATTTCAAGATATTATAATGTTAGATTATTATTTCTATAGATTTTGATTATGGTAGTAAAATGTTACAAAAAACTAGAAACTGTACAAATAATATTATTCTAGATATATGTAAAAAGGACATGGTATAAAAGATCAAACAATATTAAACTTTTCATAAATAGTTTAGATAAAAATACATTTTCTAATTTTGATTGTAAATTCTAAGGCTTAAAGAAATCATTTGTCTAATATTTTTTTTTAAATTAATAAATAAAAAAGAAACATTTTCAATCAAAATCAAATACAACACATAATAAATATAATTTAAAAACAATTTAAAACTTTATACACTATATGACATTACTATGACAAACAACATAAAAATATACGAGAAAAAAATACATACAATGCATCCATTACATTGGAGTCTTCAGAACATACAATGCATACATTAAATTTGACGGAATTATTCACGACACAATTGGTGTCATTTGTTCATAAAAAATTGTTGAATATGAATGTGCAAATAAGGAGGTTGAAATAAGGAGGTTTCACATTGGCTTCATAGAATTAAGAATTTAAAAATTGTTTTTGCAGTTATTACTTATCAACATATATATCATGAAAAGAATATTGTTGCAGATGAATTGTCAAAGCAGGGGCTGAAGGCTGTTTTTGGAAAGATTAATTACCAGTTATATAACATGCAGGGTCTTCAGGCTGAAGGTTCAGTCCCCATCATTTAAGTACAGTGGGGTTTAGGGAGGCTGTGTTTTCAAATTTCAGGTTTAATATGTGTTGTTACTTTGAGAGTAAAAACTTTGCTGTCCCTTTTTGTATGAACTGTTCCGTAGATCCTTCTACTGTCACTTTTTGGGCTCTTTAAGGGCAGGGATAACAGATTTTCTCTGTTTTGGAATGGTATTTTTTGGGCTGTATTATTTCATTTTTTCTTTTTTCATTATGTGGCGAAAATCTGAGAGTCTAGAAAGGTTGGAGAAAAAAAATTGCAGATACCAAGTTGAAGATTGTGAAGATGAAGGTAAACTAACTAATACAATTTAACACAACAAACAATAGCAATTTATCAGAGCAATTAATGTAATAGTTGATCAATTTTTTGAAAGGAGGATCCAGAAAGCATATACTGAATCTATTGGGTACAGGAATAAATTTTAGAACTTTTGCATACGCTTTACAAAATTCAACCTGTGTCCCGCCAATGATTTTTTTTCAGACAGAAAAAAAAATGCTGATGTATTAATCTATTCATATGCTAAATACATACTCTCAAATGTGCAGCGAGAGAAGAAAATACATATCCGCCAGTAGTATACAGTGCAAATCTAAGAAATACGGGCACCGATAACAGTGGGAAACATAATTTGGGGGGTTCATACCACATCCCATCATGATCAACATTCAAAACATCCTTGTAGATAACATGAACAACAGAAATGTCATAGCAAAAGGAAAAAAATTAGCCAGTTAGACATGAAAAAACATGTAAGAGTTCAAGAAGAAATATAAGCAGACAAAATAGTAGACAATTAGTAAAAATAGCCTGTAGCTACGATGACAAAAATGCTTATCCAACCATAGGAAGTACTGGGAAAATGGATAGCATTGAAAATCGCCAGTGTCCTACCATTGCTAGTAGCCACATGAAATTATTCACATTACACACATGGGGTGGGGAACAAAGGAAAGAAAATAATTCTTGAAACGAAATTGCAAAAAAAACCCACATGGTGATTGTGATATGGTGAGGGATTTAAAAAGTAATCAAAATTTCAAACAGATTCATTTTTTTCTCAGGAAGTATGATTCTGGATTTTTCGAATATTTCATTTGTGTTTTTATATGAAAATCAAATGAGAAACTTCCTCTTTATTCAAATGTTGTACACATGATGACTGGGTACTAGGTTACGCGTGAATCTCCCCACAAGAGGACAGGCCGCGACACGCCATGGTGCCCGCAACTCGCCTGAGAAATCAATCTATTTTTATCTTAAACCAAAATGCATCGTTACAGAGGACGGAATTCATGATGTAGGCCACCATTTTAATTATTCTGCGTTCTACTGTTATATTTCAATTTTAAAATGAGTTCAACTATAGTTCTTTTTGGTGTTCAGATAAAAAACTAAAGAAGTTTAAATGTATTTTTCAGGTCTTTCGTTAGATTTGAACATAGATCTCTTTTACCAGGAAAAATAAGACTCATCACCTATATTCACATTTATAATGTTTTTCTCTAATTCCCTTTCTATTCATACTAAAATTTTTTGTGGAAAGGAGGTTCGCTTCAACATACCCGATATTTGACGAAACGAGCAACGAACAAAGTAGTGAACAGTCATGGCCGGGAGGTGCAACGCACGAAAAAAGCGGCAAACAGTCGCAGACAACGTGGGAATGATCAAACCAGTAAAAAATCCAACATCGCGGGTGATTTATTGATAAAAAATAGTTTGGACGAACTTTTTTAAAAGTAAAAGTTCGGCCGAACTTTTGTCACCAGTTTTCCCATCTCCGACGAAAATTCTGTTTACCCATGTCGTCAGTGTGCCGTTAATCTAAACAGAATCATGAGTTCAGCTGAAATTTATAAGAAAGTTCGGCCGAGCTATTTAATAGTTCGGCCGAAATTTATAAGAAATTTCGGCTGAACTATTGCCGAAAAAAGTTTTCGGCTCTCGATTCTCACAAAAGTGTAACCCAGCTTCATGTTTCCGCCCGCCTAACTATTTTCAAATAGATACATGAAACAAAACATCATAAGATAAATTAACCATTTCTTATTTGGAACAAAAATATAACATAAAGGATAAAAGTACCATGTATACGCTAACTCACCTCATTTGAAAAATAGTATTTTGTCCAACCCTTTCTATTAAGAAAAATTTAAGAGTACAAAAGTGTGACTTCTCTGAATTCTTCCTTTCAAAATTTCAACACCCCTTCTTACAAGACATGAAGGGGTTTATATAATAAAATAAAAAGTCTTAAAAATAGTAATTATAATAAAATCTAATGAGGTTTAGAAAACTCTCCTTAAACTAACTGAAAATTAAACAGAAACATAATTTAAAGGGGTGACTTGCTTGATGGTTGTCTTGCTGTCTCATTAGCCATTTGTTCCTTTAGCTAAAGGATGCTAAGCATAGGCTTAAACTTGGGAGTTTAGCTTCGCCTGATGTGTAGCTGTCCAATGAGAACCACATCTGAAAGTGGAGGTGACATGCAGGAGGATGTATCTATAAGGCATCGCAGCATAAGACATTGGCTATGTGTCTTTACCAAGTATCTCCAATACTTATCCAAATCTAGTTTTTCCAAATTTCTGATGTTTTCCTCTTTGACCTTTGAAACTTCTTCCCATTTCCTTATAAAATCTTTCAAAATAGGGAGCGAACCGGAAGGGCACCTATCAATAAGATTGGCAGTAATGAGATTTTGACTAACAATTTCAGCAATGTTATTCACCATATTTTTTCTCTGCAAATGGATCTTTAAACATGTTTCAACTATGTGTCCCATATGGTAAAAATCATTTACTTTTTAGAGTCCTCAATCCTAGGAAGGTTGGCCTTTAGACCATCAATAGTATCCTACCAGGTGAAATACTGTGAAAGTTTATCATCAATATCATCGAAACTGATCCTCTAGTGTGATATTCGATGTATCAGTGAATCACTTTGCTCACATAATTCAAGGATGTTTGACAAATTTTGGAAAAAAATAACTTCTTGTTGTGTCGTTAGGGTATTTAGTTCTAATGCTTCCTTTTCAAATCCATCTATCTTTGGATTATCTTTCAATCTCTATACAGTAAACTGCAATTGATGAATTTGAGTGTTCTTTGAATATATTTCAGTTTGGTGCTATAATTTCAATTGTTGCATGCTCTCTTGGAGTTCTATTACCTGTACGTAGAGTGGTTGGTTGACTTTTTTCTTCTCTGCATGTAGCTCATGTTCTAATTGGATGATTCTTTCATCCTTTTCCTTCATCAATTGTTGAACCACATAAGCTTTATGAACTAATTTATCTTAGGGCCTAGTAGTGAATGGGTCATGAATTTTACTTTGAGGTGTTTGCACAATTTGTTGAAGACCAATAATTATCACCTTTTGGTCACCTTGGAGTTTTTGGTTAAACTCCTTCCAAAAATCATTCAAATTACTTGGGAAATATAACTCCATGGTTTGAAATTAAGTAGATTTGTCTTGTTCATTTTTACTAAGGACTTTAGTATCCTTAGGTGTCGGCACTTTTTTCTTTCCCGTCTGTGTTAAGGGTTGGGAGACTTCAAGAATTTTCAATGAAATTCCCTCTAATCTCTTATTCCTATACTGTTTAAACATTGGAAATTTCTGTGCATGGTTGCGTAGGGCTGCTAACTTCTAAACTGAAGAGTAATTATCAATTGACTCAAATAAGTCATATAAATCATCAATTTCATGTTCAAAAGGTCATATTTTAACTTGGGTGGTAAAATCATTGGAAAATTTATTCTCATTCTATTTTCTGTTTGAAATTGTGAACAATTTTAAGCGTTCAATTTTGCTAACCTCTAAAACTGCATGCTTATAGTTTTCCAAGGCGTAAACACCATAATTAATTGGAAAGGAGGGCCATGATGCTTTTTTATCTTCCTTAAGAAACCTAGTTAATCTATTGCCAACAGTTTGATAAGCTATTTCTCTTGCGAGAATATTATCAGGAACATATAACGGTAAAACATGTGGCCGAGCTAGGCTCCCAAACACTCTGACATAGGTAATAATTCTTCTCCAAACCCTTTTCCAATGGAGGAGAAATAATCTTGAGATTATTTTGAAAACATGGGGGCTTTCTCATTGAACACGACTTGAAACAAAAGGAGGATAACTCCATGACAAATTTTATAAAAATGGTTTTCAAATTTTGTGATATACATGAATGGGGAGAGGGTCCTGGGTAGCCCATTTACAACAAATTGATGGAAAATCTAAAGTGAAACATATAACATCCATGATATAAGAACTCATATAAAACAAGGGAATTTTTTGGAGGAAATAAAATGTTTTTTCCTATATTCCAAAATTTCAGTAGCAATATTGTTGCAAAAAATGTTTCCCCAATCCATAATATAAGAGTCTGCGCTGAGAACCCATTCAACTAAAAAATTGGTAGTGTGAGGATAACCAAAGAGCCTAGGAATCATTGCAGTGACATAACAGTAGGGACTACCAAGGGATTCAATAGAATACATACACTTTTCATCATTTTTGAGTTTATTTGGGTTTCTTCTCCATTACTTGATTTGATTTTACTTCAGCTCGTTCTCACTGGAGAATTGTGCCATTAATTCCTTGTCATAGACTTTTTCTTAGTGTGGGATGTGGTACATCAACTTCAAGTCTTCGACTTTAAAAGAACCTATCATAATTCTTGTTCTATTTAAGAAATTCTTGTCCCGAATGTTCAGGTTGTCAATTGTCCATCTTACCATATCAGTATATGGTAATATTTTAGGGCGCACAACAATTCGATGCAGAAAAAAATTGCCCACCTCTTCTGTAGTTGCTTCTAAGGAATCATAAGGATCAGTAGTAACTTTCCTTTGAACCCTATGGGGTTTCTCATCCTCAAACAACTCGTACATGGCTTCCCAAGAGGAAGATCCACTTTGCGGTCTGCATGTTTCGCCTGCAAACAAAGGAAGAATCTCTATTATTTTGCTTATAGTAGGTGTAGGATTCATAGGGGCCATAGGTTTCTTAGCTTTATTAATATATTTAGACATCTCCAAAGAATTCTGTTTTTTTAGACTCGAATGTGAACAATGAAAAATGATAAGTAGAAAGAGGCAACTTTGATTTTACAAATGTGCAATTACTATAATAATGGAAACGATTAAACGAATGAAACTTGGCATGATGTGAATACATGAATTCAATGCTTCTTGCAGTCAAATCATTTTGGAGGCATGGGCTATAAGACTATTAATTTATGGCATTAATGGTTGATATGGGTTGATGTGCCCATGTAATCATTCCAGCATTAAATCGAGATCTATTGCATCACAGTGTTAATTGTGTGTGAATATTTATATAATGTTGATGGTTTTCTTTTTCTTTTACTGATTCTGATATCACATTCGCAATATCGACGAATATGGATGAAGGGAGAGAATGGTTTAGTTGTGAAATTTCCATGCAATCAAGTATATCAGATTGGGGAAATGTGGAGGGTGAAATTAAGGCCATCGGGGTCGAGTTGCGAAATGTAATTTGCGATCTGTGATTTTCCTATGTGGTAGAAGTGGGTTTTGTAAGATTTTCCTAATAGAATTTGTTTGGAAATTTCGTTTTCCCTTTATAAAAATGCTTTGAGATTTATCGCATCGTAATATGTGTTGAGTGGATTTTAGGAGCCATATATGTTGCATTACAATATTGTGATTGAGTTTTTGCGATCATTCTCTGCTCTAACGATTTTAAGGCTAAAACTCAAGGTTATTACTCCCTTTTGATTCCTATTACTATCTAAATGAATCACTTAAGGGTCTTATTTGTTTTAATTTAAAATTTTTGAAAGGGTTTCCATTATTTGCTAAGGTAACTAAGATAAAATAATGGGGGATGTTTAATAGCACAACAGAAGGTCAGACATTGGTAACTCAATGAATGATTCATTCTATTAGGTTAATCATGATTATATACAAGGAGAGAGAGCCTATTGGAATTTTTATCCCAATGTCTCTTAATCTTGTCATTTGTGTATTTACATTAATTTCCTAATCCCTAAAGATTAGGTGTCAATGTTCCCCTTCCCCCTCTTAATCGTAAGGGATATTTGTGAGTCCAAGAATCATCCTCAATCTTTCAAACATATTTTTCCAAGCACTTGGGTGAAGATGTCAGAAATCTACTCATTTTTGGAATAATGGTGTAGGTGAATAGTCTTTGCCTCGACATGACGTCAAATCGAATGAGATGTTTTATTTATATGCTTGGTTTGATCATGGAACTTTGGATTCTTGGCCAATTTTATTGCAAAAATATGTTCAATTAAAATAGGAGTATAATTAAATTTTTTATCCTAAAAACCTTCAAGAATTTTCCTGAACCACACAATTTCCTTCGTTGCTTCTACAGCTTCCACATATTCTGTCTTTCTTATGGAATCTACTGGAACTAAATTTTTGTCTAACCTCTAGAAGACACGTCCTGACCTAAGAATCATAACATAAATTTAAGTAGATACTCCATTTTTGTTCTCTCCATCAAATTTTGAATCACAATGTCCAATCAAGATGAATTCATCCACTAATGTATACTTGAGTCCAAATTATTGGGTTCCCTTCAAGTACCTTAGAACTCCTTTCAAAGTATACCAATGATCCCCACAAGGATTTTTCATACACTAGGATATGATTCCAAGAAAAAAATGAAATGTTTGGTTTGGTAGTAGTAAGATAGTTAAGATTTCCTTCGAGTTGTATATACTTTGTTGCATCCTAAAATTAATTTCCTTATGTGGATGTGAGATTTAGCTTTTTTTTCCATTAGAGTGGTCAAAGGATTTCCCTAAACCATCGCAAAATTTTCAACAAATATCCAATGTACTTTTTTTCAGAGAGGAATATAAAATTCAGATGTTTAGTTACTTCAATAACTAGATAATAGTGAACATATCCAAAAATTATTATTTCAAAAGTTATTCGTAATTATTTATTTATGGATGAAATGTGATTTTCATTTTTACCTATCATTTGAAGGTCATCTATACATACACCACAAGGTATACAAATTTTTTTCCAAATTTATTGACAAAAGAATTTGCATCATTAAGATCACAGTGTTAGAAATTTAGTTTCAGAAAATGATCTGTCAATTTCTCTTCGAATCTTGTGGTGCTTGTTTGATTCCATACAAGTATTTGAAAATATTAAATATTTTTTCTCATATCCATTCACAAAAAAGCCTCCTAATTGATACGTAAAAAAATTCTCTTTCATATCTCCATTCAAGAAATCATTTTTTACATCCATTTTATAGAATTTCCAACCGTTCTGAGCTACCAATACAAAGAGAGTTTGAATGGTAGCCCATTTTATTGTTTTGGAAAAATTATCCTCATAAGCAACCCCTTCATTCTGCAAAAAACCTTTTCACACAAGACTAGCTTTATCCGTGTTAAGTGAGCCATATACCTCATAATTGTTCTTGAATACCCATTTGTAGCCAATCGGGTTGGTTTTCAATAGAGGTTTCATGAGGTTCAAGGTTCCATTTTATGAGAGCATCATACTCTATGAATATATTCTTTCATTCATCATGAGAATAACATTATTTGGAGGAATTTGGTTTTAAACATGTAGACAAATTTTATTCATAATCATAATAAACATCTATATCAATAACTGAATCAAAATTGGCTACATCGCCTCCATTTTGTCTCTTTGTTCCTATATTTCCAACATTATGAGGATGAAACCTTTCAATTTTCTTGGATATCCATTCTATAGTACCTTTCCAAGATGGTCCAAGCTATTCAATTAACTGAGATGAGCTAAATTAAGATTTAGCCTTCAAATTCTCTCAATCACATCACTGAAAGTGTCTTCTTGATCAATGGTTGGATCTTCAAGAGGGGGAGAGAGTGCTTCGAAAGGAGATTCCATAGATTGATCTAGGATAGGGACCCCCCCTTCAAGATGTGGAATCTCATTATCAAATTCCTAAACATAATTTCATACCTGAATATGTCCAAGTGATCAAGTTGTCACTCAACAACATTGTGAGTCTTGGAAGATTCAAGAAAAGATCACATCCCTAGATAATATAAACTTCTTATTTGCTTCATTGTAGATGATATGATTTGGAGGTATCCGAGTACCCCAAGAAGATACATTGTTGACTCCTTACACCAATTTTGTTTTTGTATTCATTAAATATCAAGGAAGAATAGGTGGAACCAAAATCTATGATATGTCTCACTAAAGGAATGCTTACATACCACATTTCAAAAGGAGTAATGTTTATTAGAGAATGATATGGACACATGTTCTTAATATTCATTACACATAGAACTACATCAACCCAGAACATTATTTAAACATTTTTTAAAAACATCATTGAACATACCATATATAACATTATCCTATTCATTTTTTTAGGATAGAACGTTTTGTTGAGGATTATAGGGAATTGTTATTTATGGCTGATCCCCATGTTGGAGAAGATAGTTTTCAAATTCATTTGAAGAATATTCTTTTCCATTATCAGTATGAATAGAGAAAATATGAGATTTTGTAGCATTCTTAATCTGTGCATGAAATGTTTTTAAAGTTTCAAAGGATTTAGATTTATTCTTCAATATATCTATATATATATATATATATATACCCAACACATTCTAGTGTATTCATTGATAAAACTCATCATATATTTATTTTCATTTGCATAAGGAAAAAACATAGGGCCACACAAGTCAAAATGAATTAGTTCAATATTTCTGGTTTCTATGGAATGAGAATAATGAAGTTGTTGTTTTTCGTGTTTTCCTAAGATACAAGAATCATATTGTGTAATTTTCCTAGGAATGGTGGGAAAACCAATAACACCATTTCTCTTCAATAAGAAAATATTTTCATAGTTAAAATTTCCAAATCTAGCATGACATACGAGATTAGATGGTAGTGTACCTTCATCATATTGAGAATTTCATGCAAATTTTTGTACACGACTAAAGGTTCCATGCACCTTTAATTATATTTCTTCTTCCATCCCAATCATCACAACTGAGTTTTATGATGATTTTCTTACCTATACCTTGTTATCAAACATTCAAATGGTGTGTTTTTGCTAGAATATATGAACCAAGGAAAACAAGTTTCTTCACAACTATGGGAGAACATCATGTTGAAGAAAGTTAGGGAGACCAGGCAATTTGAATTTGATGGTGGCAATTCCAGATGGACTGTGTTTTGAATTTTCTGCAAAGTAAATTGCTCCATCTATATTATCATTGATTCTTTAAAAGAAATTCTCTTTGAAAGGTCATGTGGCAAATTTCTCCTCAATCAAGTAACCATGAATCTTTCCACAATGAAAGTGAAGCATTAAAAAAGTCTTCAGTTACTCCAATATTTAAATGTGCTGGAATATAATGAGAAGATTCAAGTGCTTTACATTTCTTATATCTGGTGATTTTCCTTTCATTTCATTCCTTCCTTTTCTAATTCTGCCCCAAGAGAGCTTGCATGTGGAAGAATAATTTCCATTTATGATACACTATATACAATGAAGATCAGGTATTCCTCCTTGGTAATGCTTTTCCTTGCTTCCTTTGTTATTCTTCTTTCCATGTCATCTTCCTCTAGAAGAATCATGTGCTTGATTCTTCTCTTTCTATGAAAGGCATAGAAGTTCTTCATGAGACTGACAAGTTGTCTTCTTTCCAAAAAAATTATGTCTTTCTATAGAATTATCCACAACAGATTCAATAGAAATATCCTCGAGTTTTCCATTAGCCTATAATTATTCAAGATTAGGAAAATATGTGGAATACAATGCCTTGATGAAAGTTGTGAGAAGAACATTTATTTTAACACTAGTAGCTTCTATATCATGCATAATATCTCTTATTTTAGAGGGTAGAGCAAGGCTAACATCATCTTTTAATTCTATATTGAAAAATTTGATCATATGTTGGGCTACTTAAAGATCATATTTTGAGTCATATAAGTCTTTCATCTCCTTTAAAGCTTATAGAGAATTTGTAAATGGTGCAATATGAGGAATCACCTCTTCATTGACTAATGCTACAATGAGCGCATATGACATGTTTTTCTTATTCTATCATATGGTGAGTTATTTTTCTGAAGTGGTATTTCAAGTGGGTTCCCAACTTATCCTTCACAAAATCCTTTCCAAAACTCATTGAAAATGAGGGTATGATTTACTTTTCTTTAACATTCCTAGTAATTCTCTTGATAGAGATAACTACTCCAACTATAAATATAAGTGAATACATTATGAAATTATGAACTGGGCCCTAAATAGACACAAAAATTGCAACACAAATATTCTATATGCCTCTCCAATTTTCTTCAAAATAACTCAAAACATAGTGTTGGATCTTGATCTCAAGTTGGCTCTCTATCTCACATTATATATACAGAGTAACACCAATTTCTCTACAATATAAACAATGGTATTTTTATAAAGGGTATCTCTCTTTTATAAACAACACAATATTCAACATGTACCATACCATATAGTAAGAACAACATATGATATAGATCGATATATATGCCATATACTATGAGCTAACGAACTACTATGATATTATTCAATGCACCAAAAATAAATCTGACTAAAAAATCGGCCTGCATAACTCAGTGTTCAATCATAATTCTGATTGCTCAACATTCAATACAGAACTCAACGCAAATATAAAAACCATTTACTAGCCATTACAAACACATATATGATAAAATTGACATGAACATATAGCATATGAATAAGACATATTTGAAAAAGAAAACAATGCACCATATATATTCCACAGTATAGTTGCAGATTCAAGGCACCACAGTTCATGATTTTCATAATTAATGCAACAAAAACAATGACCTATCCTATTCAACGTAGGATTGAAAAATTTAACGAAGAGATATGATGGCTATAATTCACCATTCCAATGCACAAGAATTTGAAACAAATGAAAGATTTAACTCAACACATTCAACAAAACCAACACAAAGACTATCATGATATTAAAAATTAATATAGAGAGAATGAATTATCATATTCTAGTTCTCAACGAAGAGAATCAACCAATGGATCAACATTTTGTAGAGGGACATAGGACACAGTAGTAAAATGGTAGTAGATAGGAATTACATAGTAGAAAAATACTAAATGGGACGTGTAGCTCTAATATCATGTCAAGCAAGGAATTGGTAACTCTAGGAATGAATCATTCTAGTAGGTAAATAATTAATATATACACTGAGAGGTAGAATATTGGAATTCATATTACCATGTCTCTTCATGTTCTAATTTGTGTATTTATAATATTTACAAAAATTTCTTGAGGTATAAAGATTAAGTGTCAACACTTCTGATAAAGTTGTTCGCTATCATGGGACATATTTCATCCATTTTTATATTCCTTTTTATTTATTTATATTCCTTTTTATTTATTAGTAAACAAAAAAGAGACATTTTCATAAATTTCCTGGAGAAATCCTGTTGGAAATTTTCTTTTATATTTGATGTGTTTGCATATGATATTACTAGAACTTCTATGTATAAGTTTTTTCCTTTTTATGTTGATGCAATAAAGCATAACTAGATAAAAAATGAGAGCCACAAGTTCATCTACATCTAAGGTAATTTAATTTTCCTTTTAAATTATGTTATATTAAAATATTAAGACAGGTAGGTAAACGTGGGAAGTGAATCACACTATATGTACTATGAAATAAACTTTAAAAATAAAAATGAAAACAAAAATTCTAGTCAAGAAATGAAAGATTAATTCTATGAATGTAAATAGAACATATTCAATGAAACTATTTGAAATGCTATTATGTGAAATGCAATGGAAATTATAACTTAGAAAACAATATAATCCATGTTTTTGAAAACATAGAAAGTTTGATCTATGAAAGGATAAAATTTTATTCTAAGAAAGCATATAGATCTCAGCTATGAAAATAGTAAAATTTATTCTAGAAAGTGTTGAAATATTATTCGATGAAATCAAGAAATTATATTGTATGAATGTAGGACAATCTATATATAAAATCATGAAAGTATATATTATGAAATCACAGAGATTTATACTATTAAATAGAGGATTTATCGTAATAAAATGAAGAAATGTATTTCTAATAATGCAAGGAAATCCTATTGATATAAAGAATTGAACTTATACTTGATGAAAACGACAAATTATATCTTTAGGAATGGGTTTTAGAACTAATTACACTGATAGGCGTAGCCCCTTATCGGAAATCGCATCTTTTGTGATTATGCTAATTAATCTTTTTGATTTGATGGTCTCGATTGAAAGATGCCAGTATATTCTCGTCATCGCCACTCAATCAATGGATCAAATCTACCCCACTAACTTCCTTGCATATCTAAAACATGTGATTAAACCATAATTAAATCAAAAATTTACAAATCTTGATTAAAAATTTACTATGCCATTTATTAATGGTGACATATCAAGATTAACAACTAAAATAAAACTGAAACATTAAACCTTATCACCATTATGCAACGTGTCCCTGTGCCTTTGACATGAGCCATAGTGGCGGTAGGCGGTGGAATTGGGGAATTTGATGTGGTTGCCTCATAGGTTGTACCCAATAATTCATTCTGCAACGTTTCCCTGTGCCTTTGACATGTGGCAGAGTGGCGGTAGGCGGTGGAATTCGGGAAGTTGAGGGGAGAAATGGATTCGAACGTGAAGTTGAGGGGTTTGTGACCATAGGTGTGTCCTTGGGGCATGGTTCGTGTTCAACTTTGGCATGGCATGGCAACTTTGCCGACAATTTAAGTATCTGAGCAGGCCTTCCCGGTTAAAGCGGTCATCATGAATGCATATGTTAGAAAGAAACTACATCTTCTCGGTTAAAATGGTCATAATGAATGCATATGTTATATATGCAAAATAATAAAGAAACTGCATCTACATGTTCCTTCATTTCACTCCCACTGTTATCGATCTTAGCTTATCTATTTTTTTTTTTGAGTGAATGGCTCCAGGTGATCTCAAGGTTTATAGGTAATTTGTCTCAGCTTATTTGATTTACATACAGTGCCATTGCGTTTATGGTATATACCTTTTTGTATCTTCATCAGTGCATCTGATAACATAATAGGGTTTTTCTGATAACAGGGCATCAAACCATGTTCAATAAGTAGCAGCAGCATAATATTTACACGGAGAGAGATTGATATATGTATTTAATCGTCATCATCTCACCATGCCCTTATCTCTTCAGGGATTAATTAATTTAGGTAAAATTATCCTAACTGGATAGATTCGCTAGTTTGGACTTTGTTTACTTAAATTTTATGCATGAGAATGAAATTTTTAAAGTCATATTTAATCGGCTCAAGTTCATGTTCAACTTTCTATTCTTGAATGAATTAATTTAGGTATATATTTTCTTCTCTTTTCTTCATCAATATAGATTTTACAGACTCAGATTGATTTCATCACATTTACAGGTTTTCATCGTAAACATTTGTGTATAGGTGTCCGGGATTGATTTATTTTTATTTATTAGAATTATTTGGCTTTCCTAGCCATTAATTGATATCCTGAATTTGAATTTATTTTATCTTACTTTTATTCTATCTCTAGTGCTCTGATTATTATAACTATCTAAAGAATTTACAAGGATTGAGACTGGATGTATTTAGAGGGCGTGCAAAGAAATGTAGGAGAGGGACAGCAAAATTGGGATGATCTGGACCTTATTTTGTGTTGCATTGTAGGTTTTCTGCAGGTGCTTAAGTTTATATTAATTTATTGTTACATTACCTCTGTTTTTGTGTAAACGAGCATACCACGACGCATATATATACACTTTCAAAAATTATGGAGTCTAGAACCATTTATAAATTAGGTAATTAAATATTTAAACAGCCTTCTGTGTTTGTAAATATATTCGAGAAGGGAATGGATATATATATATATATATATATATATATATATATATATATATATATATATATATATCCATTCCCTTCTCGAATATATTTACAAACACAGAAGGCTGTTTAAATATTTAATTACCTAATTTATAAATGGTTCTAGACTCCATAATTTTTGAAAGTGTATATATATGCGTCGTGGTATGCTCGTTTACACAAAAACAGAGGTAATGTAACAATAAATTAATATAAACTTAAGCACCTGCAGAAAACCTACAATGCAACACAAAATAAGGTCCAGATCATCCCAATTTTGCTGTCCCTCTCCTACATTTCTTTGCACGCCCTCTAAATACATCCAGTCTCAATCCTTGTAAATTCTTTAGATAGTTATAATAATCAGAGCACTAGAGATAGAAGAAAAGTAAGATAAAATAAATTCAAAGTTAGGATATCAATTAATGGCTAGGAAAGCAAAATAATTCTAATAAATAAAAATAAATCAATCCCAGACACCTATACACAAATGTTTACGATGAAAACCTGTAAATGTGATGAAATGAATCTGAGTCTGTAAAATCTATATTGATGAAGAAAAGAGAAGAAAATATATACCTAAATTAATTCATTCAAGAATAGAAAGTGAAACATGAACTTGAGTCGATTAAATATGACTTTAAAAATTTCATTCTCATGCATAAAATTTAAGTAAACAAAGTCCAAACCAGTGAATCTATCCGGTTAGGAGAATTATACCTAAATTAATTCATCCCTGAAGAGAGGAGGGCATATATATATATATATATAGTTAAAAGGCAAGGTTGTATAGATCATATGTTTCAGTGAGCAGTCCATAGTATGGTTAAGAGAAAATTCATGCAAAGTATGCATGTTAACCTGGATGCGAATAAATTCATATTTAAAAATAGTAAATAAATAACTAATTTTAAAATTAAATTAAACATCATTAACTTAAATTAATTTATTTGCGACATTTAGAGCTCGTACGAATTACACTGCCAGATCAAATCTCTGTATCAGTGCTGAGCGTAAATCGACATAGACAATGATTACATTTCAAATCAAGTTTATACTTAATAATTTTTATTTTTTAGTTTGGATCGTTTTTCCAATATATTAATAAGTTATATTAGATTTTTTAAAACTTATATCAAATTAAAATTGTTATAATTTTATATAATTTTAGTAATTAAAAAACTAATTCAATTTTAAATAATAATAAAAAATATAAATTGCATAAGTTTCAGAAACGTGGGAGCCACAATACGTGTACGGTCGTCCAGTTAAAGGTTTTAGTGAATTTTTAAAAATGTGATATATTAAGTAATATTTAAAAAATTAAATAATATAATATAAAAATTATAAATTACGATATAAATTGTAATTTATTTTAATATTGTATCATTTTAATTTCTTTTGAACATTTATATCAAATTTAAATAAAACCTTTGACGGGAGAAAATGCTCGATTTTCAAACTTATGAAATTCATATATTTATTATTATTTTTTAAATTTAAATTTACTTTTTATTAATGAAATTATATTAAATTATAGTAATTTTAATTATAGAGTAATTTAAATAAATTAAATGTAAATAAAATTTCCAACTAAATGTAAACAAACAGTAACATAGAAGAAATTGGACATTTCCACAGGGAAGATGATTCTGCTGCTGCACCATGTGGATAGTAACCTTTTTCCATATTGAGTCATTCTTTGGAAAGACCCTGGGATTGGTTCTTTTCCTTGTTGTTCAACTTAGATCGAACAACGACTCACAAATTTTCAATACCATAACTTGAAATTGTTTTATTAACTTGAAGTTGTTTTATCAGCAGAAAGAAATATATCCCAATCATTATCTAGATAACTTTAAAGTTGTTTTATCAGAAAAAATAATATATCCCAATCACTATCTAGATAAATAACCAGCTGGATATTATTTTTCAAGTATACCAAATGAAAAAAAAATCTTATTCGTATTGGAAAGCAAAATAATACTCATTAGGGATTTGTATTCAACAATATAACAATCTATTATTCAAATGAAAAAAATTATCTTATTCGTATTGGGAAGCAAGATAATACTCATTAGGGGTCATTATTCAACAATATAACAATCCATTAGTCACATAAAATATTGAAAATAAGATATTTATATGAATTTCAAGATATTTATATGAAAATTTGTAGGGGAGAAAACTACAAATGTTCTTTTAATTTTTTATTTAATTTGTCTATGTTGATGGATGTGTTTTATAACTTTTATTTTATTTAATTTATCTAGATTGAGGAAGAGGTTATGTGTTTAAATAAAAAATATGTGAATTTGTGCATTTTTTAAATTTTAGTAAGTAAATTGCTACAAGGAGACCATTGTTTTCTTCACAAATAATTTGGTTACACAATAAAATCTCGAACATCAATTTCATCTTTAAAATAACTATAATTAAATTACTTATATTTTTATTATGATTATAATTATTAATATAAAATTTGTATTTATATTTGATATTAAAATAATTATAATGAAAATATTTAAATTTCTATTATATTTTTAACTATGAATATAAAATTTAAATTTAAATTAAAAAACATTATATTAATATTTTTTGATAATATAAAAAAATCAAATTTAAAAATTTAAAAATTTAACAACTAATGTTTTATTTTCATCTAACATCACAATTCCCTACATCAACTCAACTTAGAACTTTGTAGTTTAGGATTACACTATAATAATATAATAAAAATTAATTTCTCATTTATAAATAAATTCATGTTTGATATGTGTTCTTATAATCATAATGTCACTCTCAACTGTATATAGGAGAAAAAATGCATGTTGCAAACATCTCATGCTTAGTATATTATGCTATTAACAAATTGACACTCAAAAACATAAAGAGAAGGGACTCATCATCAATTCAACCATGAAATATGTTTTTTTTCAAGGTTAACCATTGATTAATAATTTTTCTAATATATACTCAAAATAATCACTATTTTTTAAATATGATTACCATTAAAATCTATATCTAGCTAACAAGTACTCTTTTTATTATTATTTTTAGGAAAAACTTCAATGTGGATAAAATAATGACAAATATATAACTCTAACATTTTATCCTCTTATGAGACAAGTAAGGCATGAAACTAAATGTTTTTATAGCTAAGCATGGATCAATATTTAAATCCTCTTAAAAATCCTGTTATTAATGTTAATATTAATATTGTTAAAAAAAAATATTAACATTAATATTGATAAATAAGAATAATAATATTTATTTTGTAATAATTAACAATATAATTATTAATAAAAATAGATTTAAACTTTTATTCACTCTAACAATATGATTAAAAGTATTAATGATATTATCATTAATGATGTTAATATAAATAATATTAAGATTACATTTAATAATTAATAATATTTACATGCTAATCATTTTAATTAAATATGGTTAAACATTTCCAACACACTCAATCAATGGCACTCATTCTCACCAGTCCTCAATGATACACAATTTTGCTTAGCCGGAGGCATCCATGGGTAACCCTCTTAAACCATAATAATCCACGGTGAGCCATAATTATAATTAATAATTATAATAATTAATTATAGTTATAATTGTTGAAACGGTTAAACTAATTATAATTAAAATAATATCTAAATAAGTATAATAATAGTTTAAGTAATATTAAACCCTTGTGTTTATTAGTTCTTTTGGTTTGTAATATGAATAATTGATCAATGTCATCCATGATCAAATGTCACATTCTGACAAACATTGTCTCAATATGAAAATTACCCATGGCCAACCATGGTCATAGTTGGTCCAATGTCGCATTGTGACAACAATTGTCTAAATGTTTAAATCAATTCCCTTGGGTTCACCAATTCCTTTGGTTTATAATTTTTTGGGTAATGGTTTTCCCTTGGGTTCACCAATTCCTTTGGTTTATAATATTAAACCCTTGGGCTTCTTAGTTCATTTGGTTTATAATATGAATAATCGATCAATGTCATCCATGATCAAATGTTGCATTCTAACAAATATTGTCTCAATATGAAAATCACCCATGATCAACCATGGTCATACTTGGTCCAACATCACATTGTGACAACAATTGTCTCAATGTTTAAAACAATTCCCTTGGGTTCAACAATTCCTTTGGTTTATAATATTAAACCCTTGGGTTTATTAGTTATTTTCGTTTATAATATGAATAATCGATCAATGTCATCCATGATCAAATTTCACATTCTGACAAACATTGTCTCAATATGAAAATCACCAATGGCCAACCATGGTAATAGTTGGTCCAACGTCACATTGTGACAACAATTGTCTGAATGTTTAAATAAATTCCCTTGGGTTGACCAATTCCTTTGGTTTATAATTTTTTGGGTAATGCTTTTCCCTTGGGTTCACCAATTCCTTTGGTTTATAATATTAAACCCTTGGATTTATTAGTTCATTTCGTTTATAATATGAATATTTGATCAATGTCATCCATGATCAAATGTCTTATTCTGACAAATATTGTCTCAATATGAAAATCACACATGGTCAACCATGGTCATAGTTGGTCCAACGTTGCATTGTGACAACAATTGTCTCAATTTTTAAAGCCATTCCCTTGGGTTCACCAATTCCTTTGGTTTATAATATTAAACCCTTGGGTTTATTAGTTTTTTTGGTTTATACTATGAATAATCGATCAATGTCATCCATGATCAAATGTCACATTCTGACAAATATTGTCTAAATATGAAAATCACCCATGGCCAACCATGGTCATAGTTTGTCTAACGTCGCATTGTGACAACAACTGTCTCAATGTTTAAATCAATTCCATTTGGTTCACCAATTCCTTTACTTTATAATTTGTTGGGTAATGGTTTTTCCTTGGGTTCACCAATTCCTTTGGTTTGCAATATTAAACCCTTGAGTTTATTAGTTCTTTTGGTTTATAATATGAATAATCGATCAATGTCATCCATGATCAAATGTCGCATTATGACAAATCTAGTTTCAATATGAAAATCACCCATTGCCAACCATGGTTATAGTTGGTGCAACATCGCATTGTGACAACAATTGTCTCAATGTTTAAATCAATTCCCTTGGGATCACCAATTCGTTTGTTCTATAATATTAAACCATTGGGTTTATTACTTATTTTCGTTTATAATATGAATAATCGATCAATGTCATCCATGATAAGCTGTCACATTCCGACAAACATTGTCTCAATATGAATATCACCCATGGCCAACCATGGTCATAGTTGGTCCAACGTCGCATTGTGACAGTAATTGTCTGAATGTTTAAATCAATTCCCTTAGGTTCACCAATTCCTTTGGTTTATAATTTGTTGGGTAATGGTTTTCCCTTGGGTTCACCAATTCCTTTGGTTTATAATATTAAACCCTTGGCTTTATTAGTTCATTTGGTTTATAGTATGAATAATCGATCAACGTCATCCATGATCAAATGTCGTATTCTAACAAATATTGTCTCAGTATGAAAATCACCCATGGTTAACCGTGGTCATAGTTGGTCCAACATTGCATTGTGATAATAATTTTCTCAATGTTTAAAGCAATTCCTTTGGTTTATAATATTAAACCCTTGGGTTTATTAGCTCTTTTAGTTTATAATATGAATAATCGATCAATATCATCCATGATCAAATGTCACATTCTGAAAAATATTGTCTCAATATGAAAATAACTCATGGCCAACCATGGTCATAGTTGGTCCAATGTTGCATTGTGACAACAATTGTCTCAATGTTCAAATCAATTCCCTTCAGTTCACCAATTCCTTTGGTTTATAATTTGTTGGGTAATGGTTTTCCCTTGGGTTGACCAATTCCTTTGGTTAATAATATTAAACCCTTGGGTTTATTAGTTCTTTTGGTTTATAATATGAATAATCGATCAATTTCATCCATGATCAAATGTCGCATTCTGACAAATCTTGTCTTGATATGAAAATCACCCATGGCCAACCATGGTCATAGTTGACGCAACGTCGCATTGTGACAACAATGGTCTCAATGTTTAAATTAATTTTCTTGGTTTCACCAATTCCTTTGTTTTATAATATTAAGCACTTGGGTTTCTTAGTTCTTTTGGTTTATAATATGAATAATCGATCAATGTCATCCATGATCAAATGTCACATGCTAACAAATATTGTATCAATATGAAAATCACCCATGGCCAACCCTCGTCATAGTTGTTCGAACGTTACATTATCAAAAAAATTGTCTCAATGTTCAAATCAATTCCCTTGGGTTCACTGATTCCTTTGGTTTGTAATTTTTTGGGTGATGGTTTTCCCTTCCGTTCAACAATTCCTTTGGTCTATAATACTAAACCCTTACGTTTATTACTTCTTTTGGTTTATAATATGAATAATCGATCAATGTCATCCATGATCAAATGTCGCATTCTGAAAAATCTTGTCTCTATATGAAAATCACCCATGGCCAACCATGGTAATAGTTGATCCAACGTCACATTGTGACAACAATTGTCTCAATGTTTAAATCAATTAACTTGGGGTCACCAATTCCTTTGGTTTACAATATTAAACACTTGGTTTTATTAGTTCTTTTGTTCTATAATATGAATAATCGATCAATGTCATCCATGATCAAATGTCACATGCTGAAAAATATTGTCTCAATATGAAAATAAACCATGGCCAACCATGGTCATAGTTGGTAGAACGCCACATTGTGACAAAAATTGTCTCAATGTTTAAATAAATTCCCTTGGGTTCACTGATTCCTTTGGTTTATAATTTGTTGCGTGATGGTTTTCCCTTGCATTCACCAATACCTTTGGTTTATAATATTAAACCCTTGCATTTATTACTTCTTTTGGTTTATAATATGAATAATCAATCAATGTCATCCATGATCAAATGTCACATTCTGAAAACATTGTCTCAATATGAAAATCACCCATGGCGAAGCATGGTCATAGTTAGTCCTACGTCGCATTGTGACAACAATTGTCTCAATTTTTAAATCAATTCCCTTTGGTTCACCAATTCGTTTGGTTTATAATTTGTTAGGTAATGGTTTTCCCTTGGGTTCACCAATTCCCTTGGTTTATAATATTAAACCCTTGGGTTTATTAGTTCGTTTGGTTTATAATATGAATAATTGATCAATGTCATCCATGATCAAATGTCGCATTCTGACAAATCTAGTTTCAATATGAAAATCACCCATGGCTAACCATGGTCATAGTTGGTCCAACGTCGCATTGTGACAAAAATTGTCTCAATTTTTAAATCAATTCCCTTGGGTTCACCAATTCGTTTGGTTTATAATATTAAACCATTGGGTTTATTACTTCTTTTGGTTTTTAATATGAATAATCGATCAATTTCATCCATGATCAAATGTCAAATTTTGAAAAACATTGTCTCAATATGAAAATCACCCATGGCCAACCATGGTCATAGTTGGTCCAACATCGCATTATGAAAACAATTGTCTCAATGTTTAAATCAATTCCCATGGCTTCACCAATTCCTTTGGTTTATAATTTTTTGGGTAATGGTTATCCCTTGGGTTCACCCATTCCTTTGGTTTATAATATTAAACCCTTGGGTTTATTGGTTCATTTGGTTTATAATATGACTAATTGATCAATGTCATCCATGATCAAATGTCACATTCTGACAAATATTGTCTCAATATGAAAATCACCCATGGTAAACCATGGTCATAGTTGGTCCAACGTTGCATTGTGACAGTAATTCTCTCAATGTTTAAAGAAACTCCCTTGGGTTCAGCAATTCCTTTGGTTTATAATATTAAACCCTTGGGTTTATTAGTTATTTTGTCTTATAATATGAATAATCGATCAATGTCATCCATGATCAAATGTCACATTCTGACAGATATTGTCTCAATATGAAAATCACCCGTGGCCAACCATGGTCATAGCTGGTCCAATGTCGCATTGTGACAAAAATTCTCTCAATGTTTAAATCAATTCCCTTCGGTTCACCAAGTCCTTTGGTTTATAATTTTTTGGGTAATGGTTTTCCCTTGGTTTCACCAATTCATTTGGTTAATAATATTAAACCCTTGGGTTTATTAGTTCCTTTGGTTTATAATATGAATAATCGATCAATGTCGTTCATGATCAAATGTCGCATTCTAACAAATATTCTTCGAATATGAAAATCACCCATGGCCAACCATGGTCATAGTTGATCCAACGTCGCATTGTGAGAACAATTGTCTCAATGTTTAAATCAATTCCCTTGGGTTCACGAATTCCTTTGGTTTATAATATTAAACACTTGGGTTTATTAGTTCTTTTGGTTTATAATATGAATAATCAATCAATGTCATCCATGATCAAATGTCACATGATGAAAAATATTATCTCAATATAAAAATCACCCATGGCCAACCATGGTCATAGTTGACGCAACGTCGCATTGTGACAACAATTGTGTCAACGTTTAAATCAATTCTCTTGGGTTCAACAATTCCTTTGTTTTATAATATTAAACACTTGGGTTTATTAGTTATTTTGGTTTATAATATGAATAATCGATCAATGTCATCCATGATCAAATGTCACAAGCTAAAAAATATTGTCTCAATATGAAAATCACTGATGGCCAACCCTGGTCATAGTTGGTCGAACGTCACATTATGACGACGATTTTCTCAATGTGTAAATAAATTCCCTTGGGTTCACTGATTCCTTTGGTTTTTAATTTTTTGGGTGATGGTTTTCCCTTGCATTCACCAATTATTTTGGTTTATAATACTAAAACCTTACGTTTATTACTTCTTTTGGTTTATAATATGAATAATCGATCAATGTCATCCATGATCAAATGTCGCATTCTGACAAATATTGTCTCAATATGAAAATCACCCATCACCAACCATGGTCATAGTTGATCCAACATCGCATTGTGACAACAATTTTCTCAATGTTTAAATCAATTAACTTGGGTTCACCAATTCCTTTGGTTTACAATATTAAACAGTTGGGTTTATTGGTTCTTTTGGTTTATAATATGAATAATCGATCAATGTCATCCTTGATCAAATGTCACATGCTGACAACTATTTTCTCAATATGAAAATCACCCATGGGAAACCATGGTCATAGTTGGTAGAACGCCACATTGTGACAACAATTGTCTCAATGTTTAAATCAATTCCCTTGGGTTCACCGATTCCTTTGGTTTATAATTTGTTGGGTGATGGTTTTCCCTTGCGTTCACCAATACGTTTTGTTTATAATATTAAACCCTTGCGTTTATTACTTCTTTTGAATTATAATATGAATAATCAATCAATGTCATCCATGATCAAATGTCACATTCTGAAAAACATTGTCTCAATATGAAAATCACCCATGGCGAACCATGGTCATAGTTGGTCCTACATCGCATTGTGACAACAATTGTCTCAATGTTTAAATCAATTCCCTTCGGTTCACCAATTCCTTTGGTTTATAATTTGTTAGGTAATGGTTTTCCATTGGGTTCACCAATTCCCTTGGTTTATAATATTAAACCCTTTGGTTTATTAGTTCGTTTGGTTTATAATATGAATAATTGATCAATGTCATCCATGATCAAATGTCGCATTCTAACAAATCTAGTTTCAATATGAAAATCACCCATGGCCAACCATGGTCATAGTTAGTACAACGTCGCATCGTGACAACAATTGTCCCAATTTTTAAATCAATTCCCTTGGGTTCACCAATTCGTTTGGTTTATAATATTAAACCCTTGGGTTTATTACTTCTTTTGGTTTTTAATATGAATAATCGATCAATTTCATCCATGATCAAATGTCACATTCTGAAAAACATTCTCTCAATATGGAAATCACCCATGGCCAACCATGGTCATTGTTTGTCCAACGTCGCATTGTGAAAACAATTGTCTGAATGTTTAAATCAATTCCCTTGGCTTCACCAATTCCTTTGGTTTATAATTTGTTGGGTAATGGTTATCCCTTGGGTTCACCAATTCCTTCGGTTTATAATATTAAACCCTTGGGTTTATTAGTTCATTTGGTTTATAATATGACTAATTGATCAATGTCATCCATGATCAAATGTCACATTCTGAAAAATATTGTCTCAATATGAAAATCACCCATGGTCAACCATGGTCATAGTTGGTCCAACGTTGCATTGTGACAGAAATTGTCTCAATGTTTAAAGAAATTCCCTTGGGTTCACCAATTCCTTTGGTTTATAATATTAAAACCTTGGGTTTATTAGTTCTTTTGGCTTATAATATGAATAATCGATCAATGTCATCCATGATCAAATGTCACATTCTGACAGATATTGTCTCAATATGAAAATCACCCGTGGCCAACCATGGTCATAGCTGGTCCAATGCCGCACTGTGACAACAATTGCCTCAATGTTTAAATCAATTCCCTTGTGTTAACCAAGTCCTTTGGTTTATAATTTTTTTGGTAATGGTTTTCCCTTGGTTTCACCAATTCATTTGGTTAATAACATTAAACCCTTGGGTTTATTAGTTCTTTTGGTTTATAATATGAATAATCGATCAATGTCGTCCATGATAAAATGTCGCATTTTGACAAATCTTGTCCCAATATGAAAATCACCCAGTGCCAACCATGGTCATAGTTGATCCAATGTCACATTGTGAGAACAATTGTCTCAATGTTTAAATCAATTCCCTTGGGTTCACGAATTCCTTTGGTTTATAATATCAAACACTTAGGTTTATTAGTTCTTTTGGTTTATAATATGAATAATCGATCAATGTCATCCATGATCAAATGTCACATGATGAAAAATATTCTCTCAATATGAAAATCACCCATGACCAACCATGGTCATAGTTGACACAACATCGAATTGTGACAACAATTGTGTCAATGTTTAAATCAATTCTCTTGGGTTAAGTAATTCCTTTGTTTTATAATATTAAACACTTGGGTTTATTAGTTATTTTGGTTTATAATATGAATAATTGATCAATTTCACATGCTAAAAAATATTGTCTCAATATGGAAATCACCGATGGCCAACCCTGGTCATAGTTGGTCGAACGTCACATTATGAGAACAATTGTATCAATGTTTAAATCAATTCCCTTGGGTTCACTGATTCCTTTGGTTTATAATACTAAACCCTTACGTTTATTACTTCTTTTGGTTTATAATATGAATAATCGATCAATGTCATCCATGATCAAATGTCGCATTCTGACAAATCCTGTCTCAATATGAAAATCACCCAGGGCCAACCATGGTCATAGTTGATCCAACGTCGCATTGTGACAACAATTGTCTCAATGTTTAAATCAATTAACTTAGGTTCACCAATTCCTTTGGTTTACAATATTAAACACTTGGGTTTATTGGTTCTTTTGGTTTATAATATGAATAATCAATTAATGTCATCCATGATCAAATGTCAGATGCTGACAAATATTTTCTCAATATGAAAATCACCCATGGCCAACCATGGTCATAGTTGGTAGAATGCCACATTGTGACAATAATTGTCTCAATGTTTAAATCAATTCCCTTGGGTTCACCGATTCCTTTGGTTTATAATTTATTGGGTGATGGTTTTCCCTTGCGTTCACCAATACCTTTGGCTTATAATATTAAACCCTTGAGTTTATTACTTCTTTTGATTTATAATATGAATAATCAATCAATGTCATCCATGATCAAATGTCACATTCTGAAAAAAATTGTCTCAATATGAAGATCTCCCATGGCCAACCATGGTCATAGTTGGTCCTACGTTGCATTGTGACAACAATTGTCTCAATGTTTAAATCAATTCCCTTCGGTTCACCAATTCCTTTGGTTTATAATTTGTTGGGTAATGGTTTTCCCTTGGGTTCACCAATTCCCTTGGTTTATAATATTAAACCCTTGGGTTTATTAGTTCCTTTGGTTTGTAATATGAATAATTGATCAACGTCATCCATGATCAAATGTCGCATTCTGAAAAATCTAGTTTCAATATGAAAATCACCCATGGCCAACCATGGTAATAGTTGGTCCAACGTCCCATTGTGACAACAATTGTCTCAATGTTTAAATCAAATCCCTTGGGTTCACCAATTCGTTTGGTTTATAATATTGAACCCTTTGGTTTATTACTTCTTTTGGTTTTTAATATGAATAATCAATCAATTTCATCCATGATCAAATGTCAGATTCTGAAAAACATTGTCTCAATATGAAAATCACCCATGGCCAACCATGGCCATAGTTGGTCCAATGTCGCATTGTGAAAACAATTGTCTCAATGTTTAAATCAATTCCCGCGTCTTCACCAATTCCTTTGGTTTATAATTTGTTGGGTAATGCTTTTCCCTTGTGTTCACCAATTCCTTTGGTTTATAATATTAAACCCTTGGGTTTATTAGTTCATTTGGTTTATAATATGACTAATTGATCAATGTCATCCATGATCAAATGTCATATTCTGACAAATATTGTCTCAATATGAAAATCAGCCATGGTCAACCATGGTCATAGTTGGTCCAACTTTGCATTGTGACAGCAATTCTCTCAATGTTTAAAGAAATTCCCTTGGGTTCACCGATTCCTTTGGTTTATAATATTAAACCCTTGGGTTTATTAGTTCTTTTGGTTTATAATATGAGTAATCGATCAATGTCATCCCTGATCAGATGTCACATTCTGGCAGATATTGTCTCAATATGAAAATCACCCGTGGCCAACCATGGTCATAGCTGGTCCAATGTCGCATTGTGACAACAATTGTCTCAATGATTAAATCAATTCCCTTCGGTTCACCAATTCCTTTGGTTTATAATTTTTTGGGTAATGGTTTTCCCTTGGTTTCACAAATTCATTTGGTTAATAATATTAAACCCTTGGGTTTATTAGTTCTTTTGGTTTATAATATGAATAATCGATCAATGTCGTCCATGATCTCATTTCTCATTCTGACAATTCTTGTCCCAATATTAAAATCACCCATGGCCAACCATGGTCATAGTTGATCCAACGTCGCATTGTGAGAAAAATTGTCTCAATGTTTAAATAAATTCCCTTGGGTTCATGAATTCTTTTGGTTTATAATATTAAACACTTGGGTTTATTAGTTTTTTTTGGTTTATGATATGAATAATCGATCAATGTCATCCTTGATCAAATGTCACTTGCTGAAAAGTATTATCTCAATATGAAAATCACCCATGGCCAACCATGGTCATAGTTGGTAGAACGCCACATTGTGACAACAATTGTTTGAATGTTTAAATCAATTCCCTTGGGTTCACCGATTCCTTTGGTTTATAATTTGTTGGGTGATGGTTTTCCCTTGCGTTCACCAATTCCTTTGGTTTATAATATTAAACCCTTGCGTTTATTACTTCTTTTGGTTTATAATATGAATAATGATCAATGTCATCCATGATCAAATGTCACATTCTGACAAACATTTTCTCAATATGAAAATCACCCATGGCCAACCATGGTCATAGTTGGTCCTACGTCACATTGTCACAACAATTGTCTCAATGTTTAAATCAATTCCCTTAGGTTCACCAATTTCTTTGGTTTATAATTTATTAGGTAATGGTTTTCCCTTGGGTTCACAAATTCCTTTGGTTTATAATATTAAACCCTTGGGTTTATTAGTTCTTTTGGTTTATAATATGAATAACTGATCAATGTCATCCATGATCAAATGTCACATTCTGACAAATCTAGTTTCAATATGAAAATCACCCATGGCCAACCATGGTCATAGTTGGTCCAACGCCGCATTGTGACAACAATTGTGTGAATGTTTAAATAAATTCCCTTGGGTTCACTAATTCGTTTGGTTTATAACATTAAACCCTTGGATTTATTACTTATTTTGGTTTATAATATGAATAATCGATCAATGTCATCCATGATCAAATGTCACATTCTAACAAACATTGTCTCAATATTAAAATCACCCATGGCCAAACATGGTCATAGTTGGTGCAATGCCACATTGTGAACAAAAATCTTCTAAATGTTTAAATCAATTCCCTTGGGTTCACCAATTCCTTTGGTTTATAATTTTTTGGGTAATGGTTTTCCCTTGGGCTCTCCAATTCCTTTGGTTTATAATATTAAACCCTTGGGTTTATTAGCTCATTTGGTTAATAATATGAATAATCGATCAATGTCATGCATGATCAAAAGTCGCATTCTAACCAATATTGTCTCGATAAGAAAATCACCCATGGTCAACCGTGGTCATAGTTGGTCCAACGTTGTATTGTGACAATAATTGTTTTAATATTTAAAGCAATTCCCTTGGGTTCACCAATTCCTTTGGTTTATAATATTAAACCCTTGGGTTTATTAGTTCTTTTGGTTTATAATATGAATAATCGATCAATGTCAGCCATGATCAAATGTCACATTCTAAAAAATATTGTCTCGATATGAAAATCACCCATTTCCAACCATGGTCATAGTTGGTCCAATGTCGCATTGTGACAACAATTGTCTGAATGTTTAAATCAATTCCCTTCTGTTCACCAATTCCTTTGCTTTATAATTTTTTGGTCAATGGCTTTCCCTTTTGGTTCAACAATTCCTTTGGTTAATAATATTAATCCCTTGGGTTTATTTGTTCTTTTGGTTTATAATATGAATAATTGATCAATGTCATCAATGATCAAATGTCACATTCTAACAAATCTTGTCTCAATATGAAAATCAACCATGGCCAACCATGGTCATAGTTGATCCAACGTCGCATTGTGACAACAATTGTCTCAATGTTTATATCAATTACCTTGGGTTCACCAATTCCTTTGGTTTATAATATTAAACACTTGGGTTTATTTGTTCTTTTAGTTTATAATATCAATAATTGATCAATTTCATGCATGTTCAAATGTCACATGCTAACAAGTATTGTCTCAATATGAAAATCACCCATGGCCAACCATGGTCATAGTTGGTCGAATGTCACATTATGAAAACAATTGTCTCAATGTTTTAATCAATTCCCTTGGTTTAACCGATTCCTTTGGTTTATAATTTGCTGGGTTATGGTTTTCCCTTGCATTCAATAATTCCTTTGGTTTATAATATTAAAAGCTTGCATTTATTACTGCTTTGGTTGATAATATTAGTAATCGATTAATGTAATCCATGATCAAAGGTCACATTCTGACAAACATTGTCTCAATGTGAAAATCACCCATGGCCAACCATGGTCATAGTTGGTCCTACGTCGCATTGTGACAACAATTGTCTCAATGTTTAAATCAATTCCCTTGGGTTCACCAATTCCTTTGGTTTATAATTTGTTGGGTAACGGTTTTCCCTTGGGTTCACGAATTCATTTGGTTTACAATATTAAACCCTTGCGTTTATTACTTCTTTTGGTTTATAATATAAATAATCGATCAATTTAATCCATGATCAAATGTAACATTCCGAAAAACATTGTCTCAATATCAAAATCACCCATGGCCAACCATGGTCACAGTTAGTCCAACATCTCATTGTGACAACAATTGTCTCAATGTTTAAATCAATTCCCTTGGGTTAACCAAATCCTTTGGTCTATAATATTAAACCCATGGGTTTAGTAGTTCTTTTCATCTATAATATGAATAATAGATCAATGCCATCCATGATCAAATGTCACATTCTGAGAAATGTTATCTTAGTATGAAAATGAGCCATGGCCAACCATGGTCATAGTTGGTCCAACGTTGCATTGTCACAACAATTTTCTCAATGTTTAAATCAATTCCTTTGGGTTCACCAATTCGTTTGGTTTATAATATTAAACCCTTGGATTTATTACTTCTTTTGGTTTATAATATGAATAATTGATCAATGTCATCCATGATCAAATGTCACACTGTGAAAAACATTGTCTCGATATGAAAATCACCCTTGGCCAACAATGGTCATAGTTGGTCCAACGTCGCATTGTGAAAAAAATTGTCTGGATGTATAAATCAATTCCTTTGGTTTATAATTTTTTGGGTAATGGTTTTCCCTTCGGTTCACCAATTCCTTTGGTTTATAATATTAAACCCTTAGCTTTATTACATCATTTGGTTTATAATATGAATAATCGATCAATGTCATCCATGATCAAACATCACATTATGACAAATATTGTCTCAATATGAAAATCACCCATGGTCAACCATGGTAATAATTTGTCCAACGTTGCATTGCTACAAAAATTGTCTCAATGTTTAAAGCAATTCCCTTGGGTTCACCAATTCCTTTGGTTTATAGTATTAAACCCTTGGGTTTATTAGTTCTTTTGGTTTATAATATGAATAATTGACCAATGTCATCCATGATCAAATGTCACATTCTGACAAATATTGTCTCAATATGAAAATCACCCATGGCCAACCATGGTCATAGTTGGTGCAACGTCGCATTGTGACAACAATTGTCTCAATGTTTAAATCAATTCCCTTCGGTTCAAAAATTCATTTGGTTTATAATTTGTTTCGTAATGGTTTTCCTTTGTGTTCGCCAATTCCTTTGGTTTATAATATTAAACCTTTGGGTTTATTAGTTCTTTTGGTTTATAATATGAATAATCGATCAATGTCATCCATGATCAAATGTCGAATTTTGATAAATCTTGTCTCAATATGAAAATCACCCATGGACAACCATGGTCATAGTTGATCCAACGTCACATTTTGAAACAATTGTCTCAATGTTTAAATCAATTCCCATGCGTTCAGCAATTCCTTTGGTTTATAATATTAAACACTTGGGTTTATTAATTATTCTGGTTTATAATATCAATAATCGATCAATGTCATCCATGATCAAATGTCACATGCCAACGAATATTGTCTCAATATGAAAATCACCCATGGCCAACCATGGTCATAGTTGATCGAACATCACATTATGACAAAAATTGTCTCAATGTTTAAATCTATTCCCTTGGGTTCATCGATTCCTTTGGTTTATAATATTAAACCCTTTCGTTTATTGCTTCTTTTCGTCTATAATATGAATAATCAAATAATGTCATCCATGATCAAATGTCACATTTTGACAAATATTGTCTCAATATGAAAATCACCCCTGGCCAACCATGGTCATAGTTGGTCCTACGTCGCATTGTGACAACAATTTTATCAATTGTTAAATCAATTCCCCTGGGTTCACCAATTCCTTTGGTTTATAATTTTTTGGGTAATGGTATTCCCTTTGGTTCACCAATTCCTCTGGTTTATAATATTAAACCCTTATTTTTGTTACTTATTTTGGTTTATAATATGAATAATCGATCAATGTCATCCATGATCAAATGTCATATACTAACAAACCATGTCTCAATATGAAAATCACCCAGGGCCAACCATGGTCATAGTTGGTCCAACATCGCATTGTGACAACAACTGTCTTAATTTTTAAATCAATTCCCTTGGGTTCACCAATTCCTTTGGTTTATAATATTAAACCCTTGGGTTTATTAGTTCTTTTCCTTTATAATATGAATAATCGATCAATGTCATCCATGATAAAATGTTGCATTCTGACAAATCTTATCTCATTATGAAAATTAGCCATGACCAGCCATGGTCATAGTTCGTCCAGCGTCGCATTGTGACAACAATTGTCTCAATGTTTAAATCTATTCCCTTCGGTTCACCAATTCCTTTTGTTTACAATAGTAAACCCTTGGGTTTATTAGTTCTTTTGGTTTTTAATATGAATAATCGATCAATGTCATTCATGATCAAATGTCACATTCCGACAAATATTGTCTAAATATGAAATTCACCCATGGCCAACCATGGTTATAGTTGGTCTAATGTCGCATTGTGACAACAATTGTCTCAATGTTTAAATCAATTCCCTTCAATTCACTAATTCCTTTGGTTTATAATTTGTTGGGTAATGGTTTTCCCTTGGCTTCACCAATTCCTTTGGTTTATAATATTAAACCCTTGGGTTTATTAGTCCTTTTGGTTTATAATATGCATAATCAATCCATGTTATCCATGATCAAATGTCACATTCTCACAAATCTTGTTTCAATATGAAAATCACCTATGGCAAACCATGGTCATAGATGGTCCAACGTCGCATGGTGACAACAATTGTCTCAATGTTTAAATCAATTCCCTTGGGTTCGCCAATTCCTTTGGCTTATAATATTAAACCCTTGGGTTTATTAATTCTTTCAGTATATAATATCAATAATCGATCAATGTCATGCATGGTAAAATGTCACATGCTGACAAATATTGTCTCAATATGAAAATCACCGATGGGCAACCATGGTCATAGTTGGGCGAACGTCGCATTGTGACAAAAAATTTCTCAACGTTTAAATCAATTCCCTTGTGTTCACCGATTCCTTTGGTTTATAATTTGTTGGGTAATGATTTTCCCTTGGGTTCACCAATTTCTTTGGTTTATAATATTAAACCCTTGGGTTTATTAGTTCTTTTCCTTTATAATATGAATAATCGATCAATGTCATCCATGCTAAAATTTCGCATTCTGACAAATCTTATCTCATTATGAGAATCAGCCATGGCCAACCATGGTCATAGTTGGTCCAACGTCGCATTGTGACAACAATTGTCTCATTGTTTAAATCAATTCCCTTCGGTTCACCAATTCCTTTTGTTTATAATATTAAACCCTTCGGTTTATTAGTTCTTTTGGTTTATAATATGAATAATTGATGAATGTCATCCATGATCAAATGTCACATTCTTACAAATATTGTCTCAATATGAAATTCACCCATGGCCAACCATGGTTATAGTTGGTCCAACGTCACATTGTGACAACAATTGTATCAATGTTTAAATCAATTCCCTTCGGTTCACTAATTCCTTCGGTTTATAATTTGTTGGGTAATGGTTTTCCCAGGGGTTCACCAATTCCTTTGGTTTATAATATTAAACCCTTGGGTTTATTAGTTCTTTTGGTTTATAATATACATAATCAATCAATCTCATCCATGATCAAATGTCGCATTCTGAAATGTCTTGTTTCAATATGAAAATCACGCATGGCAAACCATGGTCATAGTTGGTCCAACGTTGCATTGTGACAATAATTGTCTCAATGTTTAAATCAATTCCCTTGGATTCACCAACTCCTTTGGTTTATAATATTAAACCCTTGGGTTTATTAATTCTTTCAGTTTATAATATCATTAATCAATCAATGTCATCCATGATCAAATGTCACATGCTGACAAATATTGTCTCAATATGAAAATAACCCATGGGCAACCATGGTCATAGTTGGTACAACAACGCATTATGACAAAAATTTTCTCAATCTTTAAATCAATTCCCTTGTGTTCACCGATTCCTTTGGTTTATAATTTGTTGGGTAATGGTTTTCCCTTGCGTTGACCAATTCCTTTGGTTTATAATATTAAATTGTTGGGTTTATTACCTCTTTTGGATTATAATATCAATAATCGATCAATGTCATCCATGATCAAATATCACATTCTGACAAACATTGTGTCAATATGAAAATCACCCATGGCCAACCATGGTCATAGTTGGTCCAACGTCGCCTTGTGAAAATAATTGTCTCAATGCTTAAATCAATTCCCTTGGGTTCACCAATTCCTTTGGTTTATAATGTGTTGGGTAACGGTTTTCCCTTGGGTTAACAAATTCCTTTGGTTTATAATATTAAACCCTTGGTTTTATTAGTTCTTTTGGTTTATAATATGAATAATCGATCAATGTCATCCATGATAAAATTTCGCATTCTAACAAATCTTGTCTCAATATGAAATTCACCCATGGCCAACCATGGTCATAGTTGGTCCAACATCACATTATGAAAACAATTTTCTCAATGTTTAAATCAATTCCATTGGGTTCACCAATTCCTTTGGTTTATAATATTAAACCCTTGCGTTTACTACTTGTTTTGGTTTATAATATGAATAATCGATCAATGTCAGCCATGATCAAATGTCACATTATGACAAATATTGTCTCAATATGGAATTCACCCATGGCCAACCATGGTCATAGTTGGTCCAACGTTGCATTGTGACAATAATTGTCTCAATGTTTAAATGAATTCGCTTGGGTACACCAGTTTGTTTGGTTTACAATATTAAACCCTTGGGTTTATTAGTTCTTTTGGTTTATAATATTACTAACCCTTGGGTTAATTATTAATTTTTATTGATTTTTTCAAGTTGAGTATTTTTCTAATAATTTTATTGATCCTTCGCCTTATTGGTCCCTTAGGCTATTATTATTTTTCCCTTGGGTTCACCAATTCCTTTGGTTTATAATATTAAACCCTTTGGTCATAGTTGGTCCAACGTCTCATTGTGACAACAATTGTGTCAAAGTTTAAATCAATTCCCTTGGGTTCACCAATTCATTTGGTTTATAATTTGTTTCATAATGGTTTTCCCTTGGGTTCACCAATTACTTTGGTTTATAATATTAAACCCTTGTATTTATTAGTTCTTTTGGTTTATAATATGAATAATCGATCAATGTCATCCATGGTAAAATGTCACATTCTGAAAAACATCTTCTCAATATGAAAATCACCCATGGCCAGCCATGGTCATAGTTGGTCCAACGTCACATTGTGACAACAATTGTCTCAATGTTGAAATCGATTCCCTTTGGTTTACCAATTCCTTTGGTTTAAAATTTGTTGGGTAATGGTTTTCCCTTGGGTTCACCAATTCCTTCAGTTTATAATATTAACCCCTTGGGTTTATTAGTTCTTTTGGTTTATAATATGAATAATCGATCAATGTCATCCATGATCAAATGTTGCATTCTAACAAATCTTCTCTCAATATGAAAACCACCCATGGCCAACCATGGTCACAGTTGCTCCAACGTCACATTGTGACAACAATTGTCTCAATGCTTAAATCAATTCCCTTGGGTTTACCAATTCCTTTGGTTTATAATATTAAACCCTTGGGTTTATTAGTTCTTTTGGTTTATAATATGAATAATCGATCAATGGCATCCATGACCAAATGTCACATTCTGAGAAACATTGTCTCAATATGAAATTCAACCATGGCCAACCATGGTCATAGTTGGTCCAATGTCGCATTGTGACAAAGATTGTCTCAATGTTAAAATCAGTTCCCTTGGGCTCACCAATTCCTTTGGTTTATAATATTAAACCCTTGGGTTTATTAGTTATTTTGGTTTAAAATATTACGAACCCTTTGGTTAATTATTAGTGCTTATTAATTTCTTCAACTTGAGTATTTTTTTTAATAATTTTATTGATCCTTCGCCTTATTGGTCCCTTAGGTTGTTAATATTTTTCCCTTGGGTTCACCAATTCCTATGGTTTATAGTATTAAACCCTTGGTTTTCTTAGTTCTTTTGGTTTATAATATGAATAATCGATCAATGTCATCCATGATCAAATGTCACATGCCGACAAATATTACCTCAATATGAAAATCACCCTTGTCCAGCCATGGTCATAGTTGGTCCAACGTCGCATTGTGACAAAAATTGTGTGAATGTTTAAATCAATTCCCTTGGGTTCAACAATTCCTTTGGTTTATAATTTGTTGGGTAATGGTTTTCCCTTGGGTTCACCAATCCCTTTGGTTTATAATATGAATAATCGATCAATGTCATCCATGATCAAATGTCGCATTCTACCAAATATTGTCTCAATATGAAAATCACCCATGGTCAACCATGGTCATAGTTGGTCCAACGTTGCATTGTTACAACAATTGTCTCAATGTTTAAAGCAATTCCCTTTGGTTCACCAATTCCTTTGGTTCATAATATTAAACCCTTCGGTTTACTAGCTCTTTTGGTTTATAATATGAATAATCGATCAATGTCATCCATGATAAAATGTCACATTCTGACAAATATTGTCTCAATATGAAAATCACCCATCTCCAGACATGGTCATAGTTGGTGTGATGTCGCATTGTGACAACAATTGTGTCTAAATCAATTCCCTTGGGTTCACAAATTCATTTGGTTTATAATTTGTTTCGTAATGGTTTTCCCTTGGTTTTCCCTTGGGTTCACCAATGAATAATCGATCAATTTCATCCATGATCAAATATCACATGCTAACAAATATTGTCTCAATATGAAAATCACCCATGGCCAACCATGGTCATAGTTGGTCGAACATCACATTATGACAACAATTTTCTCAATGTTTAAATCTATTCCCTTGGGTTCATCGATTCCTTTGGTTTATAATTTGTTGGGTGATGGTTCTACCTTGTGTACACCAGTTACTTTGGTTTATAATATTAAACCCTTTCGTTTATTACTTCTTTTTGTTTATCATATGAACAATCAATTAACGTCATTCATTGTAAAATGTCGCATTCTGAAAAATATTGTCTCAATATGAAAATCACGCATGGCCAACCATGGTCATAGTTGGTCCTATGTCGCATTGTGACAACAATTTTCTCAATGTTTAAATCAATTCCCTTGGGTTCACCAATTCCTTTGGTTTATAATTTTTTGGGCAATGGTTTTCCCTTCGGTTCACCAATTCCTATACCTTATAATATTAAACCCTTGCATTTATTACTTCTTTTGGTTTATAATATGAATAATCGATCAATGCAATCCATGATCAAATGTGACATTCTCACAAACATTGTCTCAATATGAAAAGCAACCATGGCCAACCATGGTCATAGTTGGTCCAACGTCGCATTGTGACAACAATTGTCTTAATGTTTAAATCAATTCCCTTGGCTTCACCAATTCCTTTGGTTTATAATTTTTTGGGTAATGGTTTTCCCTTGGGTTCAACAAATCCTTTGGTTTAAAATATAAAACCCTTGTGCTTATTAGTTATTTTCCTTTATAATATGAATAATCGATCAATGTCATCCATGATCAAATGTCACATTCTGAGAAATATTGTCTGAATATGAAATTCACCCATGGCCAACCATGGTTATAGTTGGTCCAACGTCACATTGTGACAAAAATTGTCTCAATGTTTAAATCAATTCCCTTCGGTTCATTAATTCCTTCGATTTATAATTTTTTGGGTAATGGTTTTCCCATGGGTTTACCAATTCCTTTGGTTTATAATATCAAACCCTTGGGTTTATTAGTTATTTTGGTTTATAATATGCATAATTGATCAATGTCATCCATGATCAAATGTCACATTCTGAAAAATCTTGTTTCAATATGAAAATAACCCATGTCAAACCATGGTAATAGTTGGTCCAACGTTGCATTGTGACAACAGTTGTCTCAATGTTTAAATCAATTCCCTTGGGTTCACCAATTCCTTTGGTTTATAATATTAAACCCTTGGGTTTATTAATTCTTTCAGTTTATAATATCAATAATCGATCAATGTTATCCATGGTCAAATGTCAGATGCTGACAAATATTGTCTCAATATGAGAATCACCCATGGGCAACCATGGTCATAGTTGGTCGAATGTCGCATTGTGAAAAAAAATTTCTCAATGTTTAAGTCAATTCCCTCGGGTTCACCAATTCCTTTGGTTTATAATTTTTTAGGTAATGGTTTTCCCTTGGGTTCACCAAATCCTTTGGTTTATAATATTAAACCCTTGGGTTTATTAGTTCTTTTCCTTTATAATATGAATAATCGATCAATGTCATGCATGATAAAATGTTGCATTCTGACAAATCTTATCTCACTATGAAAATCAGCCATGGCCAACCATGGTGATAGTTGGTCCAATGTCGCATTGTGACACAATTGTCTCAATGTTTAAATCAATTCCCTTCGGTTCACCAATTCCTTTTGTTTATAATATTAAACCCTTGGGTTTATCAGTTCTTTTGGTTTATAATATGAATAATCGATCAATGTCATCCATGATCAAATGTCACATTCTGACAAATATTGTCTCAATATGAAAATCACCCATGGCCAACCATGGTTATAGTTGGTCCAACGTCGCATTGTCATAACAATAGCCTCAATGTTTAAATCAATTCAATTTGGTTCATGAATTCCTTCGGTTTACAATTCGTTGGGTAATGGTTTTCCCTTGGGTTCACCAATTCTTTTAGTTTATAATATTAAACCCTTGGGTTTATTAGTTCTTTTGGTTTATAATATGCATAATCGATCAATGTTATCCATGATCAAATGTCACATTCTAAAAAATGTTGTTTGAATATGAAAATCACCCATTGCAAACCATGGTCATAGTTGGCCCAACGTCGAATTGTGACAAAATTTGTCTTAATGCTTAAATCAATTCCCTTGGGTTCACCAATTCCTCTGGTTTATAATATTAAACCCTTGGGATCATTAATTATTTCGGTTTATAATATCAATAATTGATCAAATTTCATTCATGCTCAAATGTCACATGCTGACAAATATTGTCTAAATATGAAAATCACACATGGGCAACCATGGTCATAGTTGGTCGAACGTTGCATTGTGACAACAATTTTCTCAATGTGTAAATCAATTCCCTTGTGTTGACCGATTCCTTTGGTTTACAATTTGTTGGGTAATGGTTTTCCCTTTGGTTCACCAATTCCTTTGGTTTATAATATTAAACCATTGGGTTTATTACGTCTTTTCGTTTATAATATCAATAATCGATCAATGTCATCCATGATCAAATGTCGTATTATTACAAACATTGTCTCAATACGAAAACCACCCATGGCCAACCATGGTAATAGTTGGTCCAACGTCGCCTTCTGGCAATAATTGTCTCAATGTTTAAATCAATTCCCTTGGGTTAACCAATTCCTTTGGTTTATAATATGAATAATCGATCAATGTCATCCATGATCAAATGTCACATTCTTATAAATCTTGTCTCAATATGAAAATCACCAATGACCAACCATGGTCATAGTTGGTCCAACGTCGCCTTGTGACAATAATTGTCTCAATGCTTAAATCAATTCCCTTGTGTTCACCAATTCCTTTGGTTTATAATATTAAACCCTTGGGTTTATTAGTTCTTTTGGTTTATAATATGAATAATAGATCAATGTCATCCATGATCAAATGTCACATTCTAACAAATATTGTCTCAATATGAAATTCACCCATGGCCAACCATGGTCATAGTTGGTCCAACGTTGCATTGTGATAACAAATTTTTCAATGTTTAAATCAATTCCCTTGGGTTCACGAACTCCTTTGGTTTATAATATTAAACACTTGGGTTTATTAGTTATTTTGGTTTATAATATGAATAATCGATCAATTTCATCCATGATCGAATGTCACATGCTGAAAAATATTATCTCAATATGAAAATTACCCATGGCCAACCATGGTCATAGTTGGTAGAACGTCACATTGCGACAACAATTGTTTGAATGTTTAAATCAATTCACTTGGGTTCACCGATTCCTTTGGTTTATAATTTTTTGGGTGATGGTTTTCCCTTGCATTCACCAATTCCTTTGGTTTATATTATTAAACCCTTGCGTTTATTACTTCTTTTGGTTTATAATATGAATAATCGATCAATGTCATCCATGATCAAATGTCACATTCTGAAAAATCTAGTTTCAATATGAAAATCACCCATGACCAACCATGGTCATGGTTGATCCAACGTCGCATTGTGACAACAATTGTCTCAATGTTTAAATAAATTCCCTTGGGTTCACCAATTTGTTTGTGTTATAATATTAAACCCTTGGGTTTATTACTTATTTTGGTTTATGATATGAATAATCAATCAATGTCATCCATGATCAAATGTCACATTCTGACAAGCATTGTCTCAATATTAAAATCACCCATGGCCAACCATGGTCATAGTAGGCGCAACGTCGCATTGTGAACAAAATTTTTCTAAATGTTTAAATACATTCCCTTGGGTTCACTAATTCCTTTTGTTTATAATTTGTTGGGTAATGGTTTTCCCTTGGGTTCACCAATTCCATTGGTTTATAATATTAAACCCTTGGGTTTATTAGTTCATTTGGTTAATAATATGAATAATCGATCAATGCAATCCATGATCAAATGTCGCATTCTAACAACTATTGTCTCAATATGAAAATCACCCATGGTAAACCGTGGTCGTAGTTGGTCCAACGTTCCATTGTGACAACAATTGTCTCAATGTTTAAAGCAATTACCTTGGGTTCACCAATTCCTTTGGTTTATAATATTAAACCCTTGGGTTTATTATTTCTTTTGGTCTATAATATGAATAATCGATCAATGTCAGCCATGATAAAATGTCAAATTCTGTCAAATATTGTCTCAATATAAAAATCACCCATGGCCAACCATGGTCATAGTTGGTTCAATGTTGCATTGTGACAACAATTTTCTGAATGTTTAAATCAATTCCCTTCGGTTCACTAATTCCTTTCATTTATAATTTGTTGGGTATGGCTTTCCCTTTGGTTCAACAATTCCTTTGGTTAATAATATTGATCCCTTGGGTTTATTTGTTCCTTTGGTTTCTAATATGAATAATCGATCAATGTCATCCATGATCAAATGTTGCATTCTGACAAATCTTGTCTCAATATGAAAATCGCCCATGGCCAACCATGGTCATAGTTGATCCAATGTCGCATTGTGCAAGAATTGTCTCAATGTTTAAATCAATTCCCTTGGGTTCACCAATTCCTTTGGTTTATAATATTAAACACTTGGGTTTATTAGTTCTTTTGGTTTATAATATCAATAATCGATCATTGTCATCCATGTTCAAATGTCACATGCTAACAAATATTGTCTCAATATTAAAATCACCCATGGCCAACCATGGTCATAGTTGGTCGAACGTCACATTATGACAACAAATGTCTCAATGTTCAAATCAATTCCCTTGGATTCACCGATTCCTTTGGTTTATAATTTGCTGGGTGATGGTTTTCCCTTGCTTTCAATAATTCCTTTGGTTTATAATATTAAACGCTTGCATTTATTACTTCTTTTGGTTTATAATATGAATAATCAATTAATGTCATCAATGATCAAATGTCACATTCTCAAAAACATTGTCTCAATATGAAAATCACCCATGGCCAACCATGGTGATAGTTGGTCCTACGTCGCATTGTGACAACAATTGTCTCAATGTTTAAATCAATTCCCCTGGGTTTAGCAATTCCTTTGGTTTATAATTTTTTGGGTAATGGTTTTCCCTTGGGTTCACCAATTCGTTTGGTTTATCATATTAAACCCTTGCGTTTATTACTTATTTTGGTTTATAATATGAATAATCGATCAATGTCATCCATGATCAAATGTCACATTCTCACAAACATTGTCTCAATATGAAAATCACCCATGGCCAACCATGGTCATAGTTGGTGCGACGTCGCATTGTGACAACAATTGTGTCAATGTTTAAATCAATTCACTTGGGTTCCCAAATTCATTTGGTTTATAATTTGTTTCATAATGGTTTTCCCTTGGGTTCACCAATTCCTTTGGTTTATAATATTAAACCCTTGGGTTTATTAGTTCTTTTGGTTTATAATATGAATAATCGATCAATGTCATCCATGATCAAATGTCGCATTCTGATAAACCTTGTCTCAATATGAAAATCACCCATGGCCAACCATGGTCATAGTTGATCCAACGTCGCATTGTGAAACAATTGTCTCAATGTTTAAATCAATTCCCTTGGGTTAACCAATTCCTTTGGTTTATAATATTAAACACTTGGGTTTATTTGTTTTTTTCGCTTATAATATCAATAATCGATCAATTTAATCCATGATCAAATGTCACATGCTAACAAATATTGTCTCAATATGAAAATCACCCATGGCCAACCATGGTCATAGTTGGTCGAACATCACATTATGACGACAATTTTCTCAATGTTTAAATGTATTCCCTTGGGTTGATCGATTCCTTTCGTTTATAATTTGTTGGGTGATGGTTCTCCCTTGTGTTCACCAATTCTTTTGGTTTATAATATTAAACCCTTTCGTTTATTACTTCTTTTCGTTTATCATATGAATAATCAATTAATGTCATCCATAATCAAATGTCACATTCTGACAAATATTTTCTCAATATGAAAATCACCCATGGCTAACCATGGTCATAGTTGGTCCTATGCCGCATTATGACAACAATTTTCTCAATGTTTAAATCAGTTCCCTTGGGTTCAACAATTCCTTTGGTTTATAATATTAAACCCTTGGGTTTATTAATTCTTTCAATTTATAATATCAATAATCGATCAATGTCATCCATGGTCAAATGTCAGATGCTGACAAATATTGTCTCAATATGAGAATCACCCATGGGCAACCATGGTCATAGTTGGTCGAATGTCGCATTGTGAAAAAAAAATTCTCAATGTTTAAGTCAATTCCCTTGGGTTCACCAATTCCTTTGGTTTATAATTTTTTAGGTAATGGTTTTCCCTTGGGTTCACCAAATCCTTTGGTTTATAATATTAAACCCTTGGGTTTATTAGTTCTTTTCCTTTATAATATGAATAATCGATCAATGTCATCCATGATAAAATGTCGCATTCTGACAAATCTTATCTCATTATCAAAATCAGCCATGGCCAACCATGGTCATAGTTGGTCCAACGTCGCAATGTGACACAATTGTCTCAATGTTTAAATCAATTCCCTTCGGTTCACGAATTCCTTTTTTTTATAATATTTAACCCTTGGGTTTATTAGCTCTTTTGGTTTATAATATGGATAATCGATCAATGTCATCCATGATCAAATGTCACATTCTGACAAATATTGTCTCAATATGAAATTCACCCATGGCCAACCATGGTTATAGTTGGTCCAACGTTGCATTGCGACAATAATTGTCTCAATGTTTAAATCAATTCAATTTGGTTCACTAATTCCTTTCGTTTATAAGTTGTTGGGTAATGGTTTTCCCTTGGGTTCACCAATTCCTTTGGTTTATAATATTAAACCCTTCGGTTTATTAGTTCTTTTGGTTTATAATGTGCATAATCGATCAATGTTATCCATGATCAAATTTCGCATTCTAAAAAATCTTGTTTAAATATGAAAATCACCCATTGCAAACCATGGTCATAGTTGGCCCAACGTCGCATTGTTACAAAATTTGTCTCAATGCTTAAATCAATTCCCTTGGCTTCACCAATAGCTTTGGTTTATAATATTAAACCCTTGGGTTTATTAATTATTTCGGTTTATAATATCAATAATTGATCAAATGTCATTTATGCTCAAATGTCACATGCTGACAAATATTGTCTAAATATGAAAATCACCCATGGGCAACCATGGTCATAGTTGGTCGAACGTCGCATTGTGACAACAATTTTCTCAATGTTTAAATCAATTCCCTTATGTTCACCGATTCCTTTGGTTTATAATTTGTTGGGTAATGGTTTTCCCTTGGGTTCACCAATTCCTTTGGTTTATAATATTAAACCATTGGGTTTATTACCTCTTTTGGTTTATAATATCAATAATCGATCAATGTCATCATTGATAAAATGTCGCATTATGACAAACATTGTCTCAATATGAAAACCACCCATGGCCAACAATCGTAATAGTTGGTCCAACGTCGCCTTGTGGCAATAATTGTCTCAATGTTTAAATCAATTCCCTTGGGTTAACCAATTCCTTTGGTTTATAATTTGTTGGGTAATGGTTTACCCTTGGGTTAACCAATTCCTTTGGTTTATAATATGAATAATCAATCAATGTCATCCATTATCAAATATCGCATTCTTATAAATCTTGTCTCAATATGAAAATCACCAATGGCCAACCATGGTTACAGTTGGTCCAACGTCGCCTTGTGACGATAATTGTATCAATGCTTAAATCGATTCCCTTGGGTTCACCAATTCCTTTGGTTTATAATATGAATAATAGATCAATGTCAGCCATGTTCAAATGTCACATTCTGACAAATATTGTCTCAACATGAAATTCACCCATGGCCAACCATGGTCATAGTTGGTCCAACGTCGCATTGTGAGAACAATTTTTTCAATGTTTAAATCAATTCCCTTGGGTTCACGAACTCCTTTGGTTTATAATATTAAACGCTTGGGTTTATTAGTTCTTTTGGTTTATAATATGAATAAGCGATCAATGTCATCCATCAATCAAATGTCACATGCTGAAAAACATTATCTCAATATGAAAATCACCCATGGCCAACCATGGTCATAGTTGGTAGAACGTCACATTGTGACAACAATTGTTTGAATGTTTAAGTCAATTCGCTTGGGTTCACCGATTCCTTTGGTTTATAATTTGTTGGGTGATGGTTTTCCCTTGAATTCACCAATTCCTTTGGTTTATAATATTAAACCCTTCCATTTATTACTTCTTTTGGTTTATAATATGAATAATCGATCAATGTCATCCATGATCAAATGTCACATTCTGAAAAATCTAGTTTCAATATGAAAATCACCCATGGCCAACCATGGTCATGGTTGGTCCAACGCCGCATTGTGACAAGAATTGTCTCAATGTTTAAATAAATTCCCTTGGGTTCACCAATTTGTTTGTTTTATAATATTAAACCCTTGGGTTTATTACTTATTTTGGTTTATGATATGAACAATTGATCAATGTCATCCATGATCAAATGTCACATTCTGACAAACATTGTCTCAATATTAAAATCACCCATGGCCAAACATGGTCATAGTAGGCGCAACGTCGCATTGTGAACAAAATTTTTCTAAATGTTTAAATAAATTCCCTTGGGTTCACCAATTTCCCGGGTTTATAATTTGTTGGGTAATGGTTTTCCCTTGGGTTCACCAATTCCTTTGGTTTATAATATTAAACCCTTGGGTTTATTAGTTCATTTGGTTAATAATATGAATAATTGATCATTTTCATCCCTGATCAAATGTCGCATTCTAAGAAATATTGTCTCAATATGAAAATCACCCATGGTCAACCGTGCTCATAGTTGGTCCAACGTTGCATTGTGACAACAATTGTCTCAATGTTTAAAGAAATTGCCTTGGGTTCACCAATTCCTTTGGTTTATAGTATTAAACCCTTGGGTTTATTAGTTCTTTTGGTTTATAATATGAATAATCGATCAATGTCAGCCATGATCAAATGTCACATTCTGAAAAATATTGTCTCAATATGAAAATCACCCATGGCCAACCGTGGTCATATTTTGTCCAATGTCACATTGTGACAACAATTGTCTGAATGTTTAGATCAATTCCCTTCGGTTCACCAATTCATTTCGTTTATAATTTGTTGGGTAATGGCTTTCCCTTTGGTTCAACAATTCCTTTGGTTAATAATACTGATCCCTTGGGTTTATCTGTTCCTTTGGTTTATAATATGAATAATCTATCAATGTCATCCATGATCAAATGTTGAATTATGAAAAATCTTGTCTCAATATGAAAATCACCCATGGCCAACCATGGTCATAGTTGATCCAACGTCGCATTGTGACAAGAATTGTCTCAATGTTTAAATCAATTCCCTTGGGTTCACCAATTCCTTTGGTTTATAATATTAAACACTTGGGTTTATTAGTTCTTTTGGTTTTTAATATCAATAAGTGATCATTGTCATCCATGTTCAAATGTCACATGATAACAAATATTGTCTCAATATGAAAATCACCCATGGCCAACCATGGTCATAGTTGGTCGAACGTCACATTATGACAACAATTGTCTCAATGTTCAAATCAATTCCCTTGGATTCACTGATTCCTTTGGTTTATAATTTGCTGGGTGATGGTTTTCCCTTGCTTTCAATAATTCCTTTTGTTTATAATATTAAACGATTGCATTTATTACTTCTTTTGGTTTATAATATGAATAATCAATTAATGTCATCCATGATCAAATGTCACATTCTAAAAAACATTGTCTCAATATGAAAATCACCCATGGCCAACCATGGTGATAGTTGGTCCTACGTTGCATTGTGACAACAATTGTCTCAATGTTTAAATCAATTCCCTTGGGTTCACCAATTCCTTTGATTTATAATTTTTTGGGTAATGGTTATCCCTTGGGTTCACCAATTCATTTGGTTTATAATATTAAACCCTTGCATTTATTACATCTTTTGGTTTATAATATGAATAATCGATCAATGTCATCCCTGATCAAATGTCACATTCTGACAAACACTGTCGCAATATGAAAATCACCCATGGCCAACCATGGTCATAGTTGGTCCAACGTCGCATTGTGACAACAATTGTCTTAATGTTTAAAGCAATTCCCTTGGGTTCACCAATTCCTTTGGTTTATAATTTGCTGGGTAATGGTTTTCCCTTGCGTTCACCAAATCCTTTGGTTTATAATATTAAACCCATGGGTTTATTAGTTCTTTTCGTTTATAATATGAATAATCGACTAATGCCATCCATGATCAAATGTCGCATTCTGAGAAATGTTATCTCATTATGAAAATCAGCCATGGCCAACCATGGTCATAGTTGGTCCAACGTTGCATTGTGACAAAAATTTTCTCCAAGTTTAAATCAATTCCCTTGGGTTCACCAATTCGTTTGGTTTATAATATTAAACCCTTGGATTTCTTACTTATTTTGGTTTATAATATGAATAATCGATCAATTTCATCCATGATCAAATGTCACATTGTGAAAAACATTGTCTCAATATCAAAATCACCCTTGGCCAACCATGGTCATAGTTGGTCCAACATCGCATTGTGACAAAAATTGTCTGGATGTATAAATAAATTCCCTTGGGTTCACCAATTCCTTTGGTTTATAATTTGTTGGCTAATGGTTTTACCTTGGTTTCATGAATTCATTTGGTTTATAATATTAAACCCTTGGGTTTATTAGTTCATTTGGTTTATAATATGAATAATCGATCAATGTCATCCATGATCAAATGTCACATTCTTACAAATATTCTCTCAGTATGAAATTCACCCATGGCCAACCACGGTTATAGTTGGCCCAACGTCACATTGTGACAAAAATTGTCTCAATGTTTAAATTAATTCCCTTCGGTTCACTAATTCCTTTGGTTTATAACTTACTGGGTAATGGTTTTCCCTTGGGTTCACCAATTCCTTTGGTTTACAATATTAATCCCTTGGGTTTATTAGTTCTTTTGGTTTATAATATGCATAATCGATAAATTTCATCCATGATAACATGTCGCATGCTCAAAAATCTTGTTTCATAATGAAAATTAGATATGGAAAACAATGGTCATTGTTGGTCCAATGTCGCATTGTGACAACAATTGTCTCAATGTTTAAATCAATTCCCTTGGGTTCACCAAATCCTTTGGTTTATAATATTAAACCCTTGGTTTTATTAATTATTTCAGTTTATAATATCATTAATCGATCAATGTCATGCATGATCAAATGTCACATGCTGCCAAATATTGTCTCAATATGAAATCAACCATGGGCAACCATGGTCATAGTCGGTAGAACGTCGCATTGTGACAAAAATTTTCTCATTGTTTAAATCTATTCCCTTGTGTTCACCGATTCCTTTGCTTTATAATTTTTTGGGTCATGGTTTTCCCTTGGGTTCACCAATTCCTTTGGTTTATAATATTAAACCATTGGGTTTATTACCTGTTTTGGTTTATAATATCAATAATCGATCAATGTCATCCATGATCAAATATCACATTCTGACAAACATTTTGTCAATATGAAAATCACCCATGGCCAACCATGGTCATAGTTGGTCCAACATCGCCTTGTGACAATAATTGTCTCAATGTTTAAATCAATTCCCTTTGGTTAACCAATTCCTTTGGTTTATAATATTAAACCCTTGGGTTTATTAGTTCTTTTGGCTTATAATATGAATAATCGATTAATTTCGTCCATGATCAAATGTCGCATTCTGACAAATCTTGTCTCAATATGAAAATAACCCGTGGCCAACCATGGGCATAGTTGGTCCAACGTCACATTACGAAAACAATTGTCTCAATGTTTAAATCAATTCCCTTGGGTTCACAAATTCCTTTGGTTTATAATATTAAACCCTTGGGTTTATTAGTTCTTTTGGTTTATAATATGAATAATCGATCAATGTCAGCCATGATTACATGTCACATTCAGACAAATATTGTCTCAATATGAAATTCACCCATGGCCAACCATGGTCATAGCTGATCCAGCGTTGCATTGTGACAAAAATTGTCCCAATGTTTAAATGAATTCCGTTGGGTTCACAAATTCGTTTGGTTTATAATATTAAACCCTTGCGTTTATTAGTTCTTTTGGTTTATAATGTTATGAACCCTTGGGTTAATTATTAATTTTTATGGATTTCTTCAACTTGAGTATTTTTCTAATAATTTTATTGATCCTTCGCCTTATTGGTCCCTTAGGTTATTAATATTTTTCCCTTGGGTTCACCAATTCCTTTGGTTTATAATATTAAACCCTTGGGTCATATTTGGTCCAACGTCTCATTTTGACAACAATTGTCTCAAAGTTTAAATCAATTCCCTTGCGTTCACCAATTCATTTTGTTCATAATTTGTTTCGTAATGGTTTTCCCTTGGGTTCACCAATTCCTTTGGTTTATAATATTAAACCCTTGTGTTTATTAGTTCTTTTGGTTTATAATATGAATAATCGATCAATTTCATCCATGGTAAAATGTCGCATTCTGACAAACATTGTCTCAATATGAAAATCACCCATGGCTAGCCATGGTCATAGTTGGTCCAATGTCACATTGTGACAACAATTGTCTCAATGTCTAAATCAATTCCCTTGGGTTCACAAATTCCTTTGGTTTATAATTTTTTGGGTAATGGTTTTCCCTTGGGTTCACCAATTCCTTCGGTTTATAATATTAAACCCTTGGGTTTATTAGTTCTTTTGTTTTATAATATGAATAATCGATCAATGTCATCGATGATCAAATGTCGCATTATAACAAATCTTGTCTCAATATGAAAACCACCCATGGCCAACCATGGTCATAGTTGCTCCAACGTCACATTGTGATCACAATTGTCTCAATGTTTAAATCAATTACCTTAGGTTTACCAATTCCTTTGGTTTATAATATTAAACCCTTGGGTTTATTAGTTCTTTCGGTTTATAATATGAATAATCGATTATTGTCATCCATGACCAAATATCACATTCTGAGAAATATTTTCTCAATATGAAATTCAGCCATGGCCAACCATGGTCATAGTTGGTCCAACGTCGCGTTGTGATAACAATTGTCTCATTGTTTAAATCAATTCCCTTAAGTTCACCAATTCCTTTGGTTTATAATATTAAACCCTTGGGCTTATTAGTTCTTTTGGTTTAAAATATTATGAACCCTTGGGTTAATTATTAGTGTTTATTAATTTTTTCAACTTGAGTATTTTTTTTAATAATTTTATTGATCCTTCGCTTATTGGTCCCTTAGGTTATTAATATTTTTCCCTTGGGTTCACCAATTCCTTTGGTTTATACTATTAAACCCTTGGTTTCATTAGTTATTTTGGTATATAATATGAATAATCGATCAATGTCATCCATGATCAAATGTCACATGCTGAAAAATATTACCTCAATATGAGATCACCCTTGTCCAACCATGGTCATAGTTGGTTCAACGTAACATTGTGACAAAAATTGTCTGAATGTTTAAATCAATTCCTTTGGGTTCATCAATTCCTTTGGTTTATAATTTGTTGGGTAATGGCTTTCCGTTGGGTTCACCAATTCCTTTGGTTTATAATATTAAACCCTTAGGTTTATTAGTTCATTTGGTTTATAATATGAATAATCGATCAATGTCATCCATGATCAAATGTCGCATTCCAACAAATATTGTCTCAATATGAAAATCACCCATGGTCAACCATGGTCATAGTTGGTCCAACGTTGCATTGTTACAGCAATTGTCTCAATGTTTAAAGCAATTCCCTTGGGTTCAGAAATTGGTTTGGCTTATAATATTAAACCCTTGGGTTTATTAGTTCTTTTGGTTTATAATATGAATAATCGATCAATGTCATCTGTGATCAAATGTCACATTCTGACAAATATTGTCTCAATATGAAAATCACCCATGGCCAGCGATGGTCATAGTTGGTGCAACGTCGCATTGTGACAACAATTGTCTCAATGTTTAAATCAATTCCCTTCGGTTCACAAATTCATTTTGTTTATAATTTGTTTCGTAATGGTTTTCCCTTTGCTTCACCAATTGCTTTGGTTTATAATATTAAACGCTTGGGTTTATTATTTCTTTTGGTTTATAATATGAATAATCGATCAATGTCATCCATGATCAAATGTCGCATTCTGATAAATCTTGTCTCAATATGAAAATCACCCATGGCCAACCATGGTCATAGTTGATCCAACATCGCATTGTGAAACAATTGTCTCAATCTTGAAATCAATTCCCTTGGGTTCACCAATTCCTTAGGTTTATAATATTAAACGCTTGGGTTTATTAGTTCTTTTGGTTTATAATATGAATAATCGATCAATGTCATCCATGATCAAATGTCACATTCTGACAAATATTGTCTCAATATGAAATTCACCCATGGCCAACCATGGTTATAGTTGGTCCAACGTCGCATTGTGACAACAATTGTCTCAATGTTTAAATCAATTCCCTTTGGTTCACTAATTCCTTTGGTTTATAATTTGTTGGGTAATTTTTTTCCCTTGGGTTCACCAATTCCTTTGGTTTATAATATTAAACCCTTGGGTTTATTAGTTCTTTTGGTTTATAATATGCATAATCGATCAATTTTATCCACGATCAAATGTCACATTCTGACAAATGTTTTTTCAATATGAAAATAACCCATTGCAAACCATGGTCATAGTTGGTCCAACGTCGCATTGTGACAACAATTCTCTCAATGTTTAAATCAATTCCTTTGGGTTCACCAATTCCTTTGGGTTATAATATTAAACCCTTGGGTTTATTAATTATTTCGGTTTATAATATCAATAATTGATCAAATGTCATCCATGATCAAATGGCACATGCTAACAAATATTGTCTAAATATGAAAAAACCCATGGGCAACCATGGTCATATTTGGTCGAACGTCGCATTCTGACGACAATTTTCTCAATGTTTAAATCAATTCCCTTGTGTTCACCGATTCCTTTGGTTTATAATTTGATGGGTAATGGTTTTCCCTTGGGTTCACCAACTCCTTTGGTTTGTAATATTAAACCATTGGGTTTATTACCTCTTTTGATTTATAATATCAATAATCGATCAATGTCATCCATGATCAAATGTCGCTTTATGACAAACATTGTCTCAATATGAAAACCACCCATGTCCAACCATGGTCATAGTTGGTGCAACGTCGCCTTGTGACAATAATTGTCTCAATGTTTAAATCAATTCCCTTTGGTTAACCAATTCCTTTGGTTTATACTTTGTTGGGTAATGGTTTTCCCTTCGGTTAACGAATTCCTTTGGTTTATAATATTAAACCCTTGGGTTTATTAGTGCTTTTTGTTTATAATATGAGTAATCGATTAATGTCATCCATGATCAAATGTCACATTTTGACAACTATTGTCTCAATATGAAAATCACCCATGGCCAAACATGGTCATAGTTGGTCGAACGTCACATTATGACAACAATTGTCTCAATGTTTAAATCAATTCCCTTAGGTTCACAAATTCCTTTGGTTTATAATATTAAACCCTTGGGTTTATTAGTTCTTTTTGTTTATAATATGAAGAATCGATCAATGTCAGCCATGATCGAATGTCACATTCTAAAAAATATTGTCTCAATATGAAATTCACCCATGGCCAACCATGGTCGTAGTTGGTCCAACGTTGCATTGTGACAACAATTGTCTCAATGTTTAAATAAATTCCCTTGTGTTCACCAATTCATTTGGTTTATAATATTAAACCCTTGGGTTTATTAGTTCCATTGGTTTATAATATTATGAACACTTGGGTTAATTATTATTTTTTATTGATTTCTTCAACTTGAGTATTTTTTTTTATAATTTTATTGATCCTTTGCCTTATTGGTCCCTTAGGTTATTAATATTTTTCCCTTGGGTTCACCAATTCCTTTGGTTTATAATATTAAACCCTTGGTTCATAGGTTGTTCAACGTCACATTGTGACAAAAATTGTCTCAAAGTTTAAATCAATTCCCTTGGGTTCACCAATTCATTTGGTTTATAATTTGTTTCGTAATGTTTTTCCCTTGACTTCACCAATTCCTTTGGTTTATAATATTAAACCCTTGGGTTTATTAGTTATTTTGGGTTATAATATGAATAATCGATCAATGCCATCCATGATCAAATGTCGCATTCTGACAAACATTGTCTCAATATGAAAATCACCCATGGCTAGCCATGGTCATAGTTGGTCCAACGTCGCATTGTGAAAACAATTGTCTCAATGCTTAAATCAATTCCCTTGGGTTCACCAATTCCTTTGGTTTATAATTTTTTGGGTAATGGTTTTCTTTTGGGTTCACCAATTCCTTTGGTTTATTATATTTAACCCTTGGGTCTATTAGTTCTTTTGGTTTATAATATGAATAATTGATCAATGTCATCCATGATCAAATGTCACATTCTGACAAATCTTGTCTCAATATGAAAACCACCCATGGCCAACCATGGTCATAGTTGCTCCAACGTCGCATTGTGACATCAAGTGTCTCAATGTTTAAATCAATTCCCTTGGGTTCACCAATTCCTGTGGTTTATAATATTAAACCCTTGGGTTTATTAATTCTTTTGGTTTATAATATGAATAATCGATCAATGTCATCCATGACCAAATGTCACATTCTGAGAAATATTGTCTCAATATGAAATTCAGCCATGGCCAACCATGGTCATAGTTGGTCCAACGTCACATTGTGATAACAATTGTCTCAATGTTTAAATCAATTCGCTTGGGTTCACCAATTCCTTTGGTTTATAATATTAAACCCTTGGGTTTATTAATTCTTTTGGTTTAAAATATTACGAACCCTTGGGTTAATTATTAGTGTTTATTAATTTCTTCAACTTGAGTATTTTTTTTAATAATTTTACTGATCCTTCGCCTCATTGGTCGCTTAGGTTATTAATATTTTTCCCTTGGGTTCACCAATTCATTTGGTTTATAATATTAAACCCTTGGGTTTATTAGTTCTTTTGGTTTATAATATGAATAATCGATCAATGTCATCCATGATCAAATGTCACATGTTGAAAAATACTGTCTCAATATGAAAATCACCCATGGCCAACCATGGTCATAGTTGGTGGAACGTCGCAGTGTGACAACAATTGTCTCAATGTTTAAATCAATTCCCTTGGGTTCACTGATTCCTTTGGTTTATAATTTGTTGGGTAATCGTTTTCCCTTGGGTTCACCAATTCCTTTGGTTTATAATATTAAATATTTTATGTTTAAAATACTGATTGTTATGGATTATTAATTTATTAGGTTTTTTAGTTTAAAATATCAATTCTTACGGTTTATTAATCTCTTGTGTTTTTAATATTTATCTCTTATGTTTATAATATTTATCCCTTGGGTTCGCCAATTCCTTTGGTTTATAATATTTGAACCTTTGGTTTATGATGACATTGGGTTTGTATTATTAATTATCCCTTGGGTTTATTAATATCTTAGGTTTTTTGTTTTTAAATATTGTTTCATATGCTTTATTACTCTCTTGAGTTTAATATATTAATTCTTAAAGTTTATTACATTATTATGTTTTTGGGTTTAATATTGTTAATAAATATTCTAATATTTATTAATAATATATATTAATATTATTATAATATTATTAATATATATTATATATATTTCAACTTAATATATAGTATGTATATAGTTAATATTATTAATATATTAATAAATATTCTTATTAATATATAATATATATATTTCAAGTTAATATTATAAAATTATTATATATAATATTTATTTATTGATATATAAATTAATGTGATGGGTAGTGGACATATGCCTATCGACGTATATCAACCACATTAGTAAATATATTTTTTTTGTGCTAGTTTAATTGAGTAGCTTTCAGAATGAAAATTATGAATGACATAAAATATATTCTATTTATTAAGAATTCTACCTTATGAAAATCATGTAAACCTTTAGTCTGAGAATGCAAAATGTGACTATAAAGACTACAAATATGACTATAAAGGATATAAGTGAAATCTATTTTAAATGCATAGATGAAGGTTAAAGTGAATCTTTGATGTTTTTGCTTTATGTTTCAAGCACTTGATCTAAATTTTGAAAGAGAAGAAATAAAATGATGAGGTTGGTTGTGAAGGAACTAGATATATAACTGTGTTTAAAACAAATTAATGTGGATAATTAATGGAAAGAATTATACTACAATTCTCCCACACCACAAGGTGGCCCTCCAAGTGATGTATGAGATTAAAAATAGGTAGATAATTTTACTAGAATTTTTGCAATATATTTATCAAAACTTAATGGTAGTAAGAGGCATTGTCTAATATTAAATTGTAAGATGTACACATATAAATATCTAGAATCACATAACATATCTATAAATCTCTCACTTGTTTGTGAGCGAATTTATAGTGTCTTCTCAAAGATAACAAACTCAAAGTGATTTTTCTAACAATCAAATATGATCGACGATGATAAAATGCCCATTTATGATTTGAATTTTAATTCCTATGGTTCATTAATTACTCAACACATACATCAATATGTATGGACACATAAGCATCCTTTTTTTATTCCTCAAATTACTGGATTTGGAGAAGATATTGATGGAAACTTGAATAAACTAATAAGGGGGTGAATTAGTTTAGTACATTCATAAAAATTAATTTAATTTTGTTTAAAATCATTAACTAAACCATTAAATGAGTAGATTAACATATAATTACAAGAAAATTTAATATGCAAACAACAAGTAATAAGTAAACCAAAAGCATCACATCGTCACATAATAACAACACATATTGACACGAGATATAAGTGGAAACCACAAAGGGAGAAACCAATGATTTTGTTATGGTTTTGATGCAAAGGAAATATCCTCCCATATTACATCCGATTTTATGTGGGCTCCAACATACAAGAGGCTTCTACCTCCATTTTTTGGCAAGCTACAACATGTACAAAAGATCAAACTCCCATCTGTCTTTCTTATATTACAACCCACACGAGTCTCCTACCTCAATAGGCTCAAACCTGATATTTATCAAGCCACAACTTGAAAGGATACCACAATCCTCTCATACACAATGAAAACAATACGCTAGTTTACTTGGTCTACAATTATGCATATCAACATATTTGATTCTAATTCTTCTTCTCCCTAAATATGCATCTAATTTTCTCTATATTTTTTAGGTAAATAATGCATAACACCTGAATTAGATTTCACATTATCTAAATGTATTTATCTCCAAGCTCACACAATTTTTATAATAAAGATTTGATGTTGGTTGGCATTCCAAACTTGAATATGAAGTGAATAGTTTTTCCTCTTCACATTCAACTATTTTGTTTCTAATCACTTCATATTTTGAATATTAAAAAATAATTAAGATCTCCAAATATTATTTTTAGTCACCTGTACTAATTAAATATACCAAAATAATACCAAACCTTGCAAGTAAATAATATATTAAAACATCAAGACATATATGTAAAACATTCACTCTCCCATGTAAGAAATATGCAAGAAACATATCAGAGTAATATATCACCCTCCAACAACATGTTCTACAACCTCTTGTATCATACCTTCTTCATGTCATTGCCTCCAAAACCTTTCCCTGTCTGTCATGGATTCTTGCTTTTACTATCATGAAGTATTTACTTTGCCTCTTCCTTGCATCACAACAATGATCGTGTTTTCTTCTTACCTTGAATATCTGCAAAAACATATTCTCCAAAGTTTATATTTGTAACATTTCTACACACATTCTCACAAAACCAAGTACCATGCAATGAAACATGACAAGCATCAATATCACCCTGAAGCAACATACTCAAAAACATTTTCCATTTTACTTTGATGCTCCTTTTCGATCGCCCTTCCTCTTGTTCTTGTATACCAAACATGGCTTGATGAAAACATTGTTCCTTTGTCAATAATCTCTTGCAGCATTCTTGCCTTGCTTCTTATTTATTTCTCCTTTTCGTTTATGTTGCTACTTTGTTGATCCTTTTCAATGTTGCTTGTTTTTTTTGTTCCTTTTCAATCCCATTTTCATTTTTATTTTGTTTCTTATTTTCTTTTATGTTTCTCCTTTTCCATCAATGAAAATAATGCCATCAATATCCCCATTTTTCATTGATAGAAACACAATAATCATTTTCCTTTGAAATCAATGGAAAGGGGTTCTGAAATAATTAAAACAAAACTCTAATAGTTTCTTCTATCTTGCATGTTCCTGAGAGGATTTGTTACAAAATATTGAAATTTAATAAAATAATTCATAAAATGATGTCAACTATTAATGCCAAGGCATGAAGACATGTTTGGTCACAACACCCTAATTCATAAAGGTGCTGACAACCACAGTCATTTTCATACAAGATTTGAATTTATAGACAATACACTCTTTATTAAATTGGTTGGCAATGTAAAACGGTGTCAAAATTGTATTGACTCAATGCATTAACATGTTCTCCAAGAGGAATTAAGGCTTCTCCAATTCCATGTAATATAAAGTTACACAAAATAACTACACACAACAACAAATACATATTTATGATGATTAAATTTTATTTGTTTGCAAATATATGCTCTTGGGTTTACAAGTGATTATTGTCTCACAGATAATCCTACACTCTTAGCTTGAAAATTTTAATGAATAAATAAGGAAACCACATTGGCAAAGAATGCATAAAATAAAAATGTTCTATCATCTTGAAAGAAATTACTTTCTCGATGAGTATGAACATTTTCCATTGCACTTTCTCTTCCGAAATAAGCTCGTCTTTGGGATGTTTAGGACTCTATTGTACTATTCAACAACCCACCCCATTATTTTTATATATTTACTTTACCAAATAATGGCGACCTTTCTAATTTTTTAATCTAGGATAATAAAGTAGGTTTTTATTCTTTATAGGAAAAAAAAATGTTATTCGAAGGTTAAACATCAATCCTATTGGTTGAAAGACTTAAAAAATACTTATTAAACATTTAATCACATACCAAATATCACAATTTTCAAACAACAAGAGCAAAGCGCTTTATTAAAAAAGTGTGATGCGATTGTGCCCGGCTCATAAAGCAGGTCATGTGACGGTCTTTAATAGATCATAACAAATGAAAAAAAATATGATTACTATAAACTCCATTGGTAGGACCCATCTATCGGCCACATCACCTATCCTTTCTTCGCCATCGCAAATCCATTTAGTTTTTGTTGTTAATACTCGCTCTAAAACCTGATGTGATATATCACAATCGCAATACCACAAAACATCAGTGCATTCGCCTAATATATATTTTTTCCAATCACGATACTATTATCGCATGGAAAAAATTAAAACACACTTGGCCCTCCAATCCCATGATGTGTTAATATTCCGATAAGTGTTTACCTTTAAAACTAAGACAAAACTTAATCACATATCAGTTATACAAAAGTATCACATGTTTTAAAGTTTTTATTTTAAAGAAATATAGGATGCTAAATCTCCAGTGAGGTGTTGAGTTGTCAGGTAAACCACGTGAACCCATGATTTCATTTATCACTGGGCCATAACGATATTTATGTTCTCGAGAAACCTAATGATTTGATTGGGTTTACTTAATTTTTTTTTTTTTCTACATTTAAAATATTTTCTCCATCACTTCAAGGTTTTTTTTTAATCCTCCCACATTCTAATTATTGTTATTCACTCTTTTCTCTTTCTTTCGCAACATGCTTGTCCCAAAAACTGAGACTCTAGAAAAATGTTGAAAGCTTGAAAGAAGAACACGAAGCCTATAGTGCCATCACATGCTTCTCTTCCTATTCTATAAATCACTGAGATGTCTTCGTTATTCTCTAATACAAAGTGTACTTCATACTATGGAACTAACTCATGGGAAGCCATGTATATATTACTTCTGGATGAAGAGCCCAAAATAATTCAAAGGGTAGCTACGGTTAACGCTTCATCATATTATGAAACTTCTTATAGTGATGTTGCTAATTTATTTATGCATCGAAATGCAACTCAACCTAAGTTTCTTCCCTACACAGACATGGTGAAGTGGATAATTAATAATTTTAACATTAATAATTGGAGGAAAAAAATAATTGGATATTTCAAGGACGAAGACTTCCAAAAAATGTATCATATTCCATATCCACAAAATTTATACGATAAGAATTTCCTCCATAAATTTGCAGATAAAAACAAGCTAGATTCAGATATGATAAGCTAGTGGAGACGTGACTCGAACACACACAATCATGATGATAAGGGTATGTAGTCCATATCTTCTCTTTCTGGTCCACATTATTAAAATGTTAGTATGATTTGTAGGTCGTTCGGGTATGCTAATACAAATATGTTTTCATTTGAGTGGGTTCCCCACAAGATGTTGCATCATATTCCTATGTTATGGATTGGGCCACTATCCTCTCTAATAATATTTCCTCCAAAATTTTAGCCTACATCGTGGATGTCGTGAAAGTCACCACTAAGACAATTCCCCCTTTTTACATGAGTGCATATGTCGTGGACATCATGTGCTTTACCTCTGATTTCCCATCCATCTGATGGCAATGGATTGTGGAATACCCTACCCCTATCCACATCTATCATAAGATCCTCTGGGAATATGTTTACCAATCCTATTTTTATAAGATATTTCATGGAGTAATGATACCTTTACATAAAAATGAATTTGGTGAAAGGGCCCCAAGGTTTTCTAATTAAGCCATGGATGATTTCACGACTTTAGGAAAATTCTTTTGAGAATATGTTTTCACATATGTTAGGTTTTTTTGTAATTTATCCAAGCCTCATGTTCTCCCACTTAATGTATCTTATAAAATCCTAGTAATAGTGATTTCCTATGAAACCATAGGAAATATACTAACAAAAGCCCCGAGGAAGCCAAGAAGTACTCCTAGTCATCATTCCCCATCAATTGTTGTGTATATTCTTTGGATATTTAAAAGCATGCTCGGCTTGAAGTTTACCAAATAGAGTGTTCAAATTTTTCCTCCATTCCTAATAGACAGTTTCACCCGAACAAAGTGGCTCAGAATTTTACAGCTACGGTTAAATTGAAACAACTTTTACAATAACATGATGAATTTGATGATCTATTTGAGTCTGTCAAAACATACTTACAAGTGAAAAAGTTGGCATAAAACCATCTTAGTTTAGAAAAAATTAATTAGTTTAAATAATATAGAAATAAAAGATTGGATAATCTCCCTCTTTACATATCGAGGGTTTCTCAACCAGTTTCACAAAAAAAGAAGGATTTGGAACAGTCTTCAATAGACAACAGTGTCACACAGGGTACGAAAGAGACCACATATAAAGAGAAAAAAAGTGGAGAAAATTAGTTTAGCAGTGATTTAGATAAGGTATGGGACCAATTTGATAAGAAAATTAAAGGATCACAAGAAAAAAAAACCCTAAGCCAAAATAAACAATAAACACTCCCGAGGTTAATAATAATATCATGCTTACTACTGGGGATTCTGACAATGATGTTAACATATAAGATGTTCAATTCATCCCGGCATACCCTTCTACAGAAATATTTTCTTAATATTGAATAGATTCCTCAGCTATACATAATTTACAGTCCCAAGCATAGGGCTGTGATGAACATACAAAGAAAGCATAGGAGAGTTGAGTAATCCCAAGCACTAGTACCCTGAGATGTACCTCTGATTACATAACTAGAATATCACAATTTTCAAGGGCTTATGCAACTACTACAATTGTCAAAGCATCAAAACTGCAATAACTAGTCAAAGATAAATATGACAAAATTGAGTAGCTAGAACAAGAGTTATTGAAAGAAAAGTAGAGTATTGATCATTAGTGGAAAGCACAGTTGTCACAACTTCAACACAACTTCAATCAAATGAAACTTTGATATAGAACATATATAGAGATGAAAGATGCCAAGCTAGAGGAACTCCAAGCTAGAATTGAGAAACTAAAAGACAACCCTAAGTTTGAATATTTTAAGAAGGAAGCTTTGGAACTTAATACTCTTTTAGCCCAAAAGCAAGTGGTTTTCTGCCAAAAATTGGCAGTCATCAATGATATATGAAATAAAATTAATTCACTGATGAATCAATTGTCTGATATGAGGATGAGTTTCGAAGACATTGATGCAAATATTTCTGAATTTATAACATGGGAGGATAGTGTAGAGGGAAGAGCAGAAACAATTCCTAGAATATAGGATTGACATAAATAAATCCTCTTCATATATTGGGATATAAAGTTAAAACAAGTAGAAATTACCATCTTCAGAGCGAGGGATGTCACAAGTAATATTATTGATACTATCACCGATAATCTGTTTGGAACCAATCTTATACAGGAATGCCTACTTGATTCTCTTCATGATGTTAAAATATTAGTGAAATCATGGAAGGAATGGTTAAAGAAGAAGGAATTTAACATATCCAATGGCTAATGTTGGGATGCCTTACTAACACAACCTCTCAGATGCTTCCTCCACTTTCAGATACATTGTAGACAGGACAATTGTGCATAAGCGAAACACATCCCCCTCAATTGTAGCCAATGGTGGATATTTAAGAGCTCAACAAACAAATGGGAGAGAAGCCAATGTCCCATTCCTTAGGTTATTATTCAAAAAATATCTATTTTTGTTTCATTATCTCCTATTTTAAGAAGGGTTGTTCAAACCTCCTCATCACTTTAAGTATTTTCTATTTTTGCATTCCTAGTATTAGCTATATAAACCCTTTCATTTCATGAAGAAATAACCCAATTTGTTTTGAATTTTTGTATGAAGGCTTGGAAAAATTACACTACTGTGATTTTTTTAATCATCTTAATAGAAAGGCTGGACCAAGATTATTTTTTTCATGAGCATATTTATGATACATCAGGTACTTCTATCTTTATATGATTTTTGTGTTTACATACGATTAATAACCATAAATTTCTTTAAAAAAACAATTATATGTATTTTATAAATAAAATTGAGCATTAAGTCACTTCTAAACATGTGCTATTGCGACCTTCAAATATATGTACAATAAAATTAGTTATTTGATGCAATATGCATTTAACTATTAATTTGATAAACTATTTAATAAAATAAATTACCTTTAATTGTTTTTACTTCTATAAGTGTTTGACAATCTATATTATTGTGCACTAAGGATAATCTTTGAAATCACATGAAAAATAATATAATCACACTATTTTTACCTCACACCCACTCAATTATATTTTAAAGGGAAACTTGTCCCATTATCCCCAGTTTGGGCCACTATTCCAAACATAAAAGGAATGGTTTTCAAGTTACTAACCGTGTGGTCATCCTCGACGTTGATGCAACAATTTTCGAGGCACCAGTAGAATCACACCTAAAATTTTAGGAAATATGATCTACTTATGCCATGTTACTTCTCATATTGTTGACATAGTGATTTTCAATGCATCAACATTTTTGGCACTACTGTAGACTATGAACGACATCGAGGTCTAATCCTAAATCCAAAGGTCATCAAAACAGTGAATCCCCCTCGAAATCTCTTACAACTTCAATATCTCATTCAAACTCTCCAACTTCAATATTTGAAGTTGTCCAATCACCTCCTAAATATCCTAGTACACTTGTAGAGGCAATACCAAAAGATTATACTCCTAAATCACATGAAGTCCAGAATTTAATTAAGAAATTATAAGAAATATTTATTTCAAAAGAAAATATTGTTCAATCGGAATCATTAGAAGGAAGTGGAACTTCCTATTTACAATTTTCTGGTGTGCTAACTCAATCTTAAAGCGAGAAACTTGGAATTACTCTTTTTTAGTTTCCACTCCATTCTCAGCGAAGGGAAAAAAACTACATCAAAATCCGAGACATCCACTAGTGAGATTACTTCATTATCTCCTCCACAAAATCCTTCATTCATTCCTCCCACATGTCCATCTTCCTAGAAAATTTCTTCATCTATCCATATTGATAAAAATAAATCAACAAGTGGTATCATGAGCATTACTATCTTAGGGGTTATTTCTGTTATCACTACATCAACCTTTGGAACTCATACAACATATTCTATTGCTACAACTCCTATAGTGGCAGGTATGCCATGGAAAAATCTAGGAGCTGTTCAATTGGTAGGACCTCTTCATAACTTACCTAACCACCCATAAATATGGTTTGACAAGTACAACCCTAATGATGAATCTGGATGGCTATGTACTCCCTACCAAGCAACACCTCCATAGTTTCATGTTAGCTATGAATCTCAATGGAGTATCTCAAGAATATTGTATAGTTAGGTTATTCCCTTATACCTCCCAAGGATTAGCAGGATCATGATACTTTTCATTACCATAAGATACTATTACGAGCTGGGATATATTTGAAAAGAAATTCTTAACTAAGTTTGGTGATGAGCGCACAACTGCCACTCTTATAAGTGATCTTTCCAGTCTAAAAGAAAATTTAGGTGAAAATATCAAAGATTTTAATTCCAGAGTTGACAAATTTCTTAGAAAAATCCCAACTACATCAAAGCTTGGTGTTGATGTACATATTGAATGGTACATTTCCTCTCTTCCTTCCAATATTGAAATTTATGTAGACAAAGCTAATAAAGACACTTTGGTGGAAAACATGAGGGAAGCCTTTTTTGTTGAGAAAATAATACTTGCATTAGAAAAGAAGACTGCTCAAGAAGAAAGAAAAGAAAAGAAGTTCACATTCAATGATGAACCAAAGAAGAAAAATCCTAAATATCCCCTTGATCTTGAAGGATTGCAAAAGGTCCTTAAATCCATGTAAAATGAAATGGTGGAGATCAAAATGCAGGTAGATGAGTCTTCTAAAAATCCTTTTAGATATTTTAAGAAAGCTCAAACATAAAATCCTCAACCAACAAACATACTATCCAATGTTGAATCAGATCAGGATGAAAATGAGGATGAAACAATGTTATACATTGATGACTTTCAAAAGGAAAAATCAATTGAAGTACATGGGTTATGGGATTTTATCCTTCCCACTTATGATAATGAAGATGAACATGAAGCCTTACCTGTTAGCATGAGGAGGAAAGTTCTTCTTGATTCATCACAAATAATCCAAAAACATAATCCCTCAACCTCTGTTGCTAAAGATAACATTATTAGTATAAAATTTCCTTCCACATCTTCTCAATCAGTCTCATATTCTTCAAATCGTCCATGTACATCAAAAATTTGGTTGTATCTAACACCATTAAATACAATATAGTGGAGGATATCAAGAAATTCAAAGAAAATATACCCTTGTATGAGATAACTAAGTTGAAACAACAACATAATTTTTTACTCAAAGAATGGAATGTGGTTCCTACTTCTCCTCTACCTATTGTTGTCCTATCCAAAGCCTATAAAGGGGCAGGTAAGCCTCCTAATGATCCATTGGAAAATATGCTTTCCTTAGACTCTATCTTAATTGGGGATAGATATAATTGACATTCTCCACCTTTCATATTCACATTTGAAATTTTCAATAAAAATGTGTACAATTGCGTGATAGATTCAGGGGCGTCATCTAATATACTTCCATACTCATTTTTTCTGAAATTAAACATCTCACCCCAAAATTATGTTGTTCACATTATTCAAATTGATAGAACCAAATTCAAGATATTAAGAGAAATGAATTATGTTCTCATAAGTCTCTCTTGTAACTAAACAATATGTCAAATAATTGATATAATAGTTGTTCATATTCCCAAATTTTATGGTTTAATTATTATTAGAGATTGGTCTGAAAACCTCCATCGTTATTTTGCCACATATTGGTCTCATATGTGGCTTTATTACAATGGAAAGCTAAATCAAATTCGAATTTGCTGAGAAAATCTTATGAAATATTTAGTGATTGATTTTGAAGAAGAGAATGAACTAGTGTCCTTTACCAATAGTATCCCTGGGAAATACTCTTCTGAATCCTTTTTGGGTAGTTTTAGTGCACAATAATCTCCTTTCTCAATTAATTTTTTGACTTCCAAAATCGAATTTTTTTCACAGATAGACTCTTCCAAATGTGTAAATAATGTAGATAAACCATTAGTTAAATATTTATTTTGGACTTTGTATTTTTATGGCTCTAGATCCAATGATGGCGTAGGATCAAGTTTTATATTAATAAGTCCATAAGGAGAAAAAACAATGCTAACATATAGATTAGAGTTTGAATGCACAAATAATATTGTCGAGTATGAAGAACTAATCCAACGGTTGTATAAAGAAATATGTCTTGATGTGAAATACCTTCAAGTGTTTTGAGACTCCGAAATTGTTGTAAAACATGTGAGAAACATTATTCATTGTGTCTTTTGTCATTTGAAGCATTATCAATCTCTCGTTCAAATCGTTATTTATCATTTTTTAGCATTCAATATTTCTCCCATCCTAGGACTTCAGAATGCTAGTGTCAACCTTTTGGCTAATGTTGTTGGCAATATGATGCAGAGTGTTGTCCTTGATGGAAACCCACTTGATAGAGTGTTGTCCTTGAATGGCAACCCACTTGATGAACATGATGGAAACCTACTTGATGAACTTGTTAAATGATGTAAATCTGATGTATCTACAGAGAGTACAGAAGGTAATGAAGAAAGGAATTCAATATGTGCTAGATCTATGATGAAAAGAGTATGTCTCAAGGAATACGTGGTTTTGTCTAAGAGAAGTCATGTATGCATGAGGGTAATAACGTGCCAAGTCGTGTATGGGAAAAAGTGCTCATAAAGTGAAAAACCAGGGGTAACCACCATGGTATTGACCCATTGTATTGGGTAATGATTCGTCTAAATGACCCCATCTAGGAATACCATCGAAAGTAATGTGGTTTTGGCTCATGGTATTGAAAAAGGGTAAACCTATATAAAGAGAAGAAATTCATTGTGAAAATCATGAGTGTGGGTGCAAGATGTCTGAGATTGAATGAATACTTCTCTCTGAAGTATATCTAAATGGAAAGGGTTACAGTTGAATAATAGATCTGAATGCATGAAGCACCTATGAAGAAAATGATGAAGAAGGGAATCTAGATCTGAAATGTATTTGTATTTGCTACATCTATTTATGGAATGATTAGATCTGAGAGGAGGCGAACATCTGTCTGACGTAAAGGGTAAAATCCGTGTGATGTGTCTGTTCTCAAGAATTGCAATGACCTAAATGTCTGAAGAACCATATGCTAGTTTTCCGCAGAAGAAGCGCGTATGTACGTGGTTTCGCTGAAGAGAAAGCGCATATGCGCAGTTAAATTAGCTATGTAATATGTACAAAAGTATACGCGGGTTCATATGGTAGAAGGCGCGTATATACACAGGATCAGTAATAGGAAAGTGCGTATGCAAACTAGGGTTTGCTGAAGCATGGGGTATGAAATGTCTAATCTGTTCTGTTGTGTTACTGTTATCTGTATTCTACATTTTTGAGTTGTCTGTATCAGTTTGGTTGTATGATTAAGCTTAAATGTGTAGAATGGGTCCAGTCTGAAAATATGATGAAACGTGACCTACAAGTTGTGCTCTATTGAAGTTGTTGGATCCAGTATGAAAATTGATGAAACGTGGTCCATAGAGGTGCTGAGGGTTGTAGCCTTCAGACAGGGGGTTGTAGCTCCCTTCCAGGTGAGGCTAGTAAACGAGATCACGGGGTCGTAGCTCCCTTCCAGGAGAGGCTGGTAAACCAGAGTAGGGGGTCGTAGCTCCCTTCCAGGAGAGGCTGGTAAACGAGTGCAGGTGGGTGCCTGCGTGCTGGTAGGAGGCTGCGCTAGCACATATGATGTAAGATGTTTTCTCTATAATAAAATTTTGAAGGTTGAGCAACTGCAGCGGTGGTTTTCTCCCGACTTGGGTTTCCACCTAAAATCCTGGTGTTCATGTGTGATGCTTATGTGTGATGGTTTATTCTGTTCTTACTGCACATGTTTACTATTTATTGAACACGTAATGAATAAATGATAGAATGATATAAGTGAAGAATTAATGGCATAATTAGATCTCTGTGTATACGCGAGTTTTATGAAGGATATCCACATGTATACGCTATTTGGCTTCAGCAAAGTAGCGTATGGGTTTTAGAGAGCGAAAAATTAAAAAGATTGATAAAGTCATAAATACTGATTCACCCCCCCCTCTCAGTATTTTTCCCAAGAATTGGTATCAGAGCAGGTCTTTCTACAAAAGCTTGATCGCTTGAAGGAGATCCGTTGCAATGGGAAGTCATGAAGGAGTAATGTCTCTAAAACCACCTCTATTCAATGGAAGCAATCTGATATTCTGGAAGGTACGAACAAAAGCATATCTGCAAAGTCTTGGTGCAGAAGTATGGGCAGTCGTGGAAGAAGGCTATTAATATCCGGCAAGTATTCCTACTGATGCGGCTGAAAGAAAGAAGTATGAAATCAATGCCAAAGCAGTGAATGTCTTATTAGGAAGCATGTCTGAACCAGAATTTGCTAAAGTGATGCAGCTAAATTCAGCAAAAGAAATATGGGACAAAATCATTCTGAGCTATGAAGGAGATACAAAGGTAAAAAATGAAAAACTCCAAACTCTCAGAATTGAATATGAAAATTTAAGGATGCATAGTGATGAAAGTATTGCCAGTTTCTTTTTACGTCTAGATGATATTGTAAATCGAATGAAAAATTTGGGTGAAACCATAGCCGATACTACTCTGGTGGAAAAAGTCTTAAGATCTTTGACTTCAAAATTTGACTCTAAAGTTTCAGCTATTGAAGAAAGGCAAGATCTACAAACTCTTACTATTGTTCAATTACATGGTATCCTGACTGCTTTTGAAATGAGACAAGGAGGTCCTTCTCAAATCAAAGAAGCTGCTTTTAAGGCGTCTGCAAAAGGAAAAGAAAAGGAAGTTGTCAAGGAATCCATCTATATATCTGAAGAAGAAGAAGAAGAAAATTTTGTGAGAAGACTCCAACTAGGAACCGGAAGGTTCAAAGGTAAGATTCCTTTCAAATGTTTTGATTGTGCAACAGTTGGTCATTATGCTGCAAAGTGTCCTTATAAATAAACATCTGCTAAAGGAAAAGAAGTAGCAAGAAGGAATAAGAATCGATCTAGCATAAGAAAAAGTTACATGGGTTATCTGATAGTGAGGAAGAATGTGAACAAGATATTAAACTGCTCATGGAAAAATAATCTAGAGAAGAAAAGGATACTTTTGTGGATGATCTGGAAGACAATGATTTTCTTAAAGAAAACAATCAACTCAAAGTAAGCCTAGAAGAAAAGAACATAATCATAGAGACTCTTGCAAATCAGCTTGAAGCAAAGGAAAAACGCCTTGAGGAATTGGAGTGTGAAGTAGTAAGTCTAAGGAAATATAATGAGAAAGTAAAAACTCTCAATCTTATATTTGCTAAAGGTTCAGAAAACTTAGATGAGATTATCAAGATAAAACGGCCTCCTCTTATAAAAACAGGTCTTGGATATACTGGGGAATCTTGCCAGACTTCAGCACCAAATTATCTGAAAGCAGCCACAGCTGGTTCACTACATTCAGCCACTCAGCAAGGGAACAAAGGATCTTTCCAGGTAAAGCATGATCATCTCAATTCAAGGAACACTAACAGGGAGATCTTTCAAAGAAGCTACAACCAACAGGTAAATTCAAATAGAAGATTTCATGATCGCAGAAATCTCTACTTCAATGGACAATGTTTCTCATGTCACAATTTTGGTCATAAAGTTGTTCAATGTGTTGCATATAAAACCATCATGACAAGAGAAGCAAGAAAGAAAAGGATGAATATTGAACCAAAGAAGAACACCTATAACAACTTTTCTCCTCTTCAAAACGAAGTTGAATGTACTTATTGCAATAACTTTGGTCATGAAGAATCTGAATGCAGGACCAAGGTCCAGCCAAAAGAACATGTTCCCTCAAAACTCTAAAAGTGCAGAAAAAGAAATACACGGACTTCTCAAATTGTTAGGATAGTGTTGGTGAAGGTGAAGAAAATAAGGCCATGCCCATTGATGAAACAGGTGCTCGAACCCATAATGATGCAAAAAACAAACTTCTTGCATATAATGCTCTGAAAAAGGAAAAAGAAGTTACATTTGGAAATGATATCTGCTATAATTAAAGGAAAAAGAATTAGTGCATTTAAAAAAAGAAAAGAGTGAAGGCTAATGATGTCATGTATGTGGATGGATTCAGAGCTGCTTCTGTTAAGTGTCAGTGGTCAAATGTGATGAAGACATTACACTGCTGGATTTCAAAGAATGTGTGGTTCGTGATCTTGATACAGGTAGAATCATTATAAAGGGAAAAAGAAATCCAAGCAACCTGTATGTACTAAACGGCATAGATCAATGTTACTTGAGCAAATCTTCAGAAAATTGGCTATGGCATAGAAGGCTGGGGCATCTGAGTTTCTCTCAAATCAACAAAGCAAGTAGACTTCAAGCTGTTCGTGATCTTCCCAAGGTCAATCTTCCGGAAAGTACCATATGCAAATCTTGTCAATTTGGTAAGCAGACCAGAGTACGATTTAATGCCAAAGAAGGATCATCAATTAAGCCTCTTGAACTCATTCATACTGATATCTGTGGACCTATGAAGAAAAATTCACCACGTGGTGAAGAATACTATATCTTATTCATTGATGATTTCTCTAGAATGTGTTGGATTGGGCTGCTTAAACACAAATATGAAGCATTTGAGAAATTTCAGATCTTCAAAGTACTAGTGGAGAATGAATTAGATCTAAAAATCAAGTGTCTCAGATCTGATCGAGGAGGAGAATATACATCAAATTAATTCTTTGAATTTTGTGAACAACATGGCATAAAAAGACAGTTTTCTATGTCTAGCACTCCACAACAAAATGGTGTTGCAGAAAGAATGAATAGAACAATTCAACAAGTAGCTAGAGCTGTAGCAGTGATTACGGAACTCGGCATATTGCGGGGTGAGCGGCACATACGGCTTGACTAACATTCTCCATCAAATATGTTGGAGCAACTAAGTGACAAAACTCTACCTAACTACGGAATGACAATTCTTTGTGCGAAACATTTTAAGGTTTTGGAAATGAGATTATTTTGTCAAAAATAATGATGACTTGGCAAGTTTGAACCTAGAATTAGATGAAGGGATATTTCAGTTGCTCTCTCGTAAGCATGCAAATGTTACGGTAAAAGGCTTCAAAAGATTGTTGAATGTATTGATGTTGTTGTTGATGGATATCTACTACTTGACTCTACTGAAAGAAAAACAATGGTGCAAAAGAGAAGTAGTGGTGACTGTGCTATTTCATAAATAAGGCAAGTAAACGTTGGATCAAGGAATGAACGTGGTCTGTCACAGAACGAATGGATCATATAATTCAAGGCCAATCATCTACTGAATCTCAAATTTTGGGAGACAAGTAATCAGGTGTACGAACAAGGAGAACTATTGTGGGATCTTCTAGTCATCTGGCGCTTCTATCCATAATTGAACCACACAATGTCAATCAAGCTAGAAAATATGAATGTTGGAAGCAAGCCATGAATGAAGAGCTTGATCAAATTGAAAAGAATGACACCTGGGAATTGGTACCAAGACCACATGATAAAAATGTCATTGGAACTAAATGTATTTTCAAGAAAAAGTTAAACGAGAATGGGGATGTTGTAAGAAACAAAGCTAGATTGGTTTGCAAAGGGTATACTCAACAAGAAGTTATAGACATTGAAGAAACTTTTGCTCCTGTAGCTAGACTTGAAGCCATAAGAATGTTTCCTGCTTTTTCAAGTTATCAACAAATCCAAGTTTATCAAATGGATGTTAAATCTACTTTTCTTAATGGTGATCTAGAAGAAGAAGTATATATAGAACAACCGGAAGGATTCATTTTGGGAAATGATGAAAATCTTGTTTGTAGACTTAAAAAGGCTCTATATGGTCTCAAACAAGCTCCAAGGGCATGGTATTATCATCTTGACAAATATGTTCATCAACAAGGATTTTCAAAGGGGTCTGCTGATAGCAACTTATACACAAAAGTTGAAAATGATAAACTATTGATTGTGGTTGTATATGTTGATGATATCATTTTTGGGAGTAACGAAGAATCTATGAGTCAAAAATTTGCTTCTGTCATGTAGCAAGAATTTGAAATGTCCTTACTTGGGGAACTAACATTCTTTCTTGGCTTGCAAGTGCATCAAACTGCAGATGGTATATTCCTTTCACAAGCAAAATATCTTAAGCAAATTCTGAAGAAGTATGGCATGGAAGAATGCAAACCTATAAGTACACCAATGATAACCGGATGCAATCTCAGTTCTCATGATGATTCTCCCACGGTGAATCAACCAGAATACAGATCAATGATAGGAATTCTACTTTATCTCACTGGGACTAGACCAGACATTATGCATGCAGTTGGGATTGTTGGACGATTCCAAGCTAATCCAAAAGAGTCTCACCTTCAGGCTGTCAAAAGAATATTCAAATATCTTCAAGGAACTCAAGACCTTGGTCTATGGTATCCAAAGAATGTTGATCTTACTCTTCATGCTTACACTGATGCAGATTGGGCTGGAAGTGTTGATGATAGGAAAAGCACTAGTGGTGGTGCATTCTATGTGGGACCCCGGTTAGTATCTTGGTTCAGCAAGAAGCAAAATTCTATTGCCTTATCTACAGCAGAAGCAGAATATGTGGCTGTCGCATCTTGTTGCACTCAACTCCTTTGGATGATGCAAACCTTACAAGATTTTCAAATCAAATGTACACCTCCTGTCCCCATTAAGTGTGATAATACAAGTGCCATCAGTATCTCAAAGAATCTTGTTATGCATTCAAAGACAAAGCACATTCCCATCAAGTATCACTTCTTACGTGAACAAGTGCTTGAACAAAAGGTGAAGTTGGAGTATGTTCCTTCCAAGGAACAAGTTGCTGATATCTTTACCAAACCTCTGCCCAGGGAAGTGTTCGAATATCTAAGACAGAAACTGAGAGTAGTCTCTGCTAGTCAAAAGAACAAATCTGCTTAACTTCAGAAGATTAAATTGAATACGCGGTTTTGATAAAACACAGTCGCGTATATACGCGAGTATATTAACATACATCCGCGTATGGATAATTGCTGACAATTTTTGGTTGAAGATCAGCATTTTTTAGTACTATTTGGTTATTCTGGTTATATGTATTTCTGACAGAGCATCTGATATGAAGAAGACAGGTACAGGAAAGACAAATTCAGGGGGAGATGAAGTAATGTGAAAATTTCTATGCTTCACTTTCCATACACGGGTTCGATGAAAAAAAGTCGCATACACATGCGAGTTCCAGCAGACACAGTCACGTATGCATTAATGATAAGAGAATTGGGATGAAAGCTGAAGATCAGGAGCAGAGGTTCAGGGGGAGCATCAGTCTGACTGCTAATGACTATACTGTTAGCATTATTCTGGTTATACTCATGCTAATGAAATGATACATGGTTTCTTATGTTGAAGATTATGGATGAGTCCTGTTTGCTTTTTGATGAAGAGTATTCGTTGCTAAGATGAAAGTCTTATAATTCAGAGATAAGGACAGATCATGCAGAGATTGTTGCCGATGACTCGCTGTTGAAGGTGTTCATGTTGCACAAGCTAAGGAGGAGCCTTGGTCATATGGAAAGGATGTTCGGATGCACATTTTCAGGGGGAGCCCTAGCCTTGCTGTGTATAATGCATTGTTGGCATTATGATGGTTCTGATATATGATCTCTCTTGAGGCCTTTCTAGTATTGGCCCTGAAAATTCATATTTGTAATTTGATGAAAAGGTCATGTTGAGACCTATGATGTAAAATTATAATATTCAGTCATGTAAGGACTTGTTCATTTTGTAAACCCACTTTTTTGGGTAGTTGAGTCAAAATATGTAAACCCACTTGGTTGGGTAGCTGAGTCAAAATGTGTAAACCCACTTGGTTGGGTACTTGAGTCTCCTATGTAAATCCACTTGGTTGGATCTTTGATGTAAATATGAATCTTTGGTGATAGGAAGGTCATAGAGTCATGTACTTCATTGAAAAATATGTTTTAAGATTCAACATGAGCTCAGGGGGAGCTTGGTCACTTCAGTGTACATCAGATTTGCAGAACGCTTCCTTCTACATGAGGAGAAAAACCTTGTGCTGGTTTTGATGTGCCCCTTTCCCTTGATGTCAAAGGGGGAGAGTGATATGGTGTTTGAATAAAGGAAAAGAATGGTGTCAAAGAATGAGGAGAGTGACATGGTGTCATTGTGTTTTTATTGTATCTATCTGTTGTAGTGATTAAACACCATCATGGTTGCCATCAAGTCGAAAAGGGGAGATTGTTGGCAATATGATGCAGAGTGTTGTGCTTGATGGAAACCCACTTGATAGAGTGTTGTCCTTGAATGGCAATCCACTTGATGAAGATGATGGAAACCTACTTGATGAACTTGTTAAATGATGTAAATCTGATGTATCTACAGAGAGTACAGAAGGTAATGAAGAAAGGAATTCAATATGTGCTAGATCTATGATGAAAAGAGTATATCAGAATACACGGTTTTTCGAGAGAAGGAAGGAGAGATTTTATTGCGGGTAATAATTTGTGAAGTCGCGTGTGTTGCAAAACACTCATAAGGGGTAGTAGGCTTGGCCAACACTGTGGTATTGACCCATTGTATTGGGTAATGATTCATCTAAATGACCCCCTCCGGGAATACCATGAGAGTAATGTGGTTTGGCTCATGGTGTTGAAAAAGGAGTGAAGCTATGTAGAAAATTCATTGTACAGTGTGGTGTGAGTGCAGAGATGTACGAGAAGCAGAATGGTCCTTATCTACGAGCTATGTCCCAGAATGGAAAGGGTTACAGTTGAACAATAGATCTGAATGCATGAAGCACCTATGAAGAAAATGATGAAGAAGGGAATCTAGATATGAAATATATTTTTATTTGCTACATCTGTTTATGGAATGATTAGATCTGAGAGGAGGTGAACATCTGTCTGACGTAAAGGGTAAAATCTGTGTGATGTGTATGTTCTAAGGAATTCGAATGACCTAAATGTCTGAAGAACCATACGCTAGTTTTCCACAGAAGAAGCGCGTTTGTACGCGGCTTCGCTGAAGAGAAAGCGCGTATGCACAGTAAAATTAGCTCTGTCATATGTACAGAAGTATACGTGGGTTCATATGGTAGAAGGCGCATATATACGCAGGATCAGTAATAGGAAAGCGCGTATGCAAACTAGGGTTTGCTGAAGCATGGGGTATGAAATGTCTGATTTGTTCTGCTGTGTTACTGCTATCTGTATTCTATAGTTTTGAGTTGTCTATATCAGTTTGGTTGTATGATTAAGCTTAAATGTGTAGAATGGGTCCAGTCTGAAAATATGATGAAACGTGACTTGCAAGTTCTGCTCTATTGAAGTTGTTGGATCCAGTATGAAAATTGATGAAACATGGTCCATAGAGGTGCTGAGGGTTGTAGCCTTTAGACAGGGGGTTGTAGCTCCCTTCTAGGTGAGGCTGGTAAATGAGATCAGGGGGTCGTAGCTCCCTTCCAGGAGAGGCTGGTAAACGAGAGCAGGGGGTCGTAGCTCCCTTCCAGGAGAGGCTGGTCAACGAGCACAGGTGGGTGCCTGCGTGTTGGTAGGAAGCTGCGCCAGCACATATGTTGTAAGATGTTTTCTCCATAGTAAAATTTTGAAGGCTGAGCAACTACAGTGGTGGTTTTCTCCCGACTTGGGTTTCCACCTAAAATCCCGGTGTTCATGTGTGATGGTTTATTCTGTTCTTACTGTACATGTTTACCATTTATTGAACACCTAATGAATAAATGATAGAATGATATAAGTGAAGAATTAATGGCATAATTAGATCTCTGTGTATATGCGAGTTTTATGAAGGATATCCACGTGTATATGCTAGTTGGCTTCAACAAAGTAGCGTATGGGTTTTAGAGAGTGAAAAAGTAAAAATATTGATAAATTCCTAAATACTGATTCACCCCCCTCTCAGTATTTTTCCCAACAAATGTAGCATATAGAGTCACACCACCAGAGGGTTATAGTCCAGATAGGTTTTTCATTAAATTAATTTTTCATGCATCCCTTCCTCACAATGTGACTAATTGGAGCATGTTTAATGACAATGAAAAATTTTTAAGCTTTTTAATATCAGAAGGATCATATGATGATCAAATAATTTATTAGGATGAACAATAGAGTTAGTTGAAATAGAAAACTGAAGAAAATTATCTACCTAAATATGTGCTAAAGTTTGAATATCTCTATGACCTAAAGGAAATATTTAAGAAGGTTACTAACTCCAAAGTTTAAAGTTCAACCTTTAGGTTTGAACTGATAAATATTGGAACTGATCTCAAACCTCAGAATATCAATATAGGTATTGGCCTCTCACTAGATGAGATATTATCATTTATTCATTTATTGAAAAGATATCAGAGTGTTTTCATTTGGGGTTATGAAGATCTCAAAACCTATGATACATTAATTATCCAACACACTTTTCCAATGATATCCAATGAAAAACCTGTTCAACGGAAATTAAGGAAAATTCATCCCAATATAGAGAATCAAAGAAACAATGAGTTGAATAAACTCCTTAATTAAAACATCATTTTTATACCTAGGCATTCTAAATCGGTTTCAAACTTATTTCATGTCATGAAGAAGAATGGTGACATACACACTTGCATTTATTTTAGGAACATGAATAAAATTTTTCAAAAGGATAAATTTACTTTTCCACCCATGGAAAAAATCTTACAATCAGTATATGGTTCTGAACTCATGTATTTCCTTAATGTTTTCTTATGATATAACCAAATATTGGTTCATCCAGATGATAGGTTAAAAACTATGTTCAATACCAAATGGGGAACTTATGGCTATTAGAAAATTCCTTTTGGTTTAAGCAATGCAGGAGAAACCTTCCAAAGAGCCATGGACATCAATTTTAGTGGTATTATAAACAAAACTATTGTTTTTCAGTTGGATAACATAACTATATATTCCAATAAAAGAAGAAACCATTTTCAAGATTTAAAACAGATCTTTGAAAATTGTAAAAAGTATGGAATTTCATTAAATCCAAAAAAAATTTACTTCGCTCTTAGTGAAGGAAATATTTTAGGGTTTATTGTATGCAAGGGAGAAATTTTCATTAACCCTGATAGGATTAATGAAATATTTGAAATATCTTTACCCAATAACAAAAAATCTATGCAATATTTCTTAGTATAGATAAATTTTGTCAAGAGATTTGTTCCTAACATTTCACAAATTGTTTTACCATTACAGGTGATCAAGAAAAACTCATTTTTTAAATGGGTACATAATGAGAGAGAATATTTCAAGTAAAACAAGAAAGCCATTATATATTCTCCCTCATTAACCACTCCCAATTTTTATGATCATTTTATTTTGTATACGTTTGCTTCTAGAACATCTTATGTGGTTATACTAACACAACTCAATGATGAAAAAATTGAGGCACCCACCTCTTTCTTCATTTCATATTTTCAAGGTCCAGAACTGAATTATCCAGAGGCAAAAAAAATGCCTTTTCTGTATTCAAATCCATAAATAATTTTAGGCCTTTTCCTCTAAATACTCACACTAAAGTAATATTCCCATTCCCAACAGTGATATAGTTACTTGTGCAAAAATAATTAGGAGAAAAGAGGGAAAATTGGGTCAAAGCTTTACAAGAATATGACATAGAAATTAATCGAACTAAAATTTTGAGAAGACAAGGTTTTTTCATATTCCTTACAGGAGCTTCCAAGATAAAACTGATGAGGACTCAAGTAACACTGTACACATATCTGAGGTAATTTGTACTGATACCGAGTCCCAATATGTTGATCTTATTTTCTACTTAAAGAATGGATATGATACCTTTGAACTCAATTACAAGAGGATAATTTCTTTAATATTAAAATCCAATCAATATGAAATCATTAATGATCTCCTATTTAGAAAATACTACGATTTTTTTTTGTTTCAATGATTAGAAAAGTCTGAAGCACAATTTTTTTTGTAGGAATTTCACGATGGACTAGCTGGTGGACACTTCTAAGGAGATACCACCACCCATAAAATCCTACATGTAAGATATTATAGGCCAACTTTGTTCAAATATACCCATGCATATGTAAGGAGGTGTAAAATTTGTCAAACTGCAGCTAGAAGGAAAAGGAAACCAGTGTTTCCTATTTAATGAGTCAACATTGAGCAATCATTCAAAAAATGGGGATTGGACATCATAAGTGATATTGTTCCTCACTCTTTCAAGAAGCATAATTTTACCCTAACTTCTAGAGAGTACTTCACCAAGTTGGCGGAAGAAATTCCACTAAAGCTAGCCAATTCTAATACTATTATTGAATTCATTGATCAGTTCATTATCACCATGTTTGGCTTACCCAATGCACTTATGTTTGACAATGCATCCTAATTTTCAGGAAATAACATGACTAGAGTTTCTTTAAAGAGATGGTTTAAAATTAAATACTCTGCCAATTACTATCCCTAAGTGAAAAGCTTAGGAGAGTGAACTAATAAAAACCTTATCAGAATTATTAAAAGAAATCCTGACCAAAGGCAACATAATTGGCATAAGACTTTTACATTTTCTATACTAGTTGATTGAATAACAAAAAAGGCCTCCATAGTTCCTTCTCCATTTAATTTGGTATATGGGAAAGAGGCTATCCTTCCTCCTAACCTAGCCCTTCCCTTATTAGCCATAGTCCATTTTTTCGTAGAAATGCCTTCTTGTTCTTTGTAATTAAGAATGTATCAAATACTTAAACTATAAGAAGAAAGGGAAAAATCTGAGAAAACTCATGTTCACCATGAATAGATAGTTAAATATTCTTTTGATGCAAATTCATTCGATAAAAAATATTTTCAAATCGGAGATCCTATTCTCAAATGGGATAAAGCACACGAGGAAAAAGGAAATCATAATAAATTTCAAAAAATGTGGCTTTGATAATTTCAAATAGTTGAACAAGTAGGTCCATCAAATTTCATACTCGAAGATCAACAAGGAAAGAGATATTATCTTCCTGTTAATGGGCTTATTCTGAAAACATTATTTTCTTAGAAGAACATTTGTTCTATTGTAAATATGTAGGTATTATCATTCACATATTCATGTCTCTTAGAAAAAATAATTTTCAGTAACATGATTTTGGATTTTTGTCAATATCTCTCATCATCTAATGATTTTTTTTCGCTTTAAAATTAGGAATTTTGAAGGAAATGATTGAAGTTTTGAAAATTGGATAATTATCATAAACCTCCGAAATATTTTTCCATGGAAGTTGTAAGTTCTTTTAGCCTCAAAATTTATAAAATATTTGATCATATTATCAGTCAAGAAAGGTTTTATTTAAAAAGTTAAATAATATTTTGTAGCTTTAGCACCTTTAAATCAAAGTTTTCATCCAAAAATCTTAAGGGGTCAATGATTCTCCCCATCCATTAATTATACAGTTTTAAAGTGTAAATAAAAAATATTTGAAACTTAAAAGATAAGAGATCTCATCATGAGCTTGCTTACAATGATGATAGGATAATAATAGGTTGACATTACCGCTACTGAACATCAAACCAGGGTAGTGGATTATGATTATTCAACCATAAGGCAAGGAGTCTCATCACGAGCTAGCTTGTTCAGCTAAATTACAACCTGTGAATGGTATTGTCACTATCTAACAACCAAACTAGGACAACAGTTTTTAAGTATCTTTAAAATAAAAAATAAAACAAAAAACAAAAAATATATATACTTATAGAATTTTATCTATAAAGATTTCAATCGTAAATGGATGTGATACTAGATCATTGATGTTTAAAAAGTAACGTTTTCAAGGCTATGAACGCCTGTTCGTATCATAATCTAAACCTATGAAAAAATGAGTATATAAAAAATCTAAGTTTCAAAAATTGTCCTACTTTATCATTATAAATAATTAATTAGTGATACACATAGTTAATATTTTCATCTATAATAGGTTCTAAAAGGAACTGCAATAAAACAAGTTTTTTTATTCAGAGTAATTTTATTTATCCAACACTTCAAAAATAGTTTTCTTTTCCTAAACCATTTTTACTTATTAAAGTTTTTCAAAAATGATTATTAAATATCAGAGATAACTGGTTCTTCCAGTAAATCACCAATTGTTGTGCTATTCAACAACCCCCCCATTATTTGTATATAATTACTTTAGTAAATAATGGGGACCTTTTAATGCTTTTGATTTAGGATAATAAAATAGCTTTTTTTTCTTTATAGGACAAAAAATAAATAATCCAAAGGTTAAATTTCAATCCTATTGGCCAAAAGACTTAAACAATGCATGTTAAAAGTTTCATTGCATACCATATATTTAAGTTTTAAAAGAACAAGAAGAAAGTTCTCTATTGAAAAAGTGTGATGCGATGCCGCCTGACTCATAAAGCAACACACGAATGACTTTAATAAATTATAACAAAGTTAAAAACATTCTAATTATTATAAAGTCCATTGGTAGGACCCATCTATCAGCCACGTCACCTCTTGTTTCCCTTCCATCGTCAATCCATTTCGGCATTGTTGGTAACACCCCTCTAAAATTCCGATGCGAAATATCTCAATCACAATACCGCAAAACTTTAGTGCATTCACCTACTCTATAAGTTTTGCGGTTGTGATACTATTATCCCATCACAAAATTTGAAACACACTTGGCCCTCCAATCCCATGATGCATTAATATTCTGATAAGTGTTTATCTTTAAAACTAGGACTAGACTTAATCACATATCGGTAATAGGAAAATATCACATGTTTTGAAGTTGTGCTTTTCAAGAAAGATGCAATGCAAAATCTCTAGTGAGGTGCTAAGTTGTCTGGTAAACCACATCAACCCACATTTTCATTTATGACCAACACATAATGGTATTTATGTTCTTGATATACCAGATGATTTGATCAAATTTAGTTAATGTTTTTTTATTTTCTTCATTTTAAATATATTATCTATCACTTCAATGCTTTGTTTTAATCCTCTTGCATTCTAAGTATTGTTCATCATTCTCTTCTCTTTCGTTCGCAGTAGGCTAGTCCAGAAAAATCAGACTCCATAAAAATGTGGAAAGCTTCAAATAAGAACAACAAGCCTATGTTCTAATTACAGGCAACTAATTCTACTCCTGAAATCACTGAGATTCCTGTGTTATTCTCTGATACAAAATGTACTTCAGACTATCGAATTGGCCTCATGAGAATCCATGTATAAATTATTTGAGGATGAAGAACCAAGAATAATTCGAAGGGTAGCTATGTCTGATGCTTTATCTTCATCTGAAACTTCTGATAGTGATGTCACTAATTCCTTCTTTCATTGAATTGTGGCTCAGCCTAAGATTCTTCCCTACATATACATTGTGAAGTGGATAATTGATGATTTTAAAATTTCATAAATGACATTCCTAGCTTCAAGGAAAACAATAATTATATATTTTAGGGCTAAACACTTACAATAAATGTATCATCTTCCTGATCCACAAAAGATATGTGATAATAATTCGCTCCATAAATTTGCAGATGAAAACAAGCTAGAGCCAGATTCTGATAAGGCAATGGAGACGCGACCCCAAAAAGCACCAAGACGATGAGAAGGGTATGTAATCCATATCTTCTCTTGCTTTTCCACATTGCTATACTATTGGTATGATGTGTAGGTTGTTTGGGTACCCTAATACCAATAAGTTTTCAGTTGAGTGGTTTCCCCTCATTTATGCTCTATCAGGTTCCTACATTATGGATTGGACCATTATCCTCTCTAATAATATTTCCTCCCAAATCTTAGCCTATAGGAGAAACTGGAAATTCACCACTAAGACTATGGCCTCTTTTTACATGAATGGATATATCATGGTCATCGTGTGGTTTACATCTAATGGAAATGGACAGTGGAAGACCCTACCCATATCAACATCTATCAAAATAACCTTTAGGAATATGATTACCTATCCCATTTTTATAAAATATGCCATCATGGATTCATTTTACCATTACATCAAAATGTATTTGGTGAGAAATCCCCAAGGTTTTCCAATGAAGCCAAATATGATTTCACAACTTTAGGAAAGTGGTTTAGAGAAGAATCGTTCACATATGTTAGGTTTTTTAGTAATTTATCCAAGCCTCATTTTCTCCCACTCCATGTCCTCGATAAGCTCTTGGCCATAGATATTTCCTACGAAACTCTAGGAAATAGACTAACCAAAGCCATGAAAGAAGCCAAGAATTCCAGTGGGCCATCATTCCCCATCCATTGTGGCATCTATGCTTTGGATAATTACATGCATGATGAGCTTGAAATTAACCAAATACAATGTTTAAATTTCCACTCCATTCCTAGCAGATAGTTTGACCCAAACAAAGTGTCTCAAAATTTTACAATTGCAGTTAAAGAGAGGTAATTTTGACATGAGCCTGATGACTTTTCTAATCTATTTAAGTCTGTCCATACATACCTACAAGTGGAAAAGTTGGCAGAAAATTTTCTCAATCAAGAACAACTTGATCAATTGAAATAATATACATAAGTAAAAGGTTGGAGAACCTCCCTCTTTACATATTGATGGTTTCTCAACTAATTTCACCAACATTGCAGGATCTGGAACAGTCTTCAAAATACAACAATGTCACACAAGGAAACAAAGAGACCATATCTAAAAAGAAAAAAACCGATGAAGAATTGTTCAATAGTGATTTAGATAAGGTCTAGGACCAACTTGATATGAAAATTAAGGGATCGCAAGAAGAAAAAACCCTTGAGACAAAAGAAACAATAAATTTTCCTGAGGGTAATAAGTAGAGCCCTCTTATTATTTGGGCTTCTGATAAGGTTGTTAACACATAAGATTTTGAATTCATCCTGACATGTCCTTCTACAAAAAATGTTCTTAATATTGAATAGATTTCTCCACTTGACATGTTTTAGAGCCCCAAGCAAAGGCTTTTTATGAGCACATAAATAAACCATAAGTTGATCAATCCTAGGCACTAGTTCCCCAAGATGTACCATTGGATGTTTTATGGAAGGATCCTAAAACCAATCCTTCTTATGACTTAGTAAGGATATCATATTTTGGAGAGGCTTATGCGACTGCTACCATTGACAAAGCATCAAAAGTGAAACATCTCCTCAACGATAAATATGACAGGATTCAAAAGCTAGAACACGAGTTATTGAAATAAAAGAAAAGTATCTATCATTATTGGAAAGCACAGTTGTCACAACTAAAATACAACTTTGATCAAATGAAACTTTAATTTCAAACATATATCAGGATCAAGTATTCCCAGCGATAAAAACTCCAAGCTAGAATTGAGAAAATGTCAACCCTAATATTGAATATTTTAAGAAGAAATTTATGGGACTTAAGACTCTTTTAGCCCAACAACAAGTGTTTTTCTACTAAAAATGAATAGTCATAAATGGTCTATGCAATAAAATTGATTCACTGATTAATCAATTGTTTGATTTGAGGATTAATTTCGAAGACATTGATGAGAATATTTCTCAATTTATAACATGGCAGGATAATGCAGATGGAAGAGTAGAAAACCTTCCTAGAATAGAGGATTCACATAAAGGAATAATCTTCAAATATTATGATATAAAGTTAAAAAAATAATAAAGGGCCATATTTAGAGCGAGGGATGTCCAAGTAATATTACTGAGACTATCAATGATAAAATCTTTGGCACAAATTTTATCCACGAATAACCATTTAGTCCCCTTCCCGATGTGAATATGTTAATGAAATCATGGAAGGAATTGTTAAAGAAGAGGGAGGATAACATTAAGAGCCTATCAAATTTATAATTTGAAAAGTATTTCCAATATCTGGCAAAGACACATAACTAACGGCTAATGTTGTGATGCCTTGTTGACACAACATCTCACATGCTTCCTCCAATTTCACATGCAGTGTACAATGGAAAATTACGCATAAGGCCAGTGCAGCCTCCTAAATTGCAGTCAATGTTGGATATTTAAGACATCAAGCAGAAAATGGGAGAGAAGCCATCGTCCCACTCTTGAGATTATTATTAAAAAAAACTTTACTTATGTCCAGTTGTCTCTTATTTTAAGGAGGGTTTTTTAAACCTCTTCATCACTTTAATTATTTTTTTATTTTTACATTCCTAGTCTTAGTTATATAAACCCTTTCATGTCTTAAAGAAAGGGGTTCTAATTTTTAGTAAGGAAGGCTTGGAAAAATTGCACTACTATTCTTTTTTAATTCATCTTATTAGAAAGGCTAGACCAACATTGTTTCTTTTATTAGCAGAGTTATGATATATCAGGTACTTCTATCTCTAAATGATTGTTGTGTTTACATGTGATTGATAGTCATATTTTTCTTTAATTTTTTTTTGTTATATGTATTTTCTAAATATAATTGGGCATTAATTCAGTTCTAAACACGTGAGATTTCCATATTCAAATATATGTAGAGTATAATCAGCTCATTGATGTGATATGCGTTTAACCTTTAATTTGATTAAATATTTAATCAAATTAATTATCCTTAATTGTTTTTACTAATTTAAATGTTTAACAATATATGTTATCATGCACTAAGGATAATATTTTAAGTCAAATAGAAAAGAGTATAATTAAGTATCGGGATATATATATATATATATATATATATATATATATATATATATATATCAATTCATTGCCACTCCCATTTATCATTCTCATCATAATATTTTTACCTCACACCCACTCAATTATATTTTAAAGGGAAACTTGTTCCATCATCCCCAATTGGAGCCACTATTCCAAAAATGAAAGGAAAAGTTTCAAGTTACCGACCGGGTGGTCATCCCCGATGTTGACACAACGATTTGTGAGGCTTCAATAGATTCACACCTAAAATTCCAGGAAATATCATCTACCAATTCCATGTTGCTTCTCATATTGTGCTAGGAGTTGTGATGAAACATTGAACAACCTTTGATTTGGAGCATTATTCACGTGGTAATTTCCAATATCCAAAGATTCATACTAATCTAGAAGAAAATTCCTTGGAGCATTATTCATGTGGTGAATTCTAACATCGAGAGAAAATTTCACATGTTCAATGCATATAATATGTTGCCGCATATAAACAATGTCAAACATTGTTTAAGTTATTTCCAATGTTTCTCCAGTGTAATTCAACCCATGTTCAAGATTACTTCATGCACTTGTAACACACACCATTTGAATTATCCAAAGAAATACATATTCAACATTTTTAACATCATATCCAAAACATGGATTTTAGACACTATCTCCAATATTTTTGACTCTGCAAGGTTTCTTGCTTAACGAGTTACATTACATGGAAGAAGAAACAATGTTACATTGATGAAACATTTTCAATTGACGTATAACTGGTCCATAACCCTAATTAGGGTACAAAAATAAAATTAAAACGCATAAAAAGAAGTAGCTCCAAAACAGTGTGTTGAAGATCCAAAAAAATGAAATTCCATATTTCCTTAGGACTCCATAATAATGTCTCTCCATATATCTTTTAGTGGCTTCTTGTATTTTGTATTATATTCTAGCAAAGTGATTATAGCTCCATGAAAAATATGTATTAATCACGTAAATATGCACCGCATGCCACCGACTATAATATCCACCATCTTATGGTACTATATGCCATGCTTTGTAATATTATGAAATAGAGCTTATTCTTCATTGAAAAACGTATATACGACATTGAATAATTACGAAGTATAGATGGATAGCACTAAATATGAAATATGTTATGTTCATTAATTTTCCAACCATATTATAACCATATATCACTGTTAGATCTAAGACTTTTATGATCCATAATTTAGATAAATCTCTTTCATATGTGACTAATCCGAAAGACATTTTTCTACATATATCAATTTATTTTCCACGTGCAATCTCCCCTCTTGAGTTTACAAATCATGGCAAAAAAATTTTCCTTCTTAATTAAAAAAATTTCATTCTACTCCCTTTATCACACAACTATACCTTTTGTGGGTCCATCCACTTTGGGACCTCAAAATCCAACATTGAATATGTCCATCCCATACATGTATCTATTCATGCCATAGATCAATCGATAAAACCAAGGATACATTTTTACATTTTAATTATGTTTATGGTATTGGAAATGCTTCAACCAAGGGGTTCTCCTTGATGAAAATTCCTAATTAAAATTCCCACCATTTAGTGGGTGATCCCTTCCAAAAGTAAGGCTTGGATGCCCTATGTCCTTAGAAATTTTCCTCAGCTACGATGGTCAACATAAAAGAGTAATATACATATACTTTTGGTTGAACAAGTGAGTATGCTTTGTGTAATGTTCATCTAGAGAATGTATCAAGTTTCCTCTATCGAAAGGGAGATAAAAGTGATTATTTAATTTAAAACTAATAGTACTAATCTAATAAAGATGCATGAGAATTTACAACAGACATTCAATAAGATAAGTACCAAAGCCGATGAAATATTTCAATTTCCTTCGTATACATGAAAAGAAATACATCATAAACATTCAATGAATAGCCTTACAATATTCACAAAATACACATGAAAGTGTGTTGGCTCAATGGGCTTCAAAATTAAGAAAAAATTCCAAGATACATCAGTACAGTGAACACCACTAGCTCCAATAGTGGAGTGGGAGTAACAACTTGCTCCTCTCAAATAACTATCTTTCTCTTTAAATCTTGGTAGGAGGAGCCAAGGTGAAAATTCATTTCGATGAGCTATGAGGGTGTATATATGACAAATAGGGTGACCATTCACCTCCCTCTTGTTCTGTCCTCATGATTATTTGATATCTCTATGACACTTTGACTCCTTCATGACTTTTCACATTCTGTGGATGACTCTTGGACTTCCACTTCACATTACATTTCTCCAATATTTAATTTAATTAATCCATAAATGATGTGGAAAATTATGACTCATGACATGATATGACATGAAACTAATGACATGGACTTCATGAAGACATGGCAATGTCAAGCCATTATTTGTAGTTGATTTCTTTGTCTCTTCCTAAAATATGGAACATGTTATTGTTCTTCCCATATGGCTTGAAGGTAGGGATTCTTCTTGATATCCAACTATTTTTGCAATTTGGTGTCCCTTTTTCTTCTTTTATTGATCAATTTCCTTTCACAACTTCAAAGGTTTCTTCTATTAGGGTCTCCTTCTTCATCTCCTTCATCATCATCCTATCATAACATGATATGATAATTGCAACTTAAATCTACTCATCACATGATGACATCAGTACAAAAATGCCCGTGATCTAATATACTTTATGATAAGCACTGACTTAGCTAGAACCATGTGACATGCTCAAGGATTCGATAATTGTGTAGTTTAGGAGGTTAGGGGCCATAAATGATCCTTGAAACTGTGCATTGTGAAGTTTAGGCATACTAGGGCTAGATATTTGCACACTTGAGGGGCTCAAAGGTTAACAATGAAGTATTGGGGCTTGAGGTTTCCCACTACATACTACTAGAGGTACATATTCTAATGGATTCCATAATTGTATAGTTCAATAAGTCAAGGTTGTTTCTTATTGCTTGATACTATGCAGTGCATAGAGAATACTGACTAAAGGTGGAGACTACATAATTCTAGAGCTCAAAGGTTGGGATTGATCACCAAGGATGTGCAGTGTGAATTTTTGGAAGGTGGGGACTATGAATTGCATAGTTCCAAGGGGTAATTTTGAAGCTTGAGGGTTGATATTGTGCAATGAACATTTCAGGAAGGTTGAGTGAGTCAAGGTTTCTCAGTTGGAATTTTTTTCAAATTTGGCTAAGTGTGGGGTCAATGATATCAAATTCAACAATGACAAGACCTAAACATGGTCACATACTTAGAATAGTTGATGAAACAACATTGATCACTCATAAAAAATGAACAACATACTTTCCTCAAAGTGGAAACATTGTGACAACTTTTCCCAAGTCTGACACTAAAAGTACACTTTGTGACAACAATGACGACACTTGTGCGAAAATGTTTGAAACTTTGGGAATGAGTGCGATACATGTTTACATGATAAGAATGAATCATTAACACCAACTTTATTCCTTGAAACAAATAAAAATTATATATATACATTGTAATATTCTCGCCATGCTAAAGCATGACACTTTGATTTTCTTCTAAAAGGGACAAGAATAGTTATAGAAATCACATGTGATAACTCTCTCTATGTGTGATGAAAAGATGCACAATCAAAGTAGGGTCTAAATTTTTGACGTAGGCCAAAATTTTGGAGAGTGTTGTAGTAGCGATAATACTTTGCGACACACTGGTTGAATTCCAACATCTCTGCCTTGGTCAAATATTTTGTTGAGGGTGTAGTTCTTCAAGTATTATTGGTTCATAATTCATATTACTCTAGTTTCCCCACTTACCCGATGTAAAAACATACTCCTCTTCATATTTTTCTCGATTGAACACAATAATAAAACCAACCATATCATAATGTTTCAAATTAGGATAAGGTTAATGTTATTGCAAGATTTAGATTTTCAGAGTATATTTTTTCATCTCTAGTGTCTCTCCACTGCCAGTAGGCCTAGAGAATACCTCAATAGAGTCACTTTAGGAACACAAACATTGCTTTGATTCCAACAAGCCTGTAAAATACCCCAACGAATATTATTTCTTCACCTCCCTACATAATAATCCTTTCTCTTCTTTCACCCTTTATTCATTTTTTTATATAGGACTGCTCATAAAAAATTATTCATTTCAGGGGGTGGAGTAGCAATCCTAACTTATTGAGAGCAGAAGAGGTTTTTCCTTTAGATAATCATATATAAAACCTCATATAGTGGTTTTCTTGTTTAGAGTTTCCCCTTGTCCTTATCTACTTGATCAGATCAACATGGAAAACACTGACACATAAATAACTTAGTGTAAGCATGAGGTTTTTATTATAGACATGGATTATCATGGGTAAACAAACTTATATTTACTTGTGGAAGGATTTTATTTTCCATCAGAACATCATCGACCAAAATGTGTAACCAAGACGAAGAAGGAGGACTAAAGATTAGCCAATTATTGCAATGTCACAAAGAACTTTTGTATTTTTCCAGAATGTATTTTGAGCCAAATGGAACATACTTCATGTGAAGTCTAATTAAACAAAACACAAAAGAAATACAAGACAAAAGAAGGAAAAAAATTGAAGAGACCATGCAAATGCAAGCTAAACCAAAAATAGGATGCAAGACAAAATAAATAAAAAGAGAACAAAAACTATAGTCAACCAGTGTGGGATGAGTGTGCAAGGGAAGAATAATATGCATTTATACCTACTCCTAACCTAACCAAGAAGAAGGTGAGGGTCAAGTGTAATTAAATTTCTAATGTAGGCATCGTAATTTCACCCAACCTTCATACTCAAATATATGAGCGATTAAAATATATATTAAACAATGTGAAATAAAAAAAGGAAATCCCTTGCATAACTTGCACAATAAATTGAAAATTTTTCCTATCAATAGAAAGATATTTGATAGCCAGTAATTCTATATAGATCACATTCTTACCATTTTGATGAAAACTATAATTAAAAAAAAAAACCTCAAAATATTCTTGCGAATGTATCTTCATCTCTACTTCCCAGCTTATAAAAAATGATAAAATACAAAAACTTGTTATTTGCGATGGAGATTGTGAGGTAAGATTTCTCCAACCATTTAGTGATTGGATCATGAAATTTGAGAAAATCCCCTTGAAAACCCTGCGCACCTTGAAAAGATTAATTATCCATTAAAGGTATGATATTAGGATGATAATCTTGGGAGGGAAAAATACTCTGATCATCTTCAAAGGGCCTACCAAGATAGCAGGGACCTGACATAACCATTAAGGAGAGCTAAAATTCCTCAACTGCTTGAATAGTATATGAGTATTGAGATGATAAACCATAGATATTATAGGATGTATGACCATTGTCATCAGATACGATGGGATGAAAATGATAAGTTGAATGATAATCATCAGGATCAGAATGATGATCATAAGGACCGATTAAAGAATAATATTCTTCATAATAATACAATAAGGATAGGTTTTTCTCAATAGTTTTTCAAACAATTTGAATAATAGAATCACCTTCCTTGTTTGATGAATGTAAAAAACCATTTTCTAGTAACTGGTTACACATTTCTCGAGCATCATAATCATCGAAAGAAGCTAATAGGAATGCGAGTCTATAAAACACATGAAGCCATTCGGGATACAATGAGTGAAGCAGAATGTGATTTTCAAAATAACTCATGCATTCACTAGTGCTCAAGAGGAATTCAAGAGCGATGAAGAAATATATTAGTCATATAACATTCATAAGAAAAATCAAGAACTAACTATTATGAAATGCATCTAATAAAAATTATTCTTTTGACCAAAAAAAACATTTGAAATAATAAAATTTGTAGTTCCACGCTCCTATAAACGATACACAATCCAAACCTGAGTTAAGTAAAAGATTCTTAGATGAAGATGAATCAACTAAAATGTAACACCCCTAGTTTTATATTTCCTTCAAGCTAGACATTGAACTTTAATCCAAAGGGGATTGGACCCCAATGGATAAGTATTTTGTGGATGTAATTAAGTATTTAATTATGGAAATTAAATAAAATAATTTTGTGAAGATTGAACAAATGAGAATTATGAGATCACTTTCCAAATCCATGAGGATGGAAAGAGGAAAATAATTTCCCCAGAAATCTTTCAAAAATCCTTGAAAGAATTCATTTCCAAATTAGATTTTTGAGGAAAAATCTAGTTTTTCCCCAATGAGGTGGAGAGTAGTTGGGAAGAGGTAAAAAGTTGAGAAAAGCATAAAGAAGCTTTAAAATTCCCTAAATAAGGGAATCCTAGGCAAACAGGAAGAAAAGCATCCTAAAATTCTGAACGCATAATTAGAAACAGGCTTTGGGGAACAAAAGCTTAAATAAGCTACTCCTAAACAGATTAGAGGTTGTTCTGTTCTAGAGGTGATCTCAGCTCAAGGGTGAGTTCTGGAGATAGAGGGACTCTAAGGTTGGGAGGACTGGTCAATTTCAGAAGTGGTATGCCCATAGTTTTTACGAATGAATGAATTACTTGGAATGTTTTTCTTGTGTTCCATACATTTACAAAATTGTTAGAAGAATTAAATCCTCTTAGTTCTGCATAGTTCTAGGAACAAGAATTATGAGTAAAATAAGCCAGAAGCTCTAAACCAGTGAGTGGGTTAAATCTGGAGATTTATATTACCTTCATAATTCATAAGTGTGTAACTTTAATCTACTTCTGTTAAAAATAAGACTAAATCAGCAAGAACTAGAAAAGATGTTTATTTCAAACCTGTAGATCGTTGAAGTAACAGTGGATGTACATCTATAGATTTACCTTCTAAAATAAGAAAATCACGGAGGAATGAGCATAGTTATTAGAGTTAGATATATTCAGATATGAAAAAGTGGGGTAATGATGGTTTAATAAACCTGTAGACAATTCTGGTCTCAGAGTTAAACCTAAACTGGTGCAGGAATGACATTCTTTACTGGTGAAATTTCCAAACTAAATACTCTATTGGAAAATAAATATAAGGAAACTCATATGAAGTGCATGCAAAAATTTATAAGTTGTGAAGGATAACAAATATTTCACCTACCATATTTACATATAATTGTTGGTTAGAGGTGTTAGCTAGAAAACTAGATATAGTGAACGTAAAAAAATAAATAAATATAATTTCCAGAGGTTATTATTGTTGACACAAGTAAATAATACATGGAAACTTTAAATCAAGGAGTAGAAGAAGAGTTATACTGCTGGAGTAGTATAATACACATGAACACATAGAGCAGGTGGAAATGGTGATTACACATTTAGGAATCACTAGATTATTGTAGACTTGTAAACTCTTGTAGCAGAGATATTTATATACATTTATGTTTTTTCAATGTGGAGGGAATAGAAATGGAAAATAAGACTAGTAAACTTATTGTTTCCATCAATTAAATTTAAGCAGACAATTACTGTAGAAATAAACTTAACATGAGTAATAACATAAAATAGCAACCTAGAAACCATTAAAATATATTATTAATTTGTCACTAAGAACAGAGAGGGATTATAGATAAATGCATATACTAATTTATGAGCCAAATAAATGAACTAGGCTATCGTGTTTCATAATAACACTACAGATAATGTTTATCCCAGGAATTACATCACCCGGATTAACTTGTTAACAGTCCTAGTATCTGGCAAAAGTTATTACTACAGTAGTAATTTTTATGACAATAAAACTTGAATTTTCGAAACAAATTATGTATAATAACAATTAGAGAGTCTGGTCACACTCTGACTAAGATGTTTTTGATACCGACCTAAAAGTTCAGGATCAAACGAAGTCAAGTTCGAGTGAAATAAAAATTCACCAAATACCAGTGAAGAAAACTCTTGACGAGATTCGAATTTACCTAAACCAAAATGAGGGCAACGTGAGAATAGTGATAACGAGACGATGTGAATGTCCCACAGAAAATAAAATACTAGAACCGGGCATAAAAACAAGGGTTACCTCAAAGATTAAAACCCTTTGCCTCCAAAACTACCTGCAAGAAGAATATCGAAATAGTGTTAAAAAATTCGAAGACCAACACAATCACATGGAACGAAAACGCACATGGTAAAATGCTACAAATGAACCAATTTCTTACCTAGGGTAGCGATGCTCGCCGAAAGGGAGATGCTTAAAGCTGGGGTAACTCGGCTTGAATAAGATGAGTATGGCCAGGGAAGACCATGAGGAATAAATTCCTAATAGATAGTGATTAAGTATTAGCACCAGAATTTAGCAAAGGGATGGTAAACAAAATGCCAGAAGTGATGTTGGAATAAAAAAAATCAAGAGTAATAGAGCAGAGAGATTTCAACGAGAGATTGGTTCATATTTGACTAAGACGGTTTCCCAAAATTAAATGAAAATATGTGGAAATTTTTTTTATTTAACAACTCCTTTCGCACCCTAAATCAAGCTTATTTCTACTAGCAAGGAAAACATGTGAAGATATTGTGCGCAGAGATCAAATCAGCATACTCAAGCCAGAAATGCCCAAATTTACATACCTGGATGATCACACAATGAAGAAATAGTTCCGTCCAGAATCTTGGGAGAGCACGATGCTTTGTTTCTCCAAACGAGAAAAGTCTCAACATTAGGAGTCGGGCAGGAAGAGTGAAGGGCGAAAGAACAATCCCTTTGACAACACAGAACTAAATACGATTTTCTCAAATCAAAACCAACAAAACCCTAAGCCATCTCCACTTTCCAAGTGTCCTTGGATCGATGGTATACATGTGGATCGAGTGGGGAAATCGAAATTCATTAGATAGTCATCCAAAACATAAATTTAAATCCATTGAAATCGATCCCACAGTACTCAAAATTGTATCACATGACCGGCATTAATAAATAAGCAGACATATGTTGCATAATATAAAAACGTAAACACATAAACCCTTGCATGTAAACGTGACCCAAATCATGTCCAGAGATAAAAAAAAAATTAAAAATCAATAGAGCACCATCAAACCAAGTTGACGTGGAGATGTCAATGAGGTTACCCATGCCAAACACATTAATCCAACTTTGCCAACAAAACACAACCGGTACAACGACCTTAATATCACCTATCTCCACAGAAAATTTGCCACAGTTGGAAGTACGTGAAATATCCATGGTGCTATGGGTACGATAATCACACATTGAAAACAATGGCCACAAGGCTGTAATGAATTCATATAAATGACATATGATTTAAATAGAAATAGATCATTCAGAACCATGGATAACTCGAATTCAAGACATAGTTTTATAACTCTTGGCAGAGTACGAGGAGATAATCATTTGGGTGAAAATGTGAAGCTGGGTTACACTTTTTGCCCTTTTTTGAGAAATTTTTTTCATTTTTTTGGGTTCTTCAAGTTTCTGCAAACTATAACAATTTTTCCGTGTAGAATTTCATTTTGCGGTAAAAATAAAAGTTGTGAGAAATTTTGTTAGCTTTCTATTACTTATTTTTTGAAATTTTTTTATGCGGATTTGATATGTCAACTTAGCGTTTCTTTGAGTGTGTGTTTCTTAACAATCAAAGAATTCATAAGTAGTCATGTTATGTGGCAACGTTGTATTCATTGAAAATTCTTGTTTTTGAAAAAACAAAATGTGTTACAACAATCTAGACAGAGTCTACTTTGGTTTCATCATATTTACAAAGCCAATGGATGCATATCATAATTACTAGAATTTTTTGAACTGGTCTAATACGAAAAACTGCGTATTTTTTATATGTTTCATGTGGCAACAAATTTCTTAACATACAAGTTATAAACTAAAAATCTAAAAGCTACCCATTACAGTCAACGGACCAATGTAATGCCCCATAATTTTTAAAAAATTTTTTACAATGTATTTTGGGAGATACAAAATTTTGATTTCACTGAATCACGATGACCCTCAAAAATTGTTTGCACTCATTTTATTAGAAAAATAATTAAAATTAATAAACGTTTACGAAATTTCATAAAATTTATATTTCCTGAAAGTAGATTCAATTCTGAAAATGCTTGTCTTAGTTCCGACAGTTAATTAACAAGTTTTCATGGAGTTTAATCAGTCCAAAGTTGCAGAACCGTTTTCAGAGCTTGGCTCTGCGTAATCAGTGACGCGATAGTTCGGCCGAACTATTAGAGACAGTTCGGCCGAACTATGTTTTCTGTTTATGGGCCGCTACAATTAACGCCTTAATAGTTCAGCCGAACTTATTATCAAAAGTTCGGCCGAACTATTGTGTAATTTTCCGTCGGCCGGAATTTTTTGTGGAGCCCCCTACAAAACACACATTTCGCGGTCAATATAAATTTCCGCGAAATGATTCACAATTTTCGCACATTTCGCACTTCATTTCATCTTACAACTTGTTTTGAATTCAAAAATTTTTCTTCAAAGTTTGGGGTCAAAAAAATTTTTTGGAAGACATTTTCTGGAGGCGGCGTGATTTTTCTTGGAGGTTCAAAGTTTGAATTTAAAAAAAATTTTTGGAAGACATTTTTGGAGGCGACGTGATTTTTCTTTGAGGTATGTACGTGTTTTGTGTTGAAATAAATCTTTTGAGATTTTTTGTTCAAAAATATTTCTTTACATTTTAAGATTTAAAGAATTTTTTTGGAAGACATTTCTTGGAGGCGGTGTGATTTTTCTTAGAGATATGTACGTGTTTTGGATTGGATTACGTATTTTTTAGAAAATATTTTTTTAAATTAAATCTTTTGTGATATTGTTTGTAAATGAGTTATTGTCTAATTTTTTAAAGGAAATTTTTTAAACCTCATACCCTATTATCATGGGAAATCGAAGAACTTGTGTGAGAAAATATGATCGAAAAAGAAAGCCCGAGGAACGTAGAGAAGAGACGAGACAATATCGCAAAAGAAAGTTAGAAGCTCTCTCAAATATTGAAGAGGAAAATCAACCTTAAGCAGAAATTGAAGCAGGTATGTAAATGTAAATATTACATGCTCTATTGATATATATTTAAAATTTTCCTAATGTAAAATGTAACGCTTAATTTTTATTTGATAAACTAGTTTGAAAAATATTTTGTTTGATGTACACAGACAGAGATATTCCTCAAAATATTGAAGAAGAAAATCAACCTCAAGCAGGAATTGAAGCAGGTATGTAAATGTAAATATTATGATCTATTGATATATTTTTAAAGTTTTCCCAATGTACAATGTGAAGCTTAATTTTTATTTGATGAACTAGTTTGAAAAATATTTTGTTTAATGTAAACAGACATAGATACTCCTCAAAATATTGAAGAAGAAAATCAACCTCAAGCAGAAACTGAATCGGGTATGTAAATGTAGATATTATGATCTATTGATATATTTAAAATTTTCCTAATATTTATTGACATATTTATTAATTTAGTTATTTATTGAATATGTACTATTTTTCGAATATGTACAGATGAAATCACTATCGATAATGAGATGTTAGAAAATGTCGACACTCACACATATGGAGATAAAAAACCTGACTATTTTATACGATATCGTGTCGAGAAAATTTTGGAAATGTTTTTCAAAACTGAGGTGACAGTTCAAGCTCAAATGTTGAAATGTCTCTTATCATCAAGGAAATTAAAAGAAGCGACGACACTATTAGGTATTCGAAAATCAACCAAAGATAAAAAAATGAAAGAAGAGGTTATAAAAAATATGAGTAGTGCTATAGAGTCAATTAGGAGATCTAGAGATAAAAATGTTTCAAAGATACGTAGAGGAATACAAATGGCAATGGTTTCACCAAGTACTCAAGAGAATCGTTTGAATCTAGCATCTATGGCACGAGCACTGGGAACCTCGCGAAAACCTCTGCACAAACATCGAAAATTTCGACTGCAAATAGACGTAAATGATGAACTCGCTTGTTGGAGAGCTATTTGTAGGCAACCATACAAAGATAGACTTGGAGAAGATGTTAAAAAAATAATATATGAATATTGGAAGAACAATTCGCGTGTTTCACCCATTGCAAGACATGTGATGCGAAGAAGAATAGCACGAAATCAATACGAAGAACATGAAAAACATCTCTTGGAAACCACTCAAATAGAGTTATTCAACAAGTTCAAAGAAGAGAATCGTAAAATTCAAGTTTCACTCAGTGCTTTTGTTCAACAAAAACCATGGTATGTAAAACCTATCACCGTACGCGACACTTGTTGTTGCCGTTATCATGTGGAATTTGAGTTATATTATGACACATTCCTTGATTTCGGTAGAACATTATGGAATGATTCACCTCCTCCTTCCACTATCCGTGATTTCATATCTCAAATTCTATGTGAAAGAGAAGCGATGAACTATTTTACAAAAAGAAATGTGTTGGTGGTAAAAAATGCGATGATTGTAGAAATTTGACTAAATTTCAAAACAAATATCGTATTGATATAAATGATCAATCATTGTCCAACATGAAAGTGAAATGGAAGAGATACGAATATACCAGTACATCGATTCAAAGTGCAGATAGTGTTAAAAGAATCGAATTACGAGAAGACGAAAATTTTCTAATAGACTTTTTGAGAAAGTTTGAAGCAGAAATTTACAAATACACCATGCATTCCCATAAAGCTCGATGGCAAGACTTGCAATTCAAAAAATCTCGTGAAGTTTTTCCACCAGGAACCATTTTGTCAGTGATTGATTTTGCAGAAAACTACACATTTGCTCCACAAAAAGAAATTCAGATTGAATACTATCACTCTGACCAAGTCTCCATGCTCGTTCATATTCTATATAGACATGCTGAACAAAATATCGATCATATAGAAAGCACGAGTGAAAATCGACATATCATTAAAGAATATCATTTTTATATCAGTGACGATCGTACGCATGATACATGTTTTGTACAACATTGTTTTGGAAAAATTTATGATTCATTGAAAAATCGTGGAATAACATTCAATGAACATTGGATATGGTCAGACGGATGCGCAGGTCAATTCAAATCTGCACGATCATTTTTTTGGTTGTGTCGTCTTCATAAAAAAACCTGCATTAAACATTGTTGGAATTTCTTTGAGACTGGCCATGGAAAAGGAGAACATGACGGTGCAGGAGCATGCATAAAACGAGTACTTCGAAGATATCAAATGAACCACTTTGCACGCCGACTTGCGAACGCTGAAGAAGTTGTTCAATGGTGAAAAAATGCTCTAAGCCATGAGATTAACCCATCACGAGAAGTGCAAAGGTACATTCAATTTAATTTATATTGGTAATCTAATTTTAAACATTGTACATTTATCATGCTATGATTATTTTTAATTGTATTTTGATATCATATTTACAAATTCTTTCTAATTTTCCATATAAAGGTTTTTCTGGCATATTGGAATCGGAGACGTAAATAGATCAATTGGAAATGAAGTTGGAACAATAAAAGGGACTCGAAAAGTGCATTCAATTCAAACAAAATTGTCCACAAATGTGTTTGCATTGGATAAAAGAAAATATTCTTGTTTTTGTGATGTTTGCATAGACAACACAAAATCCAATGACATCTGTGAAAACAAAATGTATGTGAACGATTGGAAACATACGGAGCTAAATACAAAGGGAAAAATGTCTGTTGCAATGATTGAAGAAATGGAATCAGAGGAAACTACAATATCATCCGATGGTGATCGAGTTTCTGATCTTGTTAGAGAAGGTAACAATTGAATTACTTTTTAATGATTTAAAGATTTACAAATTTAAATTTAAATATGCATAATTAAATGTTAAATTTATTTTATTATGCAGGAGATGTTTTTGCTGTAATTGCACCTATTGACAACGATGAAAATGTGAAGTATTATTTGATGCGTTGCACTGAACAAAAAATGAAATTATTACAAGACTATAATGATCACGGATTTCGGTATGACAAAGGGTCTATTATACTGAAAGGTTATTTTTTCAAACAAACTCGTCAAAGTGAAGACTTTGTTTACTTCGAAGACTATGAACCTGATTCCATAAGTTGTCAATATAGTCACTTGGTGTGTGCGGCACGCATAAAGTTGATAGAAGTTCAATCAAAGAAAAAATCAAAAATTAAGAAATGGAAAATGTCAAAATCCGATCATGAACGGATTATTGAGGATGGAATTCCATTAAAATTTTTTTGAGTGAAGTGTTAGGACAACAATTTATTATCTTTTAAACCTTTCAGTACTCAACTAAAAATTGAACTGCTTATGTTATTTGTGGTTTGCAAATGTTACAAATTGTTTGGGTACAAGCACGTGCTCTAGTTTCCACTGAAAATAGTTTTTCTATACATGTGCATTGGTTAAAAATGTTAAATATGTATTGGATATATATATTCTAGAATGAAATTAATTGTTCTTGTATATTAATTGTTTTTGTATATGTTCTCCGACCATATGGTACAAACTATTTCAATTTATTTTGTAAAGTCAGATTCGGTCCCCATATGGCCTAGCCTCCAAGGGACGAGATAACAAGTGGTTGTCCCCACTTGCCCGAATCTCGACTTTTAAGTACAATTTTACTGTTTATGTCGAGCATCTTACATGATGTCTTAGCCAAAGATAGATTCTCTTTGTTTCAAGTTTCTAGTAAAAGTTGTCACTGAATGCCCCGCTCGAACTCTTGTAGTAAACACCATACCTCATCTCTCTTGCTCTCAAATATTATTAGGTTTAATTATTATAACACAAAAATCGTTCTAGACATTATCAATAATTTTTTGCGCTTAAAGTAAAATCAATGAACATTATTAATCCAATGTCTTTACAAGTAATGTACCATCATACATGCAATTATATCAAATTAGAAATCAACATATACAATGAAATCAATGGGGATTGTCTTGTTGCAAGTAGTTCATAATTTCAATTTACCATATGTGTAAATGTAGGTTGAAACCATCCAAAACTTTAAGTTGTAAATTGAAACCATCCAAAACTTTAAGTCTTAAAACCCTTTCGATTATATATTGTGCATCATTAAAACATTTAACATTTAAAGTTTCATTAAATATCACATGCAAAATGTAGATTGAAACCATCCAAAACTGGAGTTTTAAAAACTTCACATGCCATATGCCAATTATAATTCAACAATCCAACAAAAACATTTAACAAATTAAATATCACACGCCACACTAAGACGACCACACTAAGAGGATTGGTGCACTTCGTTTGGAAGGAGTCGATATATGTCGTATTGGAGCGATTAGACAGAATTCGAAAAGGAAAGAGCTTGAACCAATTCAAGCAGACCCAGGATCGAATTGTTCTATGGAGCTTCATGAGAAGAGATATGTGAAAAGAACTGTTAAGCCATGCCAATTATAATTCAACAATGCAACAAAAACATTTAACAAATTAAATATCACACGCCAAAGTCGTTTCAAGTTTTTGGTAAAAGTTGTCGCCGAATGACCTACTAGAATATTATAAATACTCACTTTGTAAGATCATTTGGCATTCGGAAAAATTCGAAAGTCTTAGACTATCAATCAATTTAAAGTATCATTCACCATAGGGAGTGTAAAATATTCAATGTAGGTTGGTTACGATGCTCACTCCTAGCTTGAAGCAGCGCCAATGACCAATTCTTTAATGAATTCCAATGCACTAGACCAACGTTGGTTCAACCTACTTGGTTTTTCACGCAAGAAATTCCAAGGATGGACTTTCTAGAAAAACTGCTGAAATTGAAAAAGCTTGACATGGAGATACGACAAGGTGAACAAAGACTTCAGGAACTCTTTATGGAAAGGGCTTACTTGAAGGAAATAAGCACCACGTTGCAGGGTAAAGTCAAGAACATGGAAGATAAGATCAAGAGGGACTTTCTTGATCCGAAACCTATTGGTTTGAAGAAAGAAAATGCATGTGTTGGCACACTTGGAAAAGAAGACGACCACACTAAGAGGATTGGTGCACTTAGTTTGGAAGGAGTCAATATATGTCGTATTGGAGCAATTAGACAGAATTCGAAAAAGAAAGAGCTTGAACCAATTCAAGCAAGCCCAGGATCAAATTGTTATATATGGAGCTTCATGAGAAGAGATATGTGAAAAGCACTGCTAAGCCAAGGGCTAGTTCGAAAAACATACTGGAAGAGGAAATGTTGAAGAAGATTACGAAAGTAAGGCACAAGACAAAGAGGAATGATGATGAAAGTTCCTTGGACTTGAGATTCATGTCTACAACCGTACATGGGAAAAAGTTCTCTGCTTTGATAGACATGGGGCTACCCATAGCTTCCTAAGTCGAAAGGCAGCTTCATCTCTTAGAAAGAGGAAGGCTAGCATCGAGAAAGAGTTGAGTGCTTTCAAGGTAGTCAACTCAAGGATAAAACTAGCACGACTGGTGTCATGAAAAGCACACATGTGAGAGTAGGGTCATGGTTTGGAAAGATAGACTTAAGAGTCATTGACATGGATGATCATTCTATGATGGACCATACCAATGATGGACCGAGACATGAACTCTTAATTCTTGTGATCATTCTTAAACTATTTTATGAAAGATAGATAAACCATTTAAATATTTAGCTCAAACTCTTGTAGTAAACACCATACCTCAAGTCTCTCTTGCTCTCCAATATTATTAGGTTTAGTTATTATAACACAAAAATCATTCTACATTGTCAATAATTTTTTGCGCTTACAATGAAATCAATGAACACTATTAATCCAATGACTTTACAAGTAATGTACCATCATACATGCAATTATATCAAATCAGAAATCAACATATACTACATAATGAAATCAATGCGGATTGTTTTGTTACAAGTAACATTCCAATTTACCACGTGCAAATGTAGGTTCACATTCTATCATTCATGTAGTTTTAAAAACTTCAGATACCATTAGAATTATAATTCAACTATCCAACTAAAACATTTAACAATAAATATCACATGCCATGCCAATTATAATTCAACTATCAAACAAAAATATTTAACATTAAATATCAAATGTCAAATGTAATTCAATGACAACATTACTTCACATTCACATGCCAAAAGTACTAAAACCATCCAAAGAAAACTGAAATCAATGAAAAAGTTATTAATCCAATGAATTTACAAGTAATGTACCATCATATGTATGCAATTATATCAAATCAGAAATCAACATATATAATGTAATGAAATCCAATGACTTTACAAGTAATGTACCATCATATGTATGCAATTATATAAAATCAGAAATCAACATATATAATGTAATGAAATCAATGGGGATTGTCTTGTTACAAGTAACATTTCAATTTACCACATGTGCAAATGTAGGTTCACATTCCATCATTCATGTAGTTTTAAAAACTTCAAATGCCATGCCAATTACAATTCAACTATCTAACAAAAACATTTCCAACAAAAATATTTAACATTAAATATCAAATGTCAAATGTAATTCAATGACAACATTACTTCACATTCACATGCCAAAAGTACTAAAACCATCCAAAGAAAAGTGAAATCAATGAACAAGTTATTAATCCAATGACTTTACAAGTAATGTACCATCATATGTATGCAATTATATCAAATCAGAAATCAACATATATAATGTAATGAAATCCATTGACTTTACAAGTAATGTACCATCATATGTATGCAATTATATCAAATCAGAAATCAACATATATAATGTAATGAAATCAATGGGGATTGTCTTGTTACAAACTTTAACATTTCAATTTACCACATGTGCAAATGTAGGTTCACATTCCATCATTCATGAAGTTTTAAAAACTTCAAATGCCATGCCAATTATAATTCAACTATCTAACAAAAACATTTAACATTAAATATCACATGCCATGCCAATTATAATTCAACTATCTAACAAAAACATTTAAAACATAAAATATCACATGCCATGCCAATTATAATTCAACTATCCAAAAAAACATTTAACATATATGTCCAAAAATATGTCCAAAAAACATATTGTAATAAAATATGTCCAAAAATTGTAAATCTCACTCAAGTATCAAACTGTATCAAGTTTAACAAATTTTAAAACCATCTAAATTTTGAAATAAAATCAAATCTACTGTATGTCTTGTCCGTCAAATGGAAGATCTAGCGTCTGGGTCCCGATTGGCTCGCTACCTTGTAAAGGGAAAACCTACATACACAATGTACATGTACTTGAACATTAAAATTTGAAGTTTTAAAAATTAACGAGAATATATATATATCTAGAACTTCATGTAAAAAACAAAATATAACAAAAAAAATGCGCAATACCTCGTAAGGTTGCCTCTCCATTTGATGAAGAGTATCTGCCATAGAAACATCTGTAGTGGTAACCTGTACAATATACATGTACAGTTAAATATAAATTTATATATATATATATATATATATATATACATAAATAATTTATATAAATTAAAAACTTTCAAATGAAAATGCACGTGTGTACATATATATAAACTTATTTGAACAATAATATTAAAAAAAAGAACTAAAGACAACTTCTTCAAATGCTGTGGATGTCCCTATCTCCGTCGCTAAAGTCCTCGGATTAAAAAAATCTTCTATACAAACCTAAATTCAAAAAATTTTAAATAACTCAAAATATAGATCTCTCTCTATATCTCAATTTTTTATGGAACTTTTTGAGGTAACATAAATTTTGAACTTGTGAAAAATTGTCCATACTTGGTCATCTCCCAATGAAGTAGAAGGTATATCTCCTAAAGAAGAAGAAGGTACCGGGATCCCAAAAACATCAGACGGAATCGGTACTTGTTAAAACATTTTATCGAATTATATATATACATACATGTACATGTGTGGCAACAATTATTTATTTTAGAGTCACTTAAAAAACACTAACATACATGTGCCAACATATCATGATGGGCAAACCCATCTGCATCGTTTGAGCCAGAGGTCCCGAACGTAATATTAACATTTTCATCACGCATCATGCCTGAGAACTGCAAATGGTGTTTTAACATATAATCATACATTTTGTTAGATTAATGTACACATACAAATAAATGTATACATGTACATACACATGTATTTATTACAAATTGTACACATGTATATGTAAATATAATTTCGAACCCTAAGGTCACTAACACATACCGTTCCGGTGCCCTCTTCCTCACGAAAAATTAGGTCTTGCAGACCATTGCGACAATTTATTGCGTATGTTCGGAGATCTTCAACATTCATGTTGTAAATCTCCTCATTTGTATGATAAACAAAATTGGCACGTGCATTTTCACGTGCTCTTTGTCGATTTAAGCCAAGATCGACTCCACTCAATCCGCTATGAACATTTTCGATCATAACATCTCTTGCTTCACGACTTATTTGAGAAGTCACATCCATCTCTGATCGCAAGGTTTCGACTCGAGACGGTCGACTCACCAATGGAGGCTCAGGGCGAGGCAACTCCACATCTCGCTTTGCGCCCTTACGTTGACATAATCGACCTCTCCCCGGGCCAAAAAATTTTGAAGGAAGATCATTGTAGTCGGGTTTCATACCCTTAAAAAATTCTGCATAAAACATTTGTGCAAAATAAAGAGGAACCTCATCGTTCTATGGAAGCCTTCCAAAGGCCGCAAGATGTCGACTATACAAATATTTTGCTATGTCTGGGTGCTTGAAATACTGCACCTTCAACATCTTTCTTTTTGGCCCTTCCTTAAAATTAAACATTGACTTAGCGTCTTGTTTTGAAACTTGTTTTCTTATGTCCTGCCATTTATCGGGACCTATCACTGCTTCTCTTCTCTGTCTCATCACTTCTACAAACGAATCAGTGGTTGGCCCCAAATCTTTGTACACTTTTACCATTTCACTCAATGAATGTGCAACTATCTATAGGCTTTGTCTACTCTCAGCAGGTATAGTCAAATCCTGGAGATCTGTCTGCAATTTTGCATAAAGGCTTTCACACCTTTGTAAGGTGCATTCCGCCATGTTCCTTTCCCATGGTATATCAGTAATCTCAGCCGGATAAGTTGTGCTAGGTTGACAGCCTTCTTCTTCAATGTAGCGCGCTGCCCTGCGTCTTTTTTGACCACTGGCTCGAACATTTTGAGCCTCCGCATCAATATATATATAATTTCATATATTAGAAAAAACATGTGTAAAAAAAGTTGCAAAAATTTAATGAAAAAATATTGAAATTGATGGCAACCTTGATGTTGTTGGTTAACATCATCTCCAACATGACCCTGCTGAGAACCAGCCCCAGAATGATGCCGCTGAGAACCAGACCCACATCGACCCTGCTGAGAACCAGCCCCAGAATGATGCTGCTGAGAACCAGACCCACAACGACCCTGCTGAGAACCAGCAGCCATTGATTGCTGGCCTTCGGGGGAATAAATATCACCCCCTTCCGGCACCATGTTACCTCGACCGGTTGAACCTTGGCCACACTCCATTGATGGAGTATAAAGCCTTCTCCTCTTGCCTCCTAAAAATTAAAATATGAAACTTGTTAACAACTAATTTCACTCACAAAGTTAGTAAAAAAATCAATTCCATATGTACACACATGTATGTAGATTTAAGATTATATTTAAATACCCTGAACATCCTCCGATCCCGAGACTCCATATGGGATTCGGTTGATCTTCGTCTTTCATCCTCCATGATGTATATCTATTGGTCAACATTCACAAAATAGATTTCAAAAAATCAATACCTCAGAGTAAAATCCAATTTGGGGATGTTAAATCCAATATGTTCTATATTTCTTACATTTCAGCCCTCCTATTTTTCTTTCCAACCAAGGTTTATAAAATAACATGAGAAGCAACATGAGACTTAGAACAATAATTTTCATTATCTATATGGAAGGCTACGTGTACTATATCCCCTTGAGCTTAAGGGTATGTAGTTTGTCAATTTTTATCATATATTTTTTGGTAAGTGTAAATGTTTTTTTTTATCTATAGTACACGTCATGAGTTCCCCACTTTTACCTTATGTAAAGCATGATTCTAGGATTACTACATACCCCCACTTTTACCTTATAATCATTGGTGCTTAATGTGGGGTGGACAATTTAAATCAAGTTCGTATCAAAGTACAATTTAGCTCATTTTAGTCAAGGTTAGTTAGAAGAATTAGCTATTGGTTTCCCTCCTTCCCTCCCTTCTAAAATAATTATGTTTTGCGGGTCAAAAAGCGAAAATATGGAGACAATTATCACCAAATCCAACGTACGATTATGCATGATGGAGACTATCTAGCGCTTTCCCTTGTTAGAGAAAGTACATGAGCTCTATTATTTGAGCTAAGAGTCAGTTGTTTGAAGAGGCATGTTTTGTCAACTTGTTTGGTTGATGGTTTTGTACACCAATATGTAAGAGTACATGGACATATTCACATGATGTGAATTTTTTTTTCTTTGAAGGAGAAAATGATGTGTTTTCAATTTGATGGTTTTGTTTGTGACAAGATGTCACAAGATTTTGGTGTAAGTGGTAGTGCTACTATTGAGGCATGATGTATGGTGACCAACACATCTTGAAATCGTCAGAGATTGAGACAATGTTGTGTATAATGTTTGTGTTTCACATAAATAGACAAGAGGTCGTTGGTTCTTAAACCCTTATTACGTGATGAGGTGGCAACATCACATGATGGAGTGGGGAGAAATGAGGGTGCTTAAGGGGTATGAAGGATACCCTTCAACTCATGAAGCATGGGGCACGAATTCGTGGGATGACCTAATGTGTCTCAAAGGGCACACGGGGGACTAACCTTAGGGGTATTTTTGGTTGAAGGTTCTTTCTAAAATAAAAATTATAAATAACTATGGAAACTTGCATTAACAAATTATCTACAAAAATTACTTACTTAGAAAATTTTCAAAATTAAGAAAATGCAACCTTAATTCCTTGCATTCTTTCATCAACTTTGTTAATAATTGAATAGTCTACTAGTTGACTATATTACCAAGCTTGCAATGAATAATATCTTGTCTTTCTAATGTTCATTTGTGAAAATGGATCCTCATGTTAATGTGATAGGATCTTTTTCATCGCTCAAGTTACTAGGTCAAAGCATCCTAATGGGTAAATAAATTGTGAGATAAATGACTTGCATTAAATGTCAATCCAGGTTCTTATACTTCTGAAGTACACTTGCACAATATATGCTAAAGCCAAAATATGGAGACAATTATCACCAAATCCAACGTACGATTATGCATGACGGAGAATAGCTAGCGCTTTCCCTTGTTAAATATATTAACAAGGGAAAGCGCTAGAGATTCTCCATCATGCATAATCGTACGTTTATGCTTATAGAGTGAAAAAACTAAAAGAATCAACTTGTAGGGTCATTTAAATGGGGGATGGAGAATTCCTGGGTCTTTGCAAATTCAAAGTATGGTGCATGTTGCATGAAGCAAGATGTTGAAAGTAGAGTTATGTTAGACACACATAAATGCAACAAATATGGTAATTTGTACATGAGCTCTATTATTTCCTTTAATATGTGATCCATGCCTTTCTCTAATTCATATTTTTATCTCTTCTATTAATTATGTTATTCTTTCTATGTATTGTTCTGGTACAAGGGGGTGAAATAATTTCGTATCATTTTCTAAGTGGTGAGGTCGTTTGAATCTCCAATAGTTGTGTTGGTGTGGTGGGAACCATGCTAGGAGTCGGGCATTCCATTGATATGGTCAAGGTACTTAGTGTATGAGGAGCATCCAAAATTAGGCGGATTGGGATCTTGATGAGGGGGATATGTCACTTGATGCACGCAGTGATGATGGTATTTGATGAGTACAGGACACATATAGATAAGATGAGTGTCTTTAACATAGAGCACTCATGGGCATGCCAAATACTAATTAACCGAGTTCGTGACATAATAAATGGTGGAAGAGGAATCATCAACATATGAGGTTGGTGTAAGTGGTGGTGCTACTATTGAGGCATGATGTATGGTGACCAACACATCTTGATATCGTCAGAGATTGAGACAATGTCGTGTATAATGTTTGTGTTTCACATAAATAGACAAGAGGTCGTTGGTTCTTAAACCCTTATTACGTGATGAGGTGGCAACATCACATGATGGAGTGGGGAGAAATGGGGGTGCTTAAGGGGTATGAAGGATACCCTTCAACTCATGAAGCATGGGGCATGAATTGGTGGGATGACCTAATGTGTCTCAAAGGGCACATGCGGGACTAACCTTGGGTATTTTTGGTTGAAGTCTCTTTCTATTAAAATAAAAATTATAAATAACTATGGAAACTTGCATTAACAAATTATCCTACAAAAATTATTGTAGAAAATTTTCAAAATTGAAATGCAACCTTAAATTCCTTGCATTCTTTCATCAAATTTGTTAATAATTGAATAGTCTACTAGTTGACTATATTACCAACTGCAATGAATATTGTCTTTTCCTAATTTTCATTGTGAAAATGGATCCTCACATTAATGTGATAGGGGATATCTGCATCTCTAAATTCCTAATTGTTACATCTAATGGGTAAATTAATTGTGAGATCATCTACATTAAATGTCAATCAGGTTCTTATACTTCAGATACACTTTTCAATATTAAAGCCAAAATATGGAGACAATTATCACAAATCCAACGTACGATTATGCATGACGGAGAATATCCCCAGCGCTTTCCCCTTGACCCAAATATATTAACAAGGGGAAATAGGCCCTTAAACATCATACATAATGTACGTTTAAATTATAGGTGAAAAAACTAAGAATCAACTTTATGAGTCATTAAATAGAAGTGAAATTCAGGTATTGCAAATTCAAGTATGGTTACATGTGCATGAAGCCAGATGTTGAAAGTAGAGTTATGTTAGACACATAAATGCAACAAATATGGAAATTTGTACATGAGCTCTATTATTTCCTTTAATATGTGATCCATGCCTTTCTCTAATTCATATTTTTATCTCTTCTATTAATTATGTTATTCTTTCTATGCATTGTTCTAGTACAAGGGGGTGAAATAATTTCGTATCATTTTCTAAGTGGTGAGGTCGTTTGAATCTCCAATAGTTGTGTTGGTGTGGTGGGAACCATGCTAGGAGTTGGGTATTCCATTGATATGGTCAAGGTACTTAGTGTATGAGGAGCATCCAAAATTAGGCGGATTGGGATCTTGATGACGGGGATATGTCACTTGATGCATGCAGTGATGATGGTATTCGATGAGTAAAGGACACATATAGATGAGATGAGTGTCTTTAACATAGAGCACTCAAGGGCATGCCATATACTAATTAGCCGAGTTCGTGACATAATAAATGGTGGAAGAGGAATCATCAACATATGAGGTTGGTGTAAGTGGTGGTGCTACTATTGAGGCATGATGTATGGTGACCAACACATCCTGATATCGTCGGAGATTGAGACAATGTCAAGTGTATAATGTTTGTGTTTCACATAAATAGACAAGAGGTCGTTGGTTCTTAAACCCTTATTACGTGATCAGGTGGCAACATCACATGATGGAGTGGGGAGAAATGGGGGTGCTTAAGGGGTATGAAGGATACCCTTCAACTCATGAAGCATGGGGCATGAATTGGTGGGATGACCTAATGTGTCTCAAAGGGCACACGCGGGACTAACCTTGGGTATTTTTGGTTGAAGGCTCTTTCTATTAAAATAAAAATTATAAATAACTATGAAAACTTGCATTAACAAATTATCCTACAAAAATTATTGTAGAAAATTTTCAAAATTGAAATGCAACCTTAAATTCCTTGCATTCTTTCATCAACTTTGTTAATAATTGAATAGTCTACTAGTTGACTATATTACCACCTGCAATGAATATTGTCTTTTCCTAATGTTCATTGTGAAAATGGATCCTCACATTAATGTGATAGGATCTTTTTCATCTCTCAAGTTACTAGGTCAAAGCATCCTAATGGGTAAATTAATTGTGAGATAAATTACAAGCATTAAATGTCAATCCGGGTTCTTATACTTCTGAAGTACACTTGCACAATATATGCTAAAGCCAAAATATGGAGACAATTATCACCAAATCCAACGTACGATTATGCATGACGGAGAATATCTAGCGCTGTCCCTTGTTAAATATATTAACAAGGGAAAGCGCTAGAGATTCTCCATCATGCATAATCGTACGTTTATGCTTATAGAGTGAAAAAACTAAAAGAATCAACTTGTGGGGTCATTTAAATGGGGGGTGGAGAATTCCTGGGTCTTTGCAAATTCAAAGTATGGTGCATGTTGCATGAAGCAAGATGTTGAAAGTAGAGTTATGTTAGACACACATAAATGCAACAAATATGGAAATTTGTACATGAGCTCTATTATTTCCTTTAATATATGATCCATGCCTTTCTCTAATTCATATTTTTATCTCTTCTATTAATTATGTTATTCTTTCTATGTATTGTTCTAGTACAAGGGGGTGAAATAATTTCGTATCATTTTCTAAGTGGTGAGGTCGTTTGAATCTCCAATAGTTGTGTTGGTGTGGTGGGAACCATGCTAGGAGTTGGGCATTCCATTGATATGGTCAAGGTACTTAGTGTATGAGGAGCATCCAAAATTAGGCGGATTGGGATCTTGATGAGGCGGATATGTCACTTGATGCATGCAGTGATGATGGTATTTGATGAGTACAGGACACATATAGATAAGATGAATGTCTTTAACATAGAGCACTCAAGGGCATGCCAAATACTAATTAACCGAGTTCGTGACATAATAAATGGTGGAAGAGGAATCATCAACATATGAGGTTGGTGTAAGTGGTGGTGCTACTATTGAGGCATGATGTATGGTGACCAACACATCTCTTGATATAGATTGGAAATTGAGACAATATCAAGTATAATATTTGTGTTCATAAATAGAAAAGATGAATTGGTTCTTAAACCTGTTAGTGACAGTGCTGTTTATCACCACTTGATGGGTGAGATGGGGTGCTTAAGGGGTATGAAGGATACCCTTCAACTCATGAAGCATGGGGCATGAATTGGTGGGATGACCTAACGTGTCTCAAAGGGCACACGAGGGACTAACCTTGGGTATTTTTAGTTGAAGGTTCTTTCTAAAATAAAAATTATAAATAACTATGGAAACTTGCATTAACAAATTATCCTACAAAAATTATTGTAGAAAATTTTCAAAATTGAAATGCAACCTTAAATTCCTTGCATTTTTTCATCAACTTTGTTAATAATTGAATAGTCTACTAGTTGACTATATTACCAACTGCAATGAATATTGTCTTTTCCTAATGTTCATTGTGAAAATGGATCCTCACGTTGATGTGATAGGATCTTTTTCAGCTCTCAAGTTACTAGGTCAAAGCATCCTAATGGGTAAATTAATTGTGAGATAAATTACTTGCATTAAATGTCAATCCAGGTTCTTATACTTCTGAAGTACACTTGCACAATATATGCTAAGAAATTAACTCTCAATCAAAAATGGAAATGTAGACATAATGTATACACACTTTACATTAAGAAAACGTGTATATGCACATGCTTTTGAAGAAAGAAAGGCATTTTGCATGCTTCTTCATTCAAAATAAGTATTTAAAAAGCCCTAAAAAGAAAGGCATTTAGCATGCTTCTTCATTCAAAATAAGTATTTAGAAGGCCCTAGAAATGAGATAAACTATATGAAGTGCTGGAGAAATTCCAAAGTTTTGGTTCTTAAAGTAAAAAAAAATAAAAATCATATCATATCTAACTAACAAAAATCAACGTTTAAGGCTAATACTAAGAGAAAAGAAACGCAAAAAGGAATAAAGTAATAGAGTTCCTCATTAGTGGAGTTTCTAGTTTTGTGATAAAGAATAATACCATATTGACTCTAGGGTCAAATCAATTGAAAACATGATAGAGAATAAATCATTGAACTTTTTATGATCCAATTATTTTTTCAAATACACAACAAGGATAAGTTAAATTTAACTTCTACAAACACTACAATGGTTCATACAATTTAGAAAAAATTAAATTAATTGAACCTATAATATGGTTTTTATAATTCCTATCTAAACCAAACCAAAATATATTACTTTCCAACAAACTAATCATTTACTTAATCCTACTATGAAATTGACAATGTTCATATCTTCTATAATAACAACATTTGATATTTAATTTAACAAAATATAAACTACGTGGTAGGTAAGAGGGTTGCTCTTTAGTGGATGAAAATTAATCTTTTGAGGATTGTTCTACTATCTTGTTTTGGGTATTGCTAATTAGTAGAGTAGAAAATAGAATATTCTAATTTAGGATTCTATTTTCTACTCTACTTTTTGAATGCAACAGCTCATTTTACTAATAAAATTTATTATATTTTACCATATTCTCTCAATACTCTTTCTCTACCCATTTTATCAGCAGGAAATTAACTATTGGTCTTATATTGCTACCCACTCTAAAATTCGAGTATGAAACCCAACATTTCAATATCATTGAAATTAATTTGTAGTGTCTAAGCTTTTAAAAATAATTGCCCCAAAAAAAAGAGAGTTTTTCTCGTCCTTCTCATGAATCCACAAAAAAATAAAATCGAATATATCATGCAAGCTGTGTTTTTCAAAAAAAATCCTAATCTTTGATCCTAATCCATTAAGAATAAAAGTAAAAAAAATAAAAAATACGTAGTTTTAAAAAAATAATTGAATTGAAAGAGAAATAAATAGAAATAAAAAATATTCTCTCGTCTTTCCATGAATGCGCAAAATAAAATAAAATAAAATATATCAAGCAAGCTGGGGTTTTAGAACACAAAACTAATCTTTGATCTTAATCAATTAAGAATAAACATAAAAGTAAAAAGAAAAAGTATGTTTGAAAATATTTGAAATTTATTTGTATTGTTGAAGCTTTAAAATAAAAATTCTCCCGACCTGCACATAAAAATAAAATCAAATATATCACGCAAGCTTGTGATTTTCTAAGAGAATCACAATCTTTGATCTTAATCAATTAAGAATAAGCATAACCGTGAAAAGTAAAAGTGATAATCACTGTGGAGTAAAGCAAAAAGGAAAAGAGTATTAATCATTGTGGAACAGAGTAAAAGAAAAAGAGAGTTAATCATGTGGAATAAGGATGAAACTAAAATGAAAAGGAGATCAGAAGTTGATTCTCTTTGCCTAATTAGATGCTTGGCCGGCTGTAAGTTTTGAAGAGATTGCACGAAAATAATTAATCGCATGGACGTACTCACCATGTTATCGTCTAATAATGCCTCATCAAGCCTGTAGAAATATACTGTTTGAATAACTTTTTTATTGACATGAGATCAAAACTCTTGCAGGTCTTAAAAACATATATATATATATGAAGACAGATTTATATGTTCGAGTTATAAGAGCCAATGGTGTAAGATGGATATATTCCTATTCTCAAGGATTTCTTAGGAAAACAAATATATTCATGTTCCTTTCAGGTTGTTATATGATTATATTTTAAGATTGGAAGAGCAAGAATAGTGGAGTCTCTGTTTATACAGTTTGAGAAACTAGTTCGTGAAATGGTTGTCCTCGAGGATGGGCAGAGAAGGCTATACATGATAATCCTGAAATTAATTTGGTGGTGGGGATGGCTGAACATACCTCGACAAGCAACTCGCCAGCAGAACCTCGACCAGCAGAACCTCGACCGGCAGAACCTCGCCAGCAGAACCTCGACCAACAGAACCTCTCCAGCAGAACCTCGACCAGCAGAACCTCTCCAGCAGAACCTCGACCAGAAAAAGTCGCGCGGAACTCGCCCAGCACAACAGAACAGAAAAAGTCGCGCGAAAACAATGAAAACAGTAAACTGAGAGCCTTCGCGGGCGATTTATTTATAAAAACGTAGTTCGGCCGAACTTAAAAGTTCGGCCGAACTCATAGTTCGGCCGAACTTTCAACTGAGTTTGGCCGAACTACCATTGCCGGTTTTCCAAACCTCCGGCAAAAATTCTGTTTGTTGGGCCGTCACTGTGCCGTCAATATAAACGGACTCAAAAGTTCGGCCGAACGTACTAAAACAGTTCGGCCGAACTATTATAAAGTTCGGCCGAACTTTATAAAATGTTCGACCGAACTATTGCCGGAAAATATTTTTTGCCCCCGATTCTCACAAAAGTGTAACCCAGCTTCACGTTTCCGCCCATAAATGAATAATATATCCACCATTTAATCCATAAGGGTATGACATCGAAATCCAAAGCGTAGGTATGGTGAACTCTATAAGGGTTGTATGTAAAAGTTTAATGCAGACATAGAAATATTTATGGATAAAGGTAACCATATAAATTATGTGTGAATAGTATATATATATATATATATATATATATATATATATATATATAACATAAGACACAAAAACTTATGGGAAGAGAAAAATAAAACTATGATAGTCAGCTCATTTATACATATATGAGTAATAGGAGGAACATGAAAACCCTGTGAAATAGAGTTTCATAATTGATGAAATTTGAAGGTAGATCTAAATATTTGTGGCCAATAGAAGGAAAAAATTAAACTATCAATAGGAAAAAAAATAAAATTGGGGTGTAAAAGAAGAGACGTTACATGAAATATATTCTTGAATCCAATTAGAAATTGAATCTTCAAAGTTAGAAAGACTGTATCCAAAATACAAAATATCTTTCAAAAAGGAATTTACATCCAATGAAATATTGAAAAGACAATAATTTTGTGATAAAATGTAGATATTACTTTGCTCGGGGAGCTTACCAGAGTCACAAGATCATAACATAACCATCAATGAAAGTTGAAGTGCCTGGACTTCCTAACAAGTCCCAAAACTTTCGAGTATTGTAAAATCACATTTTGAATATTGAATCATATCATACATGGTGTGCGGATAGATGCTACTATTAATTTCAATAGGATCAATACTAACTAGATGGAAGTAATGTTTATTATTGATTTGACCATATTTTACAACTTTATCAACTTGATTACTCAAGTATAAAGATTATTATAATTGTAAATATAGAGATGTATGAATCAGAGAAATTTCATGAGCTAGCTAATTTGAAATTTTTCCTCATGAAAAACAGAAAATGAAAAGGAGTAGAATGGATACTAAAAGATTTGATTATTTCTTTTTTAATTGTGGCTAACCTCACTACCTTGTGTCAATTGAGAATTTAACTCATAATACGAAGAAATTGAAGAGCATGGAGTATCTTCATCACAAGTAGATGAACCAAAAACAATAGAGCACAAGTGATAGTGAGATGAAGAGCAAGTTTCAATAAGAACAACTCCTTTGGATGGATCATATTACATATATAGTTCTTTCAAATAAAATTATTTTTTTGAAACTAAAATATCAAATGGTGCACTTGGGAATTAATCATCTTGAACATTAGAATGATGGTTTCCAAACACTATAAATTCATTAAGAAAATAGACTTCATTCAATTGAAAAACGATAATAGTAGATTTAGAATTTTCCAAGAATGGAAAGGAATCATCTTGACATGGGGGACTTCGAAAAAGAGAAGAAATATTGAAATAAACCTCACTTTTATACTCCTCTACTGGTGTAATATGGCCCCTTGTACTTGATCAAAATTTGAACCAGTAACTTGAAAATCAAGAGAGCGTGAAAAAATAATTGGTGGAGTAGATTGGTCAAGTGGATCATAGTACACAGAGTCATGGAATATAGATGGTAGAGGAATATAAATTTCCCTTGAAGAAGAAATTCTTTCAATGGAACTTGATTCAAATTGATTTTAGGAATGCTGGTATCATATTGAGGAATGGAAGTATTAACATTCACCCTAAGCTCCATGATCCATTCCAAGGTTTCCTCCATCATATCTGGATCATGAGAAATAGATGAAGATTGAAGATATGGATCAATCATTTGATTTTGATATTTTATAACTTCGATATCATTGCAAGGAGGCACCCTCCACATTGGAATTGAAAAAGGAGGAGGACAACAAATAAAAGGAATAATAGGTTTCTCCTCTGAAATTAGAGGTTCCGCATGATATACAAGAGTCGGGGAAGTAGAAAAATCAGAGGGTTTAGATTCACCATGAAAAGAAATTTGAACCAAATGCTCAAAATTTTGTTTAAATAAATCCAAATGCGTTTGTTCTTCGATAATTTAATAAAAAAGGTGAAGGAATCAATTATAAAACTCCTCAATTGATTAATTATATTTCATTATCAGTTAATTAATAATTTTAAGGACATCCTAGTAATCATACCTATCAAATATTGAATGAAGCTCATTGTTTAGGTGTTCAAAATAATGAATGGAAGCGGGTGGCATGGTATGAAATCATTGGTTAAATAAACCTTCAAGTGTGAGGTAGAAAATAATACATGCCACATAATCACATTCAATTCCATAGTGTTCATAGAACTTAAGAAGTGTAGATGCATGCTCGGTAACGGATTTATCACCCTTACTATCAAACTTAAATTGAGGCAAGTCATCAAGTTGTTTCACTGAGATGAAAAATTTACTAGGGGATAGGTTAGAGAAAACTTATGAGATTATGATTTGGCAAAGACCCATTTAAGATAAGAGGTTCAAAATAGACTAAACAAGAACACATTTTCATCTATCCCTCCTTCTAGCGCCATTTTTTGATGGTGCTAGAAATCTTCTAATGAAGAGGGTCTACCTGATTAAAATTCCTAATTAGACTTTGCACCAATTGGTGTGGCAGGCCTTTTGAAAATAAGGCCTTGATACCCTATGTTATTAGAGAGTTTCTTTTTCTATGATGGTGTACACAGGAGATTAATGTACATGTAATTTCAGGTGAACAAGTGAGTATTCCTTGTGGAATTTTTAGGTACATAATGCATCAAGGTTCTTCTACTGAAAGGGAGAGAAAAGTCGGTCTTTAAAAGAAAATTAATAGTAATAATATAGTAAATACGCACGAGCATATGCAACACACCTTCAACATGATCAGTACCAAATACACTGAAATAGTTTAACTTCCTTAGTACATATGAAAACAACATACATCACAAACATTCAAACAATATTCTTAGAGTATTAATGATGTATGCATGAAAGTGTGTCAGCTTAATGAGGTTTGAAATTAAGAAAAAGTTGCGAGATACATCAGCATAGTGAACACTCCTAGCTCTAATAGTGCAGTGTTAGAGTAACCACTTGCTCCTCCAAAATAACTATCTTCCTCTCTAATTCTTGGTAGGAGCAGCCAAGGTAAAAATTCCTTTGCATGAGCTATGAGGGTTTATATATAAAAAATGCAGGGACCATTCACCTCCCTTGTGACTCTTGGACTACCCTCATGACTATTTAAAGTCTCTATGACTCTTTGAATCCATGAATTTTCACATTCTATGGATAACTCTTGTACTTCCACTTTAGCTTACATTTCTCCAATATTGAATTTACATAATCCACAAATGATGTGGAAAATTATTACACATGACATGACATTGATGACATAGATTTCATGATGATATCGAAATGTCAAGCCATTCATTTTTGTTTCTTTCTTTGTGTCATCCTAAAATATGGAACATGTTCTTCTTCTTCCCCTTCCATAAGGCTTAAGGTAGGGAATATTATTGATCTCCAACTATTGGAAAAAAATGGTGTCCCTTATTCCCTTTGTCTACTTTGAGGTGTCTTCTAACAGGGTCTCCTTCTTCATATCCTTCATCATCATCCTCTCATAACATGACATGCTAATTGTAATTGAAATATACGAATTATAAGATGTTATTACTATGAGAAAGACCTTAGTATAACATGATTTATGATAGCAAGTGACTGAGTTGGACCTAGGCGGCAAGCTCAAGGATTGTAGAGTTTTGCAACTAAGGAGATCATGGGCTAGGACCCAGCCTTGAGACTGCACACTGTGTAGTTAAGGTAGGCCATCACTATACATATGCACAATTGAGGGGCTCAAGGTGTTAGTTTAAAATATTCAGGATTGATTTTTCCCACTACTTGGTTCTAGAGGGGAAAAGGAAAATTTTTTGTGCACTTGTGTAGTTCAAGAGGTCAAAGATGAGGCTTGTTTATTTAGACTGCATATTCCACAAAGTAGACTTAATGAAGGAAAATAATTCACAATTCTAGAGCTCTAAGGTTAGGAATAAGCACTAATATTGGGAAATGCATATTTATGAAAGGCATGGAATGCACATTGTGCAGTTCCAAGAGGCAAGGTTGAAACTCGAGAGTTGAGACTGCATAGCAATCAGTTCATGAAGGCTGAATGATGGCAAGTTAATCAGTAATAAATTTTTCATATTTGGCTAAGTATGGGATCAGTGAGTTGAAATTCCATAATGAAAAGACCTAAAAAATTTTACACACTTAGAACAGTTGATGACACAACATTGATCACTTAATACACATGAACAACATACCTCCATACACGGAATGACACTACGACAACATTTCCCAAGTGTGACACTAAAGGTACAATTTGCGACAATTTTTGAATCTTTGGGAATTAGTGTGATATATGTATCTATGATAAGAATGCCTCTTTAACACAAAGGTTATTCCTTGAAACAAACCAAAAATACTTATATACGACATGCAATGCTTTCCATGCTAAAATATGACACTTTTATTTTCTTACAAATGGGACAAGAATACTTAGAGAAAACACGTGTGATGACTCTTTATACTTGCGAAGAAAAAATCCACAATGAATGTAGGCTTCGAAAAGTTGATGTAGGCCAAAATTTTGGAGGATTTTGTAGCAGTGACAACATATTCCAATAAATGTGTAGTTTTTACTTATCCATTACATAAATTGTTTTGTGTGATAGTTGAATGCTTATTTCTGTATTTCTTCCTATCTAGAAGCAAATGATGCATTATGTATGGTCCCTCCAAATATATCGATATCAGTTATTATTTTTTTATTACATCAAACTTTATTGTATGTTTTATATTAACTCACAATAATACATTCAATCCGCAGAATAAAAAAATTTCAATAAAATATTGGAAATCAAGAATAATTGTCATGGATGAAATTAGGGGACAAAAACATAATTTATCAACTTTCTTACATGACATAATGCAAATCCCCATATCTCCCATGAGTCAATGCAATGTCCGTAACTTTTCCATTTCCTATGGTTAATTTATTATTCGACTAGTACAACAATCTATTAAAATATAATCCAACAATGTAACCCACCTTATAGACATATTCAAAATATATTTAAAAAATAAATAAATGCGTCCACCATAAAGTGTCAATTACAAGATAAATTCCACATCCCAGTTTAACCATATTCTATACCAAAATCAAAATCATATGGCCTTTATGAACAAATATATTGCAATGTTATATGTGATAACAAAAAAATACATGAAATGATGTGTCTGTTGCATGTAATAGACTAACTATTTCTATGAAATAAGGCATAGTTAGAGGGTCAGCTGACTAATACTCCTCCATTAATGATCTCCATGCAAGGTCACACCAACTTTGTACAAGTGGAAAAAATAAATTATTCACTATAACTCCAATGATTGATCCATAATGCATATTAGCATATGACTCATGGCCAGTGAGAAGTTCCCACATTTATATTCCAAATGAAAATATATCAACCTTTTCAGAAACTACACTATTGTTTCCATTTGGAAACTATGGAATTGTCCATGGAAGGGTTCCTCGTACACTACCAAAAACAAAAGTTTTGTGTTTAATTTTTGAAAGCCCCAGGTCTCCAACATTACATATAGGATGTTGAGAATAAGTTGAAAATTTAACTCAGGTTCGCTTCATATTAATCCAAATTTAACTCAAATTCACTTGAAAATTTATCTTCGATCTAAAATTATTATAATATTCTACATGTTTGGAATGAATATATATATATATATATATATATTTCAGAATTTTCTGGCATTCGCAACACAATTATAATTATGCTTTCTCTGAATTATTTTTTGGCATCATTCACACTATAACCATAACGTCCCTCTGGTACAATTTCTTAAATTTGTTCAAGTTTGGAATATCTCTCCATTTCCGTGATAAACCAACCCGATGTGTCAGATTCCATTTTTAAGACATACATGTTTTAGATGGAAAAACTTGACATGTGACACATACTGTAACCAATGGGTTCTCTAAATTTGCTGATTTAGCAAGATTGATACCATAGGTTCATGAATAAGGATACACAATGAAATTAAAATTGTGTAACGTATAAAATTGTCACAATGCTCAATTCTATTAGTTGTAATGTAAGTTTTCATACCATACAACATTAGAGTCAAATTCCTTTTCTTTTTTCATAAAAATTTCACCAAGAAATAGAGGAACCACACTCTTTAGTGATATCAGCCACTCTATACTCAAAAATTTTATATTATGATTATTGTTATTTTCATTATTCTCCATCATCCAACCTTATCACTGCAATTCATGCTTTTGTGGTAAGAGAAAACTGGTCTACAAACTTCAAAATAATTTAGTTTACATCGAACACTACAGAAAGGACCTTGATTTGAGTTGGAGGATAGTCAATCAATTTGTGTTTCATATTTCCCTATAGGTATATAGAATACACCATGTTTCTATCGATGTTGGGATGACAGTGAAGTTGATGGTGACTCTTCGTTAGTGCTCAAACAAAACGAAAGAGCATCATCCCATCATATTTATACCAGGTGGCTTGGAGCAATACCATAGGTTGGAGCATCATCCCATCATAGGTTAGAGCATCATCAGGTTGGAGAAATACCATACCACGTGGTTTCATATTGGGGGATATACATATTGAGGAAAAAATTACATAACATATTGTGGTATATATACGGGGTAAAGGTTATTTATATTGGAAGCTTTAAAAAATGTGTTAGGTGTGTGTTATTTATTTAGACAACTAGTTGCATGCATAGGGGGGTCAGAAGGGGGCTTAGCACCCCCTGTCAGGGGGCAGTAGCCCCGTGAATGTAGTCTGGGGTAGCACCTCAGAATTTTTTTTTTTTTGTAACCTACATTAGGTGGGTGGACCTACATATGGTTTTAAGAATTGGTTTTGCACATGGTTTCGGGCATGATGGTTTTCTATCCATGTTATTTTGTAGATCCAGTCAAGGGAACTATGGTTATGTTATAATCAAGGGTTAATGGATTGGGTTTTATGAATGCTTCAACATGTACATATATATGTATTGTAACATTTCAAGGAATATAATGAGAAATAAATATGGTATTCCTGGTTTTCGGATCCAGAGGAAAATCTGTGGATATATTTATTTTGTGTTTTATGTTCTTGCCATTATATATTTTATTTTTTAAGAATTCATTTGCAGGTAATTTCTATATAGGGTTAAAATCTAGATTTGGTATCATATTTCTTTCATCTTCAAGGAGATGCTTTCATTGTTGAGGGGTTTTTCTCGAGCCTGTGGTAGAGCCTATTCAATGGGAGATCTATGGGATCGATTCTTATGGTGAAAAAAAATGGCAAGCAGTGCAAAGATAGTGATCGAGAAATTTAATGGTCGTAGTTTTTAGTTGTGCAAGCTCAATATGGATGATCTATTTGTGGATAAATATTAGTGTGTTGCGGTAGATCTAAGTACTAAACCAATGAGAATGTAAGATGAAGATAGGGAAAATTTGGATCGAAAATCAAGGAGCAAAATACGGTTATGTATCTGAGATTAAATATTATTGAATGTATTAGGGGAAGATATGATGAAGGATTTGTGGGAAAAGTTAGGTAATTTGTAGAAATCTAAGTCTCTAGTGAACAAACTGTTCCAATGGAAAAAAAATTCTAACCTGAGGATGAAGGATGGAGACTTTTTGAGAAATAATTTGAATACCTTTAATACTATGGTAAGATAGTTGTTATATTTTGATATTAAAACCTCATATGAAGATAAGTGCATCATTTTTTTGTGTTCTCTACCAGATTCATGGGATAGTCTGGTTGTTGCAATACGTAGCAATAAAACTACCTTGATGTTTTATGAAATAGCCTCATCCTCATTGTCAGAGGAGACGAGACAAGAAAATATGGAGGGACATAATGGATATTCCTTGTCTGTATAAGGATGGTCCCAAAATAGAAACAAAATAAGTCCTCCAGTGGGAGATATAAATCTATAGGGATAACTAAATATCTAAGAAAATATGTAAAGGTGTGTCGGAAATGTGGAAAGGAAGGGCATTCCAAAAAGGAGTGTAGATCTAAATCTCCTGAGAAATAAGAGGGATTTGATGATGCTCCTTCTACAAAGGAGGAAACCACCTCAAATGAAGGTGGGGATGTGTACTTGCCTTTTTCTCTAAGTACACATGTAGATCATGAGGCATGGTTGATTGACTCAGGTGCATCCTTTCACTTCACCCCACATAGGGAGTGTTCCAGTGAGTATGTGAAATATGATGGCGATAATGTATTCTTAGGGGATGATAGGAAGGCCAAAATTGCCTAACGTGGAAAATATAAGCAAAAGCTGAAAGGTTGAAGTATTAAAACACTTCGTAGTGTTCCACATATTCTTGTATTGGAAAAAAATATGATTTCTATAAGAAAGTTGTATGATGCAGGTGTAAAAACAATGTTCAAGAAGAATATATGCAATATGGTTATGGGAGCATAGGTATTGATGCATGGAGTTTAGATTTGAACTCTATTCAATCTTCTAGGTAGTACTGTTATTGATGCGTGCGATAGTTATGTTTTTCCTAAACATGGAGATAAAAACCTTGTGGTCTCTATAGAAAATACCATGTTCTGGCATCAAAGGCTTGGACATATTGGATAGAAGGGTCTTTTAATATTACATGATAATGGTATGCTAGATGGTATTTATAATTTCTCTCTGGATTTGAATTTTTGTGAACATTTTGTTTATGGGAGGCAGACTTGGGTGAGTTTCCCCTCTAGTGCTAAGAGGGCAAAAGGGATATTAAGGCTTGTCAAAAGTAATGTGTTTGGACTTGTTTCGGTTCCATAACTGGGTAAGTGTGTGTAATACGTGTCATTTATAGATGAATTCTCAAGGAATACATGGATATATTACCTCGGGAAGAAATATGAAGTCTTTGAAATATTTAAAGAGTTTAAGGATTTGGTTGAAAACCAAGAAGAGAAGAAGATAAAGGTGTCGAGGATAGATAATAGTGGAGAGTTCTGCAAGAAGGAATTTAAAGAGTTTTTTAAGAAGTTTGGTATAGCCAATGATAGAAGACTATTACATACACATCTCAACATAATGGAATTGCAGAAAGACTGAACATGGCGTCGATGGAAAAACTGAGAAGCATGCTTAATAGTGTCGAGTTAGGACAAGAATTATGGGTAGAGGTAGTGGAGAGTGCATCTTACCTGGTTAACAGATCACCTTCATCAACGTTGCAGTATAAGACTCCACATGATGTAAGAAATGGTAAGGAACACTCTCATTCACATCTCAGGGTATTTGGTTGTGATTCAGATGTACATTTTCCAAAGGATAAAATAATTAAGTTGGATAGTAAATCTGAAAGGTGCCTCTTTATTAGGTATAATTATTCTTTAAAAGGTCATAATATATGGAACTCGGAAATAAGAAAGGTTGTATATAGTCGACATGTGGTGTTTACAGTGGTAAAATATATTATTAAACATGAATTCCTACTAAAGGAACCTGAGAAGATAGATTTTGAGCTAAAGGGGGAAGAATCAGACTCTATAGTAGAACAAGAATCAGAAGAGGAAGATCCTAAAACTCTATCTTTGAGAAGATTAGTTCCAGAAAGAAAGAAACCATAAAGGTATAATCCATCCTCTTTCTATTTAATTTTTTCTTTATCTATCACTGATGATGATCCTAGAAATTTTATGGAGGTAGTGGAATGAAAGGATGTAAAACTCTAGAAGGAGGCCATGGTTGATGAAATGCCATCCTTGTACAAAAATGACGCATGGGATCTAGTGGAATTGTCGGTTGGGAGGAAACTTATTGACAAAAAATGTGTGTTTAAGAAGAAGATGAATGTAGAAGGCAAGGTGTGGAAATAAAAATCTCAATTGGTGGAAAGAGGTTATTCCCAAGTGTCGGGAATTGATTTTGGTGATAATGTTTCTCTTGTTCCAAGGTAGCTTCTATTAGATTACTTTTATCTATTTTTGTTGTATTTGATTTTGAGGTAGAACAGATGGAAGTGAAAAATAAATTTCTTTATGGGGATCTAGAAGAGGAGATATACATGAAGCAATCTGAAGGCTTTGTTGTGAAGGGTGAGAAAGAACTGGAATGAAGGTTAAAAAAGTATATGTATGGGTTAAAACAGTCACCAAGGATGTGGTATAAGAAATTTGATACATATATATGGGGACTTGGCTTCACTAGAAGAAAAGTGGATCATTGTGTGTATTTTAAATTAACCGGTGATCATGTTATTTATTTGGTTTTGTATGTGGATGATATGTTGCTAATTGGAAATGAAAAAAAAATATCGAGGATTTGAAGACACAATTGTCCTCCAAATTTGATATGAAGGATCTTGGAACTGAAAACTATATTTTGGGCCTAGAAATTAAATCATATCAGGCAAAGAGGAAGCTTTGGTTAAACTAGAGGAAGCATGTTGAGACAATATTTCATAGGTTTAATATGCAAGATAGTAAACCATTGAAAGCTCCTATTCATGTAGGTGTAAAATTATCTCCTAAATTTTTTCCCAAGAAACAAGAAAAGGAAGAGGACATGTCCCATGTTCGATATGCAAGTGAAGTGGGTAGCTTTATGTATGCAATGGTTTGTACTAGACCATACATTGTACATGTAGTGGGAGTATTTATCAAGTTTATGTCAAAACCAGGGAAGGAGCATTGCACAACAATGAAGCGGGCTTTCAGATATTTCCGTGGAACTAGTGATTATGGCATTAGGGGAATTTTAAAGTCTAAAATGGGCCTCCTAGGAAATATGTGCAATAAAAATTCACTTTATGAGAACCAATCACATTTTAGGGGATGACACCATCCCTAATGGTTGAGCTGGCATTGCTTGAGTTAAAGGTGCTTAATTTTTACATTCTTAATGGTGGATAAAAATTCATGGTTAACCATGGTAGTGCTCTAAGTACTTTTAAAGTCAAAGTAAAGTACTCATAATAAATGTCATTTCACACTTTTTGAATAAAAATATATTATTGTCATTTCATATTTCTTGAAAGAAACAATGCATATCCCTATACATTTATTATATTATATTATATTATTTTTATATAGTAGATTAATTACTGTTATTATATAGTTTAAATAATATAAATTTTAATTAATAGCATATAATATAATTAAGAATTTATAAATTTATATTTATATTTTATTTCAAGTTATTTAAGTAGAAAGGACAAATGCATTAATTGTTTAATGATAATGACTTTTTATTGAAAAGCTGATTCTTATTTACAGTCACATCAATACAATTTTTTTATTAATTTTATTTTGGTACAACTTTTGAATTGAATTTAACTATGGTTACATGGATTGTGGTGCAAAAAGTGAATTGAAAATTCATAAATATTATTTTATTGGTTTAGCTATTATTTTATTGTTTCCTTAGGAGGCCCATTTTAGACCTCAAAATTACCCTAATGTTTGTGCTACGAAGGAAGACTAAGGCTGGATATATTTTTGGACATTCATGGCTTTGTTGATGTAGATTGGGCTAGAGATCTAGATCAAAGAATATCTACAATCCAATATTTTTTTAACCTATTTGGAGGAGGAGTCAATTGGATGAGAAAAAGATAGTTTGTAGTGTCTCTTTCAACTACACAAGCTAAATACATGGAAGCCACTCATGTAGGAAAAGAATTAGTTCCATTGTAGAAATTGTGTTAAATTTTTGGGTTTGTACAACGAGATATAATGATAGACTGTGACAGCGAATGTGCATTTTTTGTTGGCAAATAAAACTACTTATCATTCAAAGAAAAAGCACATTGATATTCAGTATCACTTTTGAGGGATATGGTTGAGGAAAAAATGGTGTTTATGGTAAAGGTGGACATTTTCAATAATTTTGTAGATGCATTGACAAACTTTTAAGCACTGAGAAGTTTTCTTCGCTTAGAGAAACAATGGGGGTTGTAGGGTTGGAACAATGATTGATCTTTCTTGTGAACCCCTGTGTGGAAAAGGAAAAAAAAATTGGGATAACGTTGGGTGTGGGTTATATCCTTTACACGAATAGTCATGCACGAGAAGTAGTGATAGCCCCCCTGTTCATTGTGTCGGTTCCAATAGGGGGGCCGGTAGCCCCCATGAATGGGGTTCAGGGTAGCACCTTTGGAAATATTTTTTTGGACCCTATATTAGGTGGGCATACCTAGCTATGTTTTTTTGCATAGGTTTTGCACATGGTTTTTTGACCATCGTATTTTGTCGATCTAGTCAAGTGAACTATGGTTATCTTCTAATCTAGGGTTAATGGATTGGGGTTTATGAATAACTCGGCATGCATATATATGTATTGTAACATTGCATGGAATATAATGAGTAATCAATTTGGTAGTCTTGGTTTCAAGATCCACGGGAAATATATGGGTATATTTCTTTTATGTTTTATGTTCTTTTTTCTTGCCATTGTATATTTTCTGTGTTAAGAATTTATTTCCAGGTAATTTCTATACATGGTTAAAACCTAAAAAATGGAGCTCAAATTTCTTAAAAAAATATACAGAGGTATAAAAAATGTTAATGAAAAACTGGATATCTACAATATTTATTGAAAGTATGGGTTTTTTAAATTCAGAATGTTTATTGATTTCATATCAGTAGGGGGTTAAATAATGTGATTTTTAAAGGTATTTTCCAATATGTAGTCAAACTAAGGGCATTGTTTACTATGCCACGAACCCACGTGATATGTCAAAGGTTAACTTTTTGAAATCCTAGCACACACATGCATAGGTTTCATTTAATTGAACACTTTCCTTTTGTTAGCACTTTTTCTTCTTCCTCTTTCTCTTTTCTTTTTCTACACTGCTACCACTAGTATTTCCTACATGCATTAGCTATAATTTATCCCATATTTATTTTTCAGAATTTAAGTCTTTTATTGTATGGAGATCCTTATTATGAATTTTTTTATAGATAACACATTTTCATTTATCATTCCAGTGTTTTTATTATGCAAGGAAAGAGTCTTTACAATAACCATCACATACTATTTTCCATACACCGTCAATTCATATTTTACCTTACCTCTTCATTCATGAAAGTTTATTTCATAAAAAAGGTACAGTTTGATAGTTCATGACTCAAACAAACCTACCTTCAAGTTGTTAGTTTTATACAAAAGTAACCATCTCTGCTACCACTTGATGGAAACTTGACTAAACTGAGGGGGGGGGGTGAAATTTTAGTTTAGTACATTCACGGAAATAAATTTTATTTTATTTAAACTCATTAATTGAACCATTAAATAACTATATTTCCATATAATGACCAACATATTGAATATGCAAACAACTAAACCAAAAACATCACATCAACACATAATAGCAGCACATATGGATGCTAGATATATGTGGAAAGCCATAAAGGGAGAAAACCATGATTTTTTTATGTTTTTTTATGCAAAGGCAAGCTCATAATCCCTCATTACATTTGATTTTATGTGGGGCACTCCAACCTACAAGAGGATTCTACCTCAATTTTTTCTACAAGCTATAGCATGCAAGGATGATCAAACTCCCATACATTTTCTGCAAGCTACAACCCACATTAGGCTCCTACCTCAATACTCTCTAACTTAATATTTAGCAAGCCACAAGTTGAAAGGAGACTAGAATACCCTCATACATAATGAATACAATATGTTGTTTTACCTACTCTACAATTTTTTGTATCTCTATCTCTAATTATGATTATTCTTCTCCTTAAATATGCATCATATATGCTCTATATGTGCCAGGTAGGTAGGGAATAAAACCTCAATCAACTCTCTCATTCTCTAACTCTCTTACTCTCCAAGCTCACACAATTTTTATAAGAAATATTTCATGGTTGTTGGCATTCCAAAATTTAATATGAAGTGAATAGTTTTTCTCTTTGCTTTCTAATAGTTCGTTTCCAATATCTTCATATTTTAGATATGAAAACACAATTAAGAGCTCCAAATATTTTTTTCAGCCACAGGTAAATATTAAATACACCAACATAAGACCAAAACATGCAAGTAAATAATACATTATAACATGATGAAATATATGTAAAACATTCACTCTCCCATGTAAGAAATATAAAATAAACATATGAGAGTAATACATCACTCTCCAACAACGTGTTCTATGACTTCTCGCATCACGAAATTTTCATGTGATTGCCTCAACAACCTTGCTTGTCTTTCGTGGAGTCTTGCCTTTTCATTTTCCCTGCATTACAACAATTATCATGATTTTTTCTTGCCTTGAATATCTGCAAAAACATCTTCTCCAAATATGATATCTACAACATTTATGCAAACATTCTAATAAAACCAAGTACCATGCATCAAACCATGACAAGCATCAATATCATCCTAAGGAAACATACTCAAAAACATTTTCCATTTTACTTTGATGCTCCTTTTCCATCACCCTTTCTCTTGTTCTTGTATATTAAACAAGCCTTTCTACAAACATTGTCCCTTTGTTAATAGTCTCTTTTAATATTCTTGTCTTATTGTGTCTATGTTTCTCCTTGCCTTTCTACTTCATTATTGCTCCTTTTTCGCACTGCTACTTCTTTGTTTCTCTTTTGCCATGTTGTTGCTTCTTTGTTTTTCCTTTGCCACCACATATCCGTTGCTATTTTGTTGCTTATTTTCCTTTCTATTTTTCATTTTCCATCAATGACAACAATTCGATACCTCGCTCACTTGAAATCAGTTCCATGCGTAGTTAGTAGTTGTTACACATTTTTTTTTTGTTCATAGCACGTGATAGTTGACTCGAAGTTTGACCAGGTTCTCATGGTCATCCAATATAGGTTTTCTTGTGATAAATATGTGGAATACCATGTTAGAACCATTTCAAACCTATTCATTTACTTGAACTAGTATTTCCACTTCATAAACCATTCTAAACATTGATTCAACTGAAAATTGCCATCGAAGCTCTGGAATTTGTTGGTTTCTACAATTTTTTCACATAAACTCGATTTTATAAAAAAAAACCATGGAAATATTGGAATAAATACCTTTTTATTCCTTTGTAGCTCAAATGGTCATGTCCATGCAAAATATGGTAAAATGATGCAAAAATAGGAAAGTTATGAGGGTTTATACAATGCATAAGTGAAAAAAAAATTAGCAAAATATCCAAAAGGTATTAATTCTGAGGTTAAACATTCCCCCATGATTAGGTTGTTTCATGTCCTCAAGCGTGTTGGAAAATTTTCAAATTATTTTCTACATTTTAATTCAAATTATAGTCTCACATTCTTGGATTAGAATATCCAAATTACTTCTAACTCCCTTCTTCTTCATAGAAATATACCACCTTGGTTTCCTCATTAATATTTATGGCTTTAAACTCTTCATTTTTAGTTGGAGTTCTTTGTTGGACTTCTTGATCCTAGAATTATTTTGAGACAAATGTTATATTCTAATGAGCATTCTATGATTTTTTCCCTTGGGATACTCATTTTACTTCTTTGTATGCCTTTTTAGGACTTCTAGTTCAATTACTTCTCTCAATTCTCTGATAACTTATTGTTCCATAGAGAAAGGTAAACCATCATGTCTAGGACTATGGATTGGTATGTCACTATTGAAAGAATGTGCAGGAATATTCAAAGGTTGTCTTACCTTTTCACTATATACTTCTTTTTCTAGAGAATCAATATAATCATATACATATTGTTGTATATCATTAACTTATGGGTTTCCAATTTATGTACTACTGAGGATTTCTATCCCTCTTCCAACTTTGCAATTCCTAAAGTTTTATATGAAACAAGGCGTATTACCTTTGTCATGCTCCTTGAAATTCTACTATATTTATCTTTGTCCAATAAAATATTTATTTCCTTGTAATTATTTATTTTAATGCTCCTTCTCTTAGGTACAGTTATAACAATAGCATTACATTTAAATTGCTTCACAGTCGTCTTCTTTACTCTTGTTGACAATATTTTTTATCTTGAAATTATCTTCCTCGAATCTTGTTGACTTGGGGTTTTCACTCTATTTATCTTTATTCTCTGCTTTTGATGATGCTTCTTTTTCAACTAGTTCTAAAACAAGATTTTTATAATTTACGAATATCCTCAACTTCTAATACATTCTTATTTTTTAGGTTCTTCAGGACAATTTTATGTCTCCATTGGTAGAATTTTCTCTCTATCCTATGTTGCTATTTCTTCAATCCTTATATTTTGTTCCTAAGGGTTAGGGTTTGAATTTGAAACCCTATGTATTCTTCTTTAAAATACTAATCATATAGTAGGCCAATTTTATCTCTTTGTTCTTCAAGAAGTGCATCAAAAGTGTAATATGATAGAAAATAATGGTAGCATACCTACCTTCACAAGTGATGAATTCGTCGAGGATGAGAAATATATTCTTCCACTCCTCTTGAAATTCAATACAAGTATTCGATTTTTCTAGCTTGTAATTTCCTTGTTAGGGTTCTTAAGTAAGATTCCTAATGAATCATATTTGACATGTTGGCACTTCAACTATTTTTCTCTTTTCCTTGGTGAATATTTAGCTTTTCCTAATAATAATTTTGTCTCCTTTAGTCTAATGTCCCCAATTTATGCTTCCACTTAATCAAACTTCCTTTCAATCACCCTTGTTACCTCTATATGATGGCCTTGTAATTTTTCAAAGATGTTCAACCATCGAACCATTTTCAATTGTTTCCTGCATTTTGGGTAGGTCTCCAAAAAATTTTCTTTTTTAGGTTTGAATCAAATGACAACACCCATTTCAAGTTCTAAGAATATCTAGGCTTTAGAATGAGCCTTTATAAAAATTCTATAGGGATGATTATATTATGGTTTAGGGGCATGAAAATAGGTTCGAGAGAGGTGAAGTGAGAAAGGCAGTGAATTATCATGTGTGCAGGTGGTGATGGGTAGTGATAGGATTGTTAAATCATATTAGTAAAATCTCAATGACTTTATAAGTGATTTGATGATTTGTTAGGATTGTGTTTTAAATGGGATCAATATTATTAGAATTCAAGCGATAGGAATCATGAAACAAAATTTTCCATCATTAATTAATATAAGGCTAGTTAGAGTATGCCTCTTTTATTGAGCTAAGCTTATATATATATATATATATATATATATATATATATATATATATATATATATATATATATATATATATATATTTATATATTTATACATTTATATATATTAGTTCAAATGCTCTGGGCCTATAATTTACTTCAATAAAATCAATCTAACATGCTACCTTTCATGATTTCTAGGAAATGCAACCTTTTGAGACTCCTATTAATCTGGTGATTACACCATGACTATTGCTTCGAGGAAAATTTTCCGAGTACTAAATTTTTTCTCTAGCTACATAATTTTATCAATATGGAAATGTTGAGAAATATTCTGCAAAAGAGTTTGATGGTGTTGTTAGAAATAACTATGATCTTATTATGAGAGAAACAAATAATTAAAAATAGGAAATTTGAATAAAATTGGAAAGGGAAAATAAGGGGAAATGCTAGCTGCCAAGAACTTGGTTTTCATCTAGGATTTCTGTATAGTTATGAGAGCACGTTGTTTTTCATAAGATTACCTTTATTTTTATTAATTTTTTCAAACAAAAAAAATAAAAATAAAAAAAAATGGAAATTGGTGGTGAAGGAGAATGATCTCCATTTTCCACCAATTTCAACTCAGTGCTTTCCTCCAAATTCTAAATGAACTCTCTCTTATTAGGGGCTTTGATAAATTCTTAGTCTATGCTTATTAACAAGGAAATTGATTCCTTCTTTTTCAATAGTCTGAATTCTTATTCGTTCATTATAAAAAATAAATTGTACTTCATAAGGGCCTAACCAATGTGTTTGGAAGGGCCCGATCACTTGGTTTAAAATTATTTATCTTGATTAATTTATTATGCCATCTTGCCCTTTATTATTGACTAATGTTTATCCTTTGAATGACATATTGTTTGATTTCATCTAATTCATTGAGCTATGAAAATATTTATTTTTTGGCTTTAGAACGATATCCATAATTTTGTTGTTTTTCTATATGTCTCAACTTGGAAGTTAATAAGAAGTGGAAATTTCTTTCCATAAACAAGCTCGTAAGGGTTGTGTCCAGAGAGGTGAACTAAGAAAGGAAGTGTATTATCATGTGTGTTGGTGGTGATGAGTATTTATAGGATTTTTAAATCATATTAGTAAAATCTAAATGATTTTATAAGTGATTTGATGATTTTTTAGCATTGTATTTTTAAATGGTATAAATATTATTAGGGTTCGTGTGAGAGGAATCATGAAACAAATTTTTCCATCATTAATTAATATGAGGCTAATTAGATTATGCCTCTTTTATTGAACTAAGTTTATATATATATATATATATATATATATATATATATATATATATATATATATATAGTTCAAATGCTCTAGGCCTATAATTTACTTTAATAAAATTAATCTAACATGCTACCTTTCATGATGTCTAGGAAATGCAACCTTTTGAAACTCCTATTAATTTGGTGATTACACCATGACTATTGCTTTGACGAAAATTTTCCAAGTACTAAATTTTTTCTCTGGCTACATAATTTTATCAGTATGTAAATGTTGAGAAATATTCTACAAAAGAGATTGATGGTGTTGGTAGAAATAACTATGATCTTATTATGAGAGAAACAAATAATTAAAACTAGGAAATTCGAATAAAATTGAAAAGGGGAAATAAGGGGAAATCCTAGCTGCCAAGAGCTTGGTTTTCATCTAGGATTTCCGTACATTTATGAGAGCATGTTGGTTTTTATAACATTTCCTTTATTTTTCTTATTTTTTTCAGAAAGAAAAAAAAATTGTTGGAAATTGATGGTGAAGGAGAATGATCTCCATTTTCCACCAATTTCAACTCAGCACTTTCCTCCAAATTTTAAATGAACTCTCTCTTGTTAGAGGCTTCAATAATTTTTTAGTCTATGCCTATTAACAAGAAAATTGATTCCTTCTTTTTTCAATAGTCTGAATTCTTATTTCTTCATTATAAAAAATAAATTGCACTTCATAAGGGCCTAACCAATGTGTTTTGAAGGGTCCGATCACTTGGTTTGAACTTATTTATATTGATTAATTTATTATTCCATCTCGCCCTTTATTGTTGACTAATGTTTATCCGTTCAATGAAATATTGTTTGATTTCATATAATTCATTGAGCTATGAAAATATTTATTTTTTGGCCTTAGAACGATATCCATAATTTTGTTGTTTTTTTATATGTATCAACTCGGAAGTTAATAAGAAGTGGAAATTTCTTTCCATAAACAAGCTCGTAAGGGTTATGTCCAATGGCATTTTCCATGTGGTTTTGTCCACCCATAGTTCTTTCGAGAATCTATATACCTAATCCTTCCTATTTAAATGAAATATCTTGGTTAGTATGACCTCAGGAAATTTATTTATGGATTCCACTTTTCCATTGGGTTGTTCATAATATGGATTGGATTTGCAATGTATTTTTTGTCTTGTTCCATGATCTTCTGAATAATATTAGATGACCGTGTGAATTTCACACACGATCTATAATAATTTATCTTGGGTCCCCAAAACAAGTAAACATATCCCTAAATAGAAATGCAACAACATTATTTTCAGTAGTAAATTTAATGGTTTAACCTCTACCCATTTAGTGACATAATCATTGCAAACAAGAATATACATTTTTTCTTTGGATGGAGGATTAATTGGACCTACAATATCTAGATCCGATTTCTCAAATGGATATATTAATACTTATGGTTATATGGGAATTCAATCTAATGGAATAGGTTTCTCCATTATATCTAAAAGATCACATCTCTTGACATATTTCTTGGCTTCCTTAAAAATGGAAGGCAAATAATATCTAGAGAGAAGGATTTTACATATAGTTCTTCTATTATCAAAATCCCCTCCATAGATTTCATCATGGCATGCTTTGAGTATATGAGGTACTTTATCTTCTCCAACACATCTTCTGATGATTAAATATTGGCCTATTTGGTACAATTTTCCTTTTATCCTAGAATAAGGTGCATCATATTTGATAAATTTATGTCTTTCATTGGATCATAGATGTGGTGGATATTTCCCTATTTCCAAATAGTTGTTGGAAAAAATACTGAGAGGGGGGGGTGAATTATTATTTACAACACACTGCTTATTTTTAATTTTTCTTTATTGATTTATATATGCAACTTTAATGAACCCAACTAGCATATACATGCAACTATCATTAAGCAAACTTGTGTATTTGTAGAGAACTTATTCTGAAAATAATTCTTTACTTACATCAGTGCATCATTAATTCATAAGATGTTTAGTAAGAAGTAAGCATGTGCAGTAAGAATAGAATAAATCATCACACATAAACAACACACATGAACACCAAGATTTAAGGTGGAAACCCAAGTCGGGAGAAAACCACTGCTACTCTATTCTTTGTCTTCAATATTTATTATAAAGAAAACTTCTTACAATCTTGTACTAGCGTAAACCCATACCAACATGCAGGCACCTACCTGTAAAAGGCTGCAACCTTCTCTCATTCTCGAACTTCTACTAGAAGGGAGCTCCAACCCCTTGATCTTGTTTACCATCCACTATTGGATGGGAGCTACAACCCCTTGCTTCACGTTTACCAGCCACTCCTGGAAGGGAGCTACTACCCCCTGATCTCATTTGCTAGCAACCACTACAAGGGAACTACAACCCCCTTACTTAAGGCTTCAACCCTTAGCACCACCGCGGACCACGTTTCATCAATTTTCACACTGGATCCAACAACTTCAACACAACACACATTGTACCTATTTTCATCATATTTTCAAACTGGACCCACTCCACACATTTAAGCTCAAAGAACATACATCAAAATGAAACTTATGACCCCATCAATTCATTCATTGAATCATCAATCAACCATCCAACCACTGATATTTAATCATAATCAACTAGCAACATAATCAGTATTTAAAAAACCCAGATATGTATGAAGATATCATTCAAAGACAACATACATACAACAAAATAGATTAGAAATTTCCTTCCACACACTTCAGTAAAGCCATAGATTCCATGAGCGCTTTTGCTGAAACAAACCTATGTATATACATGCTTTCACAGAGACAAACCTACGTATAGAACTGCAACTATTCTAGGACTGCATAATTATTTACAATAAATAATCAACTCAGATCTTACCCATTTCTTCAGCAAAACAATCACCAGATCACACATCTAAACATTTCATAAACAGATCTAAGAAATACATGTTCATTTCAGTTCTAGAGATCTTTATCCATCATTATATTCATAGGTGCAATATTATTTTAGATCTATTCAGAGAGAAGTATTTAGTGACAACCCTTACACATGCATAGATTTTCCTTTACCAATACCATGAGCCAAAACCACTCAACTTCTGAAGATATTCTTAGATAGAATCAAATAGATAATACAATGCTCAATACTGTGGGATAATACCATGGTAATGCCCCTTGCTATCATAATTTTAGAGTGCAAAAGTCATACACAACTTTTCTTCTTCGTGCTCGCATGTATACGCAACTTCCCTTCATAAAAACTGCGTATATGTAATTCTAGATGTATACGCATGTTACCTTTATAAAAGTAGCATATACATTGCCTCCATACGTGGGTTTCCTTCATCAAAATTGTGTATATATTGATAAATATTTCATGTTTCATTTTTCTGGCACTTAGTGGAATTCCTTCCTCTATCACAATTGAACTAACTTGTAGAAACATCTTTTTACATCTTTAACAAATAGGTTGTTTATCAACAGGAAACTCATCAAGTAGGTTTCCATCAAGGACAAATTCATCAAGTAGGTTTCCATCAAGGACAACATACTGCATCATATTTCCAACAATCTCCCCCTTTGGACTTGATGGCCATCATGATGGTGTTTGATCACCACAACAGATAAATACATTAATCATAACCATTATTCAAACACCAAAATACTCTCCCCCTTTTGCATCAAGGGAAAAGGGAGGATCAATACCGAAACAAGGTTTATTTTTCCTTGTAGAAAGCAGAGCTCTACAGATTTCATGTGTACAGAATTGACCATGCTCCCCCTGAGTTTATGCTGAATCTTTAGACATATTTTTCAATGAAGTACATGACTCTATAACTCAACTGAGTATGACCTTTCCTATCATCAAGGAATCATACTTACATCAATGATCCAAACAAGTGGAATTACATATTTGACTCAACTTCCCAACCAAGTGGGCTTACAAATTTTGACTCAACTACCCAGCCAAGTGGGTTTACAAATTTGAACAAGTCCTTACATGACTGAATATAACAATTTTACATCATAGTTCTCAACATGACCTTTTCATCAAATTACAGATATGAATTTTATAACCAAGACCAAAATACCTAAAGAGAGAGATCATATTTCAGAACCATCATAATGCCAACAATGCATTATTCACGCCAAGGGTAATGCTCCCTCTTAGCCTAAGCATCTCGTTCACCTTCACCAAGAAATCCATCAAAGCATCTTCATCAAGTAGATATCAAAAATTTGTATCATATCAGTGGATATAACCATCAACATCAGATGAAAAAAATTATTCTTGTCAGCAGCGTATCAGAAAATGTGCTTAAGTCTGCCTCATAGTTTTTCTTATCAGAGAAAATCATACGCAATTGTCACCATTGGAAATCACGTGTATACGTGGATTTAGTTCATGAAACACACGTATATAAAGTGAAATATAGAAAACTCCACAACTCCATCTCCTCCTGGACTTATACATTATGTACCTGTCCTCTGTTCTCCCATTAGATGCACTGTTAAAAATAAACACAACCAGAATTATCAACCCAACCATGGGAATCACCATATATTTCTCACCCTCTGATGATACATTATTGATTCCTATAATGTATCTCACATCACTTCTGTAGTCATTATGAGAAGTAAACTTTAGAAGTAGATTACTGTAGTAGGGTCAATATTCCCTACGTTTTTTACTGGTGCTTCTTCATTTTCCAGCTTTTCTTTAAATTTCTTATTGTGTGCTGGAACTTCTCCTATTTTTTAGATATGTCTATTATACTTAACCTTTAATCAGTGGCCTTATTCCAAAATGAGTTACAATAGAAACAACATCCATGAAAGCACCCTTTCTTTCTTGATCTATGCAATTCTTTAATAACTGGATCCCTTTCTTTTGGGAAATTATCATCATCCATTGTACATGCCATGAACACTTGCAAATATTGATCAGGATTTTCTTCTTCCTCATTTGAAAATCCATTATTATCTTCATTTATATAATAACTCCTTCCTTTTTCAAACTTCTTCCATTTATCATGATTTTCTTTATAAGAAAATTTAGCAGCATAATGACCAACTATACCACAAGCAAAACACTTGAAGGGAAACTTACCTCTGAATCTTCTATTACTTGGTTGAAGTATTCTCACAAAATTTTCTTCTTCTTCTTCTAATATATAACCTGATTCCTTGAGAACTTCCTTTTCTTTTCCTTTCTCACAAGCCTTAAAACAAACTTCTTTGACTTGTGAAGGACCTCCTCTTCTCATTTCAAAAGTAGTCAGGATACCATGTAGTTGACTAACAGTAAGATTTTTCAAATCCTTCTTTTCTTCAAAATCTGACACTTTTGACTCAAACTTTGAAGTTATAGATCTGAATATATCTTCCACTAAAGTTTAGTCTTTTATATCTTCACCCATATCCTCATAGAATTCACAGTCTCATCTAATATTAGGAATAAACTTCTAATTATTTCATCATCATGCATTCTAAAATTCATATTGCATTCTAAGTGTTTGAAGTTTGGCACTTTTTACCTTTGCATCACCTTGATAGCTCTGAATGATCGTGTCCCATATTTCCTTTTCTAAATTTAGCTGCATCACTTTAATAAATTCTACTTCTAACAGGCTTCCTAATAAATCATTGACATCTTTGACATTGATTTCATATTTCTTCCTTTATGCTGCATCTGTAGGAACACTTGCTGGATACTAATAACCTCCTTCCACAATTCCCCATATGTCTGCTACAAGAATTTGCAAATACACTCATGTTCGTATATTCTAGAATAATAAATGACTTTCATTGAATAGTGGTCACCTTAGAAAAAATAATCCTTTGTGACTTCCCATTGCGATGGATCTCCTTCAAGAAATCAATATTCTTTTGAAGGACCTGCTCTGATACCAATTGTTGGAAAACATACTAGAGGGGCAGGGGAGTGAATCAATATTTATAACACAGTGGTTATTTTTAATTTTTCTTTACTGATTTCTATATGCAACTTTAATGAACCCAACTAGCATATACATGCGACTATCTTTAAGAAAAATTGCGTATGTTCAGAGAACTTATTATGCAGATAATTCTTTTCATAGATTAGTGCATCATTCATTCATCAGATGTATAGTAAGCAGTAAGCATGTGTAGTAAGAACAAAATAAATTGTCTCACATGAGAAACACACATGAACGCTAGGATTTAAGGTGGAAACCTAAGTCGGGAGAAAACCACCGCTACTCTCATCTCTATCTTCAATATTTATTATAAATAAATCTGCTTATAATATTGTACTGATGCAAGCTCATACCAGCACGTAAGCACCCACCTGTAGAAGGTTGCAACCTTCTCTCATTCTCCAGCTTCTACTGGAAGGGAGCTCCAAACCCCTGATCTCCTTTAGAAGCCACTACTAGAAGGGAGCTACAACCCCCTGCTTGTTGTTTACCAACCACTCTTGGAAGGGAGCTACTACCCAGTGATTTCATTTACCAACAACCATTGGAAGGGAAATACAACCCCTTCACTAAGGGCTTCGACCCTCAGCACCACCGTGGACCACGTTTCATAAATTTTCACACTCGATCCAACAGCTTCAACACAACACATCTTGTAGGCCTCTTTTCATCATATTTTTAGACTGGACCCACTCCACACATTTAAGCTCAAAGAACATGCATCAAACTGAAACTTATAACCTCATCAATTCATTCATTGAGTCATTAATTAACCAACCAACCACTGATCTTTAATCATAATCAACTAGGAGCATAATCAGTATTCAAACAACCTAGATCTGTATGAAGACATCATTGACAGACAAAAATAATACAACAAAATAGATCAAAAATTTCCTTCCGCACACTTCAGCAAAACCCTATATTCCATATGTGCTTTTGCTGAAACAAACATGTGTATGTACGCGCTTTCACAAAGACAAGCCTGCATATATATCTGCAACTATTTTAGGGCTGTGCAATTCTTCAAAGTAAATAATCAACTTAGATCTTACACTTTTCTTTAGAAAAACATTGACCAGATCACAAATCTAAACATTTCATAAAAATATCTAAGAAATACATGGTCATTTCAAGTCTAGAGATCCTGATCCATCATTTTATTCATAGGTGCATTATTCATTCAGATGTATCAATAAAACAAAGTTCATCCCATACATGTATACTTCAGAGAGAATTATTCGGTGACAGCCCTAACACATGCACACATTTGCACTATGACCTTCTTCTCCTTATATATTTTTAGCCTTTACTGGTACCATGAGCCAAAACCACTCATCTTCCAATGATATTCTTGGATGGAATCAAATAGATAATACAACGCTCAATAATGTGCATTAATACCATGGTAATTCCCCTTGGTATCATAATTTTAGAGTGCAAAGGGCATACACGACTTTGCTTCTTCATACTCGTGTGTATACGTGACTTCTCTTCATAAAAACTACGTATATACTAATTATGGATGTATACGCAAGTTGCCTTCATAAAAATAGTGTATATATTGCCTCCATATGGGGGTTTACTTCATCAAACCTGCGTATACATTGAGAAATATTTTTTGTTTCATTTCTCTGGCACTTACTGAAATTCTTTCTCTATCACATCTGAACTAACCTGTAGAAACATCATTTTTACATCTTTGACAAATAGGTTGCTTATCAAAAGGCAACTCATCAACTAGGTTTCCATCAAGGACAACTTCATCAAGTAGGTTTCCATCAAGGAAAACATATTACATCATATTGCCAACAATAATTAGCATTATCTACAAACAATGGGTATTTAATATACATTGCAAAAGTATGATCATAAATAAAACTATCCTCTATAGAAATTGTCATATTAACATTTTTATTTCTAAAAAGAAAGTTAACAACTGTGTTTTTCTTTTTAAGTTTGCCTAATATAGTAATATTCAATTCATGTATTACTAAAATAAAATGAGTAATTATATGATTTGTTATAGATTTATTCATTAGATATATAATGGGAGAATTGTCACTATAAATAAAGTTTCATATCCAACAATATAATTCCTAAACTTATTAATGGTATGAACTACTACTAAAAATTTATTTTCCAATAACTGTGTAATTCAACTATATACCAGTGGTAATTTTTCTTCTATAATAAATTTCATAAGGAGTTGGGTATTTTTTATCATGTACAACCCCTAAATTTGTATTTGAATCATTTGTCGAAATATGAAATGGAAGGGACCAATTTGGCCTTCTTAAAGTAGGTGCTTCAATAAATTTTTGTTTTAATTAGTGAAAAGCTAGTTGACGTGTAGAAACTCAATGAAATTCACCATCTTTGGTGACTAACATAAATAGTGGTGAAGTGTGTTTTGTGAATTTTTCTATAAATATTCTATAATAACCTATAAAACCAAGAAAACTTATTATGTCCTTTTGACATTTGGGTGCCAAAATTTTAGAGATGACTTCAACTTTTTCCAAGTCCATTTCGATTCCAAGACGTGAAATATGATGGCCCAAAATGACATCTTCATTAAACTTCATAAAGATTTTTTCATACTCAATGAAAGTTTATTTTCCTGACATATAATAAGGACTTTTTCAAATACTTCTAAAAATTATCCAAAAGTACTTCCATAAATTGTAAAATCATCCATTTATACCTCAACACAATCATGGATCAAGTCTAAGAAAATATATAATACCACTCTTTGAAAATTAGCATGTGTTTTACATAATAAAAAAGGAAGTATGCTATAAGAATATGCTCTCAAGAGAAATGTGAATGTTGTCTTATCATGATATTTTGGTGCAAATTGAATTTTATTATAATCACCAAAAAAATCAAGAAAAGAAAAATAAAATCCCTACTAATGTTTCTAAGTCTTCATCAATAAAAGGAAGTGGAAAATGATCTTTGAAAGTTTCTTTATTCAGTTCCATATAATATATACAATTTTTCCATTTACCATTATTTTTTGGCACATTAACCATTGGTGAAACCCATTGGATATCAAAAATTAGATAAATAAAATTTACAATAAGAAATTTTTGTAACACTTCATTCACATTCTGGCTCAAATTAGGATTCATCCTTATTTGAGGTTGTCTAATAGGTTTAGAATTCTCTTTTATATGTATATGATACATGCAATTGCTAGGATTAATTCTCTTAATCTCTATGTATTCCTATACAAAAGTTTAGGAGTTTTTTTTCAACATCTTATTTAATTGGTCATTTTGAAACTCTTCCAAGTCATTATTAATATTTGATGTTTTTCCTAGGCTAATTTCTAGGAGAGTACTACCAAATTTCTCCATTGAATTTGACGATAGCGTAGATTATCATAATGAAAATATTCAACCTTTAAATTTTCTTGGAAACCTTTTTCTAATATATGTACACAATAATTATGTTTTTCAAGGATTTGAGAAAAATAAAAAATATTCAAAAGACACATTAATCAATTTTCCTCATTATCTTCTTTAAAAAAAATTGTTTGTGTAATAGTTAAAGTAGGTTGTACATCATATTTATCATCATAATCTTTAATCCATTATTCATTTTTAGATTCAATGACTTCTTTAGCTATAGGATATAATGTAAGGTATTTTGTTTAATTACCATCATAAATTAACATGTGACCATATATACAACTAATAAATGATTCAATCATGGCTAACTAAGGCCTTCCTAATATCAATGGATGACCACCCAAATTTATTTTTCATGTTAATATGCTAAACTGAACTCAATACTCCAAAAAATCTAAAGATACCAATACGTATTTATAGTAGATATCTTAGCTACTTTTAGAACAATGGGTATATATTAAAGAATTGTCAATTGTAGTTCATCCATTGTAATTTTAGTCGTCATAATTATTGCTGTAACTAAGTAAATTAATATGTTTGGGATTTCAACATTGTTAAGATGTATTTTCATGATATCATTCTCTTGATCTAGATATTTTTATATAGTGGTTTTTTCAATCATGATTTGTACAATATTCCTAATGAGTTAGAATTTTGTATTTCATTTCCTTTACTACTAGGATTTTAATGCGGAACTCCTTTATTGTCTTTACAGAAATTGGAATATCCTTTATTACTTGAAGTAAACAAATTTTAATTGAAATATTTCTTAACTCATCTATCATATCCTAATTTGGAAAAATTATTTGCTTTTCTACCCGCTTGTTTATTTTAAATATTTTAGGAGAATAAGGTTTTTGAATGGACATAGAAGGATGTTCTGCTAGAGTAGTAGAAGCGTGTTTTATTTCAATTTCATCTATTTTTTTCAAGTTTTTCTTCATTTTGAGGAGTCTCCTCTTTTCTATAATTTTCATCCTTTTTATTTTTTTGATGGAAATAGGGGAATCCTATTTTTTGTAAATGATCTGGATTTATGCAGGAACACAACACAATACACATATAACCATAAACACAGAGATGCAACAGAAATAATGCTTCATCTTATTAATAAAAAATGTCTTAAATATCCTTACAGACATAATGTAAATAAATAGTTAGGGTTATGGTAAGCTTATCTTTGAGGAGATATGTGGCAGCTACAGGCCTCTAAAGTATGTTACAAAAAAATGATTGAAACATGCTTACAGGAATAATGGAAATGAGTAGACGTGGGCACTAGTATTTTATCGCTCAGAAGAGATATGATGGCTACAGGCCTATCCCCTATGTTACAATGAGGCTCAAAGGCCTATTTATTGTTGAGAAATAATGTAAAACCCTAAACATCCAAAAACCTAACCCTAGGAGATGAAGCACCAAAATTGTGGGTCTCGTTTGGGTAAATTGGTGTTTCAACTTCCTAAGGACGTAACTTTGGCATACAATCTCCATTTGACGCACTCCATACCTCGTTAGAAATATATGTTTGAGGAATACAAATTTTGAGTGAGAAAAATCAATCAATAGTCCCATGTTGCTCCCTTTTTTCCTAAAAAGCATTGTTTAGGGCCTCAAAACAGCTTCGCAAATTTAGGACTAGAAAAACTGCTAAAAATAGTAAGTTGTACTGAAACTTAAAAAAAGAAAGAACTTATGGCAAGGGTTCAAATGGAATAGGTAGGTGGACACCAATATTCACCTGGATCATAAAAGCCCCAAAATGACTCCGTGAGTGCAAGACCCGAAAAACTGCTAAAAATAGTAAGTTGTTGGAAGTGAAAAGTTGAAAGAATTGATGGTGCCGGTCCAAATGGAATAGGAGGGTGGCCACCAATATCAACTTGGATCAGTAAAACTATGCCTAATTTAATATTCATATCATTCAAATTAAGAGGATCTATCATGGAAGTTTATAAATATTTTACTTCAACACTATAAGTGGGTTCAGGTTTGGAAATGATTCTGCAAGTAGTTGAGTAGGTTTCTGTGGTCATTAAGAACCTGATAATAGGATACATTTAACTAATATTAAATAAGGGTGAAATTCACATTATGAAGGTTGTGGTAGTGGAGGATAGTATTGAGATTTGTATTGATGATATTACAGAAAATATTGAGGATATTGTAGATTTCTTCCATAAGGCCCTTTCTAACCTTGTTTCCAATATTAGTTTTGAGGTTGAGGTTGGGATGGCCAAGGAAAGTGTGTGCTACAATTATTTTGATATTGTTGTGAATAAGTCTGAAATTGTGAATTAGGATCTTGCATCATGCCTGATTGACAAGGCTAACAAGGTTTTCTTGGAGCTACATAATAGAGTTCCTCTGGTGCTTTATTTGATCCGCCATATTCTTGGCAAAGTATTTTCAACCATGATAATGATAGGAAATCCTTTGTATCACATGATTTTGAAAAATGACACAAATTTAAAAATTTTCAAGTGGACATTCTATAAAAGCATGTTTCTTTCGACACTTAGGACAAAATATAGACAAAGTATCATTCACATCCTTTTGCTTATTTTTCATTCTTAACATATCTATCTATTTTCTTAGATTACCAATAATGTCCATTCTTAAATTGTGAAGAAAATTTCCAAGTTCAACTCGACTTACCAATCTTGATGTCGATTTAATTACTCCTACATTAACAAGATCTCTAGGACTCCTACAATAATTTTCCTTTCCTCCTGATATGTATTTACAAAATTCACATATTTATTCAAATGATTATTGAGACACATCCCCTTTACCTATTTAATTAAGGAGATCAATAATCATCTCTTATTTCTCTAATAAAGAGGATTTTAGTATATCAAAGCCTACATTAGGTAATTTTTTTCCTCTCAACATTATACAGAAATATTTCTAGAAGATCCTTAAGAATCTCATCTTCCTTTTGGCTCATTTTAAATATTTCTTCTTTCATATCATGTTTTAAACAATAGTATTTAATTTTTTCTGAGAAGAGTACTCTCATACCATCTGATGATCTTATAGAGTTAGTACCTAGTCCCCTGAACCATCTACGAGTTCCATATTTCAACATGGTTAGGAAAAAATTCAATCATTAAGCATAAAGTAAGTAATAATGAGATCTAGAAAGTACTTAAAATTCAAAAAGAGAGGTTTATGGTTCTATTCTCATACCATGGAGTTTGAGAAGTATGGATGTAAGGATTGTCTTCATAATACCATTTGTATTAGTATCCTAAATAGGAAATCCATAAGGATCTCCTTCATTTTCACCTTTACCATCTCAATATTCACCTCATTTTCTTCCTCCTCTACCACCTTTTCCACCACCTAGAGATTTTCTTCCTCCTTTACCACCTCCAAGTGGTGGTATTTCTCCTTTTTCTTATCCTAATAACGTTTTAGGTCCATTGGGAGGAGGAAATACTTATCCTTCACCTTCTTCCATTGATTCCTCAAACTTGAGTTAATAATGTTCTTTAATTGGATTTTCTTATTTTGGTTTTTCAATTAATTGTCTTCCTAAGAAATTACAGTCTTCTTATTTCAACTGAAGAGCTTGGTTCGTTTATAGTTTCTTATGTTGAAGAAGTTGGTTCTTCTTTGGTCCAAATTTAAGATCTTCAAACCTTAGGAAACCTACTGCTACCTGCAAAAGTAGGAATTCGTGACGTGGATGGTGATGTTGATCTTACTGTACAACTTGGCATAGTGATTGTGGTTATGAGGAACTTTACATTGTGTTGTGCAAGTTCTTAACTCTCATATTAGCCTTCCGCTTAACCAAATTTCTGTAAATAATAAAATACACCTTAAATTAAAAGTTAATTTCTATGTATACTTCCTTGGAAATGGCGCCAAGAATGTGTCATAATTTAATTATGATTTTAAATTACGCTGAATTAAAGTATCAATCCAAGTAAGTAAACTTGTGAAGTACAATACACTAATCAAATTTAAAAAAAAACTCTTTAATCACAAAATAAGGGAATTATTTTATCAAAGTAAATAGAACATATTTAATGAAAGAATTTTCATCAATCAATTTGAAATGTTATTCTATGAAAATCAATGGAAACGCTAACCTAGAGAAGAATAAAATCGACGTCTATGAAGGCATTTAAATTTTAATCTATGAAAGGACAAAATTATATTCTATGAAATCATATAGATCTGAGCTATGAGAACAAGAAACTTTATTCTAGATACCTTATATCTCATGAAAGCGAGGATTATACTACGAAAGTACAGGATTTATCCTAGGAAAATGAAGACACTTATTTCTAAGAAAGCAAGGAAATCCTATTTATCAAAAGCACTGAAATTCCAATTGATGAAAACAAGAAATTATATCTTTATGAAAAAATCTAGAACTTATTTACTTGAGCAACTTTCCTAATGAAATGTATAATTGACATCAAATCTCTTTTACTGATTATGAATTGTAATTTACGAAAATCATGGAAACATTTAATCTAAGAATGCAAACTGTGATTAGAAAGGTTCCGAATATGACTGGAAATACTACAATTGAAATCTATTTCAAATGCACAGATGTGAATTTTTTTTTTTTCTTCATCATGTGTCAAGCGTTTGATCTCAAATTTGAAAGAGAAGAAAGACAATTATTAAAATGACGAGATTAGTTATAAAGACACAAAGAATATAATTTCTCTTAAAAATTGTAAAAAAGAAAGAAAATGGAAAGAATTATATTACATGTCTCGCATGTCATAAGGGGGCCCTCCAGCTGATTCAAGAGTTTAAAAACACACAGAGAACTTTATTAGAACTATCACAACATATTCATCAAAACTCAATGGAAGTAAGAGGCAGTGACTGATGTTAAAGTGTAAGCTGTGCGTACGTAACTACATAACATCTCTATATCTCTCTCTTATTAGTGTGTCAATTTATAGTGTCTTCCCAAAGATAACAAACTCAGATTTATACTGCTAACAATTAGAGAAGATGGATGATGATAATATTTCCATCTCCAATTTGAAGTTTAATTCCTATGGTTCACTGATGACACAAGACATCCACATCAAGATGTATGGACACAAACATCCTCATTCTGCTCCTAAGTTTACTGGATTTGGAAAAGATACCTCGCTTGAAATCGGTTCCATTGCTATGTAGCAGTCCTAACACATTATGTTTTTGTTCAAGCCACATGATAGTTGATTGGAAGTTTTACCAGGCTATCGTGGTCATCCAATAGACTTTTCCTTGTGCTAAATAGGTGGAATACCGTCTCAAAACTATTTAACACCTATTCATATACATGAGTTGGCCTTTCCATTTCAAAAACCATTGTAACATTGGATTTAGTTGCAGATTGTTTTAGGAGGTATATATTTTGCTAGTTTCTGAAACTATTTCCATTAACTCAATTTCATAAAGAAAAACATATAGAACCATAGACATATTGGAGTAGATATATTTTTATGCCTTTGTAGCTCAAATGGCCACGTCCATGCCAAATATGGTACATTGATGCAAAAAATTGGCAAGTTTGAATGGTTTCTACAAGATATATGTCAAAAAGTAAAGTAGCAAGCTGTGAAAGAGAATATGTTTATTCTTAGGCCCAACACCATCTCCACCTAATTATCAGGATTATATAAATATAATTGTATTAAATTAAAGGTATTTGGAAAGTTTTTTCTGTTAATCTGGAAAATGGGTAGGAATTACAATTAAAAAAAATAAGAAATATAGAAATAGTGTAATAGTTTAAAAGTTGAGATATAAAGAAACAATTTTTGAGTGATAAAAAACATTAAAACATCATGATATAACAAGATATGCAAGTGATTATTAAAATATTGTACAAATATATTTTATAAATATAAAACAAAGTATAAATTATTTAAATTTTGGCACATCACGAACATATATTATTACAATTCAAAATATTGCAGTGTAGGATAGAAAAAGGGAATCTGAAAAGAAAGTGCAAGAATTTATAACCCAACTCGATGAGTTAAACAAAAATAGGGGGCATTATGGTTAAGGCTACAAACTACATGAAGTGATAATAATAAACCGAAGAATACTGAAACAAATTATGTCCAACGTAAGAAAGAGACCTGGAATAAAACTTTAGAATTGGAGACAAATACAAACTATTAGAAGGATAAGATTAGTCTTATTGAAAGGATTAAGGAATATTACAGTATAAAGGATGTATTTAAGGTATTTAATCTTGATTTGGACACTGCTACAGAGGAAAATTCACAATAATTTTTTTTTGTATAGAGATTGTTAGCACATTTTTTTGCTAAGTCAGGATTCTATTTTAAATTTCTCGTTTTTAGAATTAAAATTGAAAATTTCAAAAAAAAATGGGTTGTTATCAAATTTTTCGGTAGTGCATGTTTAAGTCCTTTCGAACAATCTATTATATTAAAGTTTTCTCTGTTTTTCTTTTATTACGATGCTGCTGAAAATTCTGGTAACATCCTCCATTTTTTAAAAATAAATGAAAAAGTGCTTCTGTTTTTTGTCAAGCCACGTGTTATGGTGTAAATACGTTTCAAATATTTTTAAAATGATTTATATAATGTGATAGGAGTCGTCTATGGTCAATTATGTTTAAGTTAATTTATGGTATATGTGTAGTGCATAGCTGGCAAGGTGTAGTAATAAACCCAATTGTTAATCTCGTCATGTCTATTATCCAAGTCAGTTAAGCTCATGTCAAGGTACATGTTTTTAGAACAAAGAAGATCGTGGATCATCAGACTTAATGAAATTACCATTTTGTTGGTTGCACATCGACGTTGCTAGAAATTTAGGCCACTAATCAGCAAGACAAAGGAATCGACTGCCAGTCACAGATCTGCTTGCCTCAAGCCATCTGTAGCATTTCATACGAGGTTATGCAACCAACTGAAGATGATGATGGCCATCACATAGTGCACACTATGGTTAAGAATAGTTTCCATTATGGAAATATATTGCATGGGGTAATGAACCATGGTTGTTGTTTTAAAACCACTGAAAAAGCAGGAGCAGTATCAGCTGTGAGCCTAGTTGTTGGAGATTGAGTTTCATAGAGTTGTAGTTTGAGGAGGAGTCTATATTTCAGACAGGATTTCAGAGAAAAACACAAGAAACACTTGTTAGGTGAAGCTCCTCTAGCTCTATCACCTATCAATTTAAGAGACACAGTTATTAATTTATAAAGATGACTAAAAGAGGAGGGAGGATAAAAAAAATTGAGCCAGATGGTGCTGACCTAGTGGATGCAAATTAGAAGGTAAGAATATTGTATATCCAGGGAGGGTGGTATCTTTTTTGCACCAGATTAGGAAACTCTCACTCAGGAGTAGCTCAAGAGTTTGCAAGATCTTTCAATGAACAACAAGATATAGTCTATGGTCTAACATTACATGTTTTAGCTGATTCGATTTCTGAGGCATTCAACCTTCCATAGGAAAAAAAAAGGTGGCTTAAAGGTTAGGTTATCATTGGAGGAGACCTCAAAATTTTCCTTAAGGATGCACATAGAGATCCTGCAGAAGCTGTTAAACTCATCAAGATTTACCTCACTTGTAAAGGAGTTATATGGTTGTGTTTATTTATCATATGATCTTGTTTTCATGTTTCAGGTATGAAGACCTTGAATTTGTCATACTTCTTGCTGAAGAATCTGATAAAGATGTCAGCAACGATTCAAACTCACACTGCTACTTTAGAATATAGTTTGTATCACTAAGCTCTCATCAAGGTTTTAGTTGAAGAAGAGTTAACGAAAAGAAATCAGACATGGGACCATTTCTTGTTTTATAGGGCAAACCAACCTGCGCCTACACCTCCATCCTCACAAGAACATCCTCAGCCTGCAAAAAGAACCAAGAGGAAGGATACAAAGGAGAACATCCGTAAATCCAAGAGAAAGAAAGAAAAATTTTCTTCAGTCAAGGCCGAGAGAAAGTTGGAGAAAGAGAGAGCTCCTTAGCACATAAACTCAAGTCTATGAAAATGGTTCCCCCATTCATCATTTTCCTAATGTATACAATAGATCCTGAAGAGGAAGTTTTTCATCTACAAAGAGATCTAAAGCACAGATGCTACTGGAAATTCTAGAAGTAAATATTCAGGAGAGAATGCAGGGAGATTATCAACCTACAAAATCTTATGAAGAAATCCTCAAAAATGTTGGATATGATATTGGTAGTAAGAAGAAGAAAGAGAAATCCAAACATGTCGCTATTACCAGAAAAATGCATACTAGAGTCAACAACAAGTTTCGACTTAAGTCCAAGGCTCTACACAATCCAAATATAATGACAGATGTCATTGATATAGAAAAAATATCTGAAAGGCTAAAGATAACGAAAACCAAGAATAAAGATAAAAACAAAACCCCTTCAGAGTTGAACTCAGAACCCTCAAAGAGAATAAAGATACAAAATGGTTCTAAATAGAGGAAGGTCGCTGTCAAGAAAGCAACCACAAGAAAAACAAGATCAAAATTAGCTTCTAGTAGCAAGATAGATTTTGATAAGCTTGTTGAAGATACAACCCACATGGAAGGATGGTAAAAACGCATTTTGAAACAAACACCTTTTTTATTATCAGTCACAATTTTGAACAATATCTTAGATGTCAAATAATATAATTCTTCACAGTTTTTTCTGTATTTTCTGTGCATTTTTTAAAAATAAAAAGAGCACTATCGGAAATTCTGGTAGCATTCTAGTTTTTGTGGAGTTACAGGTTTTTACCAGAATTTTTGGTAGCGCCTATTTTAACTAAATTTTGACACATGTCAGCAAAGTTTCCAAGATATTTAACGAAGGATAAAGACTCATAACCGAATTGATATAAGAAGTGATGGTGAAAGGTGGTTAAGATGTTGTTTGAGGTCATATTAAAAGAACATACATGGTTATTTAAAGACCAAAGACAGAAGGAGAAAAATCAGTAGAAAAAGGGGCAACATGATAGCACACTTAGCATTTCATCCCATATTTCTTCTCTTCTTTCTTCTACATCTATCCTTTCTATTAGATTTTGATGGGATATGGTTCTAATGTCTTATGACACCTATGTAATGTTTAGAGTAGTGTTTCCTTCTCTTTAGAAGATATGGAGTTGGTGCCTCTCTTTCTATATATACCATTTGTAAATACCATTTCCAGGTTGGATGTTGGTCTACCTCAAGACTGAATATAATAAATAAAATCATTTTTACTTCATGCTGGAGGATTTTGTGACTCAAGAACCATCTAATGTTTTGTGTGTCTTTTTTCTTCGCTAATTTCTTCTAATTATGAATTGCAACAGCTAGTAAGGTGTGAGTGAGAAACTATTAAAGGATTCAATATTAAATTATCTGCTTTCATATTTCTGCAAATCATATATGTGTTGTAAAACATGTTAGTGAATATTTCTTAAAGGATTTGTGGAATAGTTTATGCATTCAATCTACCTTCTGAATGTTGTTTACTTTACATAAAAATAGTTTGTGTAAAGAGCCGTTATTATAGTTGTGTGAATGGTTTAGGATATAAATATTTCCTAGATTAGGTACCATCTATCCATATTCTTCATTTTTTACACTATGCTGCCTATACTACAAATTTACCCATGCAATTTATACTTGCCACAGCTTGCCAAATACATGAATGTGCTAAATAATATAAAAATCATTTCAAAATATTTGAGAAGCCATCCCATAACTCAAAATACCCTTTAAAATTTGAAATGAATTATTATGTTTAAGGCATAATACTTTTGCAGTCAAGGAGTAACTCCTTGTGCTAACATAAATAATCAAGGAAAGTGAAAATTGAGGATGAAATTTATTTATTAAAAGCAGCGCTAGAAAAGTTAGATAGAGATTTAGGTGGCCTGAAATCTAACTTGGATGACTTAGAGATAATAGTAATATTCCTCAGCTCCAAGTTCAATGATGAACATGCCCAAATATAGTTTTTTAATGATAAAAGGGATGAATTAATTCAGCTTGGTAGGGAGCATGTTCAATTTGACAACAAATTTTGTGATAAGAAGTGAAATTAAAAGGTTTTAGTAAACATTTATTCCATGCAAAAGAGCTTATGTAGAACGCAGATGCTGAAGTATTTCATATTTATGAAAGAAAGGATAATTTGGAAGCATTATTTTTATTCACAAAAGTTTCACTAAATAGAGCTACTGCAGACGTTTAACTAAAGAGATCTTGTGCAGATATTGCATTCATGAGCAAGAAGTTTGAAGTAAAGGTAGAATAATTGTCTTTGTAAAAAGAACAAAGGGAAGATTTGTTAAAAAGGTTACATAAACAGAGCTTCACTAGGGGAGAAATACCATACTATGTGCATTCATATTGAGGGATATATATATATTGAGGAAAATATGGCATAATATATTAAGCATATATTAGGAGTAAATGATTTTTTTATTAGGAAGTATAAAAAATGGAGGTCAAAGTTAAGGAAAAAATATAAAGGGTTATAAAAAATATTAATGAAAAAATGGATACCAATAATATCTAGTGAAAATATATATTTTTTAAATTGAGAAGATGTATTGTGTTCATATTGGTAAGAGGTTATTAATGTGAATTTCATTAATGAATAAAATAATATAAATAATGATTAATTAGTTAATTAGTAATTAGGTTTAAAGGGCATGTCTGATGAGACATGACCTTTCGTGAAGAGGCACCTGTCTAGGTATATAAAAAGGCCTCATTTGTAACATTCAATCATCAATTATTATTCATACTTTTAATATAATATTTGTATCCTCAATGGATATTCTGATATTTCAAGTATTCTGGAATATTTAACTTTAGAAGGAACTTTGTTCTACGGAAATGAAGGTAGGAAGATTTTTATAAACCTTACACATCGACACTAAAGTGATATTTAAATTTAAAGGAACTCTCGCTTGAAAATATGTCACTATTGCTATATCACCCACTGAAGATAAAAATTACATAAACCTTAAAATTGAAAACTAGTTCGTGATTCCTAAGTCAAATATAATCGAAAAAATAGACTTTTTTGATAAAAAAAAAATATGACATAAAAAATATACAACTAAATATTAGGGATTATAGTTTTATCTCTCAATCTACTATGAAAGCCTTACTTTTTGACGTTATTTACATTGTGCCAGGTTCAGCCTGGATGGAAACCTTAGGTTCATTAATCCTAAATACAAAATAAAAATGACGTTCTCCTACAAAAAGAAGAAAATAATGATACAAGATGTTAAATTGAAGCCAAATTTAGTGACACCTGAAGACATAGAAGAAATCTCAAAAATAATTCTTCAAGAAAGTAAAAAGGTGATCCAAAATATGCAAAAATAAATTGACAAAATCACCACTAACAAGAATGAAGAATTTTCTCACTTCAAGGACCACAATGAAAAATTACTAACGCAAATTGAGAAGCTGAAGAAGGACAATAAGTCATTATAAAACAAGGTGCAACAACTTTTCGAAAATGAAACATTGAAATCTTCAAATGTAGAAGTTCAAGTTGAAGTAAAAACGAGCACTGTTCCAATAAATGTCACAACTCGAGAATAAGACAAGCAAGTTTAAAAACATACAAACTTAGATGTTGAAATTTAGATGAGGAACATTCTAAGTGAATGTTTTGTAACAAACTCAATGAAATCCTCTCCAGAAGAAAATCAAATAAGTCAAACAAGAAAATTTCCCTATCAACATCCAAACCATGGGAGCAAAAAACTTGACCAAGCTATCTATTCAGAATAGGAACAACAAGCTAATGCTTTGAAGAATACTAGTGTCAGTGCAATCCTTCCAAGTTATAATTCATCACAATATTCAAATTGTCATAGAATTCTAGAGAATATTTATTTAGGATGGTTTGATCCATTCTCAACGTGACAAATTTTTTTGTCACTTAGAGGACCATATCAACGTGTATCGACAAGGATGACTACCCTAAGGCGAGAAGGTATTCGTAGCAGGAAAAGAAATCAAGGCCTTTCATCAACAAGCTTTGAGGGAAATTTTTTTTTAGGAGGAAGGCAATGTAATGAATAAAATAATATAAATAATGATTAGTTAGTTAATTAGTAATTAGGATGAAATGGCATGTCTTATGAGACATGATCTTTTGTGAAGAGGCACCTGTGTAGGTTTAAAAGAAAATATCATTTGTAACATTTGATCAGAAATTATAATTCATAATTTTAATATAATATTTATATCCTCAATGGATATTCTGATATTTCAAGTCTTCTAGAATATTTAACTTGAGAAGGAACTTTGTTCACTTCAATTTTAGAGGTATTTTCCAATATGTATTCAAATTAGGGGTATGCCATGAATGCACGTGACATGTTATACATTCATTGAGTGAATCCCTTGTGGTTATGTAATGCATTGATGAGCTTCAGATGCGATCAAAAATTGAAACACACTATTTCAAAGAAATTGAAGTGTTATTAGTCAAAAAAAAAATTTCAAAAACATAGGTGTTAGACAATAATTTTTCATTGTCTTCACTTCCCATCCCTAATCCCGAAGTGCTCTAAAATGACTATTATGTAGTATATCCATCATGGAAAATAAAATAAGGTATCTCTTAAAGGTTAACAGAAATATTCCTTGAATAATTTATGGAGAATCTCAACTGAAAACCTAAATTTTTGGGTCAGTGCTCTTTGCTAGTTGCCTGCCCATGCTGATAGAAAGTTACAACACTTTAATCTCTTTCCACCAATGCGCTTTTGATTGGAAAAACCACGTTGACCCATTTCAAGAAGGTTATCCTCAAATTCAAAAGAAATTTCATGCACTAGAAGCTTCTAGAACTGCGAGCTGGATATGGTTCTATATAGGTATCCTCGAGATCTCTCGCTCAGATCTCTTGCTCTTATCATTAGGTAAATTTCCCTTAAGAAGTGGGCCTTCCTCCTTATTTTATGGATCACTAACTTCTTCTCTTTACCTATAAATGAAAGCCCATCCTTCCACTGATGGCTGGTCATTGTTGGTCTTTCCTAATCATTAATCCTCCACATCCCTATATTGTGATTATTCTTGAATTTCCACTTGGGAGAAGGATTGTTTGAAGAGATTCGTTTTGGACTATGATATAACAAAAGGGAGGTATCCAACATCATGACCATGGTTGTATGATTCCTCTTTCTATAATTAATAATATATCTGATGTTTCACTTTCCATATTTGTCCAGATATCTAAGAAACTAGCCTAATGCTCCCTTATCTGTTAGGTACTATGTATTCAATGTATGCTATGAATATTTTCATGCGTCTTGTTTTTGTCTCTTGATCTCTTGCAGGTATTAGAATGCCAAAATTTTCAAGGAGCGGGCCTGAAGGATCGTGGAATAAAGGTCTTTATCAAAGTACTGGATGATAGCATTAGGAGGAGGTAGGTTTTTCTTCTTATTCTTCTTTGAATACAAACTAGGAAAGTGTTCATTATATAGTCTCATGTGTTGTTAGACCCATTATAGGGCTACACAGATCACCTCTATACATAGATGGGATAGTATATAAAAAATTTGCTACTAGATATCATAAATTCCCAGTCGAGTCTTTCACTTGATCTCGTAAATGAACCTTCATTCCATCCACCTGTTAGTAACCATTAGCCTACTTAGGTGAATGAGGTAAAGTTTAGGGGAAATGTACCTCAAATTATGTCATTATGATTGGGGCATGCAATCTTATTCACAACATAGCTCCCCATGTTTCAAGCTTCTGTAAAGAAATGAAACCATTCCTATACACCTCTTGCGATTGCCATTTTATCAGCATGTTTTCCCATATGAGCCCTGGTTTTACAATTCCATCGTCACAATCTATTTGGTCGGTAATATGATTTCACTTATTTGTTTTACCCTTGTATGAGTAACTGCTATAAAGACTGATCTTTTTAGCTAGCCTCTTGACCTTGAATTGTTTTTTAGTTGTTCTGTCATCACTGAAACTAGTTGCTACCTTCTATACCACTCGTTCCTCCAAGAGGAGTCAACTTTAAGCTCTTTGTTGACTCTCAAAAAATTTAAAGATTTCCAAGTACATGTGATTTTTAACTTGTTAAATCAAATGAATTGGTGTCATCTTAGTATATTCCTACCCCATTTTCAGACTAATATTGACTATTTACAAAAAAGGAATACCTTGATCGAACATGATCAAGAGGTTATCTCAAATATTGTTTTCTCCATTTTTGGATTGGAGGGATGATTTATGAAAAGGGACCTGATGGAATTTTATTTTTTGTCTCTTCTTAAAACTCTCTAAAAATGAAAAATATACCAACTTACTCTTCCGTTAGACTCATAAAACTTATACGGCGAAATACTTGTCACTATGACAAGACTGAGTTACTCCTTCTTGAGGCTTGTTAAAATTAATAGGATGGATTCATTCAAAGAATGGACTTATAAACTAAGAATTTGCTACCATATTCAAGTTTTCTATCAAAAACAAAGGAGTACTCATTAGAAATAATGGAGGAAAATTGAAAGTGAAACTTCCCATGTGTTTTGAGGGAGCATGTCGCTCTTGAACAAGACAGTCGTCTACATTTCGTGTCAGGTTCCAGATAACCTTCATTCATCACTTCTCTTCCTAGGTTTGGGAAATACATTTTCATCTAATTTTATCATTATCTTCCATCACCATGACCTTTGATCCCATTTTTGAGTCAATTTCTTCCACACTTCGGTGTCGTGTCGCTGATATGTTCAGTAGCAATCCTTATTGTAACAGTTAAACATCATTTTCTTATTTAACCCTCTATGCAATAGTATTGAATCACTCATATCATCTTGAAAAGTAATTTATTTCATGTCGATGATGTGGGAATCATTATTCCCCTCCTTTGAATGATCACTTCGTGTCAACTTCAGCTCATTATCTAGGAAGATGATTTAGAGACTCATTTTCAGTACCTTGGAGCTTGCATGCCTCAATGGAAAGTTCTTTGCATTCAATGATAGGTTTACATCATTAGCCTTCGATCAAATGATTCTTAAAGTGTTCAAATTCAGCTCATTTATTCACACTTGTAGATTGTGTTGCTGTACCTGGAGGATCATCATCATCATTGGTTGTTTCTCTCATGCCTATTAATGGTTTACATCATTGACCGGTAATTAGGTGGTTTCTACCATGTTCGACATCAGTACATATATTCACATGGTTAGATTTGTATAGTGGATGGATCTAGATAGAGACAAAGACCCTGCATCACATTTGTTATTATCCAGGCTACATGGAGTTAGTGATTATTCACGATTGTACACACGATCCTTACTATAGAAATGGTTGTGACCATACCATGGATCCATTTCCATTACCTGTTTCAGACGAATGGTTGCGACCATACCATGGGCTTATGTGTTATTTGATGCATATTTTAGAGATATGTCAATAGTGATGTTTGTATGAGATAATTCACATATTTTATTGTGTTTTATTCGACAAGTCTCTTGGCAATATTCTAAGTCCTTCCCTTGGATCGTAAATAATTTCACCCATCACTCCCTGTTCTATATTCATGTTTTAGGGGGAATCTGTTACAAAGTAATTTGTCACCCTATTAATTTCCCACCCCTAATCGTGAAGTGCCATAAAATAACTATTGTGTAGTATATCTACCATGGAAAATACATCAAGGTATGTCTTAAATATTAGCAAAAAGTTTCCTTGAATAATTTCTTGAGAAGTTCAACTCAAAACCTAAATTTATGGGTCAACGCTCTTTTCCAGTTGCATGTTCATCATGATGTTAGTTTGCACCACTTTTACATCTCTTTGCCAACGCACTTTGTATAGGAAAAACCACATTGATCCCTTTTTGGTAGTGTTTCCTAAAATGTAGTAGAAGCTTCTAGAACGACGATCTAGATATGGTTCAATTTAGATATGCTCGAGCTTTCTCATTTTTAGCTCTTTATCTTATCATTAGGGAGTTTTCCATTGAGAAGTGGGCCTTCATCCTTCTTTTATGGATCCCTAACTCCTTATCCCTACCTATAAATTGAATCTCATCCTTCCACTACTGGCTGGCCAATGTTGGTCTTGCCTGATCATTAATCCTTTGCATCCCTATACTGTGATTATGAATGAATTTCCATTTGGGAGAAGGATTGTTTGAAGAGCCTCAATTTTGACTTGGAAATCACCAAAGGGAGGTGTCCAACATCAAGGTATGATTCCTCTTTCTATAATTAATAATACATTTGATGTTTCACTTTCCATATTTATCTAGATATCTATGCAAGTAAACTAATGCTCCTTGATCTGTTAGGCAGTGTGTATTAAATGTATGATGTGTATCTTGTCATGCCTATTTTTACTATCTCTTTAATATGTTGCAGATATTTGAATGCCACAATATGCGAGGAGCCAACACAAATTATCGTGGAATCAGGGTCTTCATCAAAGGATTGGACAATAGCACTAGGAAGAGGTAGGTTCTTCTTCTCCTTCCACTTTGAGTAAAATCTAGGAAAGGTTTCAATAGATAGTCTCATGCGTTGCTAGACCCACTCTAGGGCTACAGAGATCGTCTCTATCCGTAGACATGATTTTTCTCACAACAATAGGTGAAATCAATATTGGATGAAAACAATGCTGTTTTTTTAAAGGTTGAGTATAAGTCAATGAAAATACTAATGTTGGTTAAAAGGTTGAGTATGCATCAATGAATACTGAAAATCAAGTCAAAAATTGATTCTTTCATAAATAATATCTATTTATATGATGTGTACAATGAACATATTCTTTCAAATTTCATTGAAATTTTGTGTGCGAACATAAAACCTTTTCAGAATAATTTTGAGGAAAAGGTAGGATAGGAAGCAACTATGTAGACTTAGGTTAATCCTAAAAGCATAGATACTAAATATGTGGTAATAATTTTATGTGAAAAAAGTGAGTATTGAATTGGAAGTAGTTAGAAAAGCTACAATAAGGGATGATTTTGATCCTGAAAGGGAAGGTCAGGAAGAATAGCACAATCATAAAAGAATTTAGTCATGAGCTTAGTCAATTATGGTTGAAACAAATAACCTAAAAAAATGGATTTATCTTATCCTACAAAAAAATAATGTGCTATTTGAATAGTCAAATAGTTATGAAACAACTGAATTGGACTTATTACAAATGGTAAAGATTTAAAGATTCATTCCATTTTTTGATAGTTGAAGCCACAAACTATTCATCCCTCGGGTTTTCTCTATAAAATCCCTTTCAATATCCACTTATGACCCAAAATATTTTGCTAAAAATAGGAAAATAAATTCTACCTATTCTCCAAAAAAAATATTTTCCTCAAATACACTTTTACTTTTTCAGAAAATCGTAGAAATTTTAGGGAAAATACACAATTTATTTTCTATTTTTCAACTTAGACATTGAAAACTGATGCCATCAAAATTACATGAGCAATCCCTAAGAGAATTTTAGGAATACAAATATGACTTCCATCCTTCATATTGAGCACAATCACAGGTTGTGGAGCATACTATGGGATATGGCCACCTTTAAATTCAACCAGAGCTCTCTATATGACAATGAGTTCACTGATATGGTACACGAGTACTGGAAAATTTTCCACAGAGGACCAGATATTTCCCCAGTGGTACATATGGAAAAAACCCTACAATTTCTAAATTCAAAGGTCTGCGCTTGGGAATGGGAAAAAATAAGAAGTATGATGTCGAAAATATATGAGAATATATGGGTGAAAAATGTTATATATGATGCTATGGATGTCTAAACTCTACCACAACAAGGGTGAGAGAGATTAAAACAACTAGAGGTGAATAAGCATTGAATTTTCTTCATACAATAATAGACATGTTGGTTAAAAATTTGTGCCCTTTTTCTACATGAGGGTGACTAGAACACAAAATATTTTCACACATACGAAAATATGAGTCAGAAGGGGAATGCTATATGGGAAAGTGAAAAAAAAAATGGACAATAGTTTCATAAAACAAAGGAGATTTATGGGGCTGATATTAATTACTTTGAAGGTTTATATAGTGCTCGAGATTGTTTTTAAGTAGACGAACAAATTTGAGGATTGGAAAAATATATGGTCACGTTCTCCAAGGAAGACAACAAAAAAATAAACCAACCTATTAATGAGGAGGAAGTAGTTAGGTTTTTAAGGTCATTCACAAGGGATGAAAGCCTGGGTCCAGACATCTAAATGGTAGAGTTCTTCACTTGTTTCTCTAATATTTTGATGAATGACATTATTGACATGGCCACAAAATATCATAAGGAGGGCTATATAAATGGGGCAATAAAATCCACATTTATTTCCCTCATTCTGAAGATCAAAAAGTGTACTTCCTTTATGGATTACATGCCTATATCACTATGCAACATCTCTTATAAAATAATTTCTAAAATTATTACAGAGAGGATCAAGACTTCTTTATCTAAGTATATCACACAAGAGAAATATGGATTTATACATAACCTATTGATACATGATGTGGTGGAATCTACTCAGGAAATCATCCACTCTATACATACAAAGAAACTGGAGGCGCTTGTCATGAAAATAGACCTCCACAAAGCATATGATTGTGTGGATTGAGATTTTTTAAGAAATATGATTGTTACAAATATTTGGTTGTGAAACAAAACAATTGAATGGATTATGGGATGCATCAATAATGCTCATATGGATGTATTGATAAATGGTGTGTCATCGCAGTTTTTTAAAGTTGGATGGAGACTCAAACCGGGATGTACCTTACCCCTGTTGCCGTTGATTCTGGTTATGGAAAGCCTCAGCCACAAAATCAATAATGCAATTCAAGATGGAACCTTTAAATGTATTAAGATCAAGCAATATAAGGCTACATCACATATTTTTTTTGCTGATGACATATTGGTTTGTCTTATGTTACACATCAGATATTGGATGCCTCTTAGACACCTCATTGATTTTTTTCGATGTGGATCAGTAATGTATTAAAATGGGACTAAGTCCACTATGATACACTAGACAAGAGACCAACACATCATCACAAAGGTATGTGATGCATTTAATTTCAAAAACAATCCTTTAAATCATCGATTCACTTACTTGAGGTTTCATTTGAAGCTGAATAACTAGCAGGTGGTGGAGTGGAAGTGACTCATTGATAAATACCATAATAGCTTAAACAAGTGGACCCTTCAGTGGCTAACTAAGGGATGAAGGTTCATATTGGCAGAGGTCGTTTTACAACAACTAGTTTTGTAATGGGAACACTTATACACTCTTCCATCAACTATCATATCACAAATCTGGTAAACCATAGAAATTTTCATATGGGCTAGCAGGGGGATGGAGGGAAATAACACCTAACTTCTTGGGAAAATATAATGACATTGAAGGAAATGGGTAGATGAGGTCTTTTGGATGTGTTGTGGTAAAAACACAACCCCCCATTATTGATGTCTTCACTTCAAATAATGGGGACCCTTTTTATAAATTTTTGGCTAAATGCCTTTTAGGATTTTTATTTATTTGATTATCCTACGCAATTATTACTTTTTAATTTTCTTTGCATTCTTGTTTTGATTGCTTTGTTAAAATCAATTTTTAATAAGCTTCCCATTGATGCATGTTTTACCTCATTTGGTCAACTAGTTTGAAAATGGCACTCCTTTGATGTCCCATCATTTATCTAGTCTGGGTTAAAAATGCTATTTTTTATTCTTTTTATTTTCGGAGTGGGTATAGTTTAGAAAATTTCATAACTAAACTAAACATCATTAAAATAAAACCAAAATAAAGAAATCGATATTTAACATTAAATTTTAAGATTAATTAAATTAATTATTATAATAAAATATAATTAATTTAATTAAAATTAAAACTTAATATTAAAAAATATATATAAAAAATAAATAAATAAAAAATAAAAATTTTACATCACATATCGCAATATCGGATCCATCGCATATCGCAATATCAGATCCATCGCAAATTTTATAACATGCACATTTGAAAAACCCCGACCCAAAGTTCTTGAGATATGCGATAAGGCCACATGCGATAGTTAAAATATTTTAATATAGAGTTTTTCAGCCCTTATGCCTCCCGCACCTCAACCTCACTCACCCTCACGTCACCCTCACCTCACACTCCACTCACCATATCCCTCCATAATCTCACGTGGATGAATTAATGGTTTTTGATTGATTTCAATGGTTTGTAAATTATTTTTTATATTTTTATATTATATTAATTATATTGTAATTATAATATTTATTATAATTTTAATATAATTTGAATTATAATATTAATCATATTTAAATTAACTTTTTCAAATCATTTGTATATTAATTTAATTTTGTAACTTAATCAATTTCTAATTAGATGAAAATTAATTAGAATTAATTGTATATACTAGTTAGTTAATAATTAATTTAGAATTAATTAATTATTAGATAAATAGAATTCTAATTTAGGATTATATTTTTAATTAAAATTCTTATTTTTAACCCAGTCACAAAATTTCCAGATTTATGCCAGATTTGACTCATCAACTTTGGAAGCTCATAGAATGAGTTTTACTTGGCCAAATAAGGCCCATGATGGCTCATTGGAAAGATAAAATAAAGGAGATCATTTCTGAGGAGGTTTCATTGATAGATTTGGTCATTAATTGGATCAAAAATCACGCAGAAGATCAAGCTCTGAGTTTCTAAAATAAAATCAACTTTCTGATTTATTTTCTTCATTTTGATTTGTCCAAGCCTCTTCTAATTGCTAATTCATTTGTCAATAATATCCTTGGCCAATTAAACCATCCCAGGCATCAATAGAGAGTTTATATTTTATTTTCAATTATTTATTTAAATAGAATTTGATTGGATTTGTTTTAATGCCAGAAATGGTATTTTGATTTTATTGTTGCATCTTAATTTATTTTGATTTCTTTCTGCAGGAAAACAATAGAAGAGATATGAAGAAAAGATGTTAATCAATGAGAATGCTCCAGCAATTAAAAGATTGGGATTTTTTGAGCAAATAAAATTGGATTGAACATATTTCTCCTCAACAAAATTTCCTCTGAAGAATTCCTGTGCAAATATTATAAATAGCAGATTGCAGAATGTAATAAGGGGCTGCTCTCCTCTACAATTCTGTAATTCTAAAAGCACTTTTGTAATAGGGATTTAGAGCTGTAGGTGGGAGGAGTGGAATCTTAGATCTGGGGATTATTGAGGTTTTTCTTTTACAACCTGAGTTATGTATACTGAACATAGTTTTCACTATTGTAGCTCTGATTTTGAAAGAAGAAGCTTAGGCATTGTAAAGGAATATTAGAGACCGAAGCTAGAGAAATGGATTCAATAAATTGGTATTTCGAATAATATTATTTTAAATGTTGGTTTTATTTTATGATAACAGGAATGGTGTCAATTTACTTACATATTTGTGCACTTTTGTCGGTATGGGTAATTTGCTTCTATTTTATGTTGTTATTTATCTCTGCTCTTATGAGCTAAATTATGATTTCTGAGTAACTATTTACTCATAAATCTATCTTTTAATATTGGATGAATAAATAGTGATATGTTGTGAAATTATTCCACATATTATTGTTTTAAATAATTCAAGTTACTGATTGAATGATCAATACCATTTTGTGAACTACTTCTTGAGTGTTGTTGATTGATTATTTCAGTTAACAGGTCTCAATATTTTTCTATCCATAATGTTAGTTAATTGAACTATTTCATTAACTTGATATTCATTATAAACAAGACATATTTAAAAATGATTTCATCTCTTTCAGAATTTTGCATGCCCATTGGACTGACCTAGGCATCTCTGCTGGTTCTCTGAGTTCGCGGCCGCAAGCCTACCTTGGCCCCCTGACCTCTGCTCCGAGGGTTCCACCTTCCTTCCAAGGTTTCACGGTGGTATTTTGTGTTTTTCACATTCTTTTGCATGTTGAGTAAGCGCAGCGTGTTTTTGGGCCCTCGGGTATCCTCCTGGGCTGCCTAGTTGCTGCTTCTGCCCAGTTCTAGTGCGCCTTCCCTCCTTATGGAGTCCTGTGGGGGCTCTGCCCCCCCAACACCCCACCTCCGGAGGTTTCCACGTTCATGGCTATGCTTACCGCTGGTCCGAAGCGCCCTCCCTCCGCCAATCAGCAGAAATTTGTCAAGAAGTTGGACTCTATCCCCACGGTTGCCCTTCCTGAAGCAGAGACTTGCAAAGCTACTCTGAATCTAGCTAAGAGAGGCCTCATTGGCCAGTTTATGGGCCTTTGGCCCTCCCCCAAATTGGTTGAGGATTGGACTCAAAGAAACTAGTCCCCCTTGATCAAGGAGGGGGTCAAAATCTATTTCGTGGGTAAACGGTTCTTCGTATTTGTCTTCGAAAGCCCGGATGATCGAAGTCTAATCTTCAGAAATGGTCCTTAATTCATGGGACCTCAAGGCCTGTATCTAAACAAATGGTCCCCCAACTTTGATCCCTCCCAGGAAGCCCCTTCTGTCGTCCCGGTTTTGGTGCGACTTCCCCATCTACCTCTTCACTGCTGGAACCAAAAAACTCTTCAGATCATTGGCAGTGCTCTAGGAAAATACATCGACCAAGCTGCAAGAAAATACCAGTATTCATGTGCCGGAATATGTGTGAAAGTGGATCTTGAAGAGGGTTTGTCTGAAGCTATCAAGCTCACTGTTGCTGGGTGGACTCACGTCCAGGAACTGGATTATGAAAAAATCCCTTTCAAATGCAGACACTGTCATGTCCATGGGAATTTCGCAAAGTGCTGCAAGAAAAAGGTTGACGAGCAGACAGACAAAGCAAAAGAGGACCAATGGACTTTAGTCCAAAAAACCACCCATCAAAAAAAAGGAAATGGAAAAGGTAACACATCCAGAGCTCAAAGCAGTTCCACGCTTAATCAAGAAAAGGAAGCTTCCCTGAATGGAGCAGAAAAAGCTCAGACCACTCCTACAAACTTGACCGAGGAAAATCTGGAACATACAGAAGTCTCTCCCCCTAATAAGGATGGAGAAGAAGCAACACAGGTCGATGCCTCACAAGGCAGTCCCTCCAACCCCTCATATGGTGAAGTTACAAGGAAAAAAAAAGCAACACAAAGCTCTGGCTCATCAGAGGATGAAATTTTCGAGCGCCCTTCCAAAAGAGCAGGTAGGAAATATCGCAAAGAACTAAGGGAAGAGGAGGCAGAACCACTCAAAGTTCAAGGAAGCCAGTCCACCATAGAAATGTCCATCAGAAGAAATACAAGACCAAGGCCTTCTAAGGGAGGCATTATCCCCCCCCTCAAGTAAATTATGAAGCTCGCCTCTTGGAATTTCAGAGGATTGGGGAGCACCTCCAAATCTGAAGCAGCAATGGATCTCCTAAAAATAGAACCCTCAGACATTCTCATGCTCCAAGAGACGAAGATAGAAGGGCGTGCTCTTCTAGATATCAGCATGTCAAAATGGAAGAAAAGTGTAGGCAAAGCTGTAAGCTCACGGGGATCTTCCAGAGGTCTGGAAACTCTCTGGACAGAAGATTTATTTTAGTTAAAAAGATCCCATGAAACTCAACATTGGATCTTCACTGAGTTGAAACATTGCGTAAGTAAGTTGACTATCTCTCTATTTAATATTTATATCCCTGTCACATACAATGAAAAACGAGAATGTTGGAACTCTCTCTCAGTTTTTTTAGATCAGCATAATCCAAGCAACATTATCATAGCAGGAGACCTTAACATAGTCTTGAAATCTAAAAAGAAGATGGGTGGCTCTAGCGGCAGAGATCCTATGTTGGCTTTTGTGGAAGAGCTCTCGCAGCTCTGGGATCTTCTAGACTTCAATCTGTTCATGGAATTTTCACTTGGTCCAACAACAGATCTGGGCCGGACCACATTTCTACCCGCCTGGACAGATTTCTAGTTCAAAGCTCTCTTATGATGAACAATAAGATAATCAAGACCAAAATTCTCCCCAGGCTGACCTCCGATCACAAGCCGATTTAGCTCCTGCTAGAAGATGAAGAAGACCTTGGCCCTCTACCATTCAGTTTCATCCCCTTATGGATTGAGAGAGAAGGCTTTACTGATATAGTGAAAGAAGCTTGGGCCAAATCTTTCTTAGGGTCCTCAAGTTTTGTTTGGGAGCAAAAACTTAAGGCCAATAAACATCCTTTAAAGGATTGGATTAGGAAACCAGTCCCTACTCCAACCAGTCTAAGAAAAGAAGCAGTGCATACCCTGGAGAATCTGCAAGTAGACATGGAAAGAAATGAGGTCACTTCGGACCTGTTGGAACAAGAAATAAAGGCCCAATGTGCAACATAACGCTCCTTCCGAAAAGAAGAAGAATATTGGAGAATCAAATCCAGAATTCTGTGGCTAAAAGCAGGTGATCGGAACACCTCCTTCTTCCATAGAAAATACAGAGCAAGGTTGTCCAGAAATCATATCTCTGAAATAAAAACCGCAGAGGGCTTTGTCTGCAAAGGTTTCGCTCAAGTCAAAGATGCTGCTGACAACCATTTCAGGAATTTATACAATGAGGGACCTCAGATCTTCGAAGAGGAAACTGCAGACTTTCTTTCTAACATTCCACATCTTATCTGACCTGATGATAATGCAGCTTTGTCCCGTGAGGTGACTGAGGAGGAAATCATCAAGGTTATCTGGTCCATGGAATCGGACAAGGCTCTGGGCCCAGACGGATTCACTATAAATTTCTACAAAGCTTGCTGGGATATCATTAAAACTGACCCCCAAAAAATGATAAAGGGATTCATGAAAAAAACTAAGATCGGTGGAGGAACCAACTCCACTTATCTAGCCTTAATTCCCAAAGAATCCAATCCTGAAACATTTGCAAGGTTTAGACCTATCTCGCTTTGTAACGCATCTTATAAAATTCTGGCCAAACTTCTTGGAATGAGGATCAAGCCTCTGCTCAAAAGGCTGATCTCCAGCCCCCAAGGAGGTTTTGTGGAGGGCAGGCATATCCTCAACAATGTCATTCAAGTTCAGGAGACAATCCACTCTAGCAAGCATCAAAAAGAGAAAGGTATGATGATAAAATTAGATATGGCAAATGCATTTGACAGAGTTAACCGAACTTTCCTCATTAAAGTTCTCCTCTCCTTTCGTTTCTCTTCTCACTTTGTCCAGCTTATCAATGCCTGCATCGAAAATTCGTGGATCGCCCCCCTTGTCAATGGCCGCCCTTCAAGCTTCTTCCAAGCTCAGAGAGGCATCAGGCAGGGATGCCCTCTCTCTCCTTTCCTGTATATCTTAATGGCCGACTCCCTTAGTAGAAAACTCATAGCGGAAAGATTTGATGGTTCCCTTCCTGGTTTGAAACCTATAGCTGGTGTTGATCCTCTGAATCATGCACTCTTTGCATATGATTCTTTGCTCCTCGGAGGGGCATCTACCAGAATTTCCAAAGCCTTCGACACAGTCCTAAAAAGCTACTGTAGAGTTTCAGGAGCTCTAGTCAATGAGAGTAAGAGTGAAATCTACAACTGGAACATCGATCAAGAAGAGCTCATAAGCATCTCGAATATCCTTGGGTTTAGAGGGCATGCCCAATGGGATTGAATCAAATACATGGGACTCCCCATTACAAATGGACCTAACAGGAGGTCACTCTAGACTGATATCATATGCAAAATCAAAGCAAAAATATCTGCTTGGGGTGGTTTTTGGCTAACCAAAGGAGGCAAAGTAATTTTAATAAATTCTTTGCTATCTGCGCTCCCAATTTATCAAGATGCTTTCATATTAGCTCCCAGAAACTTTATGGATCAGATATCGAAACTGTTAAGAGGTTTTTTATGGCAGGGAGGGAAAGGCAATGAAAGAAAAATGCACCTTGCCAATTGCGATCTGGTTAAAAGACCGACAGCTGAGGGTGGCCTTCAAATCCGCGATCCCTCCCTCGTTAACCTGGCGTTGGGAGGAAAGCTCCGGTGGAAATTGACTCATGAGCCCAATCTCCTGATCTGCACTACTTTGCTGTCCAAATACGCTCATAATATATCATTCAGAAATATGCAGTTCAATCCCTTAGCCAACAGCACGCAAGTTTGGAATCTCTGTTGCAAAAGCAGTTCCTTCTTCAAAAAATCATTGTACAGAGTGCCGGGCAATGGCAAGTGTACCAATCTGTGGTATGATCGTATCATGGGGCATGAATCTTTGGAGGTGAATGAGGACATCTCGGATCTCAGAGACTGGCTGATATGTGCTGGCATCAATAACTTATACGATCTCTCTGTTTGGGATCATCGTGGAGAATGGGTCAGATGGGACTTCCATGGCGTCCCTAACTGATTAACGCCCCAAAAAACTCTGCTCATAGAGCTATTGGAAGACTCCACTCCTGAAAATCGATTCATGAGAGACAGTTGGGCTTGGGGACAGACTGGAAAGTATTCCACTGCAACAGGTTACAAAATTCTACAGGACACAAAGAATAGCAACCACACTCCAGCATTTTGGAAAAAAGTATGGGACAACCTAGCCTTCCCAAAAGTGAATTTTTTTTCCTGGACTCTGGTTCACAACAAACTACTAACATGAGAAAATTTAGAGAAAAGGAACATTGCAGGGCCTCATAGGTCCGAACTATGTAGAAACAACCTTGAAACTGCCCAACATTTATTATTGGATTGCATTTTTGCTAAGAAAGTTTGGGAACTTACTCTCTTGGATCTTCAGACCTCCGCTTTTCCTCAAAGTACAGTGTCTGATATGTTTTCCTCTTGGAACAGTTACTACCCACACAACATTCCCATCAAGTCTTTCTGGCTCAAAGTTTGGACAGTTATTCCCAAATTTGTTTGCTGGCAGCTCTGGCTGGCCCGTAATGACCAGATATTCAATGGATTTCGACATTCCCCTCCTCAGGTTGCAGCTAAAGCTAAATCCTTTCTTTGGGAAGCTGCTCAACAACAGTTTTTTAAAGAAGATCCAATGCTTCTGCCTGAAGAAAGGAGACGACTCCAATCCCTTGAGCCTTCTCCTTGAAAGTTCCTTCTCTCTCCCCAAAATGCAAACCCGGAATGGCGCAAAAGAGACCCTGAGGATTCTTTCATAAGTTGGTGGCAGTCCAAAAATCTAACCACAATATTTTTCGATGGAGCCTCCAAAGGAAACCCCAGAACTGCTGGTGCTGGTGGGGTCATTTACTCTCTGACAGGGAGTTCAAGAGACTGCTTTTGCTGGGATTAGGCCAGAAAAATAACAACCAAGAAGAGTTATTTGGTCTTCTCAAAGCTTGCCTCATATCAAGAGATAAGGGATTCAAATATCTCCAAGTGTTTGGAGATTCTGAGATCCTAATTAAAAAATTAAATTCGGAAGATCTCTTCAGCAACACTAGTCTTAACAAAATTCTGGGCAGATTGAAAAGAGCTCTTTAAGACTTCACATCTTACAAGTTCTATCATATCCTCAGAAACCTGAATGGTGAGGCAGATCAGATGGCGAACAAAGGATGCTTACTCATGAAAGGGTAGCTAGTGATAAACGACGAAAGTTCCTTTCAAACTCCTTGAAAATGATGCAATTTTTAAGCTGATTTTGTTGAATGTCTTCTTTGTAATTGGCGCTGCCTCGGAAAATACCCCTCATATATTTTTCAAATAAATAAAATCTCACATCTATTACAGTTAGAAAAAAAATAAACAAGACATATTTCAATCCCAATATTTTAAATACCTACTCTTGATTGGGTTAGATCTATATCTGCCTAATTGAGATAGGATTAAGATAGTTCATTTTTCTTATATCTTAGAATAAGTTTACATTTAGAATAATTTCTACATTATTTTAAGTCCTCTTCCCAAAGAGGCAAACTTTAGTAGTGGATTGGCTAAGCCCTAAATCAGCTTAAGGATCACTTTCTTGCCTGATCATCAAGAAGGTTGATCTAATGTCTCTTTTCCATTGGTGAATGAAAGTCATATTTTAAAGCCATTGGAGATTGAGAGAAGCTAACTCGACCTAGTTGAACCAGTTGGAACCACCATTCCAAACGGAAAAGGAGCTGCTTTAAGGTCCAGACTGGGTGGTCATCCCCCATGTTGTTGCAGCGATTTTTGAGGCTTCAACGGGATGCTAATATCTTTAGGAATGCACTCTTGTTAAAATTTCTCTAGAGGGGACTAAAAAAACCTGACACATGGTTAGAAATTATGAAATATAAATATCTAAAGGATCAAACCATGGAGGAGAGGTACATTCAGGGATCTCCTAGCAGCATACAGGGATAAAATATTTGGCTGAGCTTCATGAAAATATGGAGCCTCTACCACAAGATACTATGCTAGTATTTTGGCAATGGGCAGAAATTACTGATTCAAGTGGGTGCTATGCATGGTATAGATGGTGCCAACAATATGAGTAGAAGCCTCGTATATGGATTACACGCACAAGGTACGAGAGGTATTCAAACTAGAAGAAAGTTGTAGAATTGGGCATAAGGGGTGAAAATTCAATGGAGTGGGATAGATACAGAAATAATATGATAATTGTTGTTTTACATCACACAGATAGGGTTGATTTTCTGACCTGGGTGGCTTACTTCTGAAAAACACAGTACAGATAGGGGATAAACAAAGAAATTTTTTCCACACACTTCAAGGCCCAACGCATAAAATATGGTTTAAAATTATGTGGAATAAAAGTGTCCCAATAAAAATGATAATCTTCCTATAGCTTGTTTGGAGGAATAAAAATTTAATGTTGGAGAATTTTATAAAACATAGGCACAGTGGACCTCGTAGATGCATAATGTGCATGTTGGCTGGGAAAAGCAATGTGCATCTATTTTATCAATTCCCAATCTCTAGACACTTTTTGGGGATCATTTTATATGGTATGAGGATGAAAAAAACAATATTCACCTATGTAGAGGACTCTGTAAATTGGTCGATGGAGAGGGGACCATAGTTCCACCCTATTCCATTATTCTTTCATTAGACATTGTGGAATACATGGAACAAGAGGATTTTTCGAGGGGGCGGAAACTTCCTAGAACTTGTGCAAACTTAGACTGTTCAAATTTGGGGTGGAATGTGTGCTAGCTTCCCTCCTCCCCAGGATCTATCACTCTTGTTGGGTGCAGGAATTGCACTTATGAAAACTCCTTCAACTCTTAACGGTCAACCCAGGGGTTTCGTAAACTTAGAGGCGAAGCACAGGTAATGCCAAAAGTGGTATGAACTTTTCCTATTTCTGTTTCTACTTCTAAATTGAAATATTGCATAATCAAATAGAAAATAATCTCAAGGCAATTGACACAAAAGAGATTCTAGCGATGGAATGTAAAAGAATGCATTTGTAAAGAAATAAAATAAAGGAACTTTCACACTGCTGTAAATAATATTAACAAATGAAGTAGAATTGTATGTTTATCCTCAGTATAGGTGTTTATATTTTAACAAGTGGGCCCTTGAAAATATCTTCCTTCTAAATGATTTTCCTTCTCGCACTAAGTGATCGTTCCTGTACTCCTGCAATCTTCTTTCACTAGTACAGGTACATCAATTTATTTGAGAAGTATATTTTACACTTATACTGAAGACTTATGTCTTCATACAGGGGCTCTAAGCCTCAAGGCTTGGAGCACTCTGTTCCTATAATAAGACACTAGTTCTTCCACTATAACAGAGCTTCCTACACCAAGTTTTCAAATTTATTTTCGAAACATAAATAGGCATGTTAACTATAAAAATAATTGCAAATGAAAGAATAATTCTGAAACAACTTACGCGTGAAAAATAATGATTCAATCAATTGAACCTTGCAATAGAAATAAAATTTTAGGAGGAAAAAAATCTTAAAAAGTTAAACCAGACCTTCTTTAGTTGAAGGGATTTTTCATGCGACCAAATCTAAATAAAAAAGGGTTTGTTGTAATATTTTATATTAATTTTAATCCTTCACCTTAAATCATGAGATGCAGATATGAATTAAGATATTATGAAAACATTCTTTTCCATTTCACGAAGTCATTATTAATATTAAAGGGTTCAGATTTTAATATTCTAAATGCTTCCTTCTGATAGTAAATTCTTACTTGCAGAAATAGATTAAATCGTATGAAGGAAAAAGGATAAACCACTTGCTGTAAATAAACTAGAAAACTAAAGTGCAAAATCCTACATGCACTGTTTCAAGAATAATCTATCTACACGATCCAAGTGAAAGAAAACTAGGAAAGAAATTGCAGAAAACAAATTAATTCAATTTGACTTCCACACGACAGATATGTTCACACATCGACTATTTAATGAAATAAATCAGAATTCTTAAGAAAGAAAGAAATTAATATTTAAACGACGCTTTGAAAATAAACAAAGTTAACTCACACCTTTAAGATAACGAAAGAGCGAGGGTAAAAGAGTTGGGTTGGCTGGGCCCTAGCCAACCAGCTCGTTTCCCTTTTTAGAAAACAAAAATCTTCTGCACTTTAATAACGCATAAATTAAATACTAAACGCAGAGTGAGAAAATCATGGTGCGACTCCTTGTATTAATGTCGATCAACAAAAATAAATTTTAAGTTCAAGTCCAACCTAGAATTAGGGCGACAACGAGATTACAAATTAAACGAAATTACAGTTGCACTTTCTATCGCTAAGTTAGTTCTATCTAAGAGCTATATTTAATACATCCCTGCAGCCTATGGCCATAATCGAAAATTATACAATCGCTCCAAATTGAGCCTTTTTCCTGAACAGAATAACAAACAAAACTACAAAATTAATCCAATGGCTATAATAAGATGCAAACTAATCATTAGCTGTAGACCTTATCCTCAACCACATCCAATCTATCTTTCACTTTAGTTCAACTTTGGATGAGAACAATTAAACTAAATTTCATGGACCAAGATGCCCGCGTTAAGTGATCGAGCTATTGCAGAGATCACAGAATGAATAGTTTTCTGCAGTGCAGGAATCTACCTGCACTTGATCAAGCTAATATAATGATTAATACTTTAGCTTATCAAATACTTTAGGAATGTAAATATAAGTTACAAGAAATATTAAATGTACAAAATCTATTTAATATTATTAATTAAGCACCAAATAAACCTTAAACTTGAAATATGAAGTTTGTGTAGGAATAAACAGTAATCTTGGACTACTGCAGGAATGAGGAGGTTTATGGAGATAAAACAGAGGTTAGTGATTATGGTTTTGTAATAATAAATGGGTAAAAATACAGCATTTCGGCATACCAACATCCTCCAATCCCTAATATTTTGTGTGTCCTCACATAACCTTTACATGTTGCAAAAAATATTCAAAATAGGGAGCCATATTTCAATCCTACACCTAGATACTGATTCATGCTTTCACTACCTTCGTCTTCTTATATCATGATTCCTTAGGTTTTTTGGTCACCTTCTTGAGGCACTTGTATCATTTATAAGCCTAGAACTTCCATAACTCCACTTCACATTTCTGTTGTTTAACCTCTTTTGCCAATTTTATCTTGCCTTGATTCTGCCATTTCTACTCCTTCATGACCCGGTTTAACATCTTCAAGTCATTAACTTGTTGTTCCAGCTCTACTATCTCATTATTTAGTTAAAGGGTAGATGTCTGTGTGACTAGATAATCTGGTACAAGCACCTTTTCTGCAATGGATTCAAATCATGTACCATCGTTTCCAAGATCGAAGTTATCTTGGCCATCTAGTATTTGCATCATAATGTCACCAAGGGTTTCTATGTGAGGAGCTTCCATGTCACCGAGGGTTTTAGTATCCTCCACGTCCATTATGCCAATGGCTTCAGTACCCTGTGCAACTAATTCATCAGGGGCTTTAGTTTCATGTACATCCAACTCATCAGGGGCTTCAGTACCGTGTTCATCCAACTCATTCGTAGCTTCAGTACCTTATTCATCGAAACTGTCGAGGGTTTCTATGTGTTGTTCCTTGTCATCCACCTGACCCTATGTCGGGTCTCTGCTTGTACTTGGTGTCATTCTTTTCTTCTTTAACTTATGTAAGGAAGGCCGACAAGGATATGGAATCCTCCCTCTCTATATTTTCTTCATTCACCATAGTGTGAGTTGTTGCATCTGCAAGAACCGAGAGGTTGTGCTCTCTAGGTGAAGCTTGGGGTGACTCGTTAATCAAAATTGGGGAGCTCGACCGAGCATGACTTGTCCCTAAAGAAACAATTCCTTTTTTGGTCAAGGTCCTAGTCACTTTTGTTTTTGCTAAGGATGGAATTTCTTCAACATAATTCTCCTCTATTTTCACCCATTTTCTCTTTCTCTTCATATTGGCAAGGCTTGGGGTCTCTAATTTTTTTTTCTTGCTTGCACTCTTTCCAACAGACTTAAATCCACTTCTTCCCCGAAATTCTTTGAAGAACACTTCCCATGTCATTTCCTTAGCATCCAGATCTTTCTTAACCAGGATTTGAATGAGCCCATGATGATATAGTTTGTATGCAACCTGGCTTGCATCCCCTTTTTGTGCTCCTTTCACCATTTTCTCTAAACCTCAGATAAGGTAATAAGGAAAACAGATGCATTTCCCTGATTAAAAATGTAGCAATAATTGAATATGCTACACGAACATTGATGAATAAGGTCATTCACAGGTCAAAAAATTTTGTAATATATACAGGAGTTCTTGCCATTTTTCAATCATGGCGCTGTTTGGAATTCATTTCTTCTAGTTGAGTTTGAGCTTTCGATCGACCACAAATCGGTCTCATATTTTCTTTTCGATCCTCTCCTTTTTGAACCATTGTTCCCCTGCGGTTCACAAGCCTATATCTTGCACTATAGATTACTCCGTGACCTCAAACTCTAATGAGCCTACCTTAGCACGACCTCCCTAAAATGTCTTTGAAAACACCAAAGCCATGACCATATCAAACCCATCGAATTTCTGCAAAACTGGGGGAAATCCCGATTCTTGCAATAGTGAAAGATTATTTTGATATTCTGCGGTTTTTTCTATCTCCTTCATGGATGATGGTTCATTTCTCAGAGGTGGCATCGTTTTTTGAATCCACTTCAATTCCCTGTCACGGCCCTAGGAAAATTTCACGCCAAGGAATTCCAAAGGGCTTTCGTGAATTTTATAATGGAGATCCGTTCATCAACCATATTATTGGTCTCATCCAGCCAATCACTTTCAATCATTAAAATTGTCCCTTCGGGGCAGATGCAAAGACATATAAATCTGCCACGGGCAGGTAATGATCATTGGAGGAGGCAAAGGTTGTTACAAAAACGGTGTAACGGTCATGGATGATTAGGTTACGAGGTAAGACTATTATAAACAAGTGATGGAGGATATTTACAAAAGGAGGTAAGTATGGGGTTTTGGGTAGATTTGTACTATCCCACGCCTTGCCTCATAATTCACATAAGATGTACCTTGGTTCTCAATAAAAATATTACACCTCATAACCTAAAATATCTTGCACTTAAATGATTTATTCCTAAGTGATTAAATGATAAATCAAAGTGTTAACCAAAATTTAAATAATTTAATGTTATGATATATCACTATGGTAGTCATTCATCTACAAAGATGAAAATTAAATTTTGAATAAGAATTTTTCATCACGCGCTCCTACACTTTGTTAAACATTTTTGCACTATGTTTTCACATTCCGATGCATGCTTGCACTAAATCTGCTCACACTGCAATGTGCTTGTATTGAACCTTATTGCACTACAACATGCTTTCATTGAACCTACCTGCACTAATTATGTGCCTTCTTGCTCCAGAGATTTTTGTAGCATCAAAGAAAAATGGGATAAAAAAATCTGATAGAACATAATTCTTTGGTTGGATGAAAAAAAATCCCCGATTATACAAGAGAAGATTTATTCACCATCATTTCATGTTTCCTGAGAAAGCCTTCTGATTTGATAGCATCAGATCTTGTAATATATCGATGAGGGATCAAATAAATGTGGAAAGGAGTAATTTTCAGAATGGAAATCAATATTATAGTAGGGATTCCAAGAATAATACCACCAAGGGGGGATAAATGAAAACAATATGTGGAAAAAGTTCAAGAGGAAAAGAGGCATTTTATGAAATCGGGTAGGGATAGTTCCTTAGAAGAAAGAGGACGGTAATTCATTATGGGATAAAGAAAAGAAAAATAGTGGGAATTACGAAATGGGAAATAGAAGAAAGGTAGAATTTTTCCTTCAAGATATGCCTACACTGGTTCTGGAAAAAGTAAATGTAGAGGGAATTAATCGTTACTTGGATAAAAATTTCAATGCCAGTTATCCCAAACTTATGTAAGGGCTTGTTTCCTTGAACCCGCTTCTTCTTGGTGACAGCGAGCATATCTAAAAATCAAGTAGAATATCCTTTTTATTGAAATTTCGATATTCCTGGCAACATGTTGGTTTTCATGTTGATCCTTCTGCAATCATGTCAGTCAAGTGATTTTCATTATTACAAGAAAAAAAAAATATTTTTATATTTTTTTTTGTTATTTTTTTTTCATTTTATTATATGAGGAAAAGAAAGAAAATCAGGTCTTCAATGGGTCGGTGTTTTCACCTACCATCTCCTTTTCAGATTGTTGTTGGACTTGATGAATACAATCTCCTTTAGTAAGGGGTTGAAAATACATCTTTAATCTATGCCCATTTACCATGAACACGGAATTTCATCCATCAATAGTTTCAATTTCTACCACTCCTTTCTAAAATATTTTGACTACCTCATAAGGTCCCATCGACCATGTATGGAATTCCAATTTAAAATATTTAAATCCAGAATCATAAAGGAGTACCCAATCACATGGCTAGAACTGCTTCTTTCAGATGGACTTATCATCCCAATTTTTGTGCTACTGTTGAACCAATATGTTTCGTTGAACAACATCCTTTGAAATTAATCTAACTCATTCAACTATAGAAGACCCTGTTGATATGCTTCAAAGAGATCTAACCCTAATTGGACTATAGTCCTGCAAGTTTTTATCTGGAACTCTATCGGCAGGAGGAAATGTTTCCCTTACACCGGCTCATATGGTGTGTGTCCTGTGTTGTTCCTCCAACTGGTTCAACACTCCCACAAGGCTTCCGGTAATTTGTTAGCCCAATCCTTTTTATTGATATTTATTGTCTTTGTGAGGATGGAATCAATCACCTTGTTTGTGGACTCCACCTGACCATTTTCTTGTAGGTGATACAATATAAATTTCTTGTGCCAGATTTTGTACTGCTCCATCACTCCCTATACTAGATTATAAATAAACTTCAGACCATTTTCAGAAAAATAATCTCTAGGCACACCAAATATAGTAAATATTTCAGTAAAAATAAAATCAACAACAGCTTTTTTAGTAGCAAAAGAAACAATTTTATCTTCTACCCATTTTGCAACAAAATTTGTACAAACCAAAATATGTTTTTTATTTGATAATGTTGGATTTATTGGTCCTACAAAATTAATGGCCCATTTTTCAAAACGCTCAATCATAACTTGAGGACATAAAGGAATTTCATTGGTTTGATTAGTTTGGCCCACTCGTTGACAACTATCACATCGCTTGACATATTGTTTTTCATCCTTAAACAATGAGGGCCAAAACTAGCCAACTCATAATACTTTGTATGCAATCCACTTATCAACGAAGTGACCTCTGCAAGGTTCATCATGGGAATATTTTAAGATATCAAACACATCTTCCTCTCTTACACATCTACAGATAATAAGATCTGGTCCACTATAAAAGGGATCTCCTTAAACCCAAGAATATGCAACACTCTTCTATATAATACTCCTCTTTTCACGAGCAGATAAGTGAGGTGGTGTTTTTCCAGTGAATAAATAGTTAGCTATGTCAGTGAACCAGGGGGATCCTCTCGACATTGAAAAAAGATGTTCACCAGGAAAATCATCATAAACAATAATTTCTTCACCAGGACTATTTAATGTTGAAAGAAAGTATTCTACCACATTCGATTTTCTTGGTCTATCAACAACACTAATGTTAAATTCCTGGAACAATAATAACCACATTGTCACTATATCGTTAATTAATGGTTTATTTATCAAATATTTTATTGTGGAATTTTCATTATGCAGAAAAACCTCATATCCTGTAATGTAGTGTCTGAATTTATTAGTAGCAAAAATTACAGCTAAAAACTCTTTCTCAGTAACTGTGTAGTTTAATTTAGTTGGTGACAAGTTTTTACTAATGAAGTAAATAAAATAGGATTGTTTATCTTCACCCTACCCTAAAGCTACACCAATGGAAGTATTTGAGGCATTAGCGAAAATATGGAATGGAAAGGACCAGTTTGTTCCTCTCAAAACGAGTGCCTGAATGAGTTTTTCCTTTAGTGTCTCAAAGGACTATTGGAAAGATGTGGACTAAGAAAAATCACTATCCTTAGCCAAAACTCAGAAAAAGGGGGGGAGATATCCTAAATAAATTCTCAATGAATATCCTATAGTAGCTCGCATCTCCCAGAAAACCTCTTACTTCCCTTTAATTTTTGGGTACAGGAAGACTCAAAATAATTTATATCTTTGCAGGGTCAGCCTAGATACTTTTGTAAAAAATAAGATGGAAAATAACCACTCATGCCTTGCACATTAACCTATACTTTTTGTCACTCAAGGAAATATGAGCTTCTTGGCAAGGAAGAAGCACCTTTTCTAGATTTTTGGGGTTTTCTTGAAAAGAATCACCAAACATAGAAAATTCATCCATATAGATTTCCACACACTCAAGGTCAGCAAGAATGGCCAATGATGCCCTTTGAAATATACCTAGAGCATTACATACGTCTAAGGGAAGCACTCAGTAAGCAAATGTACCCCATGCGCATGTGAAGGTGGTTTTTTCTTGATCGTTAGGTGCAATCTGTATCTGGTTATGACCACTAAATCCATCTAAAAAATCAAAGTAATTCTTACCAGCAAGGGCATCAAGTACCTGCTCGATGAAAGGAAGGGGGAGGTAATCCTTAAGAATGGATTTGTTCAATTCTCTGTAGTCAATGAAAATGCACTATCTCCCATGTTTTTTCGGGACTAATATCAAGGGAGAGACCCAGTGGCTATCAGAAATAGGATAGATAAAATCAACATCCAAGATTTTTTTCAATTCTTCCTTTAGAACATCTCTTAGAGCTCGGTTCATACGCCTTTGGGGTTGTCAGAAAAGTTGGGCTCCATCTTGAATATATATATGGTTCGTAAAATTTTCAGGAGGGATGCCTTTTATATCTTTGTAGCCCCATGCAAAGGCATCAAGATGGTTTTGCAACAAATTCACAAGCTACTCTTATTGGGAAGAATCAAAGTATGAACTAATATGCAAGGGTTTTCCCAGACTAATCTCAACAAGAGTGGCATCAGGCTCAAGAGTACACAGAGGTGTTAATAGAGATGGAGGTGAGGGAGGTAGAGGGTCATGACTTTTTGAAAATCCAGACTGAAAATATGACTCAATGACTCAAAATTAGGCATGGTGTCTAGATTGTTCAGGAAGTTTTGAACCTCACACTCTTGTGAGGACTCAACATACCGATGTATCATGGAAGCACACAGAGTCTCCTCATCACTATTATAGTATAACCACAAAGTGTCTCGGAGCTCATGAATGGATCTAGTGGGTGGATAGATGGTGACCTTCTTCCTAGAATATCCATGGGAAATATACATGTCAGCATAACGACATCTAGTATAGGCATCGGCAGTAGTAGGCCATGGTCGTCCCAATATCAAGGGATGTCCTCCCATAGGATTCTTTGACTAAATCATAATGACGTATTCAAGATATTTCCAAGAGTCTAATAAAACAACCATATCATCCAACACCCCTTTCAGCTTGATTTTATATCTATCTTCCAATTCAAGCACAATGGGAGTAGGACGAATATGGAGACGTCAAAATTGATCCATGGTTTTCTTAGTCATAACATTAATGGTTGCCCCTAGGTCTATAAGTACATTAGAGGCAAGGAAATCACCTATCTGAATAGAGACAATATGGTTTTTGGGGTTAGTATATTTCTCCATCTGCATACACCCCGTCATTAGCTCTGCTGCTCTACCAACAAATTGAATGGTTTTAGGTTCCAATCTTCTCCTTCCTGGCTTCTTGAGACAGAGTTCCCTAATGATATTTTTGTTAGATGGGGCTATATTTGATAGATTCGAGAAAATTTACCTTTATGAAAATATTCCTAAGCTTATAAGCCAAGCTAGACTCAAGAATGGAGTCATTCCTCTCTAGAAATAGCATCTCTCAGTAGGGAGGCCGGTTGGAAGAATATGGAAAAGGTTTTGAAGGTACGAGGATAGGCTAAATGGTGACATCTTTCATAGAATGGTAAGGAGTTTCCTCCTCACCTTTCTCTTCAAAAATAACCATGGGCTACTTTTATTTTTCTGAGGTTACTATCTTCCCCGATCTAAATTGGAGATCATTGACTCCAAATGTCATAGACTGGTATCTGGATGGAAAAATCGGTTTCATAGAATGGATCATTTTTACCACATTTTATATTGGGGTTTGGTATGGGTTGGGTAGGCAGTTGAGGAGGTCAAAATGGTGGAGGTAAAGGACATGGTGGCATTGGTTGACTTAGCTGAGGTAATTATGGTTGTGGTATTGGGTAAAGTGCATATGTAGGTGGGTATGACTGCATAGGTGTAGGATAGTAATGGCATTAATGGTTTGGCCCTCTCCATCCTTGTTTCCAAGATTGGGAGAGTTGTCCATAATGGTATTGGTTCCCATGCTACCAATGTTGAGAGTGAATAGTGTTACGATAGGAATATGGATGTGCATTATAACCAAAAAAATGTGGTGGAAGTTCAAAAGCCATACCTGCACTTACCTATGGCCAGTTCCTTCATGATCCCATAGCATGTAATGATTCAGTTTCAGGTTTCCCTCCTTCAAATACAACTTTCAGCCCAGGTATGGAGGGAAATTTTTCTGTGGCATGGTTCTCTGCACAAATTGTACATTTATTAGTTCCTTTAAAATCAAGAGTACATTCTCTTAAAATATTTTTTTTCCTACATTTTGGACAAAAAATAGATAATGACTCTTATTCTTCTACAAGTTTTTTTTGAAATTTCAAAGATTATATTTGTTTTCTAACAATATTCATTATTTCAATTTTGATATTGTCCATTTTGTTCTCCAATCCAACAATCATGGCAATATTAGATTTGGTTTTCTTATTTCTATTATGAATTCCTTTACTGGATCTATATTGGTTCCTAGAGGATTTCTTGCAAAAGTCACAGATTTGATCAAAATATTTCTAGGAAATCTCCCCATGTGCTAAAAAATTCAAATTATTCCTAGCATCATTAGTAAGTCCACATAAGGACAAGGTCCTAGTGGTACTTAGGTCAAATTTTTTCTTTGACCTTTGAAGGATATGTATGAATTTATGTAAGTAGTCCTCTAGAGTCTCACCATCATTTTGCACAACAGTAAATATTTCATCTTGAATATATCTTGTTTTACAATATTCTTGATATTTTGACAAGAACACTCTCTTCATCTATTCCCATGAAGCTATAATGTTCCGTCCTAGTCCCATGAACCAGTGCAATGATGCATCCTAGGAAACAACTTTAATTTATAAGCATCGGATGAATAATCATATCTCCTACAAAAAATATCAAACTCGAACAGGAAATATTCTAGATATTCATGTACCTTACCATGGAAATGAGGAATAGATGATGATGGTATATTCTTCATTGGCACAGTTACATTGATATCCACAATTAGGAATCCAAAAGTGGATTGTTCCTCATTTACCTCATTTTTGCTAGATCCCTCGGCATGGTCCTTGTGATCTGCCATTGTTCTCCTCCAATCACACTACACTCAATAGGTTGGGAAGGTTGACTATCGTTTTTCATAGTCTCCTTCTTCCCCTTCGTGGGTTGTGTCACTCATGGACTATTGTTGCTAGAATCCAAGTGGATAGTTCCTGTGTGATGAGTCTAGGTTTTTTTTGACTTTCTTCCTACAAAAGAAGGCCCAATATGAGAATTTTTTTCAGATTTACCAGTATTTCCTCTTCCCTTAGTGGGATTTGGACCCCTACCTCTTTTAGGCATTCATTTCAAAAAATGACAAAACAAGAATTCAATAAAATGTTGTAATGAAAAATTAACTCAACACCTAGAAATTCCTTCAATCAATAGAAGCACACTGCTAAAAAAATAATAGCAAACTTACCCCTATTGAAAAAAATGGAAAATTCTTACCAATTCAAATCGCCTCCTTGGAAACGACGCCAAAATGTTGGGTGAAGGAATTCTACTTAAGCAAACTCCTTCAACACTTAATTATCAACCCGAGGGTTTTGTAAAATTAGAGATGAAACACAGGTAATGCTAGAAGTTGTAAGAAATTTTCCTATTTCTAGTTCTACTTCTCAAGGCAATTGACACCAAAGAAAATAATCTCAAGGTGATTGACACCAAAGAAATTCTAGTGCTCGAATGTAAAAGAATGAATTTGTGAAGAAATCAAATAAAGCAACTTCCACATTGTTGTAAATAATATTAACAGTTGAAGTAGAATTATATGTTTATCCTCAACATAGGTGGTAACAGTTTTACAAGTGGGCCCTTGAAAAGGTCTTCCTTCTAAATGATTTTCCTTCTCACACTAAGCGGTCGTTCCTGTACTCCTGCAATCTACTTTCACTAGCACAGGTACATAAATTTATGTAAGAATTATATTTTACACTTATACTAAGGAATTATGTCTTCATGTAGGGGCTCTAAGCCTCAAGGCTTGGAGCACTCTGTTCCCGTAACAAGACACTGGTTCTTGTACTGATACAGAGCTTCCCACACCAAGTTTTCAAATTTACTTTAGAAACATAAACGGGTGCGTTAACTATAAAAATAATTTCAAATGCGAGTAGAATTTTGAAATAACTTACACACAAAAAAGAATGCGTCAATCAACTAAACCATGCAGTAGAAATAAACGTTTAGGAGGAAATCAATATTCAAAAGTTAAAGTATGCCTTCTTTAGTTAAATGGATTTTTCATGCGACCAAATCTAACTCAAAAAGGGTTCATTGTAAATTTTAGATTACGTATAATCCTTCTCCTTAAATCGGGAGATGCATATATTAATTAAGATATTGCAAAAACATTGTTTTCCATTTCAAGAAGTCATTATTAATACTCAAGAGTTCAGATTTTAATATTATAAATGCTTCCTTCTGATAGTAAACACATAATTGCAAAAATAGATTAAACTGCATCAAGGAAAAAGAATAAAACACTTGTTGTAAATAAACTATCAAACCAGAGTGGAAAATCCTACATGCAATGGTGCAGGAATAGTCTATCTTCACGATCAAAACGAAACAAAAACAAGAAAGAAATTCCAGAAAACAAATTAATTCAATTTGACTTCCACACAATGGATTCATTCACACTTTGACTATTTAACGAAATAAATCAAAATTCTTAAGAAAGAATGAAATTAAGATTTAAACCACACTATGCAAATAAAAAAATTTAACTCAGACCTTTAAGATAACAAAAGCACGAGGGTAAATGATTTGGGTTGTCTGGGCCCTAGCCAGCTAGCTCATTTCTCATTTTAGGAAACGAAACTCTTCAACAATTTTAAATACACATCAATGAAAGATTAAACGCAGAGTGAGAAAATCATGGTGAAGCTCCTTGTATTAATTCTGATAAGAAAACATACATTTTAAGTTCAATTCCAGCCCAGAATGAGGGCGACAATGAGATTAAAAATTAACGAAAATTACGATTGCACTTGCTATCACTAACCTAGTTCTATATTAGAGATATATTTTAGATATCCCTTCAGCCTATGGCCATAATAAAAAATTCTAAAGTCACTCCAAATTGAGCCTTTCGGTTGAATGGAATAAAAAACAAAATCACAAAATCAAGCCAGAAGCTTTAATAAGATGTGAAATAATCATTGTTCGTATACCTTGTCCTTGACCACACCCTGGATATATTTTTCTTGAGTTCAACATACAACAACTACAATTGAACTAGACATCGTGGACCAAGATGCCCACGTGAAGTGATTGAGATTCTGTGGAGATCATGTAACGAATAGTTTTCAGCAGTGGAGGAATCTACCTGGACTAGATCAAGCTAATATAATGATTAATACTTTATCTTATCAAATACTTTAAGAAAGAAAATATAATTTAAAAGAAATATTAAAGGCATGAAATATATTTAAAATCATTAATTAAGCACCAAATAAACCTTAAACATGAAATATGAAGTTTGTGTAGGAATAGACAGTAAACTTGGACTAGTGCAAGAATGAGGATGTTTATGGAGATAAAAAATAGGTTAATGATTATGGTTTTGTAATAGGAAATGGGTAAAAATAGATCATTTCGGCATATGAATAGGAGAATTTGATAAAAGATAGGCACAGTGGACATGGTAGATGCATAATTTGCATGCTAGTTGGGGAAGACAATGTACATCTAATTTATCAATGCCAAATCTCTAGACACTTTTGGGGGATCATTTTCAATTGTATGAGGATGAAACAAATAATATTCACCTATTTGGAGGACTCCGTAAATTGGTAGATGGAGAGGGAGACAGAATTCCACCCTATTCCATTACTTTTTCATTGGACTTTGTAGAATACATGGAACACAAATATTTTCTGGGTGGTGGAAGCTTCCTAGAACTTGTGTAAACTCAGATTGTTTAGTGTCTGAGTGGAGTGCATTCTAGATTCCCTCCTACCTAAGATCTATTACACTGGATGATACCAAATTCGATTACATGCGCTGCTGGATTCTTTGGAAATGCGACACAAAACAATTCATGTGGGAGTGGTGTTTGGCTGATGATGGATCCACATTTTTATTATAGGATATTCTTGAATGAGGGATAGGGAAGAAATTCCTAGGTGGAGATATTGGCACTGTGGGGGTGGTTTTTATTTTCAAAACAACTATTTATTGAATCATTTTCAGTGTATGGAGATTCTAAGGTTATTATTGACCACATGAAGAATAACAATCCTTTCTCTCCACCACAAATTACACATTGGATGGCCATAATTTATGAGCTATGGGATACTTTAAACCATATCACTTTTCACCATGTCTATCGAGAAAATAACATAAGAGCAGATCGATTTTCCAAAAATGGGTTGAATGGTATCTATGGACAAATGCACTATGTGTTGTATGAAGTCGGTGGTGCATCTACCAGGGGAAAAGTACCTATAAATGAAACATATGATGTAGTTTTGCTATGGAGAGAGGGGGACTTATTGGGGAATTTCTCCATACACCTTGTTTTTGTTTTATGTTATTTATCTATGGCTTACTACTAGAAAATTCCTTGTGGAATGGGGATAATATAGGTACTATGAACAACACGTGTTATGCATGTTTTTTACAATTATGATGTAAGTTTTTTCTATCATTTTGAAATTTGGAAATACATGAATGCCTGGGGCACTCAATGAATGAAAAAATTATGAACATCATTTTTTTATGTAAATTTTTGAAAATGGTTTCAATGATATATGCTCTAATACATAATATACAACAGATAATTTTTTTCTCCTAAAAAAAAGGATTTTTATGCAGACATCTTACATGTAATTTGTCTCTTATCTTAATTAATAAAACTTTTGCTACGATTTTCACTTCAAATACTTCGATGACTCTTGAATTAATAAAATCCTTGTCATTTTCATTGAATTTGTCCACCATGCTCCCATTGTTAAAAGACATGCTTGAGCTACATTCAACCATGTTGTAAGGGAATGTTTCCAATTTTTGTTTACAAATTCTTTCCTTATGGTTCCTTTTATTGCAACCCCAAAAACTTTTTCTCAAATAATGACATCATTTGGCTAGGGAAAATTTTAAATGAAGCAAATAAACAATGATTAAATTATTGAAAAACAGGACTAGACATATCCCAGGCATAAGCAAAGCACCCATTAGAAACATTCCTTGGCTTTGATATTTCTTTATAGAAATTGAACACAAGACCGTTCAGAATCATAAAATCTTTGTGAATAATTTACCCTTCAAAACCATAAAATCCTTGTGAATCATTGATGGTAGAAAAATTACATACCATATACACAAATTTTCGTACAATTATAAAAACACTTTTGGTATTAATAATTAACAAGATTGTGTATAGATATTATAGAGGTTAAAATATTGTACATTATAACCAGAAATGAAATATTGAGATAACTTATATGGATATTATAACCAAAAATAAAATATTCAGATACTTTATATGGATATGATACACAAAATAATTACAATGATAGAGAAATGGAAATGGGTGGAAGTGGGCCAAATCAGTATCGAATTGCACCAAATCAGGCTTAAATCAAAATATTTTTTCATTTAATTCTATAGTTTTAAGGTCGGGATATAGAATAACTAGTTTATAGAAACATGCCCTTGTCAGGCGTTGGGTGTTTTCAGAACTTCCTTTATAGAACATGCAGGACAATATTAAATCACAGTGGTCTCCCATTCTTGGATATTCTCCTATAGCTAGCGGGATCATGAATTCCTAGTACATCTTCCACTTTTTTCATCAGGATGACCTGGAACGTATCATGAACAAGCCATGTGTTCGAGGTAGAATTTTTTTATAGCTCCATTGGTGGTACGCCAGTTTCAATCCTCTTCGTGATACTCCAAAGAATAATTATATCTTAGTGAAATTTCTAGGTTTACGAGTAGAATTATTGATGAGACATTTTTTTAAGGAGCTTGGAGATGCAATTAGATAGTTGATATACATCGACACGAGATATTTGGGTTATCATGATAAACAAGTGGCATAGATTTTAGTTGATATTGGTTTCTTGGGTGGGCTGCAAGAACATATAGATTTGGCATAGAATCATCTACTGCATAGGCAATGATTTGACTTCCGGGGTTTACCATTTAGATGTATTTTGTGCCACCATATGGGACACATTTTTGAAATATTCCCTAGAAGACATTTACATAATGCTAGAGGTCGATGAAGTGGTGGTCGAAGCATGGATTATCTTGTTGGGGATAGAGCATTTCATGTTTCGATTCCAGGTATAGATGTCTCTTCAAAGAGAAACTTCTTCAATTATGATTTTTCGTGTCTTGATATCTCTACTTATCCTTGCCCCTCCCTGACCCCTATGTCTTGTCCTAGAAATAAATGAGATATCACAATTTCTAATGTGGATTCTTTTCCTCCTTCCACCGCAACCCCATTCCCACTGATATCCCACTCCTCCTTCTGGGCCTTCTCTGTATTACCCCCTTGAACATTTCCTTGATATTTTCTCCACTCATATTTTTCCATTTTTACCATCGCCTCACATTTATCCTCCTTTGGAGGAATCTTATCTTACCCTAAATAAAATATCCTCCCCTTTGTCACACTTGGGTTGAACATTCTACACACAACTCAGTAGGAAGCGATATTAAATTTTTGATGGTCATTCAAACCATGGACCTTGTTGATATTTCCATCCAAAAAATTCTACCACATAAATTCCCTCCTTCCAATAGTTGTAATTAAAATCACAATAGAATTGTGTGGTGTAAAGGGGATAAGGGATCCAGACACCTTAAGTGTTGGAAATATGATTCCTATGTCTTAATATGTTGTCCTTCATGGAAACTCTTTGTTAAAATATGGAGTATATGTCTTCAGTAGAAGCTCAGGAGTCCATTAGAAGAAATGTGTAATGTCCGGCAGAAGTTTTGGTAATATTTATATTGAAGATTCGATACATGGTTTTGTTCATGCCAAGTCACGTATACCCGTGGATAAGAACAATCCAAGTCGCATATGCCTTTTTTACTCCAAAAATATAATACTAGGGGGCATTAACATGGTATTAGCCCACAAGATTGAGCACCATGTCATATATTTGATTTTGTCCAAGAAAACCATCGGCAGTTGTCTGGTTTTGATTAATGGTATTGGTAAAGGCTAAATCTATATAAGGAGAAGAAGATCATAGTGCAAAGTGTGCAAGTGTAAGGGCTATCACTAAATACTTCTCTCCGAATTATATCTGCATAGGATGAACTCTGCATTGAAAAATGTAAATTTATGATGCACTCTTGGATAGATTAATGGATCAAGATATTTAGACCTGAAATGACTATTTTCTTTCATGATCAATTGAAGAGATGATTAGATCTGAGACCAGGCACATTTTTTCTAAAGTGGAGTGAAGAAATATGGGTAGGTTCTATAGATCTAAAGCATTCTGTTGAATTAAAATTTACAGATCTATACACTAGTTCGTCTAAGTAAAAGTGTGTATATACACAGGTTTGCTTTAGAAAAGACATGTATGGAAATTAGGCTTTTAAAGGGCTTATTCAAGTGAGAAAATATGTGTGATGATGACTGAATGATCAAGGGTTCTGCAATTTAGAAAATATATCTGACTAAATGACTCAAACCTGGATTTGTGATAGATCATATTCTGAAAAATAGTATTCATAGATCTATACCCAGATTGGTGTTAACCAAAGCATGTATACAGGGGGGTTCAGTGAAGCAAATTAGCATATTATTTTTTAAATAATGAATGTTTAGGGTTGAATTTTATTATCCATACTGATTCTGAAATCTGGTTATTACAGTGTTCTGATTACATCGATCTCACTATTCGGTTTGATGTATTGGGTAAAGTTTATTATTTTTTATCCTTATGAAGGGTTGTGTTGAAGCTGTGTGATAAAGTATGAAAATAGATGAAACATGGTCTATAGTGATTCTGAGGGAAGTAGAAGCTTCCTTCCAGTAGAAGTTGGTGTTCTGATTAGGGGGTTGAAGCTCCATTCCAGTGGTGGCTGGTAAACAATATCATGGGGTTGTAGCTCCCTTCTAGTTTTAGTTGGAAGATGAGAGAAGGTTGTAGCCTTATGTAGGTATATGTCAGTGTACTGATATGAGTTTGCATTAGTACAATATTGCAAGCAGTTTTCCATATAATAAATATTGAAGACAGAGATGACAATAGTGGTGGTTTTCTCCCGAATTGGATTTCCACCTTAAATCTTGGTGTTAATGCATGTTTCTCTTGTGTGATGATTTATTATGCTATTACTGCACATATTTAAAGATTAAATAACAGATGCATGACTGATAAACTGAGTTAAAGATTTTTTTTGAAAAAAAATCTAAAAATAATATTATATCAGTATATGCTAGTTTCTTTTGCTATATGCACGTGTATATGCAAGTTGGGTTCACCAAAGCCACGTATGGAATTTAGTAAAGAAAAATTTAGAATTATCAGTAAGCTTTAAATACTGATTCACCCCCCCCCCCCGCCCCCCCCCCCCCTCTCAGTATTTTTCCCAACAATTTGAATCAAAGCAGGTCCTTCTGAAGAAGCTTAATCGCTAGAAGGAAGATCAACAACTATGAGCAATCAAGATGGGACAACATCTATCAGGCCTCATCTCTTCAACATAAACAACTTAAGCTTCTAGAAGAAAATGACAAGATCCTATCTTCAGTCTCTTGGAGCAGATGTATGGGCTATAGTTGAAGGAGGTTCTCAATATCCAACTTCCGTTCCAACAGATGCAGCAGCAAGAAATAACTATGAAACCAATGCAAAGGCGGTTAATGAATTATTGGGAAGTCTGACTGAATCAGAATTTTTAGAATTCATGCAGTTAAATACAGCAACGGAGATATCGGAAAAAATCATTCTAAGCTATGAAGGTGATGCCAAGGTAAAAAGTGGTAAAATCCAAACTCTCAGATTTCAATATGAAAAACTCAGAATGCACAATGAAGAAAGCATTGCCAGTTTCTTTTTATGTCTATATGATATTTTAAATCGTATGAGAAATTTGGGTGACACTATATCTGACACTACTCTAGTAGAAAAGGTTTTAGGGTCTCTAACTCCCAAATTTGGGTCAAAAGTGTCTGCTATTGAAGAGAAACAGGATCTACAAACTCTTACTGTTGTTCAACTTCATGGGATTCTGACTACTTTTGAAATGAGAAAAGGAGGTCCATCTAAAGTCAAATAAGTTGTCTTCAGAGCTCCTCCAAAATGAAAGGGGGTAGAAGAACAAGAAGGATCAGGGTATGTTTTAGAAGAATATGCGATAAATTTTGTAAAGTGTTGTGTAAACAGCTCCAAAAATAGAAGAAAATAGATATCAACGCCTTAGAAATAAGCCACTTCGAGGAGGAAACCTTCAATACATTACATAAATGAAAAATTCTTGAATGATACAAATGAAAAAAACCTCATTCTATATATAGGAGTCCATGGGGCCACAATATAATCCTAGTGGGGCCACAATGTAATCCTAACTGACCTAACAATAATAACGTAAGGGCACAATAATAACAATATGGGGGTTACAGGGGTACAATAATAACAATAAGGGGGGCTACACTAACATAATAAGGGGCTACACTATTAATATAGGGACTTAACATGCCCCTCTCCTTCAAACAAGTGTTGCCCTCAACACTTGGTTATTTCTTGATGCTTTTGTATAAAATTCTCATCCTCCCATGTGAAATCTTCTACAGGAAAGTTCTTCCACTTGCTGAGATACTCTGAAATTGATCGTACTTGTCGAGTTATTGTTTATATGACTGCTTCATAACTTCTTTCGATGTCATGTTGATCTTCCTGTTGTTTCATTAGATTCTGCACCAAAGCTGGGTTACCCTTTGAGAGTTGGAGAACTTATTGTTGATCTCGATGTGATCTTCCAATAATTTATCATCCATATTTTCTATTATTTGATCCTTCAAACCATCCAACTTAGCCTCCATTTCTGCTTTTAAACTATTTATTTCATCTTCAATTTCTCTTCATAAGATCAAAACTTGTTGCACTTGGTACCATAATTTTGATATCTCATACTGCAACTCTTCCTCTTCATGCATCATAGTATAGCTTTTTGAGGGATTAATGGGTATGGAATTATTCTTTGGAGGCATTATAGAACCCAATACTGATAAAAATTCTAAAATATGCACTTGGAATCACTTCAATTGCTTTTTCAAACAAATGTTATGCAATTTTAAAAACCAGATACACACCTTTTACTTGATTTTGAGGAGCTCGATATTGAAATTGGATTATCTCTGTGATTGCAGCTCTTCAGTATCTGAAATTTAGCACTAAATTAGCCCTATAAATTATCTTTTGAATGGCACAGTTTTGACTTGATTTGGATTCTTCAAGACAAAGTTATGTAAAATCTCCCATAATGACCTAATTATGGACTGGTTCAGTAGAGCGAACTTGTACGACTTGCCACGTGTCACTGTTTTGTCCTTTGTCTCTGAAATTGATAACCAAGAAACTAAATTTTTTTTAATTGCGACCACTTTTTATGGCACTCCAATCCGATGCTCCGAGAGATATTTATTGAAATTTTCCCACGATCCCCTCTTTGAGATGAAATTCGGGACCCTGAAAAAGCAATAACTTCCACAGATCATATCTCTAAAAATATTGCGAACTAAGCTCTGAAATGTTTTGGGGAGTTTCCTCAGGATTTCAGCTTCGCACCATAAAAATTTCAGATTCTGAACCTTAGTAAAAAAAAAATTATAGCGCAAATGCCATGATGACCTGTTACAGAGCCTGAAAAAGGACCTAACTTCCACAGATCATATCTCCGAAAATATTGTGAACCAAGCTCTAAAAGTTTTAGACAAGCTTCCCCAGGATTTCACCTTCACACCCTAAAAATTTCAGCTTCTGAAACTTCGTAGAAACAAAGCTATAGCGAAAATTCCATGATGACCTGTTTGGAGCAGCAAAACCCTAGAATCCAAAGCTATGATACCAAATGTTGTGTAACCAGCTCCAAAAATAGAAGAAAGAGATATCAACACCTTAGAAATAAGCCACTTCAAGGGGGAAACCTCCAATACATTACATAAATGAACAATTCTTGGATGATACAAATGAACAAAACCTCCTTATATATATAGGAGTCCATGAGGCCACAATATAATCCTAGTGGGGCGACAATGTAATCCTAGCGGACCTAACAATAATAATGTAAGGGCACAATAATAAAAATATGGGGGTTACAGGGGTACAATAATAACAATAACGGGGGCTACACTAACATAATAAGGGGCTACACTATTAATATAGGGACTTAACATAAAGAAGCTACAACTTGGCACTGGAAGGTTTAGAGGTAAGCTTCGCTTTAAATGTTTTGCTTGTTGAAGATTCGGTCATTATGATACTAAATGTCCCCATAAAGATAGTCATGAAAAGGGAAAGGAAGTGGCTAAAGGAAATAATAAACATGTTATCAACAAAAAATTCTATTATACTCATGAAGATAGTGATGGTCTATGAAATAGTGAAGAAGGAGAATGTGATTAAGATATTAGACTACTCATCACTTTTGAAAAGGAATCTAGTGATACTTTGATGGATGCATTAGAAGAAAATGACTTTATTGAAGAAATAAATCATATCAAAATATGTTTGGAAGAAAACAAAACTGACATAGATACTGTAAAAGATCAGCTTATAGAAAAGGAGAAGCACAATGAGAAATTAGAATGTGAAATAGTAAGTCTAAGAAAGGAAATTGAGAAAGTGAAAACTTTAAATCTTAGGTTTGCTAAAGGATCTGAAACCTTAGATGAAATTATGAAGGCATAACTCTCACCTCTTATAAATACAGCCCTTGGATATATATTAGAACCATCTCAGTCTTAAGCACCAAGCTATCTAAATGTAGTTAAAGTCAGCCTGCAACATTGTTTCTCTAAGAAAAAGAACAAGGAAAGTACACAGGTAAAGCATGATCACTTTAATACAAGGAAGAAAAATAACAAAAATATCAATTAGTAGGTAAACACAAATAGAAGGTTTCATGATCGCAGAAATTTATTCTTTAATGGACAATGTTTCTCGTGTCATAATTTTGGCCATAAGGTTGCTCAATGTGTTGCGTACAAAACCATCATGACCAGAGAAGCAACAAAGAAAAGAAATGAGACTGTAATAAATAATAGTACTTATAACAACTTTTCTCCTCTTTAAAATGATATTAAATGTGATTATTGCAATAAGTTTGGTCATGAAGAATCTAAATGCAGGAGAAAATTTCAGCCAAAAGAGCATATACCTTCAAATTCCAAGGTTTGGAAAAATAAGGACTTATAGGTTGAAAATTGTGGCATAGCATTATTTGCATAAGGGGAAGAAAATAAATGGTACATTGATAGTGGATTCTCAAAACACATGAAAGGTGATAGAAATAAACTCCTTTCATACAATGCTCTAGAGAAAGAAAAGAATGTTACTTTTGGAAATGACTCTCCTGTTGTCATTAAAGGAAAAGGTTCTATTTTTCTAAAAGAAAAGGAAAAAGCTAACAATGTTATGTATGTGGATGGATTAAATCACAACCTATTAAGTGTGATTCAAATGTGTGATCAAGAAAATGAAGTTGTCTTTAGTTCAAAAGAATTTGTAGTACGTGAAATTGACATAGGAAAAATCGTCATAAACGGATCTAAAACACCAAGCAATATGTATGTATTGAAAGGTGGCCAATAAAAATGATACTTGGGTAAATCTTCAGAAAATTGGTTATGGCACAGAAGGTTGGGACATTTGAGCTTCTCTCAAATAAGTAAATCCAGCAGACTCAAAGCTATTCATGATCTTCTCAACAACACTCTACCTGAAAGTACCATATCCAAATCATGCCAATTTGGTAAGTAAACCAAGGTGCAATTCAATTCTTAAGAAGGATCAGCGAGTAAGCCTCTTGAACTTATACATACTAATCTATGTGGTCCTGTAAGGAAAAAGTCACCTCGTGGAGAACAATACTATATTTTATTTATTGATGACTTATCTAGAATGTGTTGGATTGGTTTACTGAAACATAAACATGAAGCATTTTAAAAAATTAAGATTTTAAAAGCTTTGGTTGAAAATGAATTAGATCTAAAATTAAATTTTATTATATCTGACCGAGGAGGAGAGTATATATCAAATGAATTCTTTGATTTCTGTGAACATCATTGCATAAAAAGACTGTTTTCTCTAGTTGGAACCCTACAGCAAAATGGAGTGGCAGAAAGGATGAATATACCATTTCAACAAATGGCTCGGGCTATGATTGATGAATCTGGAGTTGTTGATACCTTTTGGGATAATAAGCACATATTGCAGTAAATATTCTGAACAAGGCTCATGTCTGGGTGAATAGTGATAAAACTCCTTATTAAATTTGGTACGGAAATCTTCCTACTGTAAATAATTTTAGATTTTTTGGAAGAAAATGTTTTATCAAGGACAATGATGAAAAAATTTGCAAGTTTGAACCTAGAGGAGATGAAGGAATATTTCTTGGTTACTCTTCTAGAAGTAAAGCATATAAATGTTACAGAAAAGACTTCGGAAGACTGTTGAATGTATTGATGTTGTAATTGATGAGTCTCTCCCAACTCCTAAAAAGGAAATAACAACAACAAATGAAGATGATGATGATGTATATCTTTCTGCATCAAATAGAAACAATATAGAAGGTGAACCCAATGAAGCATCAGAAAAATATCTATCTGAAAAGGATCCATCTAGGTACGTACAAAGGAGTCATCCAACATCTCAAATTTTGGGAGAAAAGGGATCAGGTGTCCAAACAACAAGAACACTTGTAGGATCTCCTAGCTATCTAGTATTTCTATCTACTATTGAACCACAGAATGTCAATAAATATAGTAAATATGAATATTGGATCAAAGCCATGAATGAAGAACTTGATCATATTTAAAAGAACCATACTTGGGAATTAGTTCCAAGACCTCATGATAAAAATGTGGTTGGAACAAAATGGATATTAAAAAACAAGTGAAATTAAAATCGAGATGTTATTAGAAACAAAGCTAGACTTGTTTGTAAAGGGTATGCTAATTAAGAAGGTATAGACGCTTCTTTAGCTAGACATGAAGCCATAATAATGTTACCTTCTTTTTCAAGTTTTCAAGAAATCCAAGTTTATCAAATGGATGTTAAATCTACCTTCCTCGATTTTGATCTTGAAGAAGAAGTTTATATAGAACAACCAGAAGGATTCATTCTAGGAAATGATGAAAAAATTGTTTGCAAACATAAAAAGGCTTTGTATGGTCTCAAACAAGCTCCTCGGGTATGTTACTATCGTCTTAACAAATATCTTCATCAATAAGGTTTTACAAAGGGATCTGCTGATAGTAACTTATATACAAAAATAAAGAATGATAAACTGTTCATTGTAGTTGTATATGTTGATGACATAATTTTTCGAAGTAATGAAGACTCCATGAGTCAGAAATTTTCTTCTATTATGCAGCAAGAATTTGAAATGTCTTTGCTTGGGGAACTAACATTATTTCTGGGCTTACAAGTGCAACAAGCAATAGCTCACATATTTTTATCACAAGAAAAATATTTTAAGAAAATTCTGAAGAAGTATGGTATGGAAGACTACAAAATTGTGAGTACGCCAATGGTAACTGGATGTAACCTCACTTCTCATGATGATTATCCCACGGTAAATCAACCAGAATATAGATCCATGATTGGAATTCTTCTTTATCTAACCGGGACAAGACCTGATATCATGCATGCAGTTGGGATTGTTGGACGACTCCAAGCTAATCCAAGAGAGTCTCATATCCAGGCTGTAAAAAGAATACTAAAATATGTACAAGGGACTCAAGACTTTGGTTTATGGTATCAAAAGAATGTTGATCTCACTCCTCATGCTTACACAAATGCATATTGGGCTAGAAATGTTGATGATCGAAAAAGCACTAGTGGAGGTGCATTCTATATGGAGCCCCGATTCGTATCTTGGTTAAGTAAGAAACAAAGTTTTATTGCCTTATCTACAGTAGAAGCAGAATATGTGGCTGCCGCATCTTGTTGCACACAACTTCTTTGGATGATGCAGACTCTACAAGACATTCAAATCGAATTTCCACCTCCCATTTCCATTTTATGTGATAATTCAAGTGCTATTAGTATCTCAAATAATCCTGTTATGCATTCCAAAACTAAGCACATTCCTATCAGGTATCACTTCCTACGTGAAAAAGTACTTAAGAAAAAGGTTAAATTGGAGTATGTTCCCTCAAAATATCAAGTTTCTCATATATTTACTAAATGTCTTCCCAAGGAAGCATTCGAATATCTCAGAAAGAAACGGGGAGGTGTCTCTGCCTCTCTAATCAAATATGCTTAATTTCATAATTTTATATTGGATACATTGGTTTCATAAAGACTAATCGCATATATACTTGAGTTTTTGTGCATAGAACTGTATGTGGTTTTACTGATAGAAGTTCTCTAGGTCAGCACTTAGAACAGTTGTGGTGTTGTTGGGTAACCTCTGTTGTTGTTCCCGAATTCATATTTATATATCATTCTTTGATGAAGATGCTTTGATGAATTGGTTGTTGAAAGTGGTCAGGATGCATCAGCTTAGGGGGAGCATCTTTCTTGCTGAAAAGGATCCATTGTTGGCATTTTGTTTGGTTTCTGAAATATGATCTCTCCCTTGAGATCTTTTGGTCCTATTAATGACATACCATTTCTGTAATTTGATGGAAAAAGGATGTTGACACCCATGATGTAATTTTCTCTGATTAGTCATGTCACGACATGTTATATTTTGTAAATCGACTTGGTTGGGTCATTGATGTAAGTATGAGTCCTTGGTGATAGGAAAAGTCATACTTGGTTGAATTATAGAGTCGTGTACTTCATTGAAAATATCTGAATATTCAGAATACTCTTAGGGAGAGCATGGTCAAAATAGTGCCCTTTGCTCTTGATGTCAAAGGGGGAGAAAATTTTGGGTGTTTTAAGTATTTGAATAATTTTTTAATGTATCTTTCTATTGTGGTGATCAAACACCATCATGGTTGCCATCAAGTGCAAAGGGGGAGATTGTTGGAAATATGATTCCTATGCCTCAATATGTTGTCCTTCATGGAAACTCTTTGGTAAAATATGGAGTATATGTCTTCAGTGGAAGCTCAGGGGTCCATCAGAAGAAATTTGTAATGTCCAACATAATTTTTGGTAATATTCATATTGAAGATTCGATATGCAGGTTTTTTCAGACCAAGTGTTGTATACCCATGGATAAGAACGATCCAAGTCGCGTATGCCTTTTGCACTCCAAAAAGATAATACCAGGGGGCATTACCATGGTATTATCCCACAAGATTGAGTGCCATGTCTTCTATTTGATTTCTTCCAAGAAACCCATCGGCAGCTGTGTGGTTTTGACTCATGGTATTGGTAAAAGATAAATCTATATAAGGAGAAGAATATAATAGCGCAAAGTGTGCAAGTGTAAGGGTTATCACTAAATACTTCTCTCTGAAGTATATATGCATAGAATGAACTCTATTTTATTGAAAAATCTAAATTTATGATGCACCCTTGGATAGGTTGATGGATCAAGATCTCTAGACCTGAAATGACTATGTTCTTGCATGATCCATTAAAGAGATGACTAGATCTGAGACCTGGCACATGTTTGTTGAAGTGGAGTGAGGAAATATGGGTAAGTTTTATACATCTAAAACATTCTACTGAATTAATATTTACAGATCTATACGCTATTTCGTCTCAGTAAAAGCACGTATATATGTAGGTTTGCTTCAGAAAAGGCACGTATGGAAGTTAGTGTTTTATGAAGCTTATTGCAGAGGGTTTTATGTTATTGCTGCTATTTTTCTACTGTCTGTCAATGAAGTCTTCATGTACATCTGGGTTTCTTGGTTGTTGTATATGATGCTAAGTTGATTATGTACAAATCTGATAAATGAGTGGGAAAATATGTGTTATGATTACTGACTGATCAAGGGTTCTACAATTCTGAAAATATATTTGACTAAATGACTCAGATCTGGATCTGAGATAGATCATATTATGAAAAAAATAATTCATAGATCTATATGTAGATTGGTGTTAAGGAAAGTCTGTATACATGTAGGTTCAGTGAAGAAAAGTAGCGTATTATTTTTGAAATAATGAATGTTGAGGGTTGAATTTTATTCTGCATACTGATTCTTAAATCTGGTTATTAGAGTGTTTTGATTACAACAATATCACTCTTCGGTTTGATGTATTGGGTAAAGTTTATTATATTTTATCCTTACGAAGGTTTGTGTTGAAGCCGTGTAACCCAGTATGAAAATTGATGAAACGTGGTCTGCAGTGATTCTGAGGGAAGTAGAAGCTTCCTGTCATTAGAAGCTTGTGTTTTTATCAGGGTGTTGAATCTCCCTTCTAGTGGTGGTTGGTAAACAATATTAGGGGTTTGTATCTCCTTTCTAGTTGTAGCTAGAAAACAAGAGAAGGTTGTAGCCTTCTGCAGGTAGATGCCTACGTACTGATATGAGTCTGCATCAATAAAATACTATAAGCAGTTTTCCATATAATTAATATTGAATACAAAGGTGATAGCGCGGGAGGTTTTCTCCCCAATTGGGTTCCCACCTTAAATATTTGTGTTCATGTGTGTTGCTATTGTGTCATGATTTATTATACCATCACTGCACATATTTACAAATTAAATAATAGATGAATGACTGATAAACTGATTTAAATATTGTTTCTGAAAACTTTTTCTAACAATAAAATTATATCAGTAAACCCTAGTTTCTTTTGGTATATGCGTGTGTATAAAAGAGTTGGGTTCATCAATGTCACGTAGGGAATTAAATAAAGAAAAACTTAAAATTATTAGTAAGCTCTAAATACTGATTCACCCGCCATCCCTCTCAGTATTTTTCCCAACATTAATAAAGGTTCCATGACAAAACCCCTACAATTTTTGGAATCTTCTTAATTGAGAGATATCCCAATAATCTCTACGAATCACTCATGGGTGCCCAGAGAAGTTAAGCACATTAATTGGGTTTCTAAATGAACTGTCCTCCTTTGAATTATATAGGTTTGGGGGATTTGTCAAAGCGAGTGACCCTCAAAAAACTATTTGGGTCAATTCAACCTTTTATCATTATGTTATAGGAAAAAATGTCTACATCTCGCAAAGTCATTTCATATTTTATTTATTTTCTTCTAGATTGGTATACAGTTATTGTGGATGCTTGTGGATTATATGGGGGCAAAAATATCCTATGGAACCCCATATGGGCCTCTCTAAAGGCATATAAATGTTTTGTTGGTATATTTTGTTTGGATATATTTGTGGAGTTGCAGATAGAATACATTTTTCTAAATCAATATGCAACATACAAAGATATAAATTGTTTTTGGGATCGTATAGAGACATGTGATATCCTCAAAGTTGGATCTCTCATAATGGATAGTGATTTTAATGTAAGTATTTCCAAAGAGGAATTTTGGGGGTCACGATGCAAATGGTACCAAATGGATGAAAAATTAGTATAAATTTTTGAATGTAATCATCTGGTAGATGTTAGACCCACCCAACTCTCCCCTACTTGGATAAATGGAATATTTGGGGATAATTACATTGAGAAGTGTTTGGACCGCTTCCTTGTCCATGAGAAAATCATTTAAATACTGGGAAACTAGATATCCTAGGTTGACAACACATTTATATCTAACTATTTCTCCATTGTTCTTCAGTGGAAGATGGAACATACATGTTTGGGAATTCCCTTTAAATTCAACAAGATCTAGCTAGAGGATGCAAAATTAAATTAACTGATAAAAGCTATATAGATTATAGTAAATAGGGCATTTGATATTTATCCAATGAAAAATGTCTCTCAGAAATTAAAATTACTCAAAAGTCGGGTCAGAAACTGGGAAAGGCATTAGAAAAAGTAACTATCCAAGGAACATAGATATATTATTGATCTGATGGCACCTATATGGAAGGATATGGAGGAGGGATTACCTTATAATTCCATGTGTGATAGTCTGAAAACTCTGGAGCAAAGATGTTGAAATATTCTCGAGATTCAAAAAATACTTGGAGAGGGAAAAACAAAGCATTATGGCTTATGGAGGGGGATAAATATTCACATTTATTTCCTAAATATGAAAACCATCAAAAAATACAAATAAATTTCAAGCAACATTCCTGTTGTATTGAAATTTGATCTCCCTGACAACATGTTGGTTTTCAAGTTGATCGTTCTATGATTATGTCAATAAATTGATTTTCACAACCACAGGAAAAGTTTTTTCTCTTTTTTCTTTTTAATTTTTGTCATTTTTTTCTTTTATTATCTTTTATTTTTAATTTTAGGAAAATAAAGAATCAATTTTAAAATAGGTTGGCATAGCCACCTACCATCTCTTCTTCGGATTGTTGTTGTACTTGATGCACAAAATCTTTGTTTGTGAGTGGCTGAAAATATACATTCATTCTATGGCCATTCACAAGGAAAACTAAACCTTGCCCATCAATAATTTTTATTTCTATCACTCCCTTTTCAAAAAATTTAACCACTTCATAAGGTCCCATCCAGTGTGTGTGGAATTTTCCTTTGAAATGTTTTAATACGGAATCATAAAGGATCACCCAATCACATGGTTGGAATTGATTTTTCTTAATAAACTTGTCATGCCACTTCTTGTGCTATTTTTGAACCAATATATTCTATTGAATAACATCCCTTATAAATTCATCTAACTCATTCAACTATATTAGATTCTATTGTTGAGACCCTAAGAGATCTAGTCCCAACTGATCTGTAGTCTAGAAGGTCTTCTTTTGGAAATCTATCGGAAAAAGGACTTCTTTCCCATATACCAGATCATATGATGTATGTCTCGTGTTGTTCCTCCAAGTGGTTCAATATGCCAATAAGGCTTCCAAAAATCTACTTTCCCAATCCTTTCTATGCATGTTCAGTGTTTTCGTGAGGATGGACTCGATTACCTTATTTGTAGATTCCACCTTGCCAATTTATTGCGGGTGATATGGTGTAGATTTATTATGCCAAATTTTGTATTGATCCATTACACCTTGTACCAGATTAGAAATAAATTGTGGCCCATTTTCGAAAACAATATCACTAGGAACACCAAATATACTAAATATCTAGGTAAATAAAAATTCTACAACAACTCTTTTAGTAGAAAAAGAAACAACTTTCGCTTCTACCCATTTTGTAATGAAATCTGTACAAACCAATTTATGATTTTTATTTAAAGATGTTTGATTTATGCATCCTACGAAATCAATAGCCCATTTTTCAAAGCACTCAATCATAATCTAAGGACATAAAGGAATTTCATTGGCTTGGTTCGGCTATCCCATTCGCTGACAGCTATCACATCTCTTGACATATTCTTTTGCATACTTAAAAAATGAAGGCCAAAAATATCCATCTCATAGAATATTATATGCAGTTCTCTTATCAGTGAAATGACCTTCGCAAGGTTCTTCATGAGTAGATTTCAAACACTTCATACTCTCTCACACATTTACGGATAATAAGATTTTTTCAACTGTAAAAGAGGTCTTCTTGAACCAAATAATATGCAGCGCTTTTATTTACGATATTCTACTTTTCACGAGCGGACAAGTGAGGTGGGGTTTTTCTAGAGACTAAATAATTAACTATGTCAGAAAACTATAGGGATTTTGTTGACATAGCATAAAGATTCTCATCAGGGAAATCATCATCAACATGAATTACTTTATCAGGATTATTTAATCTAGAAATATAATCAAGAACAAAATTATACTTTCCTAGTCTGTCAACAATAGTAACATTAAATTATTGAAGAAAAAGTAACCACCTAGTCACTCTACCACTAGCCAATGCTTTATTTATAAAATATATTATTGTAGAATGATCATTATCCGCAAATACTTCATTTCTTGTTATGTAGTGTCAAGATTTATTAATAGAAAAAATTACACCTAAAAAATATTTCTCGGTCACAGTATAATTCAATTCATCAACTGACAAGTTTTACTGATGAAGTAGATATCATAGGATTTATTGTTTTCTTCTTGGCCTAAAGTTGCACCAATAGCAATATCCTAGGCATTAGAGGAAATATGAAATTGAATGGACAAGTTAGGTCCTCTCAAAACTGGTGCTTGTACTAACTTTTCCTTTAAGATCTTAAAAGACTGTTGGCAAGCTGTTGACCAAGAAAACACACTGTCCTTGGCTTATAATCGGAAAAGGTGGTTAGCTATCGCAGAAAACTTTTCAATCGATATTCTGCAGTAACCCACATGTCCTAGGAATCGTATCACTTCATTGGTATTTTGGGTCCATGAAGACACAAAATAACCTCTATCTTATCTGGGCAAACCTGGATACCTTTTTTAGAAATGAGGTGGCAAAGAACTACTCCCGATTTTCACATTAATCTACATTTACTGTCACTCAAAACAAGGTGAGCTTATTGGCAATGAGAAATAATTTTTTCTACATTTTTTAGGGCTTTAAAAAATGAATCACCAAATACGAAAAATTCACCAATATAGATTTCCACACACTCAAGGTCAGCAAAAATAGCCACGACTGCCCTTTGAAAGTTGGTTGGGGCATTACACAACCCAAAGGGAAGCACTCGGTATGAAAATTTCCCACAAGGGCATGTAAACATGGTTTTATCTTGATCCTTGAGTGCAATATGTATCTGGTTATAACCACTAAAGCCATATAGAAAATAAAAGTACTTTTTACCAGCCACACTATCAAGCACCTGATCAATGAAAGGAAGGGGAAAGTAATCATTGATAGTGGTTTTTTTCAGTTCTTGGTGATCAATTAAAATGTGCCGTCTCCCATCTTTCTTCAGGACTAACACCAATGGAGATGCCCACTGGCTATTAGATATAGGGTAGATAAAATAAGCATCCAAGAGTTTTTGAAATTATTCCTTTACAACCTCTCTTAGAGTTGGGTTCATGCACCTCTAGGGTTTTCGGACAGTTCGGGCTCCCTGCTGAGTATAAATGTGATGAGTGCAAGTTTCAGGAGGGGTGCCTTTCAAGTCTTCGTATCCCCATACAAACGCATCAAGATGGTTTTGCAACAAATTTAAAATCTTCTCTTGTTGGGATTCTTCCAATTCTAAGCTAATATGTAAAGATTTGACTGGACTAATCTCAACAAGAGTGGTTTCTAGCTCGAGAGTACATAGAGGTGATGCTAGAGACTGCAGTGGGGATAGTTGGGAATCATGACTTTCTTGAAAATCCATACTAGAGATTTGACATAATGACTCAAAATTAGGCATGGTATTTAGATTACTGAGGAAGTCTTGTATCTCACCCTCCTGATTTGACACAGTATATTGATGTATCATTGAAAATAACTAAGTCTCTGCATCACTACTCTAATATAGCCATAATATATCTCAAATCTCCTTGATGGATCTATTAGGTAGATGTAAGGTGAATTTCTTCCTAGAATCTCCATGGGAAATGTACATGTCACCAAAACGGAATCTAATGTAAGCATCAACAGTAGAAATCCAAGGTTGTCCCAATATCAAGGAATGTCCTCCCACAGGGTTCTTTTCGTGAAGCACAATGAAGTCTGCAAGATATTCCCAACATTTTTTCTAAACAACCTCATCGTCTAATACTCCCTCCGACTTGATTTTAGATAGGTTTTCCAATTCAAGCACAGTAGGAGCAGGAAAAATTTGGACCAACCCAAGTTGATCCATGGTTTTCTTGGTAATAACATTAATGGATGCCCCCAGGTCTATAAGCACATTGGAGACAAGTACATCACCTATCTGAAAAGAGACAACATGGTTTCCATGGTTGGTATATTTTTTCATTTGCACACACCAAATCATTAACTCTATTGCTCTTCCAAAAAATTAATTGGTTTTAGATTTTGATCTTTTCCTTCCTGGCTTCTTGAGACATATTTCCCTAATGATTTTTGTACAGATGGGGATCACTTTGATAGCCTAGAGCAAAGGGACCTTAATGAAAATAGTCCTAAGCTTATAAGCCAAGCTAGAGTCAGCAATGGGGTCACTCCTCTCTACAATGAGCCTCTTTAGTTAGGTAGGTTAGTTTGAAGAGCATGGCAAGGATTTTAAGGTACAGGGATGGGATGAATTATGACATCCCTCACAGAATGGTCAGGAGTTTCCTCCTCACTTTTCTTTTCGATAATCACCAGGGGCTGCTTTTTTTTTTCTAATGTTATTACCTTCTCTGATATCAGTTGGATATCATTGACCCCAACCGGCATAGACTTATAACTGGTTGGAAGAAGTGGTTTAATAGAGTGGATCATTTGTACCACTCTGTTATTCGAATTTGGTATGTATTGAACAAGAAGTTGAGGAGTTCGGAATAGTGGAGGTAACGGTAATGGTGGAAATGGTTGAATTAGTTGGGACAATGATGGTTGTGACATTGGGTAAGGTAAATATGTAGATGGATACGATTTCATAAGTGCAGGATAGGAATTATGTCAATGGTTTGGCCCTCTCCAACTTTTTTGCCAAGATTGGGAAGGATTTCCATACTAAAAATGGTTCCCATGTTTCCATGGTTGAGATTGATTATTATTATGATAGGAATATGGTTGCACACTATAAACAAAATAATGTGGAGGAAGTTCAGGAGCTATACCTACACCTACCTGAGGCCAATTTATTCATTCTCCCATAACATGCAATGACTCAGGTTCAGGTGTCCCTCCTTCGAGTAGTTCTTTTAATCCAGATATGGAAGGGAAAATTTTGGTGGCATGGTTCTCTGAAAAAATCACACATTTATTATTTCCTTTAAAATCATTAGGAAAATCTCTTATACGATGAATTTTCCTAAACTTTGGATAAAAAATAGACAATGACTCTTGTTCTTATACAAGTTTTTGTTGAAATTTTAAAGAGCCTATTTGTTTTCTAATAATATTCATTATTGTAATTTTCATATTGTCCATTTTTTTCTCCAACTCAATAATCATAACTTCCATAGACCCAACATTATTATTTCTACATCAAGTTCCTTTACAAGATCTAGACTGATTCCTTGAGAATTTCATGCACATGTCACAAATATGATCAAAAGGTTTCAGAGAAATATCTCCTTGTCCTAATAGATTTAAGTTATTTAGAACATCATCAGTAAGAACATGTAAGAACAAGTTTCTAATATTACTTAGATCAAAATTGTGTTTTGACCTTTCGAGGATATATAGAAATATTTCCGGATAATCTTCCAAGGTCTCATCATCACCTTGCACAATGGTGAAGATTTCATCGTGCATCTCTATAGTTTTACAATATTCCTGATATTTCAGTAAAAACACTCTCTTCATCCTCTCCCAAGAAGCTATAGTGTTTCCTCCTAATCCCATAAACTGGTGGAGTGTTGAGTCCTTGAGAGTTGCAGGAAAAAAATTAAACTCCTAATCATCCAAGGAGTAACCATAACTTCTACATAATATTTCAAACTCAAATAAGAAAGAATCTAGGTCCTCGTGTGCCTTACCATAGAATTAAGGAAGAGATTATGAACGAATATTTTTCATTTACACAACTATGTCTAGACCCACAATAAAAAATACAAAGGTGGATTGTTCCTCATTTACCTAGTTTTCTCCACTCCCCTCAGCATGATCATCGTGATCAACCATTCTTGTACCTTGAAATTAACCTGTCTCAATAGGTTGAGAAGGTCGAATATGAGTTGATTTTCTTTGAATTATAATAGTCTCCTTCTTCCCCTTCATTGGTTGTATCACACCCAAACTATTGCCACCAGAGTCTGAGTGGATAGTTCCTACGTGATGGCTTTGTGTCTATTTCGACTTTCTTCCTGTAAGAGAATGCCCAATATGAGAAAAAATTTCAGATTTATCAGCGTTTCCTCGGCCCCTATTGGGCTTCGGACCCCTACCCCTTTTAGGTATTCATCTCAAAAAATGAAAAAGCAAAAACTTAATAAAGTTCTGCAAATTTAAAATAAGAAATGAACACCTATAAAATCCATCAAGAAATATAAGCACACTACAGGAAAAAAATAATACCAGACTTACCCCTATTGCAGAAAATAGAAACTTCTTACCAATTTCAAATTTCCTCCCCGCTAATGGCACCAAAATTTTGGGTGGAGGAATTTCGATTAAGGAGACTCCTTCAACACTTAATTTTCAGCTCAGGGGATTAGCAAAACATAGAGGCGAAGCACAGGAGATGCCAGAAATGATATGGAATTTTCCTAACTCTATTTTGACTTCCTTAATTACAATCTTGCAGAATTGAAAAGAAATATCACATGGAAAATAACACCAAAGAAATTATAGTGTTGGAATATGAAAGAAATTAATTTGAAAATAAGTAAATAAAATTAATTCTCAAACTTTTGCGAATAGTCCTGATTGTTGGAATGAATATCTATGTTTTTCTTTACTATAGTTGTAAGAAATATCGATAATTGAACCCTTGAATATGTTTTTCTTCTTTGAAGATCTTCCTTTGTGCACTAAACTATTATTCCTGTACTTCAACAATGTTCTTGCACCAGTACTGGAATGAAGTTTTTATGTTGGAAGTATATTCAATACTTATACTAAAAATATTAATCCTCATGCATGGGCTCTAAGTCTTAGGACTAGAACACACTTTAATTGTATTAGGATATTGATTCATGTACCGGAAAAAAGATTCCTGCACCAAGTTTTTAAATTACTTTCAGAAAATAATAAAAAGTGTGTTAAGTAAGAAAATAATTGGAAAAGGTGAACAGAACTCCGAAATAGCTTCCATAAACAAAAACATGATTTAACCAAATTTAATCACAAAACAAGAATTAACTTTGAAAGTCAAGGCACACTTTTCTTCAAACAAGGAACTCTTTCATGCAATTGAAGAAACATTTAATTATGACAGCAGGATTTGTCCCTGTAATAGTTATTCACATAGATACGATCTTCCTCTTTAATATTTTTAATTTAAAAAGGTCCACTTAATAATTTAATGTGAAGTTAAATCCCTTCCTTAAGAGCTTGAAGTGCAGGTTCAAATCTGTGTGTTATAACAACGTTTGTTCCTGATTTACCAAATTACTTTTAATTCTTAAGTTTAGTTTATTAATATTAAAAATACTTTCTATATAGAAATTAACATTCACTTTCAAGGATGCCTCAAGATCTTATGAAATAAATGAATCAGAAAGACTTCATTGTAATGACCCAAAGGAATCGAATTGGAGAAATTGAAATGCACTAGTACAGGAAAAACATGCTTGCACGATCCACACAAAAATAATCTAGGCTTCGAAAAGGAAAATCATGTATAAGGTAAAATAAAACTTATTTAATCATGCACATCATGGATCTGTCACACGATATCTGTAAACCTAAACTTTGTGAAATAATTGAAATAAGTACTTAATTCACGCTTTTCATTCAAATGAATTGAACACACCTTGGATGGGAAAGAAACAAAAGGGAGAACGAGCTAGGTTGGATGGACCATAGCCAACCAACTTGTTTCCATGTTTAAGAAAATTGCAATCTCAACCTTCAAAAATGCATCAACATAGAATTAAAACACATAATTAAAAATTCATGGTGTAATCCCTTTATATTATATTTCGAAATCAGTAAATATACACAGTGAAGTCGAATCGAGTGTAGAATGAGGGCGATACCAGTAAAATTACAATTACCAAAATCATAGTAGCATCGCTATCACTAGCTACCTCCTATTTGAATTCTACATTATATACATCCCTTTAGGCCTACGACCATAACAAAATTATAGCAAAGTTACAATCTAAGTGTTTCGCCTATAAATAAATACTAATATAGGCATTCAGTTGTAGACCTAATCTCTACCATCTTCTTGAATTATCTCCACTCCAAGCCCAACTCAATATGACCGATTATGAATGAGGTATCCACGATAGGTAGTGATTTTTCATGGGAGTGCAGGAACTGCCAGCGGTGTAGGAATCCTACCTACACTCAACCATAATAACAAAATTATTAATACATTTATTACCAAATACTTTAGGAAAGAAAATATTAGTTGCAAAGAATATTAAAGGTATAAAATATATAGAAATAATTAACTAAGGCCATTCCAAACCTTAAATATGAGAATACAAAGCTAGTGCATGAATAGACATGATTCTTGGAATAGTGCAGGAATGAGGAGGTTGCGAGGTTAAACAGAGATCTTAGGTTGTAAATTTAAAGTAGGAAAGTGGTTAAAAATAAAGAAATTTTTCCTACCAACATTAACGATCGAATATCCATAGAGGTTCAATGAGGAACAAAATGATGTATTGTATAACCCAATCTCCATAGATGAAACTCTCTGGGTACTAAAATCCATCCATAAAGATAAACTCCTAGGTCCAGATGACTGGATAGTGGATATTTTTCTACAATTATTTGAATTGGTGGGAAAGGAACCATTGGATATGGTTGAAGGAGAGAGGATTACTATTATGGTATCTGGAGCCATTAAATTCACATTTACTGCTCTGATCCTAATGCTCACTGAAATTTCTGTCTTGTCATATTTTTTTCCCTTTGAGCTTTGCAGTAAATGCTACAAACTTATTTCTAATATCATCACAAAATGGATCAAGGATTCTTTCTTGCACCATATCTCCCCAAAAAAAAATCAGTTTTCTCCATAACCGATTGATTCACGATGTTGTGGCTAGAACACAAGAAGATATTCATAACATTCACAGAAAGAAATTGGAGGCATTGGTCATGAAGGTAGATTTAAATAAGGCATATGAATGTGTTTATTGGTCACTTCTACATCTCATTATGAATAAGGTTGGTTTATTGATCCATATGGTTGAGTGGATCATGGGTTGTGTCATTTATTTTCAATATTTGGTGCTTGTGAATGGATACCCTTCTAACTTCTTCAAAGCTCGGAGAGGCTTGTGGTAGGGATGTTGCCTCTCTCCATTACTTCTATATTGGTGATGGATGGACACAACGTCAAGATAAATTCCACTATATCCTTGGGCATGTTCAGCAGCATATGACTGGGATCTAAAACTCATATCACTCATAGATTTTTTGTGGATAATATCCTCTCCTACTAGATGGTTTCCAAATCTCAATAGGTGGTATTTATCCATATTATACAGATATTTGGTGTGACTTATGGGTTGATGGTGAATGAATAGAAATATTTAATTATATATTCCTACGGTGATGAGGAGGAGATTAATAATATTTCAATGCTCTTTCATTTCCGCACACAATTTTTGGGGGATGAATTTACATACTTTGTTTTCTGTCCAAATCCTAATAATTATTGGATATCGAACTGGCAGTGGTTGCTAGAAATATTTTGTAAAAAAATATTTAGTTCTTCTTATCGATGGCTATCCCTCAGTGGCAGATATATACTGGCACATATTGTTCTCTAGAATATTATGGTGTATTAGGCACATTTATTTATTATTCCATATTATTTGGTTAACAAAATGAAAATATTCATGGTGAATTTCATCTGCGTGGACTCAGATTCCCAACATAGATACCACGTAATAAAGTGTGGTAAGTTCACATCCCCAAAATAATTTGGAGGATGGGGAATTTTGGACATTAAATATTTTGGATGGGCTCTCATTATCAAATCAATTTGGAGAGGAATATTTTAGGAAATAATTTGGAAATACATTATCTCCTCTAAGTATCCACAAAACAAGATCATATATATGGAATAACTTTATCAAGGTTAAAGATTGGTCCCTTAAGCATATTAATTTGGATTTTGCAAAGGGAAATCACATTATTATTGGCATAGAAAATATATTGGGTGTCAAGGGGGATTATAAAATGTATGAGGATACTTTGAGCACAATAAATTCTAGAGGATATTTCTTATTGTAACATGTCATTCTTGGATGGCATGGACTTTTTCCTATATGGAGAAAAGATGAAGAAATTGGTTTGATCGGCCACTGTGCTGAGGAATGAAACACATATATATAGACCTTGAGTCATTCTAGCCTATGTTTAACAGAGGAAGGGGATCACATTACATGGGAAATAAAATTATGCGACAGCTAGGTGGTAGTAGCAGATTCCTAGAGGTATGTTATGACTACTATGTTCTCTTTCAACCACTCTACTTGGATCTTCAAAACATGGAAATTAAATGTTCCGTACAAAATAAATTTATATACATGGATGTTATGGCACAAAAAAACTTTTATTTGGGATAATCTATGGAAAAGAGGCATACATGGGCCTAGTAGGCCTAGTAGATGTTCTCTTTGCAAAATTTCGTTGGAGACAAACACACACCTTCTCTTGGACTGTCATATTACTTTAAAGGTATGGGGACACACAATGAAACAACACAAAATTCCTTCTAGACAGTTCCAATACATTGAAAAATGCCTTATATGGTGGATGGACCACAAGGGTCGAGTCCAATCCACTCCACTTTTCATCTTATGGGAAATACGGAAAGCCAAAAATGGGTTTATTTTTGAAAAATACAAGATTGACATCTACCAAATCATCTTTGAATCCAGTACATGGATGGAAACTCTTGGACCAAGTACACAATGAGATAATGATCAATCAATATCATGCATCCCTCCTAACATATTATTTCCATCATATTACTTTGATAGTGCGGCTCAGGGAGGGATCTATGGATGTGGTGTACAATTGAGAATGAATCACAGGTCACACTATAAAATATATTGGAATGCAAGTGTAAGCACAAATATGCAGGATGATATACTAGCACTGTGGCGACTAATTTGGTTCTCATAGATTTTCTATTGAAAAAATATACATATATGGAGTCTCTAAATCCCTCATGGATTGGATTTTGGACAATATATTTTTTCCCCACCAAATCTTAGTGGTTGGATAGCTCACATCAACAACCTCAAATAGTCCTTTCAATACATCACTTTTCAACATATTTTTAGGGAAGAAAACTATGTAGCCAACCGACTCTCTAAAATGGTATGGGATAGATCACCTATATATATATGGAAACTAATAACCTTAGATATGAGGGAACCATTTCTTTACCCTAGACATCTCGTATTTTTTTTTAGTTAGTTTTTTGCTATACGCACAAATAACTTTGTTTTATGATAAGATGTAATCTTTGTTCCATATCTAGAAGATATACTCAATTTTAGATATTTTAAATATCTCCATATAGGATAGGGTGAATATGTGAAACATGTCAATTTTGGCAACATCCTGGAGAATGTACAGGTACATAATATAAACCAGTGTTTTTTTCATCTGAAAAAAAAGGCTTAAAGTCAGGATTGACCTCTCCATGATTGGATATGGAATTGAAGGAACGCTTTTGAAATGTGGTATAAATGGGTTTTTCATAAACAAATGGGTATGCATGGATTTTTTTTTTAAGTTATCCTTATGTTTCAAAGTTGCTTGGGTTATTTTTTGTTATAGAGAAGATGACGAAGGAAAGTGACATGAATGTTCTAAGGAGATATTTTATTACCATCTATGGAGGTACATAAAAGTAATGTGAGCATCATGCAAGGCCTTGAACTGAATGAAAGCCTAGCTGAATGGAATTATTTTCATCTCATTTTATTTATTTATTTATTTTTATATACGATTTAATTTATTATTATTATTTTTTGGTTAATGGTATATTTATAAATTTAATTGAATTTTTAATTATTTAATTAACTAAAGGTGGATACTATATTTATTTATTAATTATTTACTTTTAAATTAAAATATTGATTAACTATAATTGATTATGGTAAAAGTTAAATGACTAATATTAAGGTTCATATTTTGATTAATTAATTAAGGTTTGAAGATGGAAGAATTTGATGCAAGGAAGGAAAGTACGGTAGTTTACTCATAGGGCATCATATTGCTCACTTAGCTAGCGACAGGAAAAGATTTAGTGGATTCATGAGGATATGCTAAGTATCATTAACACTTGTTTATGAGCATAATGAAAAGATAAACTTATAGCTATCATTTTTCAAACATATGTGAGCTAAATAAGAGCTGACAAATTCCTAAGTTGTGTTAATAAGTATTTTGTATCATTCAACTATTTGAAGAGTTTAGAATGTTGATGATATGAAGAAATCAAGGTTGAGGAGGGGGGACACAAGGACCACCTCCTACAGAAAACCCATTTCCATCACGAGAGTTGGATTTCATCTTGCACTCCCTGGAGGAAATTAATGAGACACTAATAGGGCATCAAATATGTAACGTGGAAGTAGGGTATCCTCCATGAGGGATCAAGGGACTCTAATAAAAGATATATAACTGAGGAAATTACTATAGAGCCCTAGAAGATTAGGCTCCCATAATTTGTTGGAGGCCATGCTATCAAACGAGTAGAAGATCGGTTGGAGGGAATGATGGGATGTTTCACACTTAGAGAGTCTATATCCTATTTGAAGGCTAATATATAGATATTCAACTTATATATTATGCCATGAATTGGCGGGGTAACCTGGAGTGAAAACTACACCTCACTCTTGACATAGTTACTTGGGAGTTATTTGAGTAAATATTCTGGAAGAAACACCTACAAATATATTAGGAAGAAAAAAAATAGGATCCTTCTATGCTTTGGTGCCAGAAAATAACAGGGGAAAAGAATATGAGATTAGATTCATGTAATTGGTTAAGTATATATCCTACATGGATACATATCAATTTTAAGAACTTTTCTTCACTTATGTATTAAACCATAAGATTAGGGAAATGGTTCAGATTGGAAAACCATCATCAACTGTAGATGTTGTTGAACATTCTTGCTATGTAGAAGAGAAATTTGACTCGAAAGGTGGAAATCGAGTTTATTTTCCACAATAACCATGGTTTTCAAGGAATTACCCTCAGAAATTCTCTAAGTGATGAAGTTTTAGGCCACTGTATTATGGAAACATGGTTATATGTACAACAATAGTAGAGGGTCTTTAAATTGATGCCAATGCACCTTCATCGATAGCTTCAATGAATTATTTAAGTCGATGTCAGATGGATGAAGCTACATGCAAGGGTAGGATTCAAATGGTAATGAGCTATTTCTAGAGAGCCCCACAAAATTCCATTCATAGTATACTGCACACCACTTGTTGGGGATGCAGTAGATCTCATCACCAACGTTACTATGCTGAGTTACAAATTAGTCACAATTATAGTGAAGGAAAAGGATTGGTGGGAGGAGTAGGAAACCACCGTCATATCTATGAAGCGATTGATATCCACCAATATTAACACCAATATGTTGTGGTAGAAACATAAGTTATGATAAACCATGTCAAATTTAAAATTTTATTTTATTATGGTGCTACACAAAATTCCATTTCACTTGTAACATTAGAAAAATGTGGGTTGGTAGCCTATGAGCATAAAAAATTTAAACAAGTCAAAATGGCTTCGAAGGTAAAAGAAGCAGTAGGACCTATTGTTAACTGACATTAGGTAAACCTTAATGTGTGTACAACTAAGTTGAATACATACATCATGACACTGGGAATGCATGATGTAGTCATCAAAATGGATTAACTAGACGTTGATTGTGCTTTGGTATATTGTTTCAAAAGAAGGTAATTTGTTTACATGATGATGGTAGGTTAATTTAGATTTGTGGTATGAAGAGAAGAGTGTACCTATGATTAATATCCACGAAGAAGGTAAATTTTTTTCTAAATAAAGGCTATAGAACATGTGTGGAAAAGGTTGTAAGTGACAAGAAGGGACCCTCCTTAGATCAACACCGCATTTTTTCATAATTTGATGATGTTTTCCCCAAATAATTACCAGGATTACACCCATGTGACGGAGTTCACCATCACAATTGACATAACACCTAGTGCAATGCTAATATCCACTGATCTAGGTGGATTAAACAGGCACAAGTATAAGTGTCTAAAAAATCTAAGTGTTCGAAATGATCTCAAACTAGGTTTACGTTGTAGATCTCATCTTTTTGATTCCAAGGACATAGACGACACCCAATTCCAAGTCCGTATGAAGCAATTAGGAGCAGTCAAAGTTTGAAATTTGACTTGGTGATGTGGCAGCTTAAGGAAGCAAAAATTCGCTGGAACCTGGCCACTAGATTCTAGCCAGTCTAGTCGGATTCTAGGAAAATTTGTCTCCTTCAATAAAAAATATAGATATTTTCAAATAGGCAATTTTTTTAATTAAAAATAAATAAAAATAAATAAATTAATTAATTAAAAATGGGGTCGGCGACAATGACTAGGTCAGATCCCTCACACATTAGCGGCACCACATAAGAATTCAAAGGATTAAATTGGGGTTCGGCAATGATCGGGACCTCGCCGCTGACCAACTGACCGTAATACATTGTAATGACAACCATTTTGGGAGTGGTGCGGGCTGTGAACCCCTCCGCCCCCCAATACACCTTAAACATGGTGCTCATCAATATGGGTGGGCCGCACAATATGGGTCTTACCCCCCATAAACATAAAAGGTGGGTTAAAAGATATGTTGTGGGTTCTTAAATTCAAATGTAGTTCAAACAAAACCAATTTTCTCCTTTAATTGGAGGGTCGGGGTTTGACCACCCGACCTCATCCCATACAATCTAGATCTCAACCATCAGCCCAATGGATCGCTTTGTAAAATCTAGCTAATTCATAATATTTAAACCATCAAATCATTTTTGTGCCCAGGGAAGATAGGAGCAACCACAAAAAAATAGGTGTGGAATTCTGAGCAGTGTGTAGTAGGGGGCAAAACCATGATCTGAGCCATTTTTCTAGAGGGGTCAAATTTTCATTTTGTCAAATTAGGTCAAGTTCTATATGGATTCTGCACTACTCGACACCAAAAAATAAATGGTACTTCCCACTTCATCATCAGAGGTTTACAATTTTTGGCCACTTTCGGATTGGGTAGGTATAGGTGTGTAATTCCTCATTTTGTACTTGTAGTTTCATTTTTTTCCATTTATTGAAAGAAGGGCCTCCCCACTATTTGAGTAGGGCCCGGAGATGTAGTCCCTTGTGGATGAAATCAGATATATACTTTGTGTCTTCTTTCCTGATGTTAATTGCTTCTCTCTTTTTCCGTTTATGCCTTTAAATTTTCTTGTTTAAAGCTACAATTTTCACAAGTAATTATTTAACACATCTTGAACAAAATATTTTGGATCATCCACATACCATAGAGGATGATATATCTATAAATTTGTGAGTTTCATATGCAGTTAAAAGAGCTACTAGATTTGGTATTTATTAGAGCTATTATTTCACCATGGGGTGTGGCAGTTATTTTCATTGAGAATAAATATGGTTCCTCAAGACTGTGCATGTATTATAGGGACTTGAATCAAGCCATAGTAAACCATAATCCAGGTCAACCTCATTTCCACATGATTCAATACAAATGTGGATAATATTTGAATCATTATATTGTTACAAATAAGACTCAGATTTTCTATTAACATGTCTGTCATATTGTTGTAATACAACATTGTAACATCCACGGTAAAAAAATTCATGTAAAATATATAAGACCACGGTTGATGGGACACTTATTCCAAGTTTAACAGTGAGAAAAAAATCCTAGAGAGTGTTCATTTTGGTTTACATGGATAAGTAAATTGGAAAATTGAAAGGAAAACGAATTGGAAAGGAATGAGGCATTAATTTCCATTTATTTATGAAAATAATGGAGAATATGACAAAAGGAAGGTGAAAGGTCACATGCTGCATGTGAGGAGGAAAAAAAAGTAAAATATGGAAAGTGAAAAAAATAGAGGCCTCATTAATAAAAATTCTTATGAGGATCAGTCAGTAAGATTTTTCTCAGTTTAGTTTTGGAGCTCTCTTCCACTAGAACATATGGTCAATTTTCCAACACTTTTGACGTATTTTTAGAAATTTCCCCATTTTTTTTCATTTTTTTAATCTTGCTAACAAGCGTCTCTCTAGTGTCATTGAGGAAAATTGTGAGACTTGTGGAATTTAGTAAAATCGTTGAAATACCGATGTTTCAGGACAAAGCATTGGAATTGTGATGGTTTGGAGACAACTGTCAGTATTGCAACATTTGGAGACAAGTGTTGGTATTGCCACATTTAGAGACAAGTGTCGGTATTGCAATGGTTTGGAGACAACTGTCTAGATTGCGATGGTTTGGAGACAAGTTTCAGTATTGCAACGTTTGGAGGAAGGTGGCGGTTTTGTGACATTTGGAGACAAGTGTCGTTATTATAATAGTTTGGAGACAAGTGTCAGTATTGCGGCAGTTTGGAGACAAGTGTTGAAACATTGTTAGGGTTCAGTGTTTAGGAATAATGTTAGGGTTTAGGGTTTAGGAACAATTTTCAGGGGTCAGATTTTAGGGTTTAGGAGCAATGTGTCAAGTCATTCTTGGGTTTAGGGTGTAGAAACAATGTGTCAGGTCATGTGAGGGCACCAAAGGAAATGTGTTTGGGCGAATTGGGTTTGGTCTTGTTGAGTCGTGCCATGTGATGTCACCGAAGGAAATGTGTTAGTACGGGTCAAGTCGAGTTGTGTTATGGCACCGAAAAAAACGCGTTCAGGTAGGGTCAGGTCAGGTGATGTGAGGGTGGTTATATCAAAAATTCTAAGTTGTGACTGCCCGTGTTGCTTATGCATGTTTATGCCATCCATTTTCTATTTTCTCCCTCATGTGACCTTCGTTTGAGAGGTTCAGTTCGTGTCATGTGAGGGTGCCATAGGAAATGTGTTCCAGTTAGATGGTGTGAGGGAGGTCGTATTAAAAATGCTAAGTTGTGACTGCTCCTCTGCCTTGTGCACGTTCATGCGACCCATTTTTTCCTTTTCTCCCTTGTACCTTCGACGTTGAGGCCAGTCGAGTCGGGTCGGGTCGGGTCATGTGATGGTGCCCAAGGAAACCCATTCGGGTTGGGTCGTGATGTACCGTGAGGGCACCCAAGGAAGCCTGTTCAGGTGGGTAAAGTCAAGTCAGGTCATGTGAGGGTGCCCAAGGAACGCGTCTGGCCGAGTTGGGTCGTGTCGGACACTTTTGTGAGGGCACCTAGGGAAACACGTTTGACTGGGTTAGGTCGAGTCATGTGACAGTGCCCAAGGAAACATGTTCAAGTCGAGTCAGGTCGGGTCATGCCGTATTATGAGCGCAGCTCATGAGGAAATGTGTTCACATGGGTTGGGTCAAGTTGGGTGTCGTTAGGTCGTGTTGTGTGAGGCCACCCAAGGAAATGCATTTGGGCGAGTCAAGTCAGGTTGGGACGGGTCATGTGAGGGTGGTCATATAAAAAATGCTAAGTTGTGACCACCCATGTATGTTATGCATGTTTGTGTGATCCGTTTTCCATTTTCCCCCTTGTGCGCCCTTCGTTCAGGCGGGTCGAGTCGTGCCATGTGAGGGCGCCATAGGAAATGCATTGGGTCAGATTATGTGAGGGAGGTCATATAAAACATGCTAATTTTTGACCGCCCGTGTGTCGTGTGCATGATTTTGTGACCTGTTTGTCATTTTCTCAGTCATTCCTTTGACATTAAGGCGGGTCGAGTCAGGTTGGGTCGTGTGATGGCACCGAAGGAAACACGTTCGGGTCGGGTCATGCCATACTATGGGGGTGCCCAAGGAAACACATTCGAGCGGGTCAGGTCATTTCGAGTCATGGTAGGCTACCTAAGGAATGCGTCCAGCTGGGTCGGATCGTGTCAGATTGTTTGAGGGCACCCATGGAAACACATTCAAATGGATTAGTTTGGGTCAAGTCGGGTTGTGTGAGGTTGGTCATATAAAAAATGCTAAGTTGTACTAACTTTCCGTGTGCCTTGTATGACATGTTTGTGTGACCCATTTTTTGTTTGCTCCCTCATGCCTTCGACGTTCGGGAAGGTTGGGTCGGGTGGGTTCAAGTGGGGTCAGGTCGTGTACTGAAGGTGGTCATATCAAAAATGCTAAGTTGTGAGCACCCGTTTCGTGCCGGGTCGGGTTCGGTCATGCCATTATTACGTGTTTTTGGGTAATGACATTATTACCATGTATACCGAACATATAAAAATTAGATAATTTTCCAAGCCTTGATTTGAATCGCTCACAATATTCAGACTTCATGTTGAGATGGAGCTTGTATTTCTCTTTCACATAAGGAGTTGGAAATGAATAGATCACTCACAAAGACAATGCCTCTCTAGCCCTAATGCACAAGGAGTGAAATCTCAATAAAAATATTTTGTTTTTTAAACAAAATCAATTGTGTCAATGTATAGTACTATACATAAGAGAAAATAAAATGATATTATCCACCCCAGTGCTTGAAAAAACTTTAAATTAGCCATGAGTAGTGAGCCAAAGGGTGAATGTGGGGCAATAATAAAGTTACATCATGTTTAAATTCCTTTTATATTTTCAGGTCGTTCTTCAATAGGGTTGAAGCATCATCACAAGCATGGCACATTTTTGTGTGGGGGTGATTAAATTTGTAATAAAATTCAAGTGATTTACACCTCCAATATAAATGACATCATTGTATATTTGTGTCAGGTTGTTAGAAAGGTTATTTATAGACAATACATTCAATGTACTTGGAATTCATATTTTTACGGCCTCAACTATAATATGGATTTTGTACAAGGAACACTTCATGAAAATGAAAGGGTTCCTTTTTGTTTAAACACATATAAACAAGAGCATTGGATGCTACCTTTCAGACCCCCCTTAGTGCATTTAAAGTGGGTTTACATTCACGTCAAGTTGAAACTAATAATAATGACAATCCTCTTCTTAAATAACATCTACTAGAATTTACATATATAGGAGATATAATTAAAGGATCACCTCATCTGTAGATGCCCCCATTTATTATGAGATTCAAGGGATGTTCTATTGTCTTTATCAACATTTGGATGGGTCGTTATCTACATTCTTTAAATACATGTATAGAAATTTTTATGAGGGAGGTACTTGGATTTAGATCTTTATATAAGGCCTTATGTGCCCCTCCCCTTTATAACTCTTCCAAGGGGGTCACCTCCTTCCATATTGCCTTGCCTACTTAGGGCCAAATTGAAAAACCAAGATTAAAACTCCTTCAAGTACCAAATTAGTGAGGCAACGTACCTCTTCTTGACCTCGACCTCAATGATACGTATTTCTTTAGAGATATTTTGAGGATTTCCCACCACATATATATATATATATATATATATATATATATATATATATATATATATCACATGTTGGATGCCATAGGACCTGTTACCCCATTTTCTATATGGGCTTTTAGAGGATATTTTAAAATTTGATTTTCATCTCAACCCCTATGATTATGGTCACATTGATCACTTTCCATCTAATATATATGTATCTATATGTAATTCATGAATGTATCATTTCTTTGATGACACCTTACCTTAGCCATCTAGGATGTTATGTGTAGGAAGAATTTGATTTAGCTACCACATTTAGTTGGATATGTGTGATCCATGTGTATATGAGATTATTTCCAATGTCTACTAGTTTTATTGTTTTCACTTAAACACTCTTTTCTAACTCTTGATTTTTTGGCTATAAGTTTTAATGAGTTTTTCCATGGTGTTTCATAATTTTTCTTAGAGAAGTGTGTCATATTGATGGTTTTGATATATTCTTGGTGATTTGAGTAGGTGATATACATTGATTTTATTGTACCCCTTATTTCCTTTAGTCAAAATTTATCCCATGTCTCTCTTAACAACACATGTGAAAGCCTTCTAAGCCATGGATAGCTTCTAATAGTGTATTTTTAAGCTCTAAGTGAACTTCCTCAAAAATAAGGGGCTACATATAGCTACTTAAGTTTATTGATAACATTATTCATATATTTAAAGATATTTTTTACCTCCTTAAGGGTTGATAGATAGATATTTCCTATGTCCCTTTTCCCTCTTTATATGAATATTCTTACTTATATTAGAAAGGTATAATATAAATTTTATTAATACCCTAATTAGATTAACATTATTACTTTTTCTCGGACTTCAACATAATTAAATATAACCTCTATCTCAAATGACCTCTCCTTTTACTCACATAAAAACAAAACTTCATTAAAACCTAAGAGACCATATAAATTTATTTTAATACCTATTAAAATCTAATTTGGCAGCTACTCTAACATCTAAATCGACCTATTCAAATTTACTTTCTCGCTGCTATTCTCCTTTCTAGGTTTGGGACAAAGCTCGGTGCTAATTTTGTTGAAGAGCGCTAATTCCGCTAAAGAAGGGTTTGGTGCTAATTCTGTTGAAGAGTTTGGGACATATTTGGATTTGATGCAGTCGCTAATTCCATTGAAGAATGTAGAAAACCGAAGAGGTACATCCATGAACATACCCTGTAACTGGTTTATCCCATGGTAAAGAGTAATAATAGACGCTAGCATTACATTTCATTATATGCACCTCTTTTATAGATTTATTACACTTGTATAAATTTATATTCCACTTGTTTTTACACTTGTATACATTTAGATTCCACTTCCAGTCATGACATTTTGTATTTATTAAAGAAGAGAAGGGGTATCACACAGATATGAATTCTTGTTGCATGGGAGGGTTTGGGATGTGTTTATTTTCTAGTTTATCATCCTGAAAAAGGAAACTTCCTATTTAAAATGTAGGTAGATTTTAGTTTCATCTCTCCTTAGGATCTATATGCCCTAATAATTTTATCATGCAAGTACTCTGAATGATGACATAAGTTTATCATGCAAGAAATCTAAATGATGACATAAGTTTATCATGCAAGCAGTCTGAATGATGAAAAAAAGTAAAGAGAGTGTATATCTAACCAAATCACCCATTTAATCATGTTTTGAGGAACCATATGAATGCGCAAAAAAAAGAAATTGGGTTCTGCATATCAATATCTCTTAACTGGTTCTTCTAGTGTTTGTTATTTATATAGCCTACCTATCATTTATTTCTGAGTGGTAATCTGAGGGACAATATTTTGTCACACATATATCAATGGTAACTATTGGTCTGAAGGGATAGGATATAGATTATAATAGAAAATAGTAAGTAGAAAAAATATGATTACATCCTCTGTCCTTTTCCTTTGCGGAAGTCCACAACCAGCTCCTGACACTACTACTAAAACCTCTAACAAAAAAACTTCTACTGAAACCTCAATGTTAGACTGTGCATTGAGCTACCATAATGGGAATATTGTTATTTGGCAGAGGATATGGTTCATTCTGCTAAGGGGTTCAATAATTCTCTTGGAACTCTCCCTTTTAAAGAATATACATATATCATGTCCTTGGTTGCATCACATTTATTTTTATTTGATTTACATCTTAATTGTCTTATATGGTATTCAAAAGCCTTGAGGAAATTTTCCTGTAATTCTTCTCATTTCCTTTTGTAGAGTCCATATTTGCAACATGTTTATGAGCCTTGCAATCTGCTCAATGATTTTTCTCTTACTAGATTGCAGTCCTTTAAGTGTTGGCATATTTTGTAATGCTTGAGATATATTATTTTCTTAGCATTGCAATTAGTGGGTTGTCTTTAACTATTATGCACATTATGTATCCAAAATTGTTTACCTAATGAAAGAAAATATATTTGGATATTCAATTTCCACAGAAATACTGTAAGCTAATTACAGGCCACAAAAAATACAATTTGTTATCAGTATCATATTTCTCCTATGTTTGTTCATTGGCATTATCTTTTATACCAACAATGACAAAAGGAATTAGAAACAAAACATAAACTTATCAACATCACATTGTTGGTTGTGACAACATAGCTAAAGTTGAAAAACTTTTTGTTGAAGTTTCTTCCACGTGTCTTGTTCTAAAAAATCTAGTGTCAATAGTCTTACAACCACTAGGATCGTGATTAGACACTTGATTTGAGGTCATAGTAGGCACATTATCAGAGCTGAAAGTAATATTTATTTCATCTAAGGGAATCTTGGATTCCATGATATACGGCATGTGATGGATCGTAGTTGTATTCTCCACAATAGCTTAGGGTATATCCACAACCAATTGATTAAAATTCTCCACAAAAATACACTCATTTCCCCCATGTAAAACTGTGTCACAACTATTGGGTGTAGCACTAACACCTGTAGAATTGATTTCCATTGAATCTAGAATAACAACATCAATCTCATATGATCATGCCAATTTGTTTTGTATGCGATTGGACATCACTCTTCACTTGTTGGTCATACATCTCATGAGAAGTGATCTGAAAGGATTGTATTAGTTCTGTTATGCTAATTGTCCTTTCCATTTAATAAAAATGTACAAATTGTCTGCATAAGTTTTCTTAAGGTATGAGAGTTTTAACCATGAAAATTAGATGAATTAGTGAACTTTACGCATGTAAATAAGCCTTAAAAACACTGAAAAATAGTGTATAATAGAGAAAAACATTCACACATAAGTTTTACATAGTAGGCATGACGAAGCAGTTCACCGCTCTTGGGCTACATCTGCTAGTCCAGCTCCCAAAGGCATGTCCCTCTTTGTCATTATGCTCAAAATTTTAAATTACATATGTTTTCAGGCCTCTAATGGCTTTTTTAATTTCACCAATGGTTCTATAATGCTCAAATTAGTCTAGGTAGACTCTTGTTTCACCAAAATTGGTCGAAAATTGACCTCCCACTGCATTTTTCCCAACGACATCTAGAAAAGCTCCGCTAAATGTGGAGACTGGCAGTTAACTGCATACACATTAATATATTAGCCCTAAATCTAGGTTACACTCAAAATATGGTGGGCGATTAAATTTGGCATTAACTATGAGTGGCGAGGTGGTCACACACCACCCCCACCGTTACTTTTTCTTATGGTTTGAATTCCTACCACATACGCTGGAACTGCGAGTATGGTTCCATAACGTTAAACCATTACAACAAAAGTTGAACCCACCATGTGATTTTTCTATGCATTGGAGGTTAGAAAACCTATTGGAACCTAGAGTGGTGATGTTCCAAACTTTTAAAACTATCGCATTTCACTTACCTCACCATGTGAACAGGTTTGACCACCCACCGACAGTTCAGCTTTGATGTTGTGGTTTAAAAAGGAGCCACGGTTCTGGTGCTTCGTAACATAAGAGGGGGGGCTAGCCCTTCGGGGCTAGAGTCCCCAAGACCTGAATGCAAAAAATTTAACTGTATAAAACAAAGAGGCAACCGATATATGTTAAGTATCATTGCGTAGGTGGATTGGTAGCACACGGGCTTGCCAGATGGAAGGTTAGGTGGTCAACTCCCCCAGAATTCATATAATTTTACACCACTGTTGTGACGACACATGACGGTATGCGGGCTTGCCATGTGTCACTCAATCATTCGTGCATCTATAAACACATCCAACAGGTCCAGAAATGGTTCGTACTATCATCATCCAATGACACATAATGTGCCATGTGGCACAACCACGTTGGCTTAGGAGAAAATGGAATATTCTTAGAATATTCTGCTGACTATACCTGCAAGCTAACTGGGCATCCAGTCACCAAAATTTTGTTATTTGGGAAAACAAACAAAATGTGATATCTTCCTCATACGAAATTGGTTTTTCGAATTGTTTGTGGCGCTGAAATCGCAACGATGAGACTTTTTCGGTTGCCTGGGTTTGGAACTGTTTCAAGAAGTTTCATTTTTGAGCATATGACCTGGTCTCCTCATCACACCTCCCCATTGGGAATATTTTGGAGACCAAAATACTTTAATCACCTATTCAGAAGATGAGGGAACAACTCCCTCACCTTTTCCACTTCCATCCACATTTCCTTACCTGGTTTGTTTCCCTTGATCCCAATCCAAAGATAATTGACACTTCCCCTTTTAGAAGTGTGTTTCCTCCTATCAAGGATGGAATCCTCCTTGAGCTTGTCCAGAAATTTTGCGAAAAATATTCTATTGATGGCAGTTGAATGTCACTCCCTTGATCATCAATTAATGGAGGCTCATACAAACGTAAATTATCCACATTCACAACTGAATACATTTGCATATATGAAGGCAACCCAAGTTGAAATGCATTATTACCAATGTGTTTAATAATCATGAATGGACCATAATGAATAGGCTTGAGATTTTTAACTTCTCCTTGCATACTTTCTTTTCTTATGTTCAACCATACTTTGTCTCCTTCTTGAAACTTGTGATCAACTCTTTGTTCGTCATGCGTCTCCTTGTACTTTCTTTGACTCTTCTCAAGCTATTCTTGAAATTGATGATGAATAATCTGAATTTGATAAATGAAATTTCAAGCTTCGTCAATATCACTATGTCTATAAATTGCAACATCCTTCTCATAGATGAAGTCTAATGGCGATTTTGGCAAATACCCAAAGCAGGCTTCAAAAGGTGAAGTATTTGTAGAAGAGTGATTGGCCCAATTGTAAGCATGCTGAATGTAATGTAGTTGTTCATCCCACAAATTTTGATGCTTGGAGCAATATCCTCTCAATATATCCACAACATTTCTATTCACCACCTTGGTTTGGCCATGAGTTTGTGGATGAAAAGCATACTCTTTTTCAACTTTGTGTCCATCATCTTCCAAAGATTGGACCAAAAATTCCCAACGAACCTGGAATCCCTGTCACTAGCAATAGAAGTTGGCAAACCAAAATGAACCCATACATGTTGAAAATAATGTTCAGTAGTTTTTTCAGTGGTAATCGTTTTCTTACATGGCATGAGTATATACATTTTACTGAATCTATCCACAACTACATAAATATAGTCATGTTATTTTCTTGACATAGGTAGACCTCGAACAAAGTCCATGGAGAAACTCTCCCATGACCTTCGCGGTACCATTAGCAGCGTGTACAACCCAAGCTTCCTATTGCTAGGCTTGCTTATTGCACACATAGAACATCATCTTATAAAATGTGACACACTATCTATCATGTGAGGCCAATAAAAATACCTTTGTAGATGCGTCGTTGTTTTTCTTACCCCAAAGTGACCAACAATAAGAGACGAATGAGCCTCTGTCATGACACTAAGTCCATCTCCTTGTGGTATGGAAAACTTGCTGAAATGAAAGAGTAAATTGTTATGCAAGTGATAATCATTTTCCTCAACTTGGTTCCCTTCACTCAAAATAACATACACATCTTTAAAATCAACATCAGATGCATATTGTTCTATGTAACTCTCGTGTACAATAGGATCATTTTAAAGAAAAGTGGAAGAACTTATAATAGTTCTTGAAATCATATCAGAAAATTTATTGAAAATACCTTTCTTGTACCTTATAACCAAGTGGAATTGTTGAAGAAATCCCATCCACCTGAAATTTCATGATTTCTACAATATTGTTTGCGACTGCAAGTACTGTGGCGGTTGGTGATAGGTATGAATAATCATCTCTTTACCCATCAAGTAGTGTTTCCACATCTTGAAACTTTTTACCAACACATATAGCTATTTTTCATCTATTGTATAATTTATTACAACACCATTGAATGTTTCAGAATAAAAAGTGATAGGCTTACCATGCTGCAAAAGTACTGTGCCCATGTCATAATCACTAGCATCGTTCTGTCTCGAATGGCTATCTCAAATCTTCTAATGAAAGAACCAAATATGAACTAATATTTTGTTTTAAAGCTTCGAAATCTTGTTTTTGTTTTCCTCCCCATTGGAAGACTTTCCTCACACTTATCACTACATGCATAGGAGTTGCTATGGTAGAAAAGCTAGCAATAAACTTTCTCCAATATTAAGTTGTGCCTAAAAAAATTATTACATATATTACTGATTTGGGAGTGGGTAAATTCACAATGGCTTCTACTTTAGAAGGACCAGTTCCAATGCGCCTCCTCCTAGAATGTGTTCCAAATAAAACAAATATTTTTTTCCAAATTCGCACTTAGACATCTTAAGAAATAATTTCTCTTTCATCAAAACATCAAGTACCCTATTTACATGCAAGACATGCTCTTCCCTTGTTTTTCCGAAAATGAGTATACCATCGAACTACAAAATCAAAAATTTATCAAGAAATGGATGAAAAACATTATCCATCACACGCAGGAAAGTCATCGGTGCATTACACAAACCAAACGACATAACCAATGACTTAAAGAGTACTTGTTTTGTTTTGAATGAAGTCTTCCATATGTCACTTTTTGCAATTCTTAATTTATGATATCCACTTTGTAAATCTAATTTAGTGAAATAATTTTCCTCTTTAGGCTTATCTAACAAATGAGCTATCCTTCAGAGTGGGCATCGATTCTTTACCATTATCTTGTTCAAAGCTCTGAAGTCGACACACATGCACCAAGTCCCACCTTTCTTCAGAATTAGGACTATAGGTGAAGTGCTTAGCCTTATGAGTCCATTTTCAAAAAATTCCTTGATTTGCGTCTTTTTTCAAAATTCTCCATTATCGACATGTGATACATTTCGATGCTTGGTAGAGGACAATATTGTTGAAACTGAATCTCATGTTGAATCTCCCTTTTAAGAGGCAAACCTATTGGCCCCTAAAACATCTCATGATGTGCATCAACTACATCATATAAATCTGATTTCAACTTACGATCACAATCCTCAAATTACTCATGATTAACATCTTCCTTAGGCTTAATCATTAGAAGAACAAAATTCTTACTTCAAGTCATGAACATTTTTACCTGTCCAGCATTTACCATTGCAATATTCGTCTTTTTGCGATGTGCTCTAACAATGTACTCCTTGCCATATTTGAATAAATGCCATTTGTTCTCATGGCGATGGAAGATATATTTCTTGTCTTACAAGTAAGGAATTCCCAACGCAACACCTATAATATCAAGGGGAACCACATCTAATTCAACTGTGTCAAAAAAATTTGCAGTTATTGCAAAGCACAATATGGAATTCTTTGAAACTTGTATATTTTAATCCTTACAAATCCACCCAAGTAGATATGGTTTTGGATGTGGAATGGTCTCAGGATAAATTTTCTTGACCAATTCTTCAGATATTAAATTCGCTTGTGAACCACTATCAAACAGTGTATCAATCTTGGTATTTTTGGATATGACCCTCACATGAAATAGTTCAATTCTCTCTTCTTCATTTGGAGCTTCTACGTGACAATTTGAAGTACTAGTACTGGGTTTTGTTTTAGTTTCTTTCCCCTTCATGTTGTTCAATCCCATGGCTGTAATTTTAGTTTCATCACTTGAATCTTCTCCTAAGTCATGTTGAGTTGTAGTTGCAGTTTTCTTCTTCCCTTTGTTATTGTTAAATTTTGGTCTCTTTTTAGGATGTAATTTCCAATAGTTTTTCTCTTCATGGCCTTCTCTTGAACAATGTTTAAAAACCACTTTCTCTCCCTCTTTGTTGATAGATGCATTCCTTTTTCCATTTCCTTTTGCAGTCTTATATTTGTTTTTCCCCTTAAAAGGCTTGTTTCTACCCTCTTCAAAAGTATTTTTCCCTCTAGATTCTAAATGTGTAGCTTGAATACATACCTCATCTAGGCTTGTTGAATTAAACATAAGGATAGTATGTCTAAGGTAGCTATGTAATACCCCTATGTACTAGAGCAAAGTATCTTGAATCTGAAAATCTACTCCTAATAAGAGAGCTCTTCTCCTAAATTCTTGGGTGTAGTCTTGTACATTTTGTCCTTTCAATTGTATAAAATTTTTCCAATTCATTATGGATTTATACATTTGAGCTAATGGATAAAACTTTTGTTTTATTGTAGTAATGAAATCAATCCATGATAGAATAATCTTACCATGTTTTTTCATTTTCTCCTTTGTCTTGGCTTCCACCCAAACAAGACTTGCACCTTCCATCCTCAATGAAGCTAGTTGGATTTTGGTGTCATCATCACGAAGGTTCTAAATTCTAAAATAAACCTCCAATTTCCTAATCCAATTATCAATATTTTCTGCACTGACTTCACCATTAAATATTGGCAATTCAAACTTAGCCTCAAGTTTTAGGAAACGACATTTACCAGTGTTCTTTGACTTGTGTGACTACTATACTGAATATGAAGTAGAGGATGATGATGATGAGGGTGAGGATGGTGACTTTACACTTCCTCCATTTCCTCCATTTCCCTTCTTTGATTTGTCTTCATCATTGTGACCTCCTAATGATACCTGACCTTCCTTGTGAATTTTGGATCCTTCTCCTTATAGTCTTCTATTCCTTTCTTGATAAAGGACTCTCACCATTTCAGTCATGTCAAGGAATGATTTCCCTAACATTGTTTCTTCCTATTGGGGATCCACCTCTTCATGGGTTTCTTCTTCTCCTAGAGGCATGCTTGATGTTGCTTTTGCTTCTCTTGGAGGTGAACTAGGTGGTGGAGAATGTGGCAATATTTCTGTCCTTTGTTGTGGCTCAGTTTGAGTACCTCTTGCTTCCACCAATTTGTCTTCTTCTCTCTTAAGCTTGAGCCTAGTAAGCATGAAAACCCTTGCAAATAGCTAAAAAATCCTTGTACATAAAAACACCAGAGATAAAACTCTAGCTTTGATACCAACTTGATCTGAAAGGAGTGTATTAGTTCTGTTGTGCTAAGTGTCCTTCCAGTTTAATAAACATGTACAAATTGTCTCCACAAGTTTTCTTAAGGTACGAGAGTTTTAACCATGAAAATTAGATGAATTGGTGAACTTTAAGCATGTAAATAAGCCTTAAAAACACTGAACAAAAGTGCATAATAGAGAAAAACATTCACACATAAGTTTTACACAGTAGTCATGATGAAGCAATTCACCCCTCCTGGGCTACATTTGATGGTCCAACTCCCAATGGCATGTCCCTCTTTCTCATTATGCTCAAAATTTTAAATTACATATGTTTACAGGTATCTAATGGCTATTTTCTCTACACCAATCATTCTAGAATTCTCAAATTGGTCTAGGTAGACTTTTATTTCAGCAAATTTGGTGGAAAATTGACCTCCCAATGCATTTTTCCCAATGACAGCTAGAAAATCTCCACTAAATGTGGAGATTGGCAGTTAAATATAGATAAATTAATATTTTATCCCTAAACTTAGGGCGTGCTCCAAATATGGCAAGTAGTTAACTTTGGCATTAACTGTGAGTGGCAGGGTGGTCACATGCCACCCTCGTTATTACTTCTACTTACGGTTTGAATTCCTACAACATATGCTGGAACCGGGAGTATGGTTCCATAACATTAAACCGTTAAAAAAAAAGTTGAACCCGCCATGTGATCGTTCTTCGTGTTGGAGGTTAGACAACCTACCAGAACCTGGAGTGGGGATGTTCCAAACATTTAAAACCATCAGATTTAACTTACCTCCACATGTGAATAGGTTTGACCACCCACTGACAGTTTAGCTTTGATGTTGTGGTTTAAAAAAGATCCACGATTCTGGCGCTCGGTCACGTAAGAGGGGGAGCTGGCCCCTCGAGACCAGCTTCCCCAAGCCCTCAACACAAAAACTTTAACTCCATAAAACAAATCAGGAACTGATATATGTTAAGTATCATTGCGTAGGTGGATTAGTAGCATGAGGGCTTGGTGGATGGAAGGTTTCATGGTTGACTCCCACGAACTCCATATAATTTTACACCACTGTTGTGAGGACATGTGGCTACATGCGGGCTTGCCATGTGTCACTCAATCATTCACCCACCTATAAACAAATCCAACAGTCCATAACTGATTCATACTATCATCATTCAATGACCCATAATGTGCCACATGGTGCCACCACATTAGCTCAGGAGAAAATGGAATATTTTGAGAATATTCCTCTAATTGTACCTGCAAGCTGACTGGGAATCTAGTCACCAAAAATTTATTGTTTGGGAAAACAAAACATGATATCTTCCTCATACAACATCGGTTTTTTGAACCGTTCATGGCGCCGGAATCGCAACGACGAGACATTTCTGGTCACTCAAGTTCAGACCTATTTCAAGCAATTTCATTTTTGAGCATGTGACTTGATCTCCTGATGAAGAAGGATTCCATGGAATATCAGGGATGAAAAATTTATTGGAATTTTTTACATCAATGCCTTTTCCACATTCCCTAATTGAAGTAAAAAAAATCCTTTCATCATCAGAATTGTTGAATTGTTGAAGAATTATTTCCCAATCCTCTATAGAAGTGTTACCATCAAGCCTTAGTACGTCAGCACCTTTAATTGATTTCCGATTGTTAATAATCATAATTTTAAATAAGGCCAAAGGAGATAGGGTATGACTAAAAACAAACAACTTCTCCTTATTCAACGCACAAAGGGACAACATGTCAAGGATTCTTTAGTCCACCATTGCAGGATGCTACTATCAGAATCTAACCAGCCTGAAGAATTACCCCATTTTCAATACTTATTTTTGGTAATAAAGGATACATGCACATTTAAAAATACTTAATGTATCTAATGAATATAGACTCTAAGGAGAATTTTATAATCTCAAACACTTCCTTTTGAGACTCATTGAGTCTTAAGATGACCAAAAACTCTGTAAGGTTGTGTAGTTTTTCATGAATCCCTCCCTTGTAGTAGTGGACAAACAATAGAAAACTTTTTGAAGGTCACCTACAACAGGGGTTTCCATTCCTTTACTACCATTTTATAGGAAATTCTCCAATTTAATATAGAAGATATTTTCATTTAGGCTTATGTAATGTCTTTTATTTTTCATTTTAAATATTTTTCACTTAATATGATGCCTTTGAAGATGAATTTGAAATATTTTTCATCTAGAATACCTAGTATTATCAGCATGAAAAGGTTGAAGAGGTTTGTAATATTGTTTTCGAAATGTACCTGAGAATAGAATCACATGTTTGGTATGTACTTGTATGACAAAATCAAGTATATTTTTGTGACTTTTTCCAGGAGAGGCTCACATCTAAAATCAACCATTCTAGACACTCTAAAAGGATTTGTTGGTTTTGATGTTGCTATTATCATGTTTCTCAAACATTATACTTTAAAATTGAGCATGACTCATAATAAGTGTGCTCTTCTTATCTCTCCACCTCTTGAATATTTCAAGTTGGTTGCATCCTAATGGTTATATTTTGGTTCTTAATTCATGGCGGTCATATAGAGGAATCTCCTCTAATTCCCAATCCTTAAATTTCTTCATCCATGAGAGAAACATAGTCCTTGGTGCTACAGTCAATGACCTATCTTATGGATACATTTTTAAGAAACTTTGAAAAGAGAGACTAACAAGGAATGTCTTATAAATTCCTGGTGCATGAGTAAGAATTCATTCCTAGTTTCTTTTGCGATAAATTGATGCCAATGCATTAATTCTTCTAATAAGTGACTGAGAACAAGCTTCAATACAGGGGATTTATTGCAGCTTCTTTATATAGGAGAGTGCCATTGAGGTGGATCATTCTTTGTCTAAGACTTGAGGAGTAGAAATTCAACTCACTCTGTTTACAAGAGTTTCACGTATACCAAATGTCTGAGGCAGATGGTGGTGTGATTGGGCATGAAAATATTTATTTGTATTTTTTCAATAAGCATAGTGGAATAGGGAGCCATCTAGTCGATAAGTGAATAGAACATCCAAGAATGGGATTGAATTTTCCTTTTGGATTTCCATGGTGAATATATGTAGGGGAGATATGCTATTGAGGTGGTAAAATTAGGGGAGGTTTAACCATAAGGCCAGATAATGGAGTCATCAACAAAAATAAACCAATATTTGAGCTTCAATTTGAAATTGTTACCCAAACAACCTTAAAACTTCATTCACAACATTTAATATAAGGTAATCCAAAAAATATCTCTAATAATTATCGAACCAATATCCTGTATGTCCAGAATTAATTTTCAATTTATAAAATACCTTTGTACATAGAAAATACATCTGGGCCTTTTGTGTTTTCCCAAAACAACATCAGTGGTTTTCCACCATTTTCCAGAACAATTGACACCATTTCTTGACAATGTTTTGAAACCTCTAGATATAATTGGTATTCAACAATGATTTTTTTTTTTAGTTAAAAAAAAAAAAAAACTCTATTCCCACTATGCTTCTATGACAAAAGAACCAAGACCTTCAAAATATTTGATGTGGATATGATTCATGAATATTTGGCATCTATCAGGTCTAATCCTTTATATAATCTGAGATGTATTTAATCACAATAATAAGTTAGAGGAATCAAACTTGATACCCAAATGCTAGTTCTTCGATATTTTCCATCACAATCAAGAGAATCAGAAAACTCATATAATATTGTACCAGCAACTTCCTAGCTCTTTTAAATGGATAAGCGTGGTAAAATTTGAAATCCTTGTTCTCCTAGAACATTCATTTTAAGCTAGATGTTTATGCCAGAATATCCTGAGGCCATACCTAAAATCAGGGGTCAAATGTAGACAATAATCGACAAGAGGTAAGCATACATATTATAGGAATATGCCAATATTTAATATATGTGCAAAGAAAACATATAAAACCCATCTTGCCACTTTCTTTCTCTTAGGCCCTTCATTGTTTTTCGTTTTATTGTTTTAAGTTTCATTGAAATGATAAACTTGATAGACAGATGATATATTTAATTTGAATTTACTTCTCCTGTTTCCATAAACTATTTCCCATATTTTTGTGTTTTCTGTGGTGGTTTCTTAACCAGTCTATGCCAAGTTCTCTTTCCTTACAAGATCCTTCTATTCCAATTTCAGGAAATTTGTTTCCCGTCATTTCCCATTTCTTGATTCTGATACTTAGGGCACATAACACTTAATCTGAATTCTAGCTATTTACCTTGTGCCAGTGTGGTGAAAACGTTTTCTACTCTTACCTAAATTGGTTATTTTATTTGTATATCACCTATAAATTGTGTTCTTTGATCTTGGGATAGAATCGTTCTACTGACTATCCTAATCACAATCAGGTAATTTAATCACTGAATGAAGAATAATTTCGAGTAAATGAAGAATAAAAATAGCACAACAGATAGTGCAAGCAAGACTAATATACTTAGGACACATTCATATGACATTCATTACGATTGATATCAAAGAATAATACTTATCTTATAATTTCAATAACAAGCTACAAAACACAATAATTATTCTTTTATCTTGGCTCACACCTGACTAACGAGGGCATAGCTAACTGATATGTATCCACATGGAAATTATAATAAGAATAAATGAAGAATTTTTTAAAAAAGAGGACATTGCCCATAACTTTATCATGCAGCAAAATATTTGTATAGTTTTGGTTTGGAGTAGTCCGTAATATGTATCCACATAAATCAAGAATTCGATACTATGCTTATGTCATTGGATTTGTGAAAACATGGAAGTGAAAACATTTTTCAATGCCCTCAACATTGGATGATAAGGATTTAACTTGAAAAAGGAGTTTTCACTAAAAGAGGCTTCTTTTCTTGATGCAAAAAATCCAGTAGAGAATTTCTTATCGCTTTCCAACTGTATGTCATTTGGTCCAATAAGATATATATTGATTTCAAGTTTCATTTTCAGGTGAGACGGTTTCTTGCTGAAGATTACCAATTACTATCTGGCTTGGCTTACCAAGACCATCTACAGGCAAAGAAATCTCGATTGTGACAGGAATATGGCTCTGGATTTGAAGGTAATCAGTTGTTGGGTGTTGGAAACAATTATACAAAGCATAATATGCAGGAAGATTCCATTCTACCTGTGACCACCTGGTCCTGGCCCCCAAGGGTATGAAAACATAGTTTCTTGCTCTTATATGGGATCTAGAATTATTACTCATATGTTTTTTTATGCAGCAATAAATGGTTAATCATATGTGTAGTATAAAACATGCAAAATGCATAAATTAGATTAAAAAAATGTCAATTATGAATATTTCTATATGTATATCAAGTAAATTTTATGCAATCATGTTAATGTTTTTCTTAATAAGGTCATTCGAGTAGGACTGGTCTTCGAAAATATTTTCTTTCGATTAGAGATCTTGTCACTAGCATTTTTTTAAATGTTTGTGTAGTTTTACTTTAGTCCTTCATGGCGATTAGTTGTTGGGGATGAAATTTTAGAAGTTAAAGTATAACATGAAAGATAGTTAGGAATTTGGAGGCCATATACCCACACCCATCTTCTATTCCACCAAGGTAGCTGCATTTTTCATGTTTTTAGGCCTTTTCTATTCTTAGGTTGGATAGCTATGAACTAAATGTTCAGTGAGACTTGTAATGAATTACTTCTAGCCCCATAGAGCCATTGGAGCCACAAGAGGACTTGTGTGATTTTGATACACCTAAGAATTCAATTGAATTCCATAGAATAAGACGAAATGGAGAGTTGAATGAAGTGCCTCCTTTGCAAGATTTTCAAGAGTTGGGTAGGTGATGCTAGTCATCTCAGTGCTATTTTTTTATTGCTCTAGGGATGAAATTCGCAAGTTTTAAAACAATCCTCTCGAGGACACACTCGCAAAATCTAATAACAATTAGAATGCATGAATTTAGAATATGTTCACATTTTAAACTACCTATACATATAAGTTAAATGGTAAATGACTTATAAACGCTAATTAGTTTCCAGTATGTCATTCTGAGTACCTTTTAGCATATTAAATGTGAATTTATGTGAATTAATTTACAAATTTCATGAGACAGACCTTCGTAATTGTGAGTTTGTGTCACTAATTTCATGACCCTTCCATATTTTATTTTTTCTCAAAAGGAACCCTCTCGAGACCTTGCCTACTATAATTCTAAGTGCGTTTTAGCATGCTAAGTGTGAAAATATGTGAATTGATTTATAGACTTCATGACACAGACCTCCTTTGTGAGTTTGTATCATTGATTTCCTTTTTTGAGTTTGTATCATTGATTTCATGACTTTTCCTACTGTATATCGATTACTACTTCAAGTTTGACCTTACCTCACTTGCATGACTCTTGTTTACTTTCAGTGCAATACCATGCAGGTATGTCACATGATCTTGCATGCAGAGCTCTAATTCGTATTTTTTAATGATTATTTGATTTTTGATACATTATTATAACTTTTTTTATGTCGTGCAACCTTGTCTTGGTCGTTAGAGTTAAATATTAGAAAACATAAGTTAAATGGGAGGATGATGATGAATGGTTTTAAAACTTTAATTCAATTTTTTCCACTAGTATTTGAGAGCTAGTACACTACTAAGCTGTGCAATGATTTCTTAGCATTAAACTTTTTAGTATTTTTCTCCAACATTTTTTTTGTCAAAATTATTGAAAATCTAACAAGGATTTTTTTGAATCATAAGGTTTAGAATTATGAAATTTCAATAATTAAAATATCCTAAATTTTTTTAAAGGTGCTAAACTCCACATTATCATCGCTCAATTCCTAAAAGTTCCCTTCCATTGGAATTTGAATATGCAGTGGGTATATGGAACTAGAATATGTTATGGAGGGGCAGTTATCTGTAAATACAGATGTTTATAGATTTGGCATCATTCTCCTCAAAATTATCACTGGAAAAAATATATCATCTGAACCAATGGAGCTTTTGGGATGGGTGAGATGCTTTGATACTGTTGTATTTTCTTCAGGTGATATCTTTAGCCGAAGCATGAGATAATTGGTTTCATTGATCTATTTTGATATGAATTCCTCATCTGTTGACTTTCATACTAATTTTATTGAGAAACTAAATTAACAACAACCTTGTAAAAATTCTGGTGAATAGACATTGCTCAAGCAGAATACCAAGCAGAATTAATTTTATCGCTTAAGTGGAATACCAAATTGGAAGATTTCCCACATCCTCTATAATTTAAGCAACATAGAGGATTTATAAACAAAAATAATTCAATAAAGTTATTTAACTTTCTCACAATGAATATCCTGACATTTAAACATCATTTGACACAACATATAATCCACATTTTGATCACAATATCCTAGAGACTAAATAATCCCTGTCATCATATCAAAATGTGTTGGCAATCTAGAAAGCCACATCCTTGGATAGTAGAAAGTATAGAATAGTGGAAGACAATCTCAGATAGAGATGGAAATTTTTAAATATATCAACATTTACATCCAAGGCATTATACAATGTTAGAAACTTTGAATATGAGAATACATCTATTTTGAACTCTAAACTACAAAATTATACCTTATACAGGCATTGAGTGTTGACTAAACCTTCAATAGGTGTGTAACAAGTGAGAGAAAAAAATTTCATGGAGTTACAAATAACTCACATCATAACAAAAGAGTCCAATATGATGTGAATAAGTTATCACACAAAATTTCTCACAAAAGCCACTACCCATATAAGATTAAATTTCTATTGCATTGGTTATGACTCACGAGTCATGACCATTATGAGAAAACACATAAAATTTCATTTGTTTATAAATAATGCATTGCAGGCTCCCAAAGGGGATAATACTACTTGACCTGCATACTAATTTTATCGATAAACTAACTTAACAACAACCTTGTCATAATTCTGGTGAACAGACTTTTCTCAAGAAGAATACCAAGAGGAATTAATTTTATTGCTCAAGTGGAATACCAAATTGGTTTGTAACGTTATTTTTTACATGTTTTTCCCCTTCTATCAATATTTCGATGTTTCACTACCATCGGTCTTCTGATGTTTCATTGATGTCGGTCTTTCAACGTTTCACCCTCGTCGGTATTCCATGTTTCAATAGGTTTCACCACCGTCGGTATTTCTACGTTTAACTACATTTTTCCACCTTTGGTATTCTGACGTTTAACTATGTTTTAGCACCATCAGCATTTCGACGTTTCACTACCGCTGGTATTTTGACGTTTCAGTATTGTCGGTCTTGCGATAGATTTTTAGCATTTTATAATGTCAGAATAGTGACACTCTGGTTCGTCGAAAGAGAGACACTCACTTTCTAATGTTAGAGTAGCGACGTAAAATTCATAACGTTGGAAGAGAAATGACCATTTGAAAACATTGGAAAAGTGCCACTCTTCTGATAGCTAACTCAAGTGTCAAAATTTCAACTTTAAGAGAAACCATGTTTTGTCCCGCCTCAAAGTGTTGCTCTTGGGACACCTATGTGTCAGAAGATCGATATGTTGGCCATTGAAAATTGTGCCAAATTGGCTAGTGTTCTATTCTCTCTCTCTCTCTCTCTCTCTCTCTCTCTCTCTCTCTCTCTCTCTCTCTCTCATACTCTTAAGAAATTAGAGTATTCTTGGAGCGCTCTTGGAGAGTGAGGCATACTTGGAGATTTTTATCAAGAAAGAAAATGAAAATAAGGAGACCTGAAGAGGACATCAGGATAATCATCTACAACACTTTTTCAGTGCAGGTACCGAATTTCATGTATGATTTCCTCACTATTTTTGGCATGTGTGGTGTATGCATATGGATTTTCGTAGCCTTGCCATTTCTTGGATAGCCATGGTGATTGTGGAGTTATTTCCATTTATTTTTTCTGGTTGGTTCTCATGATTCCTTTAGCTGTTGGGTTCAATTATTAGTTCCTAGAAGGCTTAGTTCGATAAATGATCTAGAAGCCTAGAGAAAAACTATGGTTTTGTTATTAGTCCTGGAAGCCTTGGTTTTGTTATCACTCCGCCAGATTCCCAGGGATGAATAAAGAATCCCAATAGACATAATCAAACACCAATATTTAAACTTGATAGCTAGCCATACCAAGTCGGAGAGGACTCTCTCCATAAAACAAAACCTAGGAGCCTGAATGGATTAGGATTTTAGGCTAGGTGTGAGTTCAGGGGTCTTGATAATTCATTTTGGTCGGGATTCTGGATGAAAGTATGGTCAATGGAGCTAGGTCAGGGAAAATGAGATAGGGTTGCAGAGATTCAATGGGGCAAGTTAGGCATAAGGCTTATCACTTTAAGATGATTGTGATGAGACGGTTTTAGACTTATGAGGATCTGGGAAGATCATGGGATATGTATCCTGCCTAAACAAAAGAAAATGGATAAATTATGATAACTTTCTCTAAACAGAGCATGAGGAAACTTATATTCTTCCTATCAACTTGAAAGAGATCTTACAAAAGAGATATAATGAATATGAAGACAAAAAATTCTAACATATGAAACTAAAGGAAAAAAATGATAAACATCATACTACATGTATCCAAAAAAATAGCTCCAACTCTTGTTTCTTAACTAGCCAAACTCAGTATAATAGTTCCTTTATCAATACATTAGCATCGAAACTGATTCCAACCCTTGAAAATGACTCAAAAATTACATGATATAGGCCTCAAAAAACCTCTCCCAACCTCAGGGGTCAAATCGCTAATTTGAGGAGTTGATCCACAATAATATGAAGGAATACCTAGAGTGTAGGTAGGTCCAAGTGACTCCTCCCTAAATACATTCAAATTGATTCATTTGACTTAATGACAAGTTTTACCTGATCAATCTACCCCTAGGTAACTTATCCATAGCATAATTACATTTACCATCATCAATTACATAGGTTGAAACACGAATTTTTGAAGTAAAGTCAAATTTACAATGAAATTTTAAAAAACTCAGCAAGTGGTCAAGTGCGCCATTTTCCTGTCAAGTGTGCCCTCTCTATGTTAAGTGCATCCTCCCTGTTCAAGGATAAATTTTACTGACTTGTATGTGTCAATATTGGCTCCAAGAGATCTTTTTGGAAAGCTCTTCAAGTCTTATTTCTAAATATGCATCTAGTTTTCAGAATGAAGTTGATTTCACCCTTCAAAATTTCATTCCTTCGAGACTGCTCTGTGCACAGTGCCTGGGCCAAAATAGGGGCATAAATGTGATTTTTAGCTAGTTTTTTTCCCCTTTTCATCTATCAAATCTCCAAATCAATGCTGGAAAAGTGGTTTTCTGGAATGGATTTTTCATTAGGATTCCATTTGTGGTCTCCTTTTCCTCAAAATGTGCCCCAAAAATTTTCACAACACCTAGGGAGCTACACATATGACCTAATTTTTTATATTTGATAGTTCAGAAAAACTCAGAAAAACATAGATTTTGCAAAAATATTTCAAAATGCATAAAAATTGGTGGAGAGATTGCTGATGAGGTGGCTAGGCTTGGAGTACTGAAGCCTCTGTAAGTATATCTAACTTTCTTTTCTCCTCTAGCATGGTCAATGCCTCAACCTTTGCATTCGCTCCTTTGAGGTTGGCCATTGCAATTTTCTCCTTTTGGGCATGATGCTTCGCCTTCCTCCTCAATAGGTCATTGTCTGTCTTAGCCTTTTCCAAAAGCTTCTCCAAATTTTGACTGGATCTATCAAGCCATGGCTCCCTATTTTCCTTGATCACCATTGCAAGTTGCTCATTTAGGGTTAGCCTACCAGAAATGTGAGCTTCTTTTTGTCTTTCTAGAGCTGGAGCTCTTTTCAGCCCTCTAATTTTAGGTTTAACTCTTGATTCTTTTTCATATTGTTCATCAAGCACCCCATACTTTTCAAGTGCCTCATCTAGCATTACTTTGGCCTTTTATAACTCCCTTTGAGAAGTGATATACTTAACCTCATCAATGACCTGTTTAGTCTTCAATTACTTATTCTCCTACTCAAGGAAGTTTATGACATACTTGGACCTTTAAAGATTAGTATGGAGCTTTATAATATTGGCATCCTTTCCCTTGATGACTGCATTAGTGATTTTATCATCTTCATCCTCATCTAGGTCAACAAGCTCAAATTCCTATTCTATTTCATGGAGGACCTTCTCATGTTTAACCTCTGGCTGAATTTATGCCTCAATCACCTTTTCTTTGCTTTTTTCCACCTACTTTTTTGATGTATAAATTATGGCCCCTTCAACTATGTGTGGAGAAAACATATGCTTTTGACCTCTCTGATAGGTTTTTAGAAATGACTCAACCTCAACCATACTAGCCCTCTTAGCCTCATTGACCTCAATATTGATGGGTGATCCAATCTAAGTATGAAATGGAGATGAAGGGGGTGAAATGGGTGAAGGAGTGTAATATGATGGAGATGAAGGTGATATGGGCTAATATGGAGGGATGGAAGTGGATGACTGAGATGATGAAGGAACATTTTGTGCATGTTAAGTAGACAGCTCTATGAATATATCATTGGATATGGAGGTACTCCATGCAATGTTTAGTTCATTGAGATGATAGAGGACTATGACCTTAATGAGGGAATGATGGAAATGACTTCTCATTTGATGTTAATACTCCCTCTTACGGACAATAAATTCCATCTTATCTATGCTCTGAAAAAGGTAGTAGGGTATGTTAAGCATCCTTACCATAGTGAAATACATTAAGAGGTAGATATGATAAGTATAAAGTATTGAAAATATACATTTGCATGAAAATTAGTTCATGATTATCTTCATCATTGGTGCATATATGTCCTAAATGTAAGAAAAATGAAAGAACCTCTTTTTCTCATTCTTGTATCTTGGTTTTAAGAAAGGCTCAAAGTAGTGTTCTTCCAAATTTCTCTTTTTGAACCAATTCTCCCCAACATTTGGGATCCCAGTGGTAGCTAAAATGATAGGAGTTTATATAGTAAAAGTGACACTAGCTAAAGTTACGTTGTTTCCATGGAGTCTAGATATGAAAAGTCTGGTCAACATGGGATGGTGTTGGACGCTCTGAATTTTCTCACAGTACTCATAATAGCCAACATGTTTTAAGCATGTCACAGCCATTGGAGAAGCCAAGAGTTCTCTAGTGCTGGTAGGTTCAATTCTGAGTATTGTTCCCCCTTCATGTGGCCTCCTCACCTCTGTTTCCTCTCCCTCACTATATGATCTATTTTCTTCCTCTTCTGCCATGGTGTTTTTATCAAAACCCTAGGGAAGTGTGATGATGTGGAATATGGTTTAGGAATGAGGAATGGGAAAGGAAAAATGGAGATGGTTCTAGGCATGTATGAAATGGGAGAGGGGATAAGGAGTGGTAGTATGATGGGATATAGGATGGGGATTTGGGGATTGGAAGCCTAGGTAAATGTATCATATTTAAATACTGAAAAATCTTCTTCAAATTATAGAAGAAGTATTATTCAATAACTATCACACTCTTTTTTACCTTATTGAGATAAAATAGAGTATTATTGAACCTTGAAAAATGAAAACCAATGACGTAAATGGACCTTGAATGACTAGACTCCATGTTGACTTTGTCTCACATAATGACAGAGTGAAATGAGCTTTCAAGACTTATTTATGATTAGTAAGACATGAAGGTGGGCCAAGAAATATGAATTTTTTAAGGGAGAGTGAGGTTTTATGACAAGGGATACCATCATTGAGTGAATGTTTTTCATGAGCTAGGGGAATGATAAATAATTTTTGAGTGGGACCCTAATATGAATATGAAAAGAGTATATTTTGATCATTGTTTGTAGGATGAAAATACTTACACTAACAACATCCTTATATGGGATGGCAGCTCCTTGGAGGTGTCAAGAACACTGTAGAGCAAGTGCCTAACCATTGGGCCAATACCATAAAAAAAACTCAAACTGAAATGCATTATGAAATACTAAAAACTCAATGACACAATATGACTTTGAAACTGACTGAAATTGACTGAACAGTGACTCAAAATTTAACTTACTTTTTCTAAAAACTGAACTTGAAAATGGCAGAAAATAAATGAAGCTACATGGCCTTCACTTTGGGCTCTGAACTCTAGTGCTTTTCTACTTCACACTTGCAAAAAATCGAATTAAACTGTTGAAATATGCTTACTTTTATGAGCTTATTAATCACACCCTTTCCTATTCTAATGGCTAGAAATGACTACAAAATCAGCTAAATGAAAAATTCCAATGAATCCAATCAAGCAGAAAGATACCTGATTGTCCACTACTTACACTATCTACAAAAATCTTGAAGATTGACAAGTCAAAATACAACCAAAGTTGAAAACCATGACCCAAAAAAAGACAACGAAGTTGATCTAATGATTTCAGCAAACTGGAAAAAGGATATCGAAAAGCATGTGCAATGAATAGATCTGGATGATCAACAGGAAGATCAAGATAGAAATAAATTTGAATTGTTTCATATTTATGAGCTAGAGGCAACACATCGGTGTGATCCTCTACTATTTTCCCTTATTCAACCATTTTTGGTTTTTCTTGTTCCCTATTGTCCAACTCAAAATCATCCTCATATGACATGGCAACAAGATTGTCATTTTTATTATCACACTCATTATTCATAAGAGGGAAAACTTTAGATTGTTCTTGAAACTCAAAACTGATGTTCCTATCATTTACCACATAATAATCCAAAGAATATTTTTCACTTACTTGAACAAAGATCTCTTCTTGTTTTTTAGAAAAGGACTAGATTACGTTCTACTGAAGACTTTTTTCTAATGGGATGAGAACACTTATGTAAATAACTCTGTTATCTTGATTCAAGGTGATCTCAACAATAGATCTATCCTTCATGGGATCCAGAAGAACATACTCTTCATCATCACAATCTAAAACTAGATCTGGATCAGCCAGCTCGACTTTACTATAATCTGAAATTGTAACTTGATTTTCTTGCATACCATATTCTGCTGCAAGTAGATCTAAAATAAGACCTCGTCTTCCATCATTTTCAACTATACAAAGATATTCAACCTACTAAAAACTTTCCTGAGCATATTGATAAGTATCCTCTAAAATTTCCTTATGTTGCTTAAATTGATTTTCATACAGGGCTTCCATGATCTCATCATCCATGAATTCATCATCTTCATTAACTTTCTCAAGATTTTCAATAAAACTCTAAACATGTTTACAACAGTTCTAAACTAATATTAAGGATGGAGAATATTATTTATAGCTTTCAAAGAACATGGTATGAAAATCCTTTAAATAATAAATACAAGAAGGCAAAAAAATTTCATACCAGAATTGGGCTTCACCTTCTAGAGTGGCCATGAATATCTTCATCAAGTTTTCCTCAGGAAAATCAATCTTTAATATACACACATGAATTTGAAATCTCACAAGATGAAGAGCAACATCATTACCTTTATTTTTTTTGAACTTCAGAATATATGTCATCCAATTAACCTGAGGCACATTGTTCGAAAAACTTGGTATGTGATCTCATATCATGGGAGCACAACTTCAAGGAACTAAATCCATTTTCACAATAATGAAGTCACCAAGAATTTATTTAAACTATCGGTTCTTGATGAGTGGAGTCACCATGAGAATTCTGAACCTTTGTATTTTTCGACACTGGAGTCGCCAGGTGAATGATGCACAACCTTACTATGCCCGATCGTTGTTCACCATCAACAATCAGATATGATCTTTGTCTTTCTTTCCCATGCAAGATTTCTCTTTTCGACTCCCAGAAAACAACATCAGAATGTTATCACTCTCCCAGATTCCCAAGGCTGAAGAAGGAATCCCAACAAAGGTAACCACAAACCAAAATTTTAAATTGGTAGCTAGCCCTACCAAGTCGGAGAGGGATCTGTCCACAAAACATAGCCTAGGAGGCTGAATGGATTAGAATTTTAGGCTAGGTGTGATTTTAGGGTTTTGATAATTCATTTTGGTCAGGATGTTGGATGAAATTATGGTAAAGGGAGCTAGGTCAGGGAAAATGAGATAGGGTTGCAGAGATTCAATTGGGAAAGGTAGGCATAAGGCTTATCACTTTAATATTATTGTGATGAGATGGTTTTAAGAATCATGAGGAGCTAGGAAGAGCATGTGAGATGTATTCTTCTTAAATAGAGGAAAATGGACAAATTATGATAATTTTCCCTAAATAGAGCATGAACCAGCATTTATTCTGCCTATCAACTTGAAAGAGATCATACAAAAAATATGTAACGTACATGAAGAAAACAAATTCTAACATATGAAACTGAAGTACAAACAATTATAAACATCATACCACATGTATCCCAAAAAATAGTGGAAACTGTTCTTTGTTAACTGGCCAAAATGAGTACAATAGTTCCTTGATCAATACATTAGCATCCAAACCAATTCCAACCCTAAAAAAGGAATAAAAAACTACATGATATAGGCCTCCAAAAACCTCTCCCAACCTCAGGGGTTGAATCCCTAAGTTGAGAAGATGAGCCACAATAATCTGAATTGATACTTAGAGTGTAGGGAGGTCCAAGTGACTCCTCCATAAATACATTCAAACTAATTCATTTGACTTGATGACAAATTTTACATGATGAATCTACCCCTAGGTAACTTATCCATGGCATAATTATATTTACCATCATCAATTACATAGGTAGAAACATGAATTTTGGAATTAAAGCCAAATTCACAGTGAAATTTCAAAAAACTCAGCAAATGGTCAAGTGCGCCATTTTCCTGTCAAGTGTGCCCTCATTGTGTCAAATGCACCCTCCATGTTCAACGTTGAATTCAACAGAATTTTAGGTGTAAAAATTCGCTCCAATATAGTTTTTTTGAAAGCCCTTAAAGTCTTATTTCTGAATATTCCTCCAATTTTCAAAATGAAGCTGATTTGACCCCTCAAATTTTCATTCTCCTGATTGTTCTGTGTGCAGTGCCTAGGCCAAAATAGGGGTAGAAATGTGATTTTTAGCTAGTTATTCTCCCTTTTCACCTATCAAATATGAAAATCAAGGCTAGAAAATTCATTTTCTTGAATGAATTATTCCTTAGGAATCCAGTGGTGGTCTCTGTTTCCTCAAAAAATGCCCCAAACATTGGTGCAACACCTAGGGTGCTACACATATGACCTAATTTATGATATTTTCTTGTTTAGAAAAACTCAGAAAAACAAATATTTTGAATAAATGTTTCAAAATGCATCAAAATTAGTGGAGAGGGTGCTAGTGAGGTGGCTATGCTAGGAGTGAAGCCTATGCAAGTATATCGAACTTTATTTTCTTCTCCATCATGGTCAATGCCTCAACCTTTGCATTGGCTCTCTTGAGCTTGGCCATTACAATTTTCTCCTTTTGGGCATGATGATTGAGCTTCCTCATCAATAGGTCAATATCTCTATTAGCCTTTACCAAAAGCTTCTCCAAATGTTGATTGGCTCTATCAAGCCATGGCTCCCTATTTTCATTGATTTCCATTGCAAGTTTCTCATTTAGGGTTAGTTGATAAAAAATCTCAACTTATTTTTTTGTTTCTAGAGCTAGAGCTTGTTTCAGCCTTCTAGTTCTAGGTTTTCCTCTTGGTTATTGTTAATATTGTTCATCAACCACCCCATAATTTTCAAGTGTCTCATATAGCATAACTTTGGCCTTTTATGCCTCCCTTTTAACAGTGATATACTTAACCTCATCAATGACCTGTTGAGTCTTCAATTTCTTATTTTCCTGCTCAAGGAAGTTTATAACATACTTGGCCCTTTCAAGATTAGTTGGAAACTCTCTAATATTGAAATCCTTTCCCTTGATGACTACAATAGTGATTTTATCATCTTCATCCTCATCTAGGTCAACAAGCTCAAATTCCTATTATGTTTCATGGAGGTCCTTCTCATGTTTAACTTTTGGCTGAATTTCTTCCCCAATAACCTTTTCTTTTCCTTTTCCCACCATTTTTGTTGACGTAGAAAACATGGCACCTTCCACTATGTGTGGAGAAAACACATGCCTCTCACCTCTCTAGTAGGTTTTTGGCAATGGCTCAATCTCAACAATACTAGCCCTCTTAGGCTCACTAATCTCAATCATGTTGGGTGATCCAATATAAGAATGAAATGGAGATGGAGGGAGTAAAATGAGTGAAGGAGTGTGATCTGATGGAGATGAAGTTGATATGGGCTTATATGGAGGGATGGAAGTGAATGGATGAGATTATCAAGGCACTTTTTTTGCATGTTGAGTAGATGGCTCTTTGAATATATCATTGGCTATGAAGGTAGTCCATGCAATTTTTGGTTCATTGAGATGATAAAGGACTATGATTTTAATGAGGGAATGATGGACAAAACTTCTCATTTGATGTTCATACACTCTTTTCTGGACAATAAATGCCATCTTACCTATACTCCGAAAAAGGTAGTAGTGTATGTTAAGAATCCTTACCTTAGTGAAATGCATTAAGAGGCGGATATGACAAGTATAAATTCTTGAATTATCTTCATCATTGGTGCACATCTATATTAAAGGTAAGAAAAAGGAAAGAACCTCTTTTTCTCATTATTGTATCTTGGTTTTAGGAAAGGCTTAAAGTATTGTTCCTCCAAATCACTCTTTTTGAACCACTTCTCCCCAACATTTGGGATCTTAGTGGCAGCTGAAATGATAGAATTTGATATAGTAAAGGTGACACTAGCTAAAGTAACTTGGTTGTCATGGAGTCTATATATCAAAATTCTGGTCAATATGGCATGGTGTTGGACCCTCAAAATTTTCTCACAATACTCATAATAGCCATCATGTCTGAAGGATGTAAAAACCATTGGAGAAGACAAGAGTTCCCTAGTGTTGGTAGATTCAAGTCTGATTATTCTTCCCCCTTTATGTGGCCTCCTCACCTATATTTCCTCTCCCTCGCTATATGATTTATGTTCTTCCTCTTCTTCCATTTTGTTTTTATCAAAACCCTAGGGAAGTGTGATGATGTGGAATATGGTTTTAGGAATGAGGAATGGGAAAGGGAAAATGAAGGATATGATGCTAGGGATGTATGAAATGGGGGAGGGGATAAGGAGTGGTAGTATGATGGGATTTAGGATGGGGATTTGGGGATTGGGAGCCTAGGTAATTTTAGCACCTAGGGCTTAGGGTATTAGTATAAAGGGTTTAGGGGAAAGAGAATTATGTAATATAGGGTTTTGGGAATGGGTATTTTGCAATGTAGGAAGGGTATGAAGGTGTAGGGGAGTGAAAATTAGGAATTGTGAGTGTAAGAGGGAAATAATAGGGTTTTAAATGATTTTAAAGACAAAATCTTAAAAAAAATTTACAATACCAACAAATGAACTTGAAGGAGGAGGGAATTGATGGAAGACACCTTTACTTACTTTTTGGAGGTCGAAAAAACTTACTAAAGTTTTGGATGAAAATTTGGCGAAATTTGAAGCAATTATGGCCTTTCTAGACATTTTTGAAGCGCCTTAAGGCAGTGCACCCTCACAGAATGTTGTGTGCAACACCTGAAATATTTATGCCCTCTCAGAAGGATATGCACCCTCTGCTCTGTTTTTTCTCCTAATTTCACCCAGAAGCTCGAAATTTCACTCTATTAGAGTGTTTTATTGGTGTTTTTAGGAGAAAAATGAGTTTGAAATGATGTCAAGAAGTCTTTAATACTTGAGTGAATTTGAATTTAGATTAAAAATCCACTTATCTAATGTTTCATTTCACCTTTTGAAAACATTGTTGATTACCCTTCTTCTTTGTAGGATGATGTTGTTGGAATTTGGCACTTTTCACTTTCAATTTTATTATCTTTAGTTTTGCATATGAATTTTGAGCTGGCAGCTTTGGACAGTACTTGTTACATAAAATGACCATAAAATTACATAAAAAAATAAAATAAAAAGTTACATCTATGTTTTGAATAAAATTACATTTTGGTATGAAAATCATACTTTGGAACCATAATTAAAATCTTTAAAAATCATATTTAAATGCTGACATATATTATTTAAATGATATAAGAATTATTATCCAATCACTCTCACACTTTTTCTGACATTATTGAGATGAAATGTAGTATTATTGAACCTTGAAAAATGAAACCTAGTGACCTAAATGGACCTTGAATTACCAGACTCTGTGTTGACTTTGGCTGACATAATGACATAGTGAAATGAGCTTTCAAGACTAATTTTTTCTCAGAAAGACAAGAAGGTCGGCCAATAAATGTGAATTTTTTAAGGGAGAGTGAGGTTTTGTGACTAGGGCTACCATCGGTGAGTGAATTTTTTTCATGACCTAGTGGAATGATAAAACCTTTTAGAGTGGGACCCTGATATGAATATGAAGAGCGTATATTTTGATCACTAATGATAGGATGAAAATAATGACACTAACAGGTCAAAAAAATAGTCTCAAATTTGTAGGTGGATTTAATTACTAGTTATTGAATCCCTATAATAGTTGGGGTTGAGTTATAGGTCTTGGAAGCCCTGGTTGGAATAAACACTCTAGAGCCCTTGAGGAACTAGGATAGAGGCTAATCCATGATGGATAGTGATTTACGACTGTGAGGTGGAATCACTAGTTTTGGGTTAATATGGTTCGGTATTTGGAGCCCTGGTTTGGTGTTCATTAATGTGTTTGATAAACTACCACATTCATGCTTAGAATATGGCACGGGGGTGACTGGCTAAAGTGAGATTTGGCTCTGCCATCTCCATGGTCAGGTGGAACGTGGAACTCCCATTCCATGTTGGTTTTTAAATTCAATAATGAAAGGTTCAATGCCTTGGTATTTGATGATTATATGCATTGGTTTATATATGGATTATACTGTTAATGTATCCATGGTATTTATGGTGGTATTATGTTGGTTATAAGCATGTATTGTGACAATGATGAGGTATGGCTCTATCAATGTTTTTACCTGTAAAGGAATGAAAAATGTATCTACTATATAATATATTGTATTTATCTTATGATGTAGGGGAGCAATGCTTCTTACCCATTATCAAATTTTTAAGAGACCCCTTTGTTTAAATATGTTGTTTATTCTTGTACATGTTATGTTTGTGACATGTTTCATGAAATTCCTGTCATGGCTAGGTGGGGTCAGAAGAGTTCCAGGTTATATGATTTCTTCCATATATTTTTATTAATTTTATTTCCTGTCTCCTGAAGTTACAATAAGTTCGAGGTAGTGACCTAGGGTAAGGGGGTGAACATGTGGCACAAACCCCGGAGCAGAATTTTTTTCTTTTGGGCTTGAGCCATTAACTTTACAAGGCTAGTCTATGGATCTAGGGTCTAGATTCATTCCCTTTCCCTTACAAACCACAAATCAACATAAAAGGGGATAAAAATCATTCCTCGATCAGGGAACAGGGCCTTTGGAGGTTGTGTTACCTCCTGGGGATGTCAATGTTGTAGTGTAAGGTGTGTTTTTGGTGTTTCCATTGGTTCCACTACCTTAAGGTCATCTAGAAGGTTGAATCTCATATTACTAGCATCTCGTCGAATGTTTACCCTAGTGTTGAGGACTAAAAATATGTTTCAACAACATGGGGGAAAACCAAAAAGTCTAGACCTTAGAGCAAGTCCTTTTCCGTTTGGTGTGGTGGATCCGACTGGGGATGAATGGACTAGTTTCCCAATAAGGATGATTTTGGGGTGTGTGTTTTTTATATAACATGCAATGGGAAATGATTTTAATTTATCACATGCATTTATATAGCACTTATCTATTCTATTATATACCCGGGGTGTTTCTTCCTTTATGCGATCTAAAGAGATATCCTCCAACTATTAGTAATGAATATTATTTAACAGTTGAAAGAGATGAAATTATGTAAATATGATTCTTTTAACAAAATAGTTTGATAAAAATAATTTTAAAAATTGTATCGCATTCATATGTGTGATTACATATCAAATAATAAATCATAGACAAATATTGGTACAGAAGTGAATTTAACATTCATTTATGATAACAGTTCAAATATATAATGCAAGTAAAAAGATAATTGTCAATCTAGAAAGAAAAACTTAATACAAGTGAATATAAGTACCATATGTACAAATTCCTACTCATATAAAATAACAGTAGATTTTCTTCTCCTCTTCACTTTCAAGCAATTTAAAGAGTAGAATATTGCAACAGTAGTTAGAAAACTTCAAATGTCAAAAGATACCAGAGTATGTTCTATTAATCCATCAAAGCATTTACAAACTTACAGAAGTGCATTCTTTGCAAATGTTTTTGAAATTTTTTTGGACCCTTCTCTAAATTCATGAGAAGGGTTTAAGTATGAAACTAAATATGTTTAAAAATAGATTATTACATAAAAATAGAGGAGGTTTCAAAAAACCATCCTCGTAAGACAAACTTCAACTACAATCTAGGAAAATAAAGTAACAATATAACTATGAAGGTTGATCTTCCTTTTGGATTTGATACCGAAGTTGAAAAATATATAGCATAGTTTTAAGCTGAGCTGGATGTGAAACTCTTGATCTGACCTGTCCCTTGAATACTGCAACTGAAAGAGATGGCTGCGACCTTTTTGTGAATTGGTTAATGACTGCAGAGTTTGGTACTGGTGATAAGGTTTCATTAAAAAATTCCAATAATTTTCCTGATTAAACTCATTTACTTTTTTAATCATTTCTTCCTTCATTTCTGTCTTTTGTTTCCATTTTCATTCTAACAGGTTGATTTCTGAGAGCACTTCAAATTTGGACTCTTTGATAAGCTCAACTTTCAAAAGATGTTCACATACAAATTCAGTAATTTCCTTTGTTAACTTTGATGATTTTTTTGCTGCTTTGTCTACTTGACTTAACTGTGCTTCCCAATATTTAAATAAGATTCCCTTGTAAAATTTATCCACTTGGGTTAGATTAGCTTCCTTTCCTGAGTATGGTGCTTGCCATTGAATGTGTTCATTAATTTTCTTCTCAATTTTCTCACACTCATTTTTCTGGATAGCCACTTTATGGATCAAGATTTCACTTGAATCTTAATAAGAGCTCGTAATAGAAGCGTGTTGGAAAAACACTTTTTGTTGTTGCTTATCTCAACATTCACTTCCAATGCTTCCCTTATGAATTGATCTACCTATGGATTACTTTGTAATTTTTTTATTGCTGCTTCTAGTTGTGTTTTCTTTTCTGTAAGTTGGATCTGATGCTGTAAACTTAATCTTTCAAAATCCATTTGAAACTAAGACATTTTCAATTCCATTTTCCTACTTTAGTTAGACTTTTCTTTCTCTTATAGTATTTCTAACTCTTGTATTTTATCTTCTCTCTGCTTCAGTAAAATTTGAAATTCAGTGGCCTTATCAATAGTGGCAGTAGCATATAACCTTGAAAAATGTGATAGATTGGTTAAATGTTTAGTAGGATCAACTAGAGGATCCTTCCATAAAACATCAACAAATTCATTTGTAAGATTTGACATTGTATCTTGTATTATTCTCCTCTTTTTCCTCTTCACTACAACCTTATGATTAGGGCTCTAGAATAAATCTAGTGAAGGAATTTCTTCAATTTGTAAAACTATATGCTCTGTTGGGTAGGCCCGAATTATCTCTCGAACATGAGTTTCAGGAATTTGTTGTACTGGAGTAGAAGTTTCTACTAATTTATGAGAATGTTTTGGCGTCTAAAAACTAGTAGTTTGATCAGTATTAGGATTTGGTTGAGATGTTTGCAAGTACATAGAAATCTTATCCCATTCAATTTTCAAATCCTTTGGCTAAGATTATTCTGCCTGATCAGATGTATTTTGGTTGTGTTGAACTTCTTGGTAAGAGGATTCAGTTACATTAATTTCTCCTTTCTCTTGCATCTCAATATGTTTGATTACTTGATCAATTACCTTTTCTGGGCTCTCATTTATATTTTTGGATTCATTATCAGAATGATCCAAATTCTGAGAATTATGTTCTGATTTCCCTGACTCATTTTCAGACATGTATTTAGCTTCATTATCTGAGCTAATACTTGGACTCGATATGTTGAAATCATCAATAGTGAATAAATCCAGAGGAATCATTTCCAATCTCTTGTTTCTATATTCTTGGAAGGCTTCCATGTAATCTTGATTGAGTTAACTAGATGCAAAATTTAGTACATTTGAAAAAATTTCAATACCTTGAAAGAAATCATCAAATCTATAAATCTCTTTCAGAAAAGGCTTCAACTTGAGCTATGTGATGTAATTTTTAATTACATCATTGGGGTCATATGGATGCTTTTGCATTACAACCAAATTCAATAATTTAACTTTTCAAACTTCCTTGAAGGTTGGACCAATATCAAAATGTGCAAAAGTACCACACTGTAAGGGAAATTAGGCCAAATGGTCTTCTTAGCATCTTTGAGCTATTTCAAAATACCATTTACCACAAGTTGGTAATCAATCTCTCTAGCAAGTAGCTTATTAGGAACATAATATGGAAGTACGTGGGGAGAGGCATAACTCCCTAAAAATCTGACATAGGTGGAACTTTCTTTGGCAAACCATTTGGAAATGGAAAAAATGTTTATACTAGGCTCTCTAGAAATCATAGGGGCTTTCTCATTGAATATAATATGGTGCATAGGTAGTATGACTCTATAGAAAATTTTGTAAAAATGAAGATGAAAATCTAAGTCCCTGTTGATGCCCCGAAAATCGTTACATCAACATTGGGGGATAACCACCCGGTCCGGACCTTAATACAGCTCCTTTTCCGTTTGGGATAGTGGCTCTGACTGGATATAATGGGACCAGTTTCCCAATAATGAATAAAAGGGGTGGATGAATGATTGGTTTTCTAATAAGTGATAATGAATGGAAGACTTAATCTATAAGAGAAAATGTAAATGACTATTTTATCCCGGGAAGCTTCTATTCTTAAGTGCAACGTTTGGTGATCTGTGTTTGTCGATAGGCATATAGATGACACTATTCAATAAAGAAAGACATTTATTTAAATAATAATTACTTCGTTCAAATAGTTGAACGAAGTAATTGATAAAACATTGTTACACTTATATTTTTTATATTACTGATACATGAATGATTAGAAGAATAGCAAACTGTAAACATCCAGTAGTGGAAAGTATAAAGACTGATGTTAAAACACATTCATATATTCAATAATAGCAAGAATAATCAAACAACAATTTACATAAAAAGAATAAATTCAGACATAGATAATAGTACCATATGAGCTGCAAATCTTTCCCAACGTCAATCGCAATTTGAATTCCTTCTTCTGACTCAAAAATACTTTTAAATAAAGGCAGTAGTGCACATCCACATAAAAGCTTCGTTATCAAAATTTGGAAAAATTGGTCCAGTTTTCATAAAAAAATATGCCTGAAGTACAGTAGTGCAACTTCAAGTTTCAGTCATATACAAAAAATTACGACCCTTTCTAAATACATGAAAGGGTCTATAAATACTAAATTAAACTAACAAACTACAAAATTAAAATGCTACTAAATTGGTATAACCCGATCTTGAATCATCTCCTCTACAGCAATCTGGTAATCAGCATCATGATTCATCACTCTGGCTGTTTGCCTTTTGTCCTGAGTTGGCATATTTCCAGCATTGGTTCCACTTCTTGAGGGCAGCTGAGACGAGAATTGATTTGAGCAACATAGGTGGTATCGTGTATATCGGGAATGATACACCTGATTGCATCCGTTAAGCATTTGAGAGCGGCTTTCTGGCTGTATGGTTTTACTAGGAACAACCAATAGGTGTCCCAAGTTAAACTTTTAATTCCTGTGATCAATTTCCCATTCTTTTCTAGCTCTTGACAACATGATTGTTCCAATGTCTTGGCTGATAATAATTCACCTGGTGTACATTGAGAGATCATGTTAGATAAATAGAGAGTATTGTTAATCAAGTCAATCAAATTGTTCGTAGATGATTTGCATCTAGAAACCACTCTCTCTGCTTTCATCAATTGGGACTGCCACTCCATGAATAGAATTTCTTTATGGGATTCTAAGATTTTAGGCAAGTTTGCTGCCTGTCCCTCATTAGTGTTCTGCCAAGTAAGAAAATCCATTAAAGTCTCATCGGCTTGCTCTAAGTCCTGCCTGGCATCAACTGATTTGTTTATTATAGATGTTGTTATGTCACACAGAGGTTCAACTTGGGCAATTTCATGAGACAACAATCTTATTTGTGTTATTAGTGCCTTATTAATCTGTATTGCTTCTATTCTGAAATTGGCAGGCTGGGGAAGACTCTTGAACTTCTCTACTTGAGCTGTTAATTGAGCAATTTTCTCATCTTTTGTTTTTACCATATGTTCATTCATTGCTTTCAATTTTGCTAATGCCTCTGATAATTCTTTCTGTTTCTGAATCGCTTCTGCATCTGCTTTCTGTTGTGCCTCCAATAGCTGTGTTTGTAGTGAAGCGATCGCTTGATCCTTTTCTTTCAACAAATTTCTCACCTCTGATGCCTTATCCATGGTGGCTACCGAATAGGCACCAGCATATTGGGACAACTTTGTCAGGTCATCGGAGGGGTTGAATTCTTCCTTCCACACTACATTGGCTGTTACTGTTTGTTCAGGGAACAGGGAAGGTTGATCAATCCTTCTCCTTTTCCGTTGTCGCTTTATTACAGCCTTGTGTTTTGGGCTATAGAAAACATCCAATGGAGGAATATCTTCCACCTGCAAAATAATTTGATCCGAAGGATCCTTGGGAATTATTTCTAATTCTGTAGTCGGGGGTAGACCGCTGGTTTCTTTGCTTGGAACCTTTTTTGATGCTGTATCCTGTGTATTGGCCGCTTTGGATGTATCGGCATCCTTTGAGCTCTCAAGATTGCTTAGAATTGAATCAAATTGTTTCCATTCCTGGAGCAATCTTGGGTCAATCTGAGTGTCGACATTTATCTTCTTGCTGCTCTGCTCCTGCTGCCTTTCCTGCTCCTGATCACGTATTCTCTCCTGTTCTTTTCTCTGTGCTTCCTCTTGTTCTTTTCTCTTTGCCTCTTCCTGTTCTAACCTCCGGAGTTCCTCCTGCTCTCTTCTTTGGACTTCTTCAGAGATTTTGGATGTAGCAGGAGGTTTGCTGGTAAGCTACTGCTCAGGCTCGCTTGATTGTATCATCGAGGCAGTGGCTAACAAATCTAGAGGTAGAGTTTGCAACATCTGCTCTCTAAGTTTGTTAAATTCAGCTAACCCGTCATCATGGTATCTAATTTTAGCTATCTCTTGAACCTGAAATATCGACTCGGCCGAGGAGAACAGGTCATCAAACTCATCTTCCTTATGTTCAAATTTAGTGAGTTTGGCCTGATCTAGAACATTATAGACGACCTTTTTCGGATCAAAACGTCTGTTAGGCAGAGTGGCGAGATTTAACATATTAATCTTTTCTGCCTCTTTCTCTGCGTGTTTGTAATCACACAGAGTATAGATGCCACACCTTAGAGGGAAAAGAGGCCAGACTTGCTTCTTTGAATTCCTGAGAGTCTTTGTAGCCGATGCAGATGTAAGCTGATATGCTATCTCTCGAGCTAAAAGTTTGTCTGGTATATACAAGGGGAGGACATGAGGTCTGGCATGGCTGCCGAAAACTCTTACATAAGTGAATTTTTCTTCTCCGAACCAGGTTCCTAAGGCTGTCAGGTCAATCTCTGCTTGAGGGGAGATCTTAGGAGAAGGTCTAGCAAAAATTGCATAGTAAATAGGTAGCATGAATCCATTGTAGACTTGATATAGGTGGTGTTTATAATGGGCTTTCCATAATTTCTGGTGATATATATGAATGGGCATGGGGTCCTGTGGATTCCATCTCCACCCTAACACAGGAAACTCGGAATTATAACATAGGGTATCTAAAGTGTAGGCACTAAAGTAAAATGGAGGGATGATTCTATCAGTAACACGGGATTTGTTTCTGAAGTCAAGAATAGCAGTTGCTAACTTATCCGATAATATATTCCCCCAATCCATGATTTCACTATTACATGCTACTTCCATCAAAGGTACCATCTCTATGGAAAATTTTGAAGAATCATGTAATCCCCACATTCGACACATCATAGCTCCAGCATAACAATAAGGAGAACATAAGGAATTGACGGAGTACTTATCCGAAGACTCATGTTTGTGTTTCGCCGGGTTCTGTCTCCATTCCCGTATAGGCTCTGACTCAGTTTCATTTTCATCTCTAAACTTCTTCAGGAATGCTTTATTATACTTCTTCTCTGGTTCGGGCAAATGCTACATTTGTCTCAAATCATTAGGCTGAAACGAACCGAAAAATCTCCCATCAATAGTGCAGAATATTCTGTTCGTAATTGGAATTTCTTCAATGGACCATCTCACTACATCTGTATATGGAAGAATTTTATCCCGAGCCGTTACCCTGTGCAGGTAGGAATTAGCCAAATCTTTCAGAGTAGCATCAGATTTCTGGCTCGAGCCTGCTGTGGCTTGTACCGATGTTTGCTGAGGTTCCTCGGCTTCAACCAGGTTCTAAATGCTCTGCCAAGTAGTATTACCGAGACCAAGACATGTGGTATCCGAGATTAATCCTTTTTTGTTTGGTCCCAGATCGGCAGCATGTTGTTCTGTTACTATAGAAGCTGAAGTTGTTCCAGGTTTCTTAGATTTCTTCCCCATTTGGTCTGAATTTGCTACTGCGGAGAAGCTCTACACAAGAGATAAAATTAACGTAATGCGGAGAATAGATGGCAAAAACTAAGTACCGAAGAATTATGTTAATCAATGAATAATGGAAGATAATCATAAGACTCCCGCGGATATAATCTCTGAAGGGATTTAGGCATAACTACTCCATTAATTAGCCGTTTAAACCTGTCAATCAATTAAATGCTCATTATATCCTTCATTTGCTGAATAATCTATTAAGCGTGGATTTGAATTTTATTTGGCAGTTGGGCGCAAGTGAATCACTATTGGGAAGTGGAAAGGATTTTTTAATAATAAATAATATGCCGAAGCCATATCAATCCTTTTTGAAAGTCGCGCTTGGCTTTATCGCGATCGGCGATCGGAGGAATACTTGGGCAGTTTTATTTAAGTTATTATAGAATCCCCGATCGTCGATAGCGATATCTCTTAACTCGCATCGGGAGCTTTTAAGGAAAAGAGTTTCGTTGTATTCATATCGCATTCCCCGATTGCCGATAGTGATATTGCATCGGAGCCAGGAGAGGGGCCTTTTGTTGTTATTGTTTTATTTTCCCGATTGCCGATGATTTATTAACTCAAAAGGTTTTATAATGTTTCGTTTGTTTTCGGACCTTTTAGAGGAACGATGAGTTAATACCAATTTAATCTAAAAGGGACCCATTTCATATTATAGTTTTCTAAAGAAAAATTTTATGAAATGGGGGGTTTTTGTATAGCACAACAATTGGCGATTCGCTGGGAGAAACAGTTATCTCTGAGAAATATTGGAATATTTGAACTTTCTTTATATAGAAATATTTATCAAAAAAGAAAGGAAGATTCTAATATAACTAAGTATACATACATTCTGAATATAATAAAGGCTATTTTTGCTAATTTCTCCTCTTGTTAAAATTAAATACATTCTAAGTTTTAAATTGGCCTCTATTGGTTGATAATGATAAAACAAAACACCTTTCCAACTTAGCCTTTTTTGATTGACTCCTTTGTCATAGGTAGAGCCTCTGCTGCCAGCAAACGTTCATAGTCTCGACAGGGATACCTTTTAACCATTTGATTGTCCATGACCCCTCCCATCTTAGAGTATGATTAAAAGAATGAATTCAAAATATGTTTTCATATTTTGTATTTCTTTTCTTTTCAATTATTTTGTAAGATAAAAAATCCATTGTCCTAGTTTGGTTGCCAGCTGTTTGACAATGCCATTCACTGGTTGTAATCTAATCGAACAAGCTGGCTCGTGATGAGACCCCTTGTCTTATGCTTATAAGCCATTACCCTATTTTGGTATGCAGTGTTGGTAATGTCGATTAGACTATTTTCCAATGATCATGGTAAGCAGGCTTGTGATAAGACCCCTTATCTTTATATCATATTTTTTTAGAATTACACTCTGAGTAATCATAAACTTGGATGAATGGGATGGAAAATTTTCTCCTTAAGAGAAAATGGATGACAAGGTAAGAGTTTGAAGATACTAAGATTGAATCAGTTTCTGTTTTGATATTGATAACCCTTTTGTGGCTAGTTTGAAAACATTAAAATGATTTACAGTACTTCTAAATCTTTGAGAGGATTTCACAAAAATAAAATGGGGTTTCCAGAATGTGAATATAACTAATTCCATAGAAATTGTCCCCTTTATTTTTTTTTTAAAGGCTTCCATTTTCAAAAGTAGATATTAAAAGTACTTCTTTAGAGCAACTTTTCAATATAGAAAAGGCCAATAGAAGCTATTTTACAACTTTATTTCCTAATGGTCCTAAAATCATAAATCCTACTAAAATTAAAAGAGAAGGGGTTACCTTCTCAACTGAAGAATTTCTTTAAGATGAGGCCATTAACAGGAAGAGAGTCCCTCTTTCCTGATAGATCTTGTAATATGAATGTCGAATGGCCTATCTTCTCGCTGATCTGAAATGGTCCAAGCCACATCTTTTGGAACTTGGTGTGTTTACCTTTATCCTCATGGGCTTTATCCCATTTCAGAACTAGATCACCAACCTGCAACTGTTTAGAACTAGACGAAGCTTAATCAAATGATGTTTTGATTATCTGCTGATGTTTTGCATGAGTAATTTTGGCCTTTTCTCTTTCTTCTTCTAATTTTAAAATTTGATCATGTCTGAGTTGGATAGAAGAAGAGGGGCTTTCTTCAATAAACTGAACTAGGGCTAGAGAAGGAAGTGCTAGATTGGTTGGTAGTATTGCTTCTTTCCCATATACAATATTGAATGGAGAAGTACCTATAGAGGCCTTCTGCGTTATTCTATCAGCCCATAGTGCGAATATTAAAGATTTGTGCCAGTTTTTATGATTTTGTTCAATAGTTCGCTTAATGATTTTAAGTAGATTTTTATTGGTAGACTCTGCTAGACCATTACCCTGGGGATAGTAATTTGTAGAATATTTCAATTTAAATCCTCTTTTAATAGCGAACTCAAACATGGCATTTCTAGAGAAATAAGATGCATTATAAAAAACAAGAGCATTTGGGACACCAAACCTGGTAATGATGAATTGATCTATAAATTCTATAATTCCTTTAGAGTTTGTTGTCTTTAACGGAATTTCTTCAACCCACTTGGTAAAGTAATCAGTAGCAGTAAGGATATACTTATGTTGTTTGGAGGATTGTGGAGTTATTTCCCCAATGATATCCAATCCCCATTGTTCAAAAGGTTTCTCAATGTTGACTGGTTGCAAAGGGAAAGCTGGTTTTCTTTGTCTTCCACTGGAGATTTGACAACTTCGGCATTTCCTTACATATTCGTGAGTATCTCTGAATAAGGTGGGCCAATAATACCCAGCATGAATGATTTTGTGAGCTGTTGTGTCACCTCCAAAATTTCCTCGGGCTGGTCCATCATGTAGCTCCTGCAAAACCTTTTGTGCTTCAGGTTTTTCCAGGCATCTTAATAAGACTGAATCATAATTTTGCCTAAAAAGTACATCATCAATGATTATAAAGTTTTTTTCTTTTAATCTAATGGCCCGTTTTTTTTTATAAGAAATATTAGGAGGTGCATATCCACTTTTCAAATAAAAGATTAAATCTGCGTATTGAGATTCAAAATTGGTAATACTTATCTGGTTGATTTCTTCAATATGTTTTGTATCACCTGATTCTGGAATGTTGGATGCTCCTGCTAATAACCTGCAATAACCTTGGCCTCTAAAAATCTTTGCTGGCCTGATTTCCAAGTCATACTCTTGAAGTGCTGTAACCCAATGTGCCCTTTTCTCACCTAATTCCCTTTGGATCAGTAATTGCCTTACTGCAGAAAATGGAACTATAACTTTTGTACGAGATTTTAAAAGGAAGGACCTATAGTGTTTAATGGCTTTATACACAGCAAAGGCTTGTTTTTCAACTTCGGATTAATTTAGTTCCGCACCCTGGAAATTTGAACTAAAAAATGAAATCGGTGCTTCCAAGTCGTGATCATTAATCTGAGTGAGTACCGCTGCATAAGATAAATCGGACGCGATAGTATACAATGTGAAATGATTAGTAAAATTGGGAGTGTTTAAGGTGGGGGAATTGATTATTGATTGTTTGATTAAATCAAATGCTTCCTTTTCCACAGATCCCCATCTAAACACTGAATTTTTCTTAATCATGGTTTGTAATGGTAAAATGATGTGAGAAAAATTGGGAACAAATCTTTTGACAAAGTTGATCTGACCTAAAAATGACTGCATGGATTTTTTGTTATGAGGAAATGGTATTTCAGAAATTTCTTTAATCCTGTCAGGATCAATATAAATACCATCTTTGGAAACGATAAAGCCGAAGAGCTTTCCTTGATTTAGAGAAAAGAAGGATTTTTTAGGATTAAGTGAAATACCATACCTTCTACAGCGTTCAAAGATTTGATTCAAATCATCTAAATGGTTGGATCTTTTTTTAGAAAATACAGTAATGTCATCTAAATAGACGACTACTATTTTGTTGATCAATCCTTTGAAGGCTATATCCATTGCTCTTTGGAATGTAGCTCCTGCATTAATAAGTCCAAAAGGCATTTTCTGATAGGTGTAAGTTCCCCATTTTGTTCTGAAAGTAGTTTTGAGTCTATCATCAGGATGGACTAGAATTTGGTTGTATCCTGAAAAACCATCTAGAAAGGACATTAGCTTAGAACCTGCTACCGACTGGAATATCTGCTTCATGGTAGGTAATGGAAAATTATCTTTTTGGCTTGCCTTATTCAGATTTCTGAAATCTATACAAATCCTGATGTCACCATTTTTCTTCCTAACAGGCACCATATTGGAGACCCAGTTTGAATGTCGGACAGGAAAAATAATCTTTGCTTTCAAGAGTTTATTGAGTTCTGATTTTATCTGACTCTCTAAGTTTGGATGTATTTTCCTCAATTTTTGTTGAACTGGTTTTTGTTCAGAAAGCATTGGAATGGTATGCTGGATGATTGATGTATCATATGCTTTTAAGTCATCATACTTCCAAGCGAAGACATGTTTATTTTTCCTTAATAATCTAATAAATGCTATCCTTTCTTCCACAGAAAGCCCTAGTCCTAAATTGACATTTTGAGGGTTCTGCTCAGTACCGAGATTTATCAATTCAAATCTTAAGGTAGAACTTTGGAGTTTTGAATTGGTTACCTATTTAAACCTGTCTTTAATATCATAGAGATCTTCAAGTTTCACCACAGGTTTTGGTATTGAGTTTTCCTCATGCTTTTCTTTCATCTGAAGATCATGATCGTTTTCATCAATGATCTGATCATTGTAGGACTTGTCGGAAGTTAAGAAATGTAATATGTATTCATCGTGATTAAACACTCGCCAATTGGTGACATTGTCAGGAATTGATGGCCTAAAAATCTACTCTACTGAAAATCTATCTGGGCTATAATCTTCGAAAGGTAGGATTTTAGAAGCAACATTGGCTAACAAGTCAGCTGCTGCATTCTGGGATTTGGGAATAGGTGAAATATTGAATGCTAAGAAATGAGATATAAGTTCGTGGACTAAAGACTGATAGTGTTTGAGGTGATTAGAGAGGCAATGGATTGTATTTCGAACTTGTTTTATAACAATCTCTGAATCGCCAAACACTTTCAAATATTGGACTTTCAGGCCAATAGCTTTATATAGTCCTTGCACCAAGGCCTCATACTCAGCTGTATTATTCGTGCATTCAAATTCTAACCTACAAGAAAGCATTTTTTTTTCTCCCTCAGGGCTGACTAGAATACACCCTGCTCCTGATCCTTCACTGGATTTAGAACCATCAAAATATAAAGACCAAAATAAAGAATTATCAACAATTTTATTTACAGAATTCTCAGTAACATTAACACATCTTGATCTGTCAGTTTGTGAAAAAATTTCGATTTGGGATGTGAAATTATTTACTAAGAACGGAGATGGTTGGGCAATATAATTGCCAAAGAATGATTCAGAAGAATAATTTCCCAATATATTATTATTAAATGCAATTGGTTGATTCTCCTGTTCGAACTCTGTGACAGTATGGGTCATGTGTTTCTCCCGATTGATTTTTATTTGATTTGGCTTTCCCTTGTAGGGCAGCCACATATGAGACCAATCGGTAGAAATATACCCATGGAGTTTCTCAGACCAATCCCTACTCATGATTAAACCATAAAACTCAGGTATATCAATGATTAAGATATCAATTCTTTGAACTACTCGTGGATCAGCCGATAACCTGATAGTAACAGAATTTATTTCCCCTAAGACTTGGACTTTGGTTCTATCTAACTGCACAATGTGAATTGAAGACTTTTGGGGTTCTATGTTCAGTTTAGAACAAACTGAAGCTAGCATTATATTAGAAGATGCCCCTGAGTCAATTAAACAGTTGTGTAGATTTCGATTGTAGATTTCGAAGGTTAAGAGGAAAGGGGGGGTATGGGAATTTGATCTGTCTCCGATTATAATCGTATCAGTAGCCTCAACTCTACCAGAAGGTGGTTTTCCTGAATCATTTGCAGCTTTAGCACTAGGAAGAGGCGAGGAAGGAACTACATTTAGTTCCTTAAGAAGAAATTTATGTTTATGTTTTAATTTACTGAGTTCAAACATGGTGATGTTTGCCTTAGTCTTCTTCATGTCATCAATAATATTGTAATCCATTGAATCCGATACTACCAATGTCTTTGATGTTGAAGGTATATTTGAGGATGATGGTTGGTTTTGAGGGACTGTTGCAGTCGGCTTCCTTGTGGGTACCTTTTCCTTTGTAGTATTAGTACCTGCACTCCTTTTCTTGGAACTTGCCTGGGCAGGTTCAGGGGTACTTTTGCTCCTAGTAGTCACAGGAAAAGCTTCTTGTTCATTTTCGGTGTCGGAGTTAGGCAATATGAAGTCCCACATTCCATGGCATTCAACAACTTCCTCTTCCTCAATTTCGTCGGATGATGTAATTGTTTCATCTTCTTCTTCTTCCTCAGGGTCTGAATCTACATTGGATATAATATTTGGTGGTTTTGACTCAGTTTTCTTAAAATTCCTATATGGTTTCTTTGTTGAAGTTTCTGCTACTTGCTTTTTAATTTCAACCATTTCATTTGACATTGTTTTGAGGAACTTTTGAAGACCCTCCATATCATATGGATCTTTGGTGTTTTTCTTCTTTGAATCGTCCTTGAAAGACACTTTTTTGGATTTCCTATCTTCGAGAGCAGCTTTCTTTTCCAAAGCAATTATATGTTTTTCCATAGCGATGGCTTCTTTCATATTTTCGGCCAAAGTTGGTTTCCCAGCCCTATCTACAAAAATGGCTATATTTGAAGGTAAGGCTGTGATGTACCACTCGCTTCTAACTTGTTCACTTGGCTTGGAATCGGTGGGAATTTTATTCAAGAGCTTATTGAATCGGGAGTTAAACTCCTTAATTGGTTCTCTAGACTCAATTCTTAGATTTGAAAGGTCATTAATGAGCATGGCCAAGGATCTATCGTCACCATATTTGGTAAGAAACTACTCCTGAAAGATATTCCAACTGGTAATGGATCCAGAGGGTAAGGAAAAATACCAAGACCCAGCTGATCCTTGTAACGTGTAGGGGAAAATATAAATACAACATCTTCTTGTGTTACTCCTTTTAAATAAGTAAGTATAGGTCTGGTCAAATAGCTTGTTGTCTAACTTGGGCTGAGGTCTCTTGCTTCATAGGAGAAAAGCGCTGAGGTATCTAATGAGGAGAAACAATATCTCTGCTTAGGGCTCTTATTTATCTTCATAGGCCAAACTCTATTTCTAATGAGTAATAGAATGTGCTTAGCACACCTATAATTTATGAGAGGAACATGGTGTATAGTGATTAGCTTCGAGCAATGAGGTACGAGCTATTAGCTTCGAGTGATGCATAGACTTTCCAGGCATGAGTATTATGTGAGACTAAGTTGAGGTTACACGTAGAGGATTCTTATTTGAGCTACAACGTGGAGCTACTCAATGGGGAATAATCGAAGGGGCTACAGACTCGGTCGCTCTTAACTGACAACATGAAATTATTTATGTGTTCCTCAGCTAATGTTCCAGCGTCTGGATTAAACTTTGGTAACCACTTCTCAGGATAATCATGTAATGGATGTAATGGTGCAGGCATAGTGACTGCACCAGGACTGTTCCATGGATTTTGAGCCATCTTGGGAGTACCAACGTTTGCCTGTGGTGTTCCAGGTGTTTGGGGAGGAGGTGGTAATGAAGACCGAAAAGGTTGTGATGTTGAAGGTGGTGACCCCTGGTGAACAATAATATGTAATGGGGAAGTGGATGTTTGACTTCGCACTGGAGATGATGAGATGGAAGATGATGGAGAAAAGGTCTCACTATCAAAACCTTCAGTGTTCTTTTTTTCCCTTTTCCTTTGGGGTAAAGGCAACTCAGCTGGTTCAATGCCAAGTTTTTCGCTTTGAAGTCTGGTGAGAGGGTGAGGTAGGCGGAATTGCGAAGTCTGACTGCCTTGAGATACTTCAGATCTCTGAGGTGATATGGAGAAGCCTTGAAGTTTCTGGATGATAGACTGAACTTCAGGGGACTCCAGACTTAAACGTTCTGAAGTATGGTGTGATTGAGTAGTGATAGTTGATCCCTGTTCTTCTCGTTTGGACACTGGTGATTCAGAATGCAAACAGGAGGTCTGAGGTGAGGTGGAGGGTGATTTATTTTGAGAATGATCTGTAGGTTTTGATTTACTCACCATTCATAGTTGGGCCCTCCTTCTAGTGCCAAAAATGTTGATGCCCCGAAAATCGTTACATCAACATCGAGGGATAACCACCCGGTCCAGACCTTAATACATCTCCTTTTCCGTTTGGGATAGTGGCTCCGACTGGATATAATGGGACCAGTTTCCCAGTAATGAATAAAAGGGGTGGATGAATGATTGGTTTTCTAATAAGTGATAATGAATGGAAGACTTAATCTATAAGCAAAAATGTAAATGACTACTTTATCCCGGGAAGCTTCTATTCTTAAGTGCAACGTTAGGTGATCTGTGTTCGTCGATAGGCATATAGATGACACTATTCAATAAACAAAGACATTTATTTAAATAATAATTACTTCGTTCAAATAGTTGAACGAAGTAATTCATAAAACATTGTTACACTTATCTTTTTTATATTACTGATACATGAATGATTGAAGAATAGCAAACTGTAAACATCCAGTAGTGGAAAGTATAAATACTGTTGTTAAAACACATTCATATATTCAATAATAGCAAGAATAATCAAACAAAAATTTACATAAAAAGAATAAATTCAGACATAGATAATAGTACCATATGAGCTGCAAATCTTTCCCAACGTCAATCACAATTTGAATTCCTTCTTTCGACTCAGAAATACTTTTAAATAAAGGCAGTAGTGCACATCCACATAAAAGCTTCGTTATCAAAATTTGGAAAAATTGGTCCATTTTTCATAAAAAAATATGCCTGAAGTACAGTAGTGCAACTTTAGGTTTCAGTCATATAAAAAACCTTACGACCCTTTCTAAATACATGAAAGGGTCTATAAATACTAAATTAAACTAACAAACTACAAAATTAAAATGCTACTAAATTGGTATAACCCGATCTTGAATCATCTCCCCTACAACAATCTGGTAATCAGCAGCATGATTCATCACTCTGGTTGTTTGCCTTTTGTCCTGAGTTGGCATATTTCCAGCATTGGTTCCACTTCTTGAGGGCGGCTGAGACGAGAATTGATTTGAGCAGCATAGGTGGCATCGTGTATATCGGGAATGATACACCCGATTGCATCCATTAAGCATTTGAGGGCGGCTTTCTGGCTGTATGGTTTTGCTAGGAACAACCAATAGGTGTCCCAAGTTAAACTTTTAATTCCTGTGATCAATTTCCCATTCTTTTCTAGCTCTTGACAACATGATTGTTCCAATGTCTTGGCTGATAATAATTTACCTGGTGTACATTGAGAGATCATGTTAGATAAATAGAGAGTATTGTTAATCAAGTCAATCAAATTGTTCGTAGATGAATTTCATCTAGAAACCGCTCTCTCTGCTTTCATCAATTGGGACTGCCACTCCATGAATAGAATTTCTTTATGGGATTCTAATATTTTAGGCAAGTTTTCTTCCTGTCCCTCATTAGTGTTCTGCCAAGTAAGAAAATCCGTTAAAGTCTCATCGGCTTTCTCTAAGTCCTCCCTGGCATCAACTGATTTGTTTATTATAGATGTTGTTATGTCACACAGAGGTTCAAATTGGGCAATTTCATGACACAATAATCTTATTTGTGTTATTAGTTCCTTATTAATCTGTATTTCTTATGTTCTGAAATTGGCAGGCTGGGGAAGACTCTTGAACTTCTCTACTTGAGCTGTTAATTGAGAAATTTTCTCATCTTTTGTTTTTACGATCTGTTCATTCATTGCTTTCAATTTTTCTAATGCCTCTGATAATTATTTCTATCTCTGAATCGCTTCTGCATCTACTTTCTGTTGTGCCTCCAGTAGCTGTGTTTGTAGTGAAGCGATCGCTTGATCCTTTTCTTTCAACAAATTGCTCACCTCTGATGCCTTATCCACGGTGGCTGCCGAATAGGCACCAGCATATTGGGAAAACTTTGTTAGGTCATCGGAGGGGTTGAATTCTTCCTTCCACACTACATTGGATGTTACTGTTTGTTCAGGGAACAGGGAAGGTTGATCAATCCTTCTCCTTTTCCATTGTCGCTTTATTATAGGCTTGTGTTTTGGGCTATGGAAAACATCCAATGGAGGAATATCTTCCACCTGCAAAATAATTTGATCCGAAGGATCCTTGGGAATTATTTCTAATTCTGTAGACGGGGGTAGACCGCTGGTTTCTTTGCTTGGAACCTTTTTTGATGCTGTATCCTGTGTATTGGCCGCTTTGGATGTATTGGCATCCTTTGAGCTCTCAAGATTGCTTATAATTGAATCAAATTGTTGCCATTCCTGGAGCAATCTTGGGTCAATCTGAGTGTCGAAATTCACCTTCTTGCTGCTCTGCTCCTGCTGCCTTTCCTGTTCTTGATCACGTATTCTCTCCTGTTCTTTTCTCTGTGCTTCCTCTTGTTCTTTTCTCTTTGTATCTTCCTGTTCTAACCTCCGGAGTTCCTCCTGCTCTCTTCTTTGGACTGCTTCAGATATTATGGATGTAACAGGAGGTTTGCTGGTAAGCTGCTGCTCAGGCTCGCTTGATTGTATCATCGGGGCAGTGGCTAACAAATCTAGAGGTAGAGTTTGCAACCTCTGCTCTCTAAGTTTGTTAAATTCAACTAACCCGTCGTCATGGTATGTAATTTTAGCTACCTCTTGAACCTGAAATATCGACTCGGCCGAGGAGAATAGGTCATCAAACTCGTCTTCCTTATGTTCAAATTTAGTGAGTTTGGGCTGATCTAGAACATTATAGACGACCTTTTTCGGATCAAAACGTCTGTTAGGCAGAGTGGCGAGATTTAACATATTAATATTTTCTGCCTCTTTCTCTGCGTGTTTGTAATCACGCAGAGTATAGACGCCACACCTTAGAGGGAAAGGAGGCTAGAATTGCTTCTTTGAATTCCTGAGAGTCTTTGTAGATGATGCGGATGTAAGCTGATATGCTATCTCTCGAGCTAAAAGTTTTTCTGGTATATATAAGGGGAGGACATGAGGTCTGGCCTGGCTACCGAAAACTCTTACATAAGTGAATTTTTCTTCTCCGAACCAGGTTCCTAAGGCTGTCAAGTCAATCTCTGCTTGAGGGGAGATCTTAGGAGAAGGTCTAGCAAAAATTGCATAGTAAATAGGTAGCATGAATCCATTGCAGACTTGATATAGGTGGTTTTTATAATGGGCTTTCCATAATTTCTGGTGATATATATGAATGGGCATGGGGTCCTGTGGAGTCCATCTCCACCCTAACACAGGAAACTCAGAATTATAACATAGGGTATCTAAAATGTAGGCACTAAAGTAAAATGGAGGGATGATTCTATCAGTAACACGGGATTTGTTTCTGAAGTCAAAAATAGCAATTGCTAACTTATCTGATAATATATTCCCCCAATCCATGATTTCACTATTACATGCTGCTTCCATCAAAGGTACCATCTCTATGGAAAATTTTGAAGAATCATGCAATTCCCACATTCGACACATCATAGCTCCAGCATAACAATAAGGAGAACATAAGGAATTGACGAAGTACTTACCCGAAGACTCATGTTTGTGTTTCGTCGGGTTCTGTCTCCATTCCTGTATAGGCTCTGACTCAGTTTCATTTTCATCTCTAAACTTCTTCAGGAATGCTTTATTATACTTCTTCTCTGGTTCGGGCAAATGGTACATTTGTCTCAAATCATTAGGCTGAAACGAACCGAAAAATCTCCCATCAATAGTGCAGAATATTCTGTTCGTAATTGGAATTTCTTCAATGGCCCATCTCACTACATTTGTATATGAAAGAATTTTCTCCCGAGCCGCTACCCTGTGTAGGTAGGAATCAGCCAAATCTTTCAGAGTGGCATCAGATTTCTGGCTCGAGCCTGCTGTGGCTTGTACCGATGTTTGTTGAGGTTCCTCGGCCTCAACCAGGTTGTAAATGCTCTGCCAAGTAGTATTACCGAGACCAAGACATGTGGTATCCGAGATTAATCCTTTTTTGTTTGGTCCCGGATCGACAGCATGTTGTTTTGTTACTACAGAAGCTGAAGTTGTTCCAGGTTTCATAGATTTCTTCCCCATTTGGTCTGAATTTGCTACTGCGGAGAAGCTCTGCACAAGAGATAAAATTAACGTAATGCGGAGAATATATGGCGAAAACTAAGTACCGAAGAATTATGTCAATCAATGAATAATGGAAGATAATCATAAGACTCCCGCTGATATAATCTCTGAAGGGATTTAGGCATAACTGCTCCATTAATTAGCCATTTAAACCTGTCAATCAATTAAATTCTCATTATATCCTTCATTTGCCGAATAATCTATTAAGCGTGGATTTGATTTTTATTTGGCGGTTGGGCGCAAGTGAATCACTATTGGGAAGTGGAAAGGCTTTTTTAATAATAAATAATATGCCGAAGCCATATCAATCCTTTTTGAAAGTCGCGCCTGGCTTTATCGTGATCGGCGATCGGAGGAATACCTGCGCAGTTTTATTTAAGTCATTGTAGAATCCCTGATCGCTGATAGCGATATCGCTTAACTCGCATCGGGAGCTTTTAAGGAAAAGAGTTTCGTTGTATTCATATCGCATTCCCCGATTGCCGATAGTGATATCGCATCGGAGCCAGGAGAGGGGCCTTTTTTTGTTATTGTTTTATTTTCCCGATTGCCGATGATTTATTAATTCAAAAGGTTTTATAATGTTTCGTTGGTTTTCGGACCTTTTAGAGGAACGATGAGTTAATACCAATTTAATCTAAAAGGGACCCATTTCATATTATAGTTTTCTAAAGAAAAATTTTATGAAATGGGGGGTTGTTGTATAGCACAACAGTCCCAAAGGGCTCTATGGTAAATTTTTATTGCAGTAGGGTCTTGGGCTGTCCATTTCCATCCCATGGTTGGAATACTCGAACAAAAGAAAATTGCATCCATGAAACAGACACTCATGTAAAATGGGGGTATTTCCCTAGAGGAAACACTTCTTTTACTCCTATATTCCATGATACTTTTGGCTAAAATATCATATAGATTATTTTCCCAATTCAGAATTAAAGAATTAACAATTGTGTCAATTAAGGGGGCCCAATATATAGAAAACCGAGTAGTATAAGGCTTTCCAAATAATCTACACAACATACCAACAACATAGAAATAAGGGGAAGGAATTTGTGCTATTGGATACGTACTGAGTTTGTCTCGTTTGAGCTTTCCTTGGTCATCCTTCCATTCCTTTATAACTTTCATCAGGTCTAGATGATTCTTTGTAAAGTTTTGAGAAAAATATTTGTCATATTTCTGCTGCAGGACGGGTAAGTGATACATTGTCCTCCAATATTCTACCCTGAATGAACCGATATTCTCCCCCTTTTAATCCTTAAATTTTTTATCTTCTATGTTCAAGTGGTCAATTACCCACTTAACCATATCTGTATAGGAGAGAATCTTGGGCCTTGCTGCTACTTTATGAATGAATGAGCATGCAACGTCAAAATAGGTTAGGTATAAAGGAACTGACACACCTTCTATAGCAACTTTGATTATTAACCTTGATTTTTCATTCTTGAAGAATTGATACATTGCCTCACACGAGGGATTGCTGCAATACTTGTTGTAGGTGGTATCTAAGAATAAGGAAAACATATCTCAGTCTTTAGTAGATGATGCTTGGGAAATTTACTTGTCTTTCATGCTTTGTAATCCTTTCTCCGTTAAGTGATTCCCTAAATTCAAATGAATATAGAGAGCTTTAGATCTTAAGGTAAATGGAGAGAAATATATAGTTAAAATGATATAATCAAAATTTTTCGTTCAATAATTCAATACATTCTCAAAGTAGATATGAATCTTTCAAACCTTACTCTTATTAAATGTTGTTAATTACTAAAGGGAAAAACTTTATTTCCTAAATTTTTAAGGCTTAGGCTAAGATAAAATCAAACAAATAAATTTCCTATTCGTTTTAAAGGTTCCCCATTTAGTGAAAATAAATGGGGGGTGTTGTATCATACAATAATTGGAGATTCACTCGGGAGAACCAACTATCTCTCATTAGTTTTTTGAAATTTCTGAAAACTTTTTTGAAACCAATGTAGTTGCAGGAATGAATTTTAATAAATAATATCTCACTCAGCAGCAAAATATCTCTTAATTATAATTCATAAGAATTAATATTTAAAAATAAAAGTATGGTTATATATATCAGTCTTTACTCAGTTCAGAAAAGATAAAGCAGGTGGCTCTTTCATATTAGCTTTATAAATATTTACTCTTTTATCATAGGTAGAGCCTCTAATCCAATAGGAAATTTATCTCTTGGCAGGGTTACCTTTTACCCAACAATGACTCATTTTCCTATCCAATCTTTCTTACAATCTTCAAAAATAAATTCTAACTTTATACACTTGATCTCTTTTGGAACTTGGTTTTTTTTGTAGATATTTTCTATTCTATTTGTATTTACTTAAAAGCCATTGTCTTGGCTTGGTAACCAAATATTGAAAATTCCATTCACTAGTTCTAATTAAACTGATGAAGTTGGCTCTTGATGAGACCCTTTGTCCTCTTGATATAATATCAAGTCATTACCTTGTTTTGATTGGCAATATTGGTAATGTGAATTCAACTATTTCGATTTGAACATGGTAAACAAGCTCGTGGTGAGATTTATTATCTTTTAAGTTTTTCGACATAATTTTTTCGCATTTATTTCTAAAAATTGATAATTTTTCCTCGATAGGGTGAATCATTGGTCCTTTTGAGGATTCTAGATGATAATTTTTTGAGTTTTAAGATTTATTATTTGTAAAAGAGTCTTTAGTATGTTAAAGATTATTTTCTTGACTAACAATAGAATAGCCATGCTTTATAAAGATGAGAGTTCATAAGAGAATAAAAAAATTCAGTGAAATTTCATCTTTCAGTAAAAATAAAATCTCTTTTATATTTGAATCTTTCGATTAATTCCTTAAAATTTCTTATTTCTATAATTGATATATCAAAATGTTTTTCTGTGATATTTACTTGAAAAGAAAAAAATCAATACTACGCAACTTTTATTTTCCTAAGGAAAAGAAAAGACAATAGCATACAGGGAATAGAAGGTGTTACCTCCTATGAAAAGTATTTCTTTTAAATATTCCCATTAACGGGAAAATAATCTCTTTTGCCTAATAGATCTTGAAATAAAAATGTTGATGGGCCTATTTCTTCAATGATTTAAAATGGACCTAACCACAGTCTTTGAAATTTGGTGTGTTTACCTTTTTACTCATGTGATCTATCCCATTTCAATACCAGAACACAAATTTGAAAGTTTTTTGGAGTAACGGAAGTTGAATCAAATGAAGCTTTACTACCTATGTTAGGTATTCTGACACATAGGAAATAGGTTAGTATAAATTGGTCTAATGTAGAGGTAGGTAAAGTATGTTTCTTTAGTATGTACATTTGTAACTTATAATCTGACGGTCACGATTTGTAGTGATCTAATAGTTCACTCTCTCTTCGATATTAACAACACTTAATACGTGGCTTGACACCTGATTGGTCCATGATATCTATTTAAAGAGCATGGAGGGTCATTTTTCCGGTAACCCGTTTATGAGAGAAACATCTGTAACTTTTATTTTTATATTAATAAATTGCCTGAAGTGGTCACGTTGGCTTAGGTCATGGACTGTTTCCCTCTTCAAGGGTTTTATACACGTGATATGCTGGTGAATTGATTTGTGATCTATTTGTGAGCGGAAAACTTTGGTGTTTGATCTAAGTAACTTACCCTGTAAATTCCTACATGATAACACATGGTAACATAGGCATTTTTGGGGGCCACATCCATTTTTTATCCAAATCCGAAGCTATTTTGACTACATGCGACTTTCGTTTTCTAGATCTATTGTTTCAAAACCTTTCTGAGCCTGGAGAACTAATATTTTCTGTCCATAGCATCTGTTACAGTGAGGAAGCCATTTCGTTTCATGCGAAAAAGTTTATAGTTGCCGAAGTTATGTCAGTTAAGATCTGGAGGTATAAAATATCTCTTTTGTCGTTATATTTGTTAATAGTTCTACTTATTTCAGTTCCCTCTATTTATTTTGGTTAATATTTTTTATTTATTTGCCAAACATATACCCTCTTCTCTATGTATTCCATTTTCTCTGTGCTGTGTGCGATCTTGGAAAATCAGAAACAAGGATAAGGGAGTTTTTTTTCGCTACGTATGCTCTTTCACTGTGTCTTTGTGTGATGTCAGGAAATCAGAAATAGTGGAAAAAGGATAGTTTCTAGTAAGGCTAACTAAAAATCTAACATCTTTCCGTAAGGCTTGGATTTCATTTTTCTGTCCATGGATTTTGTGCTTTTTTTTGCAGGAAAAATCATGCACACCAAAGAGTTGAAAAAAAAAAAAACAAGAAGAAAACCTTCTTCCTTTCAAAAAATTACAAAATCCTTTTACTATCTCACTTGGTGTGAAGTTAGTTTATGAGAATAGAGGTCTTGGGTTTAAGTCTCTCTCTCAAGCTTGTTTTGTAAAAATATTTTTGTTAAAGGGGGTTTTTTTTTTTTTTTAAAGTCGAACTCCATCATCATATTTCAAGCCCTTCCCGTAACTATTTGGCATCTACAACTCTTTTTTTCAAAAAGGCATAAATTATTTATCTAGAAGCTGTTTTTCGAGCTATTTTTTTTAATCAGCCTAACTTTTCAAGATATTTCACTTGGAGCAATTAGTTTTAGCCCTTTTCAGCTTCAATTTTTTTTTAAAAATGGAAATTTCATGCCCAATTATTCTTAACAGCACCAATTATTTCCAATGGCTACATCATATGGTAGATTTACTTAGAAATAAAGGGCTTTATATAATAGCCGTAGGACAAGAAACTAAACCTATCGATGGAGATAAAGCCGCTAAATGGGAAAATAAAAAAGATCAAGAACGAGGGTTGATAGGAATGCCCATTGCTCAAGATCTTCGATTTCATATCCTTGAGATTGACACCCCTGATGAAGCCCTGAAAAAACTAAATATTGTTTTTGGCATTTAAAATTATATTAGGGCCCACCATTTTGAAAATGAGTTGCTTACTTTGGACCCCAATAATTTCTCCTCTATTGAAGATTTTTTTTCCAAATTCAAGACCCTTAGAGTTCTTTTAGAATTTTGTAAGGTAAGGAAGGAAGATGGTATCCACATCTATTACATTCTTACAAATATTGGCCATTCATACTCTGTATTTGTTTCCACCTTCCATTCCACCAGAGAAGCCATCATTTCTGAAGGAACAACGTACAAGAACCCCTCTTTTGATTCCTTTTGCGATTCTTTGATAAGAGAACAAGAAAAACTCGTACATCTTGGTCTTATCACTTATGGAAACACTTCTAAGAAAGCCTTACTAGACCAATAGTAATCATATCAAAATAATACCAATAATAAGTATCCTAAAAACTATGGCCCTAAACCAAACAAGCGTCCTAAGAAATTTCAACTGCAAACTAAAAAAGCAACTCACCAAATTGATAAGGAAACTAAAAACCAAGGGAAGAAAAAAAATAGACATTGCAAATTTTATAATCGTGATAGACATGTAGAGTCCAAATGTTTTAAAAATATGGAAGCCTTGGAAGAAACAGTGAAGATGCACCACATCAATTTGGAGACCTCTTCAACTTCATCTTCAGGAATGTCACTTTCTTCTTGTGGTTGTCAAGCATCTGGTTATGCATTAATTGTATCTTCTTCTTCTCATTCTCATGAGTGGCTCATTGATTTTGGATCTTATTACCACATGGCCAAATATAAAGCCATGTTTTCTTCTTTAAATGATTGTAACACCAAACATATTTTTATTGGTGATGATAGATCTCTTAGTGTTATAGGATGTAGAACCATTCATCTAGAAAATGATTAGTATAATTATGTACTATGTTTTCCTACCTTGTCATGTAACCTTCTATCTATTCATCAGATAAGTCATTTTGGTGAAGGGAAAATAATAGAATTATCACTTCATGATGTTTTAATCAAGGACATCAAAGCTCCTAGACATATTCTAGCTACTGGCATTGTTGATGATTCCACAAGGTTATATAAGTCTGACAACTATGGGTCGTTGTGTCTTCCCTTTGTTTTTTTTTCTCATAATGATGAAGTGAGCAAAATTTGGCATGAGCGATTTGGTCACTTAAACTATCGCTCTCTTAAAACTGTATGTAAATAAAATATGGTGACAGTTCTTCCTATGGTATCTTACCGAGATGGTGTTTGCTCCAGATGTGTACTCGGAAAACATCATCGGGATATTTTTGACGAACGTGCCTCTTGGCATGCTTTAGCCCCTTTGCATCTTGTGCACAGTGATTTATGTGGTTCACTTCATGTTTTTTCTTTCTATGGTTACAAGTACTTCTTGACTTTAATTGATGATTTTTCCAGACACACTTAGGTATACTTATTAAAAATCAATAGTTCTTCGCCTTTAAGGCCTTTCTTGAGAAACAATTTGGACATCGAATTCTTAAGCTAAGATCAGAGAATGGAGGAGAATATGTTAACAATGAATTTATCAACTTCTGCACTAAGTATGGCATTCAATTGAAACATATTGCTCCATATACTCCACACAAAAAGGGTGTAGCTGAAAGGAAGAATCACACCTTAAAATAAATGGCTAATTGTATGGTTCAATCTAAAGGACTTAGTCTCAATTTTTGTGGTAGAACCAATTAACTCTGAAAATTATATATTAAATTGCAATCCTACTAAGGTTTTAAGGAATATAACTCCAGAAGAAGCCTAGATCTCAATCAAACTAGATGTAAGTCACTTTCATATTTTTGGAAGTGATGCTCGGGCCAACATTCCAGATGCGAAACATAAAGCCTTAGAACCTAAGAGTAAAAAATGAATTTTTGTTGGATATTCTAAAGTTGTCAAAGGATATAGACTTATTCAATTAAAATCCAAAAATACAATCATTATAAGAGATGAAAAATTTGATGAAAATATATTTTCCTGGGAACCTAGTTTGGCAGCTATGCCACCTTTGGCCTGCGAGCCTGATTCGGCATATGTGCCACCTCTCTCTATCTCTTATATTTTTTATAGCATTCCTTCTAGTTCAGATTATGACAACGAGGATGAAAATCATCCTCCACAGCTTCGAAGATGGGTCCGCTCTACTCGAGATGCAACAGGTTCTCTTGTAGGTGACTCTACAGATCAACAATGTACATGTTCTTAGTTTGAAAGAGCCTCTTCCTTATTGGCTCAAGTTCTAGAAAATCCTGATTGAGACACCTTTGAAGAAGCTTCTATTCATCCAGATTTGGATAAATATATGAATGAAGAGTATCGTTCCTTATTAGAAAACGATACTTGGGATCTTGTTCCTCTTCCAAAAGGAAGAAGACTTGTCAGATGCAGATGGGTTTACAAAAGAAAGAAAACTTGTCAGATGCAAATGGGTTTACAAAACAAAGTTTGGATTAGATGGAAAAGTGGATATACATAAAGCTCATATTTTTTCTATAGGATTTTCACAAGTTGAAGGCATTGAATCAAACTTATTATTTCCCTTGCTGAGTCCTTTAAATGTGAAGTCCATTAGATGGATGTTAAATCTTCCTTCTTACATGGAGATTTGCATGAATAAATATACATGCCCCCTGGCTTTATCCAAAATGACTCTAGCCTTGTTTTTCGCCTTAGGAAGTCTCTTTATGGTCTCAAACAAGATCCTCAGGATTGGTATGCCAAAATGGATAGATTTCTATTAGATAATGGCCTTTTTATGTGTCATTCTGACAACACTGTCTACAGCAAGAAAGTGGGTAAGTCCTTCGCCATCCTTGTTCTTTATGTTGATGATATTATCCCTACTGGTAGTGTTCCCAACCATATAAACCATGTGAAGTCTAGCCTCAAAAATTAGTTTGAAATGATAGACATAAGAAACTTTCATTAATTCCCTTGCCTTCAAGTCTTGTAATCCAAAGAAGGTATTACCATCTCTCAGTCCAAGTATGCATGTGATATTCTACACCACTTACACATAGATGAATGTAAGCTATCCCCTTCTCCCTTTCAATCTGGAGTCAATATTTTAGTCACCTGTACTACCCATGAAGTTGATGCTACCTTATATCGTCAACTTGTTGGTAAAATTATGTATATAACCCATACTCGTTCTAAGCTTTCCTTTACCATTGGTCTTGTTGCTCGATTTATGCACCAACCTCATGAAATTCATTGGAAAGAATCTAAAAGAATACATTGATATATTTGAGATACAGTTCATTTTAGGATTCATTATAGTGCAAGAGAATCTCCATTTTTTATTGGTTTCACTAATTCTAATTGGGCTGGTGACCCTGATGATCAAAATTCTACTACAAGATATGTATTCACTCTTGGTTCAGGACCTATTACTTGGTCTTGTAAGAAGAAAAGTTCCATCTTTCTTTCTTCAGCAAAAGTGGAGTATCGTGGTGTCATTGAAGCCATCAAGGAAACCATGTGGCATCGTCAGATCCTGTCTGAATTTGGTCTTCATCAAAAACATCCAACTAAAATTTGGTGTGATAATCAAAGTGTCATTCAACGATATAAGGATCTAGTTCAGCATCAATGTATGAAACACATTGAGCTTCATATACACTTCATTGGAAATCTCATTCATGATCATGTTCTTGAAGTATAGTATTGTTCAATCAATCATCAAGTTGTCGATATCTTTACAAAGGCTCTCACAAAAGCGAAGTTTACCAAACTTTTATCCATGCTTGGAGTTCAAGAAAGTTATCATTAAGGGGGGATAGGCTCTAATGCCTCGTCCTTTCTCCTATTGTCTCACCTTTGTAAATCCTTCAATCCTATCCCAATTTTTTCTTAAGGGGGGATGTTAGGATATTTTGACACATAGGAAATAGGCACTTTTTGTCTCACCTTTTTAAATCCTTCAATCCTATCCTAGGTTGTTCTTAAGGGGGGATGTTCGGATATTCTGACACATAGGAAATAGTTAAGTATAACTTGGTCTAGTGTAGAGTTAGGTAAAGTGTGTTTCTTTACTATGTACATTTGTAACTTCTAATCCGATGGTCATGATTTGTAGTGATTCAATGGTTCACTCTCTCCTCGTTATTAACGACACTTGATCCGTGGCTTAGCCCCTGATTGCTCCATGATCTCTGTTTAAAGAGAATGGAGGATCATTTTTTTGGTAACCCGTTTATGAGAGAAACATATGTAAATTTTATTTTTATATTAATAAATTACCTGAAGAGGCCGCGTTGGCTCAGGTCATGGACTGTTTCACTCTCCGAGGGTTTTAACCACGTGATATAATAGTGTACTAATTTGTGACCTGTTTGTGAGCAGTGACCTTTGGTGTTTTATCTAATGAACTTACCCTATAAATTCCTACAATATGTTGATGATTTTCATGAGTAGCTTTATCTTTTTCTCTTTCTTATTCAAGCTTAGGAATTTGAAATTGTCTTACTTGCAAGGAAAAATAAGGAGATTCATCAATAAATTGAACTAAGGCAAGAGAAAGAATAAATACATTAGTAGGAAGAACAACTTCTTTTGCATAAATAATATTGAATGGATGAGTGCCAATGGAGGAATTCTGTGTTATTCGGTCTGCCCAAAGAAAAAATATTAATGACTTATGCCAATTTCGTTGATTTTGATCAACAATTCATTTGATGATTCTAATAAGGTTTTTATTTTTGGATTCCCCTAAATCATTTCCTTGTGGATAACAATTTGTAGAATCTTAAGTTTAAATCCTATTTTGATTGCAAATTCTATTATAGAAGCTCCTGGGAAATATGATGCATTATCGAACATTAAAGTAGTAGGTAAACCAAACCTAGTTATGATAAATTGATCAATGAAATCAATAATATTATCAGAGTTGGCTACCTTTAGAGGAATTTCTTCCATCCATTTAGTAAAACAATCTGTATTTGTGAGAATATATTTATGTTGTTTTTAAGAGTTAGGAACGATCTCACCGATTATATCTAATCCCCATTGTTCAAATGGTTTCTCAATATTAACTGGTTATAATGGGAATGTTGGTTTCCTTTGTCTTTTGGATGCACTTTGACACATTTTTCATTTTATTTTATATTCATGAGAATCTTTGGAAAGTGTAGGCCAATAGTAACCTGCATGCAGTATTTTATGTGTTGTTGTATTTACTCCAAAATTTCCTCCAGCAAGTCCATCATAGAGTTCCTCCAAAACTTTTTCTGCTTCAGTTTTTTCTAAGAATATTAATAACATAGAATCAAAGTTTCTTATAAACAATACATCATTGATTATTTCATATTACTTGGACTTTGATCTAAAAGCACATTTTTTTTTATAACTGAGTTGGGTTGGGGCATATCCATTTCTGAGATAAAACTTGAGATCAAAGTATTGAGATTGCACATCATTGAGGCTTACCTCTAATATTTCCATATTATTACCTGAATCTACCTCTCATGATAAATGGGATTCTCCTGTTAGCATTCTAAAAAAACCTTGACCTATAAAAATTTTAGAAGGTCTAATTTATACATCATATTCTTGTAAAGTAGTAACCCAGTTAGTCCTTTTCTCTCCTAATTCTCTTTGCATCAATAGTTGACTCACCGTAGAGAATTAAATTATTATTTTGGTGTGAGTTTTAAGGAGAAATGGTCAAAAATTCTTTATAGCTTTAAAGAAATCAAATGCTTGTTACTCAACAAATGAATAATTTAGTTCAGTGCCTTGCAAATTGGAACTGAAAAATGATATTGGTGCTTCAATTTGTTGGTCATTAAGCCATGTTAAAACAACAACGTAAGATGTATCTAATGAGAAGGTGTATAAAGTAAAAGGGTTAAGAAAATTGGGGGTAGTCAGAAATAGAGCGTTGATAATGGATTGTTTGGTTAAATCAAATGCTTATCTTTCATTATGTCCCCATTTAAAGACTGGATTTTTCTTAATCATGGTTTGCAATGGTAAAACTATTTTCAAAAATTCAAGGACAAACCTTTTTACAAAATTTATTTGTCCAAAAAATGACCACATATTTTTCTAGTTATGAGGAAAAGGAGTTATGTTAATTTCTTCAATTCTTTCAAAATCAATAAAGATACCTTTCTTTGACACAATGAATCCCTAAATTTTTCCTTCATCTAAAGAAAAAAATGACTTCTTGGCATTTAATGAAATTCCATATTTTTTACATCACTCAAAGACTTGCTTTAGGTCATTCACATGATTGGTTTCGTATCTAATGTCATATAGATAAATAACCATTTATTTATTGGTGAGTCATATAAAAGTTGTTTCCATGGCTCCCTGAAAAGTGGCACCTACATTAATTAACCCAAATGGCATATTTTTATAGGTGTAAGTTCCCCTCTTAGTCCTAAATGTAGTATTTAATCTGTCATCTAGATGTACGAGGATTTGGTTATATCCCAAAAATCTATCTAGGAAAGACATAAGTTTAGAACCAGCTAATATTTGTAGTATTTGTTCCATGGTTAGTAATGGAAATTTTTCCTTTTGAAATTCTTTGTTTAAATTCCTAAAATAAATATAAATCCTAATATCACCAATTTTATTCCTGCCACGAACAAAATTTGAAACCCATTTATAATGTCTAACTGGAAAGAGGATTTTTTCTTTGAGGAGTTCGTTCAACTCTGTTTTGATTTTATTTTCAAGATTCAGGTGAATTTTCCTCAACTTTTTCTATATAGGTTTCCCATCTGGAATCACAATAATAGTATGTTGAATTACAAAAGTGTCATATGTTTTAAGATCAGTGTAATCCCAAGAAAAAAACACTTTTTTACATCCTTAATAGCTTGATAAATGATAATATTTCATCAGAATATAGATGAAGACCTAAATTGACATTTTTAGGTTTATCATTAGTTCCAAGATTTACTAACTCAAATCTTAAGGTATAAATTTGAATTTTAGAGTTAGAAACTCTTTTAAACCTATATTTTAGATCATAAAGGTATTATAATTTGACAACTGACTTAGGAATTGGATTTTCATCTAGTTCATCCTCTATCTGAGTGTCATGTTCATTTTCATCAAAAAATTGACTATCATAACATCCTTCAGATGTAAGGAAATCCATGATATCTTAGTCATTATTAAATACTCTCCAATTGGTAATATTGTCAGGAATAGATGGTCTAAAATTCAATTCAATGGATAATCTATCAGGTCTAAACTCTTTAGATGGAATTAAGTTTGATGCTACATTAGCTAATAATTGTATTCTAGGCACAAAAGAAATATTGAAGGCTAAGAAATGAATGGTGAATTCTTAGACTAATTATTGGTAATCCTTTAAATGTCCAGAATGACAATGAATGATATTTCTTACATGTTTAATAATGATTTCTGAATCTCCTAGGAATTTCAAATATTTGATATCAAGATTAATTTCTTTATACAAACCTTGGATTAATGCTTTGTATTCTACTATATTGTTTTGCAATCGAGTTGAAGTTTGCAGGCTAACATGTTTTTTTCTCCTTCTGGGCTTATTAAAATACAACTAGATCTTGCACCATATTCAAATTTAGAATCGTCAAAATAAAAAATCCAAAAAACTGCTGGTTTATCTCCAAAACATTTACGTTTTGAAGTGTCTATCTAGGGAAAATTCTCGGTTTGAGAGATAATTTCATTATTGAAAAAGGGTGACAATTGAGCATTAAAATTTCCAAGAAATTATTATGTTGAGTAGTTTCCAATAATATTATTATTTAATTCTACTGGCTCATTTATCCCTTTAAGATTGGCGACTATCTGTTTCATGAATTTCTGTCAGTCTACCCGAATTTGATTTAGCTTTCCAATGTGTGGTAGCCACATATGTGACGAGTCTGTTACAAAATATCCATGACATTTTTTAGACCAGTCTCTTCTTAACACTAAACCGTAAAACTCAGGAATATCAACAACCAATATATCAATTATTTGAGCAACCTTCAGGTTTGATGACAATCTGATAGAGGCAGAATTTGTTTCTCCTACAACCTCTACTTTAGTTCTATCAAGTTGTACTATATGAATAGGGGAACTCTGAGGAGTTATGTTCAACTTAGCACATACTGATTTTGACATTATATTAGAGGAAGCCCTTGAGTCTATTAAATAATTATGGACATTTTTATTATAGATCTCATAGGTTAAAATAAATGGAGGAGTATGAGAGATGGATCGGTCACCTATCATAATGAAGTATGTAGCATCTATTTTAGCTGAGGGAGAAGGAGGTTTATCCATTTTATTAGTAGCTTGGACTACTACTGGAGCAAGGAAGGTTGAACCAGGAACTGCATTTAGATCTCTAAGTAATATTTTCCATTGCTCCTTTAATTTAGTAAGTTCATGAATCGAAATTTTAGCCCTAGCATTATACATATATTTAACCACATTATACTCAATAGTGTCGGAGACTACCATTGTCTTTGATGTAGGTGGAGTGTTGAACCTCAAAATTTTCCTTTCTTTGACATCCTTTCTCATCACTTTTCCTTACCTTTTCATAAGACCATACACTCCAATCAATGATAAATGTAATTTCTTATCTCAGTGACTACATTGAAATGATTTCTATGTTATATTATGATTTTCTTGTTATATGAATAGAATTTTGTAACTCCGCTACAGAACGCATCCTATTCTACAACTAATTTTTATTTATGTAACTACATTTATGGTTTCATAGGCTTCAAAGAGAAAAAAAGGGAACAAGCCACATAGGCATCTCTAGAATGATCCAAATATGTATTTCATCCTATCCACTTGATTGAAATTGACAGAAAAGGGTGCATGTGATCGTGGTCAAAGTCGAGCCAGAGGACATAAGCCAAGCGTGAAGAACTCTTGATTTTCTTTGATGTATAAAATCAAAAGTTAACCAGTTGGAATTTAATTCTATGTTTCGGTTATGATTTCCATCCGTAGGGGTAATTTTCTCCTCACATTTACATTTTCTTTTGTTTAAATACCAGCTGTGCAAAGACTGAAGATAGTATTAATTTTTGAAAATGATGTGTATGCTTTAAACTCTGTTCTTTCCCATAATACAAAAATCATGTTCGTGGTTCTAGTTTCTTCTTAATGCACATATAGTTGGCTAGGATCTTGACCTACTCCATCGTAGAGGGCCCTTGCATAGGAGAAGTTTTTTCATTAGTTTTTTTTTAGTTTAATTTTATTTGCTCTGTTTTGTCATTTCACAAGTAGATTAATATTCTGATCCAACTTTTAGATCAATATCTTAGATTCAAATTATGAATGTTTTATTAGCATCAATATTAGAATGAATATGTAATATTTTCTTTCCAAGAACATCTCAAGAAGGTAGATTTATCTATTTTCCAATTGGATTATGTTTGACGCAATAGAGCTCATAGTTGTTTAGTTTATTTTCATGCTATTACACTTCTTTCTTAGAGAGGATCCTTTGTTAATTTTATAATTAGACGCTCCTAAGGATCACGCCAGGAACATGACTTGTCGTACTTCCAAATTGGGTGCACGAGTGTTTAACCTATGCAATAATTGAGTTTTACTTTACATGATTTTAAATTGCTTTCCTAGATTAAGATCTTCAGTTAAATGTATAATTGAATGCTTGTAAATCATACCAAGGAGGTAACTGTGTTATACTTCCAAATTGGATGCTTGAATTTTTAACCTATATAGTAAATGAGTTTTTCCTTACATGTTATTTAAATGATTTCCTAGATTTAATTTTCAAAACTAAAGTGTAATTGGTTGCTTGAACATCATGTCAAGATGGTGACTGTGTCATACTTCCATATTGAATGTTAGGGTAATTGGTCATACATAAGTTTATTTCTCCTTTGAATTTGGTTTCATCTAGAATAACATTGCAATTTGAATTTTTAGTCATAAGATTCATATTTCAATCCATGGAGTAGGATTAAATTTAATTTTCAAAGTCATTATAAGAGGCACTCCGTTTTTAGATCAAATTCTGACCACTTAAAAGTTGGATTCATTTTTATTCAAATTAGAATAGTTCGAGAACACTTCCTTTTCTTCCTTCTTTCAAAGTTAGTTCTATACTTTTAAATTTCACTAGATTCAGTTGCTTCATTTCAAAAGTTTTCATTTCTTAAAATTAACATTTAGACATAAAGAAGAAAATACCCAAAAACAACATAAAAATACATAAAACAAAGTAAGAATAAGGTTAACTAAGTACATATAGTGCACCACTCTTCATCAGATTACAAATCTTGATTGATAATTTATGTTGAAAATTTTAAGACATTAAATTGGCTAAAGCTTTTGGCATCGTTGTTAGGGAATTGTAATTAGGTAACCTCATTTCTTACATCTAAAAAAAATGATATGCATAGAGAAAGAAATTCTAGGGGTAGATTCATAGCTAGAGGTAAAATTTTAATTCCAACAACACCAAACACTCCACCTAGACGACATAGTGATGCACCACCATCTCCAACTCGTATTCCATACGTCACTAGACACATAATTCCTAAAGTCCTAAGGTCATAAATCCAATTAGGAGGATCTCCTACTTCATCCACTGGGGAAATTTTAAAGGGAGAAGATCCTATATCTCCAATAGAAGGAATAACCTTTTTCAGCTCTACGAGGGAACACATTTTAACTGAAGAGTTAGAAATTTCTAGTGGATAAGAAGAAGAAGAACCTTTCTTGAACATCCCATTGATAGAAGATCCAGAGGAAGACTAGTTAAATTTAAAGATAGAACCTTATATTAGCTCTAAGGAATCTATAATGGCAGGTAGCGAAGAAGGAGGAGAAGGATAAGGAGAAATTCTAAATGGAGAAAATTTGATGTTTGGAGGAAGAGGTGGACGACGAGGTAGACATAAGGAATGAGGAGCTAGAAGAGGTGAAGAAAATAGAATAGATAGAGAAAATGATAATTCTTTTGGATTTCCTATAATTGATGGGGATACAAATGCCACAATAAAAAATATCTCACTCTCTATTATTCAAAATTTTCATGGATTAAAGAGTGAAGATCATGAAACCATTTTGTTCAAATTTTAAGTTCTATGTAGATCTTATGATTACTTACAAGACTCTCAAAAAATTAAGCTATTTCCTTCAACACTGAAAGGAGAGGCTTTGAAATGGTCCATGGGTTTAGTCACATAGTCTATTAGGACATGGAATGAGATGAAAAAAGAATTTTTAGTAAGATATTTGGATTATTGCATACCCATTAATAATAAGGATGAATTATTCAAAATTATACAAAGAGAGGGTGAGAATTTGGAGGATCTAAGGGAAAGATTCAAGTATAACATAAAAAGACCTAAAATGGATAATTTAGATCGAGATACTTTAAAATATCTTTTGTTAAAAGCCATTAGAGATGAGTGGATAGATATTCTCAACATGATGGTGAAGAGAGATATCTCTCAACTTCCATTACCTGACATTACTGAATTATGTATTAATCTCTCAAGGGGAAAATAAAAAACTGGGAAAAATCCAAGAGATTCTTCTCTTGCTAGAGTGAATAAATCTGCAACTGGAACAGTAAGTAGGGCAGAAATTGGAAATATTCTTGATGAATTTAAAAAAAATATTTTATGGAGTCTTAGTGAACAGATAGACACCCTTAAATTAAAAAACAGGCAGAAAGTTGAGACTGATGCCTTATATGTTTTCTGTCCTAAATGAAGAAAGAAGCACGCTTTAAGAGAATTTCCTCTTGATGCAAAATTCATAGAGGCTTGTGCGATATGCTCAGAAAATCATGAAACTAAAAGTTTCCCTTCAATTCCAGGTCTTAAGGTTGTTTTTCAAGAAGAACAAACTTCAAATACAACATAATATTTTTTCTTTGTCTCTAGAAGACCATGGTAGGGGTCACAAACTCAAGGTTTTAAGAACTAAATGTATACTTATCCCCCACCAAACAATTGGAATTATTGGAAGAAAAATTGGTCCCAACCTCAATCTTTGGAACAAGGAATGAAAAATCCCTAAGTTATATACTCTCAATACTACTAATATACTCCATTTTATCCAAACTCTTTTCCCAAACAAATTCCTCAACAAAATCAACAACCCCAACTCCAAAACCAAAATCCACAACTTCATTACCATTTCCACAAAGATCGAATGAACTACCTGCCCAACCATTGCCAAACTCAAATAAAAAAAATCCTCGAAATGCCTAAATTATAGAAGGATAACAATTTCCAAATTACATGATTACTCCACTAGATCTTAATGATGTTCGACTTAGATATGGTAGAATACTAGAGAGGAAAAAGCCTTCTATAGTTATTCAAGAACAAGATAATTTTGAGGAATATTATCTACAACCAAATAAATTTTTTGAAGAAGGCACATCTCTTCAAAACTAGAATTCTTAAAATGAAAAAAAAAATGAACCAATAAACTCAACTCGTATCATAGAGCAACCATCGGTATCTGTTTCTAACCCTCCTTTTCCTGAAAGATTACACATTGATATACGGGTAGAAAAACATATGTTGCCCAATTATGATTTTCTAGATGAATTGAAAAATGTTTGTATCAAAATTCCTTTGATAAATGCCATTAAAGAGATTCCAATTCTATCCAAAACAATAAAAGAGTTAAGCATGAAGAAACCAAGAAGAAAAACAAAAGAAATAAAAGGAATTCAATTAGTAGGAAAAATTGTGAACATAATGATGGGAAAAATTGTCATACAAAAATATTTAGATCTAGGAAGTCTGGTTTTAAAATCACATATCAATGGTGTTGAAATTTCAAATACATTGATTGATTTAGGAGCAGCTATAAACATCATGAGCAAACAAACCATGGAACAACACAAGCTTCTGAATCTTCAGTATACAGCTACATTATTTCAATTAGCATACATATTTATAATCAAGTTAGATGGTGTACTAGAAGATATCTCAATATCCTAATATTCTTGGGAGTATCCTATCAATTTGATGATTTTAACTCCCAAGAAAAATCTAGGAGGGCATCCACTAATATTAGGAAGACCTTGGTTGGCTACAGCTGATGATTTCATTAATTGTCAATATGGTGACATGTATTTATCTGATGAAAACTCAACAAATAAATTCACTCTATATCCTCCAACAAAAAGAATCACAAAATTATAAGATGAAGAATGGATTGGTGATGACAATTATATCCAACTTCTCTTTACTATTTCACGCATTAGTGAAGATAGTCAAATATTAAATTCAATAGAAAACTTTGAAACATCTTGATAACATGAACATGATCAATTTCAAGAACAATGCAATATTAAATATTTTTCATCTAGGAAGATGTCTCTACACTCTATGGAAGATTTTGGTAACTCTACAGTTGAAATCTTCCCAGGAAAATATTTGAACATAAACAAAAACTTGTAAAGGCCACAATAGGAAAAGTTAATCAAAACATTACAACAACATTTTTCTGCATATGCATGGGAATATACTGACATGAAAGGAATTATTCCTAATACTTGTATACATCACATCTACATTGAGGAAAATCACAAACCTATCAGAAAACTTGAAAGAAGGATGAATCCAAATCTTAGGGAAATTGTGAAAGAAGAATTGCAAAAATTGTTGAATGTAAGTTCTTCATTTATCCAATTTCAGACAATCAGTGGGTTTCTCCCTTAGTGATTATCTTCAAAAATAATGGTAAGTATAGGGTATGCATTGACTATCGATAGTTTAATAAAGCTACCCTAAAATATCATTTTCCTCTAATGTTTTTAGATCAATTATTGGATACATTAGCAGGTAAGAAGTATTTCTCATTCATGGATTATTTTAGTGGTTACAATCAAATCCAGGTAGCACCTAAAGACCAAGATAAAACCCCATTCACCTGTCCATGGGGAAATTATGCCTACCGAGCACTTTCTTTGGCTTGTTCAGTGCACGTGCACCATTCCAAAGGACAATACTAGGACCGTGGATAATCCAGAAAGATCTTTAAAAAATGATTAGCACATGAGTTTAAAAAACCAATACAGTACTAGGAATTTTTTCTGATGTAATACATGATTCTGTAGAGGTATATATGGATGAATTTACAGTTTATGTGAATTCATTTGAAGAAGCTTTAGAGAATTTGGAAAAATTTATTGAAATATGTAAAGAAGAAAATATTTCATTAAGTCAAGAAAAATGTTTTATGATTTTTACCGAAGGAATTTTTTTAGGACATCATATTTTAGGAGATGGACTTAAAGTTGACACATCTAAAGTTGAAGTCATCTCCAAATTATCAATTCCAAATTGTCAAAATGATGTTAGAAGTTTTCTAGGATTCACAGAGTATTATAGAGGATTTATAGAAAATTGCAGTAAAATAACATCCCCGCTCTTCAAGTTACTTACCAAAAATTGTTAATTCAGTTCAGATCCTGATTGCCAATTGGAATTTGAAAATTTAAAAACAAAAAATTCTGAAGCACCCATCTTAAGAGGTCCAAAACGAAAACTACCTTTTCATATTTCAACAGATGCTTCAGATGCAGCTCTGCGAGCTATATTAGGACAAAAAGACTTGATCTCCTATTCCATCTATTACAGAGGAAATTTTTTTACTCCTACAGAGTTAAATTACACTGTAACTAAAAAATAGTTCTTAGCTGTTTTCCATGCTATCAACAAATTTAGAAATTATATCACTAGCTATGAGACTTTTAGTCATACATATCAATTTGAAAATATATACTTAATGAATAAATATGCTACTAATGGAAGAGTCACAAGATGGTTATTACTCCTACAAGAATTCAATATCACCATTCTAGACTATCCTAGAAAACAAAATACAGTTGTTGATTTCTTTTCTATAATTCAAAATGTTAAAAATGATACTCCAGTTGAGGAGAAGTTTTCTGATGAATATCTTTTTGCAATAACTACTAAAAATCCTTGGTTTTCAGATATTTCTAATTACTTAGTCACAGGGAAGTTACCTTCACACTTGTTTCCTAGATAAAAAATAAGAATTATTCAAACAATTGCAGTTTACCCATGGATTAATGATGAATTGTAGAAAACAGGTCCAGATCTCATTATCAGAAGGTGTGTCCGAGAAGATGAAATGCCTGAGATTCTTAAGGCATGTCATGATGAACGCTGTGGTGGACACTTTGCCGATAGGAGGACAGCCTACAAAATTCTTCATTAAGAATATTTTTGGAAATCCACCATTAAATATAGCAAAGAGTATGTCAAAAGGTGTGATAGTTGTCAAAGAATGGGGAAACCAGTTTCTATAGATGAAATTCCATTACAACCTCAGGTACTCATTGAACCATTTGAAAAATGGGCTTTGGATTTTGTTGGACCAATCAATCCACCATCTAATCAATAGAAATATATTATTGTATGTATTGATTATGTCACTAAGTGGGTAGAGGCTAAAGCAAATTCTTTAGCTAATGAAAATTCTGTAGTTAAATTTATTTTTGAGGATATCTTCACTCATTTTTGTTTCCCAAGAGAAATTGTGACAGATCAAGAATCCCATTTTACATCTAGATAGAAGAGATTAGGCAGAGAGGTCTCCGGAGGCCCTATGGGCCTAGTGAACCACATGGAGGAATACAATAGGACATAATCCATATGGATATGTTTATGGGAAGCAAGTCTTATTTGCTATAGAATTTTAGATCCAAACCTTCAAGATGGATGTCCAATTTTGGCTTGAATTATCAGAAACTCAGAAGCATAGATTGGAGCAACTTAATGAGCTTGATGAAATCAAGCAAGATGCAGTTCAAAGAACCAGCATAGTCCAACAGTAAAGGTCCAAATGACATGATAAATATATCAAGAATAAAAAGTTTCAAGTAGGGGATTGGGCAGGTTTGTTCGATTCCAAGTTCAAATACATTCAAGGAAAGTTTTAGACTCATTATCTTGGGCCTTATGATATTGAAAAATAATTTGACAATGGAGTAGTCACGATAAGGAAAATTGATGAAGAGAAGGTACCTATTCTTTTATATGGACATCGATTAAAATTCTATCATAAGCCAATTTAAAGAGAAGAGTTTATGAAAAATTTCCAAGATAATACTGATATGAAGTTAGTGAAGAAGAATCCTTCTTCTTCCCCAACTTACTTTTTCATTTTTTAGATATATATATATATATATATATATATATATATATATATATATATATATATATATATATATATATATATATTATTCAGAAAATAATAATAATAATAATAATAATAATTGTATAAGTGTGAAAACCAATCAATGATTGGCATCGTTATACATAAAATATAGGATGAAAATCAGACGTTCTAACATCATATATTTTCCTTTCCATTTTTAAAAACCACCCAAAAAGACTCTTTTGTTCCCTTTCTATTCTAAATAGAAATAAAAAATAGTACATAACTATTTCCATTCTGTAGCTACATTATATTCTGTAGCTGATTCCACATTCTACAAATCTATCGCATTTGTGAAACCTACTAAGCAAGAATAGTGACCATAGGAAATTAAAGGAATCCATTTGAAGATCATCATGCTAAAGGATACTTGAATAATCAACACCAAGGAAATTGCAAGAAAAGGTTAGTTATAAAGGTAAGTTACATAAATTTATTTAAATGGAAAGGTAAAAAACATTAGCATATATAACGTAGATGATCACATGGTACCTCAACATATCATCATTTTATTTGATTTGGACTCCTATCATGTCATAGATAAGCCACATCATCCACATCATGTTTTCATAATGGTCCACAATGGACTTCCTCATTTATGATTAATGGTCATGACCTGTTGTCGTAACCTATCCATCTATGTTTCTTAAAACAACATCAAATATCCATCTCATTCATTCCTACAAACCCTCGACATCCTTCATCAGACCCACAACTCAATTCACTTCATATAGAGAAGGATAATTCTGAAGGTTAGGATATTCACAACATAAGGCATGGATTTGATAGTCAGGACTGAGCCGCTGGGAGCTAAATATATGGAGGGATATCATTAGATCAAGGAGATGTTGCAAAAGGCTAAGTGGCTCAAGTTTATAGAAAAATTTGATGGTTTCCAGAGGCATTCATAGCTGAAGCCACAGAGCTCCCAACAATTAGTGAAATGTGGTTCAAAAACAAAGAATTTCATAGTGAATCATGGAAATTTGTCCTCAAAAATCCATGAATGGATACTCCTATTTTCAAAAAGGGTATTCCTAGCTCAGCACTTAAGAACAAATGTAGGAACATGCATTTAATTCTATATAAATGTATCACTTGTGAATGTAGATTTGGTTGCATGTATGTGTGTCATATTCGATGGTTGATGAACTTTTTAGAGGATGGTGAAATAAATCTTCCTTTATTTTTACTGAATAGCTTAAAAATAATCTCTACAAATTTATAGAAGAGAATTCAATTTATAGATAACACAATTAACCATCATGGGTTGGTAAAAATACTTCTTGAATTTCATTTAAAAAGTATAGGAGATACTTGGGAGAATTTTCTGATAAGAAACCATTTCCAAGATGAGACAGAGGAGCCTAGGGAAGACAAGAGTAGGAAAAGTAGAAGAAAGAAGATTAACAAAAGCATTGAAGATAGACCTACATCTCCACTACAAAAAGGTGAGGCGGAACTCACCCTTGTAGAACTAATGAGGAACAACAAGTGGAGTGAATTTAAGACAAGAGGTAAAACAGAAAACAAGAGCAAGGTTACAAGTGAAGAAAACTTAAACCCTCTACAACTGAGAAGGATCTCTATAATTCGAGGTTCAACGAAGGAAACACTACCAAAAAAGACAAAGTTTATAAATTTAGAGGAAGAATCTCTAATACCATCTCCCATCAATATATCTCCTCCACATAGCCCTGAAAATTCTCCTATACATAATTTTGAAGGCAGTCTGAAGTATAAGGTCTTCAGGTATACACCTAGTACAGAAAGAGATATATGATTACATAGAGTCACTAGAGAAGAGAAATGCAGAAGTGAATCCAAAACCACTTATCAATCCAAAAGAACCTCTAGTTGATACCCTTACACAAGAAATATATGATATAGAGATATTTAATAGGCATATTAAATAGGAGAATGAAGCTTTAAAGTAGAAGAGCCAATTGGAGAAATTCATTAGTAATAATACGATCCCGCACTTGGGATTGTGGTAGAAAAAGAAAAGGAAGTTAAAAATAAATAACAAATCACTGAACAGGGTAGTTATCAATCTCAAATACAAACTCCTTATGAGGAAGCCTAGAATGAAATTCACTTTAAAGAAAATCAAGAGGTGAAAACTAGATGTATTAGCAGAAGTGTCTAAAAAAATGCAATAGGAGAAGGAAGTTCCCATTTTTGGTAAATTGCATGAGGACATGCAATGAATTCTTACTGAGGGTATGTTGAACCTCAGAATTTTCCTTTCTCTGACATCCTTTCCCATCAATTTTCCTTACCTTTTCATAAGACCATACACTCCAATCAATGACATATTTCATGTTTTATCTGAGGGAATGCATTTGAATGATTTATATGTTACATTATAATGTTATTATTTCCTTAATGTATTTTTGTAACTTGGCTACATAATGTAGCCTATTCTGCAGTGAATTGTTGTTTTTGCAACTAATTTTATGGTTTGATAGGTTCTAAGGAGAAAATAAAGGAACGCACCACGTAGGCATCTCTAGAACGATCCACATATGTATTTCATCCTATCCACTTGGTCAAAGTCGACAGTAAAGGGTGAATTTGATCGTGGTCAAAGTATGGTTAAAGGATGTAAGCTGAGAACCCAGAACTCTTGATTTTATCTAACGTAGAAAATAAGCAATTAACAAGTTAGAATTTAATTTTATGTTTCGGTTATAATTTCCATCTATAGGCATAATTATCTCCTCAAAGTTATATTTTATTTTGTTTAAATATCGGTTGCGCAAAGACTGAAGGCAGTCTTAATTTCTGAAAACGATGTGTATGCTTTAAACTATTGTCTTTCTCATAATAAAAATATATTGTTTGTGGTTCCAGTTTCTCCTTAATGTGCATATAGTCAGCTAGTATCTTGACCTATTCTGTCGCAGAGGGCCCCTACACAGGATAATGTTTTTCATTAGTTTTTTTAGTTAATTTTTATTTTCTGTGTTTTGTCAATTCACAAGTAGATTAATATTGTTATACAAATTTTAGATCAATATCTTAGAATCAAATTATGAATTTTTTCTGAGCATCAATGTTAGAATTATTGTGTAATATTTTCGTTCCAAGAACATCTCAAGAAGGTAGATTTATCTATTTTCTAGTTGGATTATGTTTGAGACAATAGATCTCACAATTTTTTAGTTTCCTTTGATGTTCTTACACTTCTTTCATAGATTATATCTTCAGTTAATTATAAAATTGGATGGTTCTAAAGATCAGGCCAAGAAGGTGACTTGTCGTACTTCCAAAATGGGTGCTAAAGTGTTAACCTATGCAAAAATTTAGTTTTCCTTTACATGATTTTAAACTGCTTTCCTACATTAAGATCCTTAGTTAAATGTGTAATTGAATGCTTGTAAATCATACCAAGAAGGTAACTCTGTTATACTTCCAAATTGGATGCTTGAGTGTTTAACCTATATAGTAATTGAGTTTTTCCTTACATGTTATTTGAATGCTTTCCTAGATTTAATTTTCAAAACTAAAGTTTAATCAATTTCTTGTACATCATGTCACATGGGTGACTATGTCATACCTCCATATTGAATGATGGGGTAATTGATCATACATTAGTTGCTTTTTCCTTTGAATCTGCTTTCATCTATAATAGCATTGCAATTTCAATTTTCAGTCATAAGATTCATATTTCAATCCATGGAGTAGGATTAAATTTAATTTTGAAAGTCATTAGAATGGGCACTATGTTTTTATATTAGATTCTAACCACTTAAAATTTTGATTCCTTTTTATGCAAATTAGAATAGTTCAATAACGCTTCCTTTTCTTCCTTCTTTCAAAGTTGGTTTTACACATTTAAATTTCACTAGATTCAGCTGATTCATTTCATAAGTTTTCATTTATTAAAATTAAAATTTATACATAAAGAAAAAATCCCCCAAAGTAACATAAAATACATACAACCAAGTAAGAAGAAGGTTAACTAAGCACATATAGTGCACCATACTTCATCAGGTTACAAAACTTGGTTAAACAACTTAAGACATTAAATTGGCTGAACATGGAGTATCTGAAGAAGTAGGCTTTGTTTGTGTAGTTATAGATGTAGACTTTTTACTTACGGTATTATATTTAACAGGCGTTGAATTCCTATGTTTATGATTTGGTTGCTTTGCTTTACTAGTATTTTTACTTCTTGTATTCACTGGTAAAGCTTCTTGTTGTTCCTCATTTGGTAGGATAAAATCCTACATTCCATTTAGTTCAACTTCTTCTTCTTCCTATGTTTTCTCTTCATCTATATCTTGAACATATTCATCATTAGAAATAATATTTGGTGGTTGAGCATTAGAAGATTGATTTTTCTTGAAGGGTCTGAAAGTGTTTTTTGAGCTAGAACTTTCAGCAACTTATTTCTCGATATCTGCCACCTCATTTGTCATAGTCTTTAAAACTTTCTGAAAACCTTATACATCAAAATGGTCTTTAGATGGCTTCTTTTTTAATCATCTTTGAAGGATACTTTCTTTGATTTCCTATGATCTTGGGAATCCTTCTTCTCAAGAGCGATTATGTGTTTCTCTACAGATAAAGATTCCTTCATATTCTCTACTAATGTAAGCAATTTTACTCTGCAAAAAAATGGCTATATTGGAAGGGAGAGATGAAATATACCACTGAATTTGAAATTTTACACCAGAAACTGCTGTAGCAGTAATTTTATTGAGTAATTTATTAAATCTTGAATTAAAATAATTTCTTTTCTCCCTTATTTTAGCCTTTAGATTTGATAAATGAATGAGGAGTGACACAGTTTTTTTCTCATCTCCAAACTTAGCTAAAAATTTCTCTTCAAACATATTTCAGCTAGTTATAGAGTGGGCATGTAATGAAAAATACTAGGATCTTGCAGACCCTGTGAGAGTATCTGGAAATAATATTACAACACAATCTTCTTGAACTACCTCTTTTAAATTAATGGCCAACATGTAATTATGAATGTGTTCTTCAGCTGGAAGACCATGATTAGGATTAAATTTAGGTAACCATCTTTCAAGGTATTTTAGGAGATGAGGAAGAGGATAAGGTATTTGTACAACCACTGGATTGTTCCATGATTGTACATTTGGTGAAGGTACTTGGCCTGACATTGGTCCTTGGGTGGATGTGATGGATTGAGTTTGAGTTGAAGAAGAGGCAGGCTGAGTGTTAGAACTAGTTGAAGGGATAGTCTTCTGAGTACTGGAACTGGTTAAAGTAACATTGATTGTTGGAATGGAAGTTGTGGAAGTGAGTGGAGGTAAAGGAGGTGAATCGGGTGGATTATTGGATAAGATCTCATTGGTGATTGACTTTGATTCAAAATTATTTATTATCATTCGAGAAGTATCGATGGGAAATTCAAAAGGAAGGATTCTAACCTTTTGAGTTTTTGATCGAGTTAATATTCTTCCAGGTTGTAAAGAATATGAAATACTAATCTTAGATGATTGAGAAGTTTCCCTCTTTTCAGCATAAATGGATACTCTCTCTAATTTTTCTATCAAACACTAAACTTCTAGGGAATTTTGATGAAAATAGAGAGACAGTATGGGTTGAGTATTGCTAGGAGACTTAGGAGAAGGATGTTCAACTTCAGATCTTAAATATTTATATCTATTTAATTTTCTGGAAGTTGAAGCGGATCTAGAGGGAGAGAGACTCTTAGATTGTATTTTAGATTGATAAGATCTTCATGCCATTCACATTTGGCCCTCCTTCTAATGCCAAAATGTTGAGGCCTCATAATCTCGTTGCCACAACATAGGGGAAATCCACCTAGTCTAGACCTTAGAGAAATTCCTTTTCCATTTGGTATGGTGGCTTCAATTGGGGATGAAGGGACTATTTTCCCAATAAGGATGATTTTTGGGTGTGTTTTGTTTATATAACATTGAATGGGAAATGATTTTAATCTATGACATGAATTTATCTAGCACTTATATTTTCTACTGTATACCTAGGTTGTTTCTTCCTTTATAGGATCTAAAGAGATATCCTCCAACTATTAGTAATGAAAATTATTTAACAGTTGAAAGAGATGAAAATTATGTAAGGATGATTCTTATAACAAAATAGTTTGATCAAAATAATTGTGAAAGTATATCAAATTCATGTGTTATTATATATCAGATAAGAAATCATAGACAAATATTAGTATAGAAGTGCATTTAACATTCATTTATGATAACAGTTCAAATATATAATGCAAGTAAAAATATAACTGTCAATCTAGAAAGAAAAACTTAATAGAAGTGAATAGAATTATCATATCTACGAAGTCCTACTCATATAAAATGATAATGTATTTTCTGTTCCTCTTCAATTTCAGGAAATTTAAAGAGTACAATAGTGCAACATCAGTGAAAAAGCTTCAAATGTCAAAAAATAATAGAGTCTATTCCATTAATCCATCAAAGCATTCACAAACTTACAGAAGTGCATTCTTTGCAAATGTTTTTGAAAAATTTCTGGACCCTTCTCTAAATACATGAGAAGGGTTTAAATACTAAATTAAATATGTTTAAAAATAGATTATTACATAAAAATATAGGAGGTTTCAAACAAAAATCCTCGTAAGACAAACTTCAACTACAATCTAGGAAAATAAAGTAAAAATATAACTATAAAGGATGATATTACTTTTGGATTTGATCTTGAAGTTGGCAAATATCTAGAATAGGTTTAACCTAAGCTGGCTGCGAAAATCTTGATCTAACCTGTCCCTTGAATACTGTAATTGAAAGTGGTGGTTGCAATATTTTTGTTGAATATGTTAATGACTACAGAGTTTGGTACTGATGAAAAAGTTTGATAAGAAAATTCCAATAATTTTCTTGATAAAACTCATTTAACTTTTTAATTATTTCTTCTTGTATTTCTATCTTTTTTTCCACTGTGCTTCTAATGGCTTGATTTATGAGAGCACTTCAGATGTAGACTCTTTAATAAGCTCAAATTTAAAAAGATGTTCACATACATATTTATTAATTTCCTTTGTTAGCTTTCATGATTTTGTTGATGCTTTGTCTGTCTGCATTAACTGTGCTTCCCAATATTTAAATAAGATTTCCTTGCGAAATTTATCCCCCTGGGCTAGATCAGGTTCCTTTCCTGAGTCCGATGCTTTCCATTGAATATGTTCATTGATTTTATTCTCAATTTTCACTCACTTAAGTTTCTGGATAGCCACTTGCTAGATCAGGTTTTCACTTGAATCATAATAAGAGCTAGTAATAGAAACTTATTGGAAAAATACTTCTTGTTCTTTCTTTAGCTTAGCATTCACTTCCAATGCTTCCTTTATGAATTTCTCTACTTATGGATGACTTTTTAATTTTTTTATTTCTTCTTCCATTTGAATTTTCTTTTCTATAATTTGGACTTGATCCTACAAATTTAATCTTTCAAAATCCATTTGAAACTGAGACATTTTCAATTCCATTTTCCTGCTGGAGTTAGAATTTTCTTGCTTTAACAGTATGTCTAAATATTGTATTTTATCTTCTCTCTACTTCAGTAACATTTGAACTTCAATGGCCTTATCAATAGTGGTAGTAGCATATGCCCCTGAAAACTTTGATATCTTGGCTAAATTTTCAGTACGATCAGCTAGAGGATCCTTCCATAAAACATCAAGAGATTCATTTGTAAGATTTGAGACTCTATCTTCTATTATTCTCCTCTTTCTCCTCTAGAATACAACCTTATGATTAGAATAGCAGAATACATCCAGTGAAGGAATTTTTTTAATTTTTAAAACAATCTACTCCGTTCGGTAAGCCGGAATGATCTCTTGATCATGAGTTTTAGGAACTTGTTGTAGTTGAGTAGCAGTTTCTACTAATTTATGAGAATGATCTGGCATCTGAAAACTAGTAGTTTGATCAGTTTTAGGTTTGGTTGAGAAGTTTTTAGTTCCTTAGAAAACTTATGCTGTTCAATATTCAAATCCTTTGGCTGAGATTCTTCTGCCTGATTAGATGTATTTTGGTTGTGCTGAACTTCTTGGGAAGAGGATTGAGCTTCACAAATTCCTCCTTTATCTTGCATATCAATCTCTTTGATTACTTGATCAATTACCTTTTCTGGGCTCTCATTTCTATTTTTAGATTCATTGTCAGAATGATCTGAATTATGAGAATTGTGTTATGATTTCCCTGACTCATTTACAGACATGTTTTTATATTCATTATCTAAGCTAATACTTGGAGTCAGTATGTTGACCTCATCAATAGTCAATAAATCAATAGGATTCCTTTCTAGTCTCTTGTTTTTGTATGCTTGGAAGGCTTCCAAGTCATCTTAATTGAGCTGACTAGATGCAAACTTTAGTACATCTGAAAACTTTACAATACGTTGAAAGAAATCATCAAATCTATCAATCTCTTTCATAAAAGTCTTCAACCTTAGATCTGTGATGTGAATTTTAATTAAATCATTAGGTTCATATGGATGCTTTGGAATTACAACCAAATTAAATAAATTTACACTTGAAACATCCTTGAAGGCATGACCAATATCAAAAAGTGCAAAAGTATGACACTCTAAAGGGAAATTCGGCCAAATGGTCTTCTTAGCATCTTTGTGTTATTTTGAAATATCATTTACCACAATTTGGTAAGAAACCTCTCTAGCAAGTATCTTATAAGGATGATACTATGGTAGGACGTGGAGAGAAGAATAACTCACGAAAGCTCTGACATAGGTGAAAATTTATTTGGCAAACCATCTGGCAACGAGAAAAATGTCTGTACTAGCCTCTTTGGAAATCCTACGGGCTTTCTCATTGAATATAATCGAGTGCATAGGTAGTATGACCCTATGGAAAATTATGTAAAAATGAAGATGAAAATCTGACTCCCAAAGGTCTATGCGGTAAATGTGGATTGGAGTAGGGTCTTGGTCCGTCCATTTCCATCCCATGGTATGAAAAATTGAAAAAAAGAAAATAGCACCCATGACATAGGAACTCACATAAAAGCGGGGTATTTCCCTAGAGGAAACATTTGTTTTACTCCTATATTCCATGATACTTCTAGCTAAATTATCTGATAGGATATTTTCCCAATCCAGAATTAAACAATTTTTTATTGTGTTATTTAATGGGACCCAACATATAGAAAATCTAGTAGTATCAGGCTTTGCAAAAAATCTACAAAACATATTTGCAGCATAGAAATAAGAGGAAGGAGTTTGTGCTATTTGGTACGTATGAAGTTTGTCCCATTTGAGCTTTCCTTATTCATCCTTCCATTCCTTTATAACTTTCATCAGGTCTGGACGTTTCTTTGTAAATTTTTGAAGAAAGTATTTATCAATGTTTGGCTATGAGACAGGTAAGTGATACATTGTCCTCAAATCTTATTCCCTTAATGAATCGATATTCTCGCCCTTTGAATCCTTAAATGTTCTATATTCTATGTTCAAGTCATCAATTACCAACTTAACCATATCTGTCTAGGGGAGAATCGTTGGCCTTGCAGCTACTTTATGAATGAATGAGCATGCAACATCGAAATAGGTTGGGTTTGAAGCAACTCACATGCCTGTTGTATAAAATTTGAATATTACCCCTGGATTTTCATTCTCGAAGAACTGATACATTTCCTCCCATGAGAAACTATCACAATCTTTGTTTTAGGTGGTATCTGATAATAATGGAGACATATCTAAGTTTTCAGTAGATGATGCTTGGGAATTTTCCTTACCTTTCTTGCTCATCCCTATAATCCTTGCTTCGTTAAGTGGTTCCCTAAATTCAAGAAAACAGAGTGAGATTTAGATCTTAAGGTAAATGGAGAGAAAGATATAGTTAAAACGATATAATGGAAATTTGGCATTCACTCATTCATTACATGCTCTAATTAGATATGAATCTTTCAAACCTTAATCTTATTAAATGCCCTTAATTACCCATAATTCTTTCTATCAAATCTCGTACACACCTTCACGTGAAATGTCTATTGATCAATTAAAGACGTTAGATCTTATATCCGGTTGATTAGATATGAATCATTTCGCACACTTTGAGTAATAAATATTAATTATCACATATCGTAACTCGATACTATTTCTATTAGTTATGTTTTCTGTTACTGATGAATTTCACGAAATGCGATCTACGCAAATCGTAGATCGAAATTTCCATACGATAATAAAACATGCATTTGTTTATTTTATGCTAAATGAGAAGTGCACTTAAGGAATCATGCCGATGCGCTTTATCAGGCGCTTGAATTTTTGTGGTAATTTCTTCATTATTTTGTCAGGTCTAATTCACCGCAACCCTTACCAAATTATTATAAGTTGATTGTTTTTAAAAGGTGTGATGCAATTTTCTTTTTAAAGCAATGTTTAGATATTTTGTAATGAGCATTTTATATGACTTCAGGAAAGTTTTATCACATATCACAGCTCGCAAGACCTAATATGTTTTAAGCCGTTAGGCTTGTAAGCTATACAATTTGCAATGCATGCTAAGAAATCAAATCGAAAAGGGAAAAACTTTATTTCCTAAAGTTTTAAGGGTTAGGCTAAGATAAATCAAACAAATAAATTTCCTATTTATTTTAAAGGCTCCCAATTTAGTAAAAATAAATGGGGGGTGTTGTATAGTATAGAAATTGGCGATTCACTTGGGAGAACCAACTATCTCTGATTATTTTTTTGAAATTTCTAAAAAAAAATTCGAAATAAAAATAGTCACAAGAATGAATTTCAATAAATAATACCTCACTAAGCAAAAAAATATCTCTTAATTATAATTCATAATAATTCCTCTTTAGAAATAAAATTATGAGTATCTATATTACTATTTACTTAGTTCAAAAAAGATAAAGAATGTGTCTCTTTTAGATTAGCTTTATAAATATTTACTCTTTTATCACAGTTAGAGCCTCTGATGCAATAGGAAATTTAAGCTCTTGGCAGGGTTACCTATTACCCAACAATGATTCATTTTCCCATCCTATATTTCTTGCAATCTTCAAAAATAAATTCCAACTTTATACACTTAATCTCCTCTAGGACTTGCTTTACTTTTTTGTAGGTATTTTCTATTGTATTTTTATTTACTTCAAAGCCATTGTCTTGGCTTGGTAACCAAATATTGACAATCCCATTCACTGGTGGTAATTAAACTTGTGAAGCTGGCTCTTGCTCAGACCCTTTGTCGTCTTGATATAATCTCAAGTGATTACCCTCTTTTGGTAGGCATCATTGGTAATGTGAATTATAATATTTCCCTATGAACATGGAAAACAAGCTTGTGATGAGACTTATTATGTTTTAAGTTTTTTGACATAATTTTTTCCAATTTGTTTCTAAAAATTGATAATTTTTCTTGGATGGGTGAATCATTGGTCATTTTGAGGATTCTGGATGATAATTTTTTGAGTTTTAAGATTGCTTCTTTTTAAAAGAGTCTTTACTGTGTTAAAGATTATTTTCTTGACTAACAAGAGAATAACCATCCTTTATAAATATGAGTGATGATTAGAGAATGAATAACTTCATTGAAATTTCATCTTTCATTCAAAATAGAATCTATTTGATATTCGAATCTTTGAATTGTTTCCTTAACATTTATTATTTTTATAAGCCATAAATCAAAAAAAAATTCTGAGACATTTACTTGAAAAGCCAAAAATCAATATTACACAACCTTTATTTTCCTAAGGAAAAGAAAAAACGATAGTATATAGGGAATATAAGGGGTTACCTCCTATGAAAAGTATTTCTTTAAAATCTTCCCATTAACAGGCAAAGAGTCTCTTTTGCGTGATAGATATTGTAATAAAAATATTGATGGGCCAATTTCCTCAATAATTTTAAATGGACCTAACGGGAGTCTTTGAAATTTGGTGTGTTTAACTTTCTCCTCATGTGCTTTGTCCCATTTCAATACCAGATCACCAATTTGAAATTTTTTTGGAGTAACAGAAGTTGAATGAAATGAAGCTTTTACTATAATTTGATGATATGCATGAGTAAATTTAGCTGTTTCTCTTTCTTCTTCAAGCTTAATAATTTGAAATTGTCTTACTTGCAAGGAAGAAGACGGAGATTCATCAATAAATTTAACTAAGGCAAGAGAAGGAATAACTTCATTTGTAGGAAGAAAAACTTCTTCTTCATAAACAAGATTGAATGGGGAAGTGTGAATGGAGGCCTTCTGAGTTATTTGGTCTGCCCAAAGAGAAGATATTAATGACTTATGCAAATTTCATTGATTTTTATCAACAATTCATTTGATAATTCTAGTAAGGTTTATATTTGTTGATTATGAGAAACCATTTCTTTACTTATAATAATTTGCAGAATACTTAAGTTTAAAGCCTGTTTTTATTGCAAATTCTATCATAGAAGCTCCTGAGAAATAAGATGCATGATCTAACGTTAAAGCAGTAGGTAAACCAAACCTAGTTATAATAAATTGATCAATGAAATCAATAATATTCTCAGAGTTGGCTACCTTTAGTGGAATTTCTTCCACCAATTTACTAAAATAATCTATAGTTTTGAGAGTATATTTATGTTTTTTGGAAGAGTTAGGAATGATCTTACCGATTATATATAATCCCAATTGGTCAAATGGTTGCTCGATATTAACTGGTTGTAATGGGAAGGTTGGTTTCCTTTGTCTTCTGAATTCACTTTGACAAATTTTACATTTTCTTGCATATTCATGAGCATATTTAAAAAGTGTAGGCCAATAGTAACCTGCATGTAGTATTTTATGTGTTGTTATATTTACTCTGAAATTTCCTCCAGTTGGCCCATCATAAAGTTCCTACAAAAAATTTTATGCTTCAGTTTTTTCTAAGCATCTTAATAACACAGAATAAAAGTTTCTTCTAAATAATACGTCATTGATTATTTCATATTGCTTGGCCTTTAATCTCAAGCACTTTTTGTTTTATAACGAAGTCGGGTTGGGGCATATCCATTTTTCAAATTAAACATGAGATCAAAGTATTGAGATTGCACATCCTTGAGGCTTACCTATGATATTGGCACATTATTACCTGAATCTGCCTTTGATGATAAATGGGATGCTCATGTTAGCATTCTACAAAAAATATTAACCTCTAACAATTTTAGAAGGTCTAATTTATACATCATATTCTTGTAAAGCAGTAACGTAGTCACCCCTTTTCTCTCCTAATTCTTTTTGCATCAACAATTATCTCACTGTAGAGAATGGAACTATTATTTTGGTGTGATTTTTAAGGAGAAATGTTCTAAAATGCTCTATAGATTTAAAGACAATAATTTTTTGTTTCTCAGCAGATGAATAATTTAGTTCAGCGTCTTGCAAATTAGAACTGAAAAATGATATTGGTGCTTCAATTTTTTGGTCATCAAGTTGTGTTAAAACAACTACATAAGATGTATCTGATGAGAAGGTGTATAAAGTAAAAGGATTAAGAAAATTGAGGGTAGTCAGGAATGGAGAATTAATAATGGATTGTTTGATTAAATCAAATGCTTCTCTTTTGTTATGTCCCCATTTAAATACTGAATTTTTCTTAATCATGGTTTGCAATGGTAAAGGTAATTGCAGAAATTCAGGGAAAAATATTTTTACAAAATTTATCTGTCCAAGAAACGAGTGCATAGTTTTCTTGTTATAAGGAAAAGGAGTTCTTTTAATCTCTTCAATTCTATGAGGATTAATATAGATACCTTTCCTTGACACAATGAATCTTAAATTTTTTCCTTCATCTGAAGAAAAAAATGACTTCTTTGGATTTAATGAAATTCCATACTTTTTTCATCACTCAAAGACTTGATCTAAGCCATTCACATGATTGGTTGCTTGTATAGAAAAGACTATAATTTCATCTAGATAAATAACCACTGATTTTTTGATGAGTCCTCTAAAATTTGTGTCGATGGCTCTCTAAAAAGTGGCACCTACATTAATTAACCCAAATGGCATCTTTTGATAGGCTTAAGTTCCCCACTTAGTCCTAAATGTATTCTTTAATTTTTCATTTGGATGTATGAGGATTTGGTTATATCGCGAAAATAAATATGGGAAAGACATAAGTTTAGAACTAGTTGTTGTTTGTAGTACTTCTTCCATGGTTGGTAATGGAAAGTTGTCATTTTGGCATGCTTTGTTTAAATTCCTAAAATCAATACAAATACTAATATCAACATTTTTCTTCCTGACAGGAACCAAATTTGAAAACCATTTAGAATGTCTGACAGGAAAGATGATTTTTTATTTGAAGAGTTTTTTCAATTCTGTTTTGATTTGATTTTCAATATTCGGGTGAATTTTCCTCAACTTTTGTTGTATAGGTTTCTCATCTGAAATCATAGGTGTTAGACTCCTGTATTTTTACGATATCACCAAATGAATGTTTATTTCTTATATTTTCCATGCTAAAAATAATATCCCATGAATAGCATTTATTTTTAGAAAGAGAAGGAAATTATGGGTGACAAAGGGATCAAATATTCCCATCTACCCTTTGATTCAGTTAAAATAGGAGAGTTTTTCTAATTAACTGTGATGGAAAACCAAATATCACAACCTTCATTATCCTTCATTTAACCTCTCCATTACTTTTCATTTTACCTATTTTTGAGATTCCCATGCTCTAAAATCCCTTATTTAATCGCTAATCCCCTTATTATCATCCCTTTCCCCTTCCTAAATCATTTTTCCTAGCAAAAACCCATTCCCATTAATAATATCCTACCCCATTACTCATTCCCATTCATTCATTTAAAACAATGTAAAACCCACTTTTCCATTATTTTTAAATAAATTCTAATCTATCAGGTCCCACTTTAATAAACCCCATTTTTTAGAAAAAAACCCGACCCTGATTCTGCTAAAACCCATATTTAATGCCTCCGCTTTAAACCTAAACCCTTCTCTTCATTAAAATCTCCACTTTGTCTATGTCAACCGACCCCACCTTCCAAACTAACTCATGGTCAATCCTGACCCAACCACCATCAGATCTCCACCACTCGGACCAACAACCCTCACGCCTTATCGAATCCCCAAATGCATGTTGGTTAAAACATTTGAGCAGTTTCAAAATGGGTATTTTCGTAACCCATTCAATCTGCCACATGTTGCCTCTATGATTCATCGCATCTCTTTAGACCAAACTTCCTAACCACCTATGCATTGTGCGATAAAACACAAACTGCCTTCGTGCCATGAAACTGAACCATTAATTATTCAATTGCAATAATGTCCTAAACTATTGTGATAATCCCTACGACATTCCTCAAGGACCTGGAAGACATTTTTGGATGTAGAATTAAAAAAGCCTCCTATATCTAGACCCCTTCTACAGTCTTCACAAGCCCTTTCAAGCCATATCGCCATCCATGCGTCCGTGTGTTTTAAATTAACATAATTTTTTGGAATTTTGCAGGTGATATACATGACAGGAAATGCAGTAATCAATTTTTGTTTTTAATTCCAAGGAAATTCTTAAATCTAGACTCTGTGGATTTTGGTTTAAAAGGCCTTATTCACCAAAGGATTGTGAGCGGAATAAAATATGAAAGTAGGAAAATGACTAGTCTGGGTAAAGATGAAGATAGATAAAAGATACAGTTAAAGATCAGAGTTAATGAAAAGACAATGAATGGTAAAAAATTCACTGTGATAATGAAAGGTAAAAGAGGTGAATAGAGCAGCCGAGGGTAAAAGTTCTAAAAAATATAAAAGGAAGACAAAGCAGTGAACAAAGAGATTACAAGTAAACAATGAAGGCAGGTTAAAAATGAAATACATAGTTAAAGAACAGAGTAAAGAAGAAGAAGAAAAAATAGTAAGGTAAAGAAAGAATTTGCAAGGACAACAAAGGTAGTAAAGAGATTATATTGATAAGCACAGTGTAGAGTTAAAGGACAAATCAGAGAGAAAATCAATGAACAAGACAAAGCCAGATATCAAGGCCATTCAACATTTACTTCTTCTCAATCACTTGGGCCACCTCCAGCTTAATTTTGATTTAATGAAATCTACCACAGTTAATATTACAGTCAGAGATATTTTAGTATCAATTCAGAAGTTATTATAAAAGTTACTTTTGCATGCAGTTGGTCAACGATATTTTGAAATTGGCTTAGCGGTTAAATTGAAAGCTATTGTTATAGTAGGTTTGTTAGAGATATTTTTTACTTGGGCCTTGCATGGTCTCAAATTTCAAAACTTCATTTACCCTGCAGTAAATGCAAACTATCAACCTAGATTAGGGACACCTCCTTAGTTGCAGTTAAATAATGCATGTATTTTCATTATCAGTGTTGCTTTTTTTGGCTGGTTGGACTTGTTTGGACTCTAAGTTGCAAAGATCATTTTATTGGAGCACTGTAACTATTTTTGAGCTAAACATTAGTAATAAAATCACTTTCACAGGATCCTTGAACTATGTTAATGGTGATGTTATCCATTTTAGGTTAATGTTGTCCCCTTTTTTCCATATTGTATATCAATTTATCTTATGTCAAATAGAAATTTTAGATTAAGATATGCTGTATAAGTAACTTAATTCTATATTCTACTGTTATCTCAATGTTTTCCTTTTCAAAGCATAACTAAATAATTCTTAACTGCTATTTAGTTTTACCTAGTTGCTATCTTCAGGTTTTTCTTTTAAGGTTTAACTACAAAATTCTTAATTTCTCTTTAGTTTAGCTGAAATTGTTATCTTGAGGTCTTTCTTCTGAAGTTGAGTTAAAGAATTCTTAATTTATTTTTAATTTTCACTTAACTATTATCTTGATTGTTTTCCTCTAAAGTCTAGAATGTAGAATTCAAAGACTATCTGCTCTTCTTTTATGTCAAAATATAGTTAAATAATTATGAACTTCTCTTTATATTTACTAAAATCACTACCATCTCATATTCATATTTCCATAGAGATTCATTTGATATAGTTAGTTTTCCTTGTGAAAATAGTTGAAAATTTGATGTACACTTAAACCCTTTTATGACTCCATAGCCTAATGGATTAAGCTTCCCACATTTTATCTATCCAACCAAGCATAAAATCAATCAATAAATCAAACCAAACAACCCTAATCCTCATAACTAGCCTAAAATCAGAAGAATATAATCATAAATATAAATTAGTTAATCATAAATACAGAGAGAGCCCTCTCTAAGCCTAGGAAGGATATGTCTTAGACTCCGAAGTGGTTTGATGTAGTTCCCTTCTACTTATTCTTGCCAATATTACAAATTATAGGGAGCTAACATAATGGCGATCATATTGTGTAGCTGAGTTATTAAAAAAACTTAATATTTCCTCAGAACTCAGAAACCCCACTCAAGATTAAATGATTAAATTACTAGCCAATACTGGTATATGGTTGCTGACGGTGGAAAACAGCCAGCCTCAAGAAATTTGAAATCATCCACCTGGTGACTTTACAGCTCTCAGTAGGCCTAAAGACTCCAGTCATAGAAGAATCCAGATTGGTTGTGAAGATGCAGTAACCCTTTTTCTCTGATTGATTGACAAAGATGGATTTAAGGATACAACACAGGTATGCTCTAATGAATACAGGTCACATTCCTGGATTCCCACAAAAAATGCCTTAGGAAAATTGGGACGCAAATTCTCCTATTTTTCCAGATGAAAATTTTGATGACCCCTTGTTACATCTCATTAAATTTCATATACACTCATGGAGGTTCAAGATTGTTAGGTTCCTATATTATTAGTATAGTCCCTTATTGTTGTTAGTGTAACCCCCTTATTTTTATTATTGTACACTTGTAACCCCCATTTTATTATTATTGTGCCCTTAAATTATTATTGTTAGGTCGACTAGGATTACATTGTGGCCCAGTAGGATTACATTATGGCCCCATGGACTCCTATATATAGAAAGGAGGTTTTGTAAATTGGATCATCCAAGAATTGTTCATTTATGTAATGTATTGGAGGTTGCCCCCTCGAAGTGGCTCATTTCTAAGGCGTTGATATCTTTTTTATTCTATTTTTGGAGCTGCTTACACAGCATTTGGTATCAGAGCTTTGGATTCTAGGGTTTCGCTGCTCCAAACAGGTCATCGTGGAAATTTCGCTATATCTTTTTTTATACAAAGTTTTAGAAGCTGAAATTTTTAGGGTGCAAAGCCGAAATCCTGAGGAAGCTTTTATAAAAATTTCAGAGCTTGGTTTGCAATATTTTCAGAGATACAATCTGTGGAAGTTAGGTCTTTTTTCAGGATCCTAAACAGGTCATCATGGAATTTGTGCTATAATTGTTTTTCTACAAAGGTTAAGAATCTAAAATTAGAATGGTGTGAAGCTGAAATCCTGAGGAAATTATTCAAAAAATTTCAGAGCTTGGTTCGTAATATTTTTGGAGATATGATCTGTGGAAGGTAGTGCTTTTTCAGGCTCCTGAATTTCATCTCAAAGATGTGGTCGTGGGAAAATTTCAATAACTCTCTCTCTGGGAATCAGATTTGAGTTCCGTAAAAATTGGTTGCAATTAAATGGACTCTAGTTTCTTGGCTATAAATTTCAGAGACAAAATCCAAAACAGTGACACATGGAAAGTCGTACAAGTTCGCTCTATTGAACCGGTCCATAATTACGTCATTGTGGGAGATTGGACACAACTTTGTCTTGGAGAATCCAAATCACGTCAGACCTGTGAAATTTGAAAGATAATTCAGAGGGCTACGTTGGTACCAGAATTTAGATATTGAAGTGTTGCAATCACAAATATAATCCAATTTCAATATCGAGCTCCTCAAAAGCAATAAAAAGGTGTGTATTTTTTTTCCAAATTGCATAAGTCTTGTTTGAAGAATCAATTTGAATTGATTCCAAGGGAATATTCTAGAATATATATCAATATTGGGTTCTAAAATATTCTCTGCAAAAATAATTCAACACCCATTAAGCCTTCAGAAGGGTCTACTATGACTCATGAAGATGAAGAATTGCAACATGATCTATCAAAATTACAAGAGCAAGTGCAACAAATTTCACTCTCGCAAAGAGCAACAAAAAATGAAATGGATGTTTTGAAGAAAGGCATGGAAGAGAATATGGATGGTTTGAAGAAAGGCGTGGAAGCTAATATGGATGGCATGGAAGCTGGCGTGGAAGCTAAGATGGATGGCGTGGAAGCTAAGATGGATGACATAAAAGACAACATGGAAAACAAAATGAAAAACATGAAGAATGATCTAAAATAACACATCGAAGGTTTGACCAAGTGATGCAAGAAATGTTTCCTAATGGTGAAAAGATAGTAGAATAATCTCATGATGAGAATAAAATAAATGTTAATCGTGATTTCATAAACTCTAATGTTGGCGAGAAGAACCATCATATTCCAAAAATGGATATGAGGAAGTTTGATGGGAAGGATCCTGTAACATGGATACTACAGATGGAGCAATATTTTGATCTCCATAATGTGTAAAACACACAAAAGGTACGCATTGCAACTTTACATTTAGAACAAAATACATTTGTATGGTATCTTTGCTCCCGTAAAAAAATTGTCACTTGGTCAATTTTTACGAAATAAATGATAGCACATTATGAGGATACAAAGAGAAACACCATCTTTAGCCAATTGATAAATTTCAAACAAAATGGTTTAGTGGGGAAGCACATTGAGGACTTCCAAAAATTGAATATAAGGGTAACTAATATTCCAGAGGAACACGGGATTGATCTCTTCATAGGCACTTTAAAGGATAACATGCAACATGAAGTTCGTGTTCTGGAACCTGATTCATTGGAGAAGGCATTCAGGTTGGCAAGAAAAGTTGAATGTAAAATTATTGTGACAAGGAAGCCTACCACTCAATTCTATAAAGAAGGAAGTGCTACTACGTCTAGATTTCCACAACCTACAAGGTTGACACCACAAAAATTGGAAGAAAAAAGAGAAAAAGGGCTTTTCTATAATTGTGATAGAAAATACACTAAAGGTCATAAGTGTGCTGAGAAGAAATTATTTTGCATAGATTGTGAAGAGGAAGAAGAAAATGAACAAGAAGAGGATATACACCAGGAACCAATCCTAGAAGAGGAAGAAATGAATCTGACCATATCGTGTAATGCACTGGCAAGAATTACCACTAAAACTCTCAAGATAGTTGGAAAAATCAAGATGAAAAAGGTAATAGTGTTGATTGATTCAGGTAGCACCCATAATTTTATTCATTGTAAGGTAGCCAAGGAATTAAATTGTTTTTTATACCCAGCACCATAATGTCAAGTGATGGTTGCAAATGGAGGAACTATAAATTTCTCTGGAAAATGCCATAATATTGAGCTAACCATGGGGGAATATGTATTGACTAGTTCAATGCTTTCCATTCCTATGGGAGGTGCTGATGTTGTACTAGGAGTACAATGGTTACAATCTTTGGAGACGATAGCTTTTAATTTTCACGAATTTTTCTTGAAATTTTTTACAGAAGGAAAAGAAGTCGAATTATGGGGTATTGAAGGGAAGCAGGGAAGGATAATAATCTCTAATGTCATGAAAAAGCTTCTAAAGAAAGAACAACGAGGCGTAATTGAAAAATTATGCTCACTAGAAGTTCCGACATCAAAATCATCTATTTCTACAGATCTCCAACAAGTCTTGGACAAACATTCCAAGGTGTTTGAAACTCCCAAAGGACTCCCACCTATTCATGATCATGATCATGCTATTCATTTGATTCCAGGAAGTGTTCCTCCAAACATTAGGCCTTATAGATGTCCTTACTTCCAAAAGAGCGAAATTGAACATATGATTGCAGAAATGTTAGAGGCAGGTATAATTCAATCTAGTCAAAGTTCTTTCTCTGCTCCTGTAGTATTGGTACACAAGAAGGATGGATCATGGTGAATGTGTCCAGATTATAGCGAGCTCAATAAGCTCACCATTAAAGACAAATTTCCCATTCCTCTGATTGATGAATTATTGGATGAATTACATGGAGCAATTTATTTTACGAAGTTGGATCTTCATTCAGGATATCATCAAATTAGAATGAAGACTGAACATATTCCAAAAACAACATTTCGAACTCATGAGGGTCATTATGAATTTTTGGTCATGCCTTTTGGCCTTACCAATGCACCTTCTACATTTCAAGGGTTGATGAATTCCATTTTCAAACCCTTCCTTAGAAAATTTGTGCTAGTATTTTTTGATGATATACTAATCTACAGGAGGTCTTGGAAGGATCATGTTGAACATGTTGACGGGGTGCTCAAACTATTGCAGGAGAAACAATTATATGCAAAAAAATCCAAATGTTTCTTTGGAGTACAAGAGGTGGAATATCTGGGTCATATTGTATCTCACGAGGGTGTTAAAGTAGACCCTAACAAAATTAGAGCCATTAAGGAATGGAAATTCCCCACAACCATAAAGCAGTTGCGAGGATTTCTCGAGTTAACAGGGTATTATCGCAAGTTTGTTAAGAATTATGGGAGAATAGCAGCACCTCTAACAACATTATTGAAGAAAGATGCATTTTAATGGACTCCTGAAGAAACTAAGGCCTTTGAACATCTTAAAGAGGCAATGTGCCTAGCACCGGTCTTAGCTACGCCAGACTTCACAAAAACCTTTATTGTGGAATGTGATGCCTCAGGAAATGGAATTGGTGTGGTTTTAATGCAGGAAGGAAGACCCATTTATTTTGAAAGTCGTCTAATCAAAGGAAAGTATTTACAGAAACCTATTTATGAGAAGGAAATTTTAGCAATACTGCATGCACTAAAGAAATGGAGAACTTACATAATGGGAAGACACTTTAAGGTAAAAATTGATCATGATAGTATTAAACACTTTTAGGAACAAATATTATCTTCAGAAGAGCAGCAAAAATAGGTCACAAATATGTTGGGTTATGACTTTGAAATAATCTACAAAAAAGGAAAGCTTAATGTTGTTGCAGATGCACTCTCAAGAAAGAATGAAGAGGTGGAAGCATTGCATTTTTCCATTTCTATTATCCAACCAGATTGGATAACCAAAGCAAGAGATGAATGGAAGAAGGACAAAGATGTATGGACACTCATTCAAAAGTTGAAGCAAGATCCTAGTACATATGATACATTTAGTCGGAAAAATGACTCCTTACGATACAGAGATCGCTTATATATTTGTAAGAATTCCCAACTAAAACAAAATATTCTTCTAGAATTGCACACTTCTCCTTTAGGAGGACACTCAGGATTTTTAAAAACTTACCACAGGGTGAAGAAAGATTTTTTTTGGGATGGCCTTAAATCTGATATTCAAAATTTTGTGGCGGAATGTTTGGTTTTCCAATAGAATAAAGTGGAAACAATTAAGACCCCAGGACTTCTAAAAATTTTATCCATTCCAATTCAATGTTAGGAGGAGATTTCAATGGATTTTATCACGGGTTTACCTAAGTCCGAAGGAAAGAGTGTCATCATGGTGGTAGTTGATAGACTTACCAAGTACGCACACTTTTGTGCATTATCTCATCCATTTAAAGCAAGTACAGTTGCTACTACATTTATGGATAGAATTCAAAAGCTACATGGAAGCCCAAGGGTTATTGTGAGCGATAGAGATCCCATTTTTACTTGAAATTTTTGGACGGAGTTATTTTCTTGTTTGGGTACTCAATTAGCTCATAGCTCATCTTATCATCCTCAATCTGATGGTCAAACTGAGATAGTAAATAAATGTTTGGAAGGATATCTTCGTTGTTTTGTATACGATAAACAAACACAATGGGTCAAGTGGTTACCTCTCGCTGAATGGTGGTATAACACTTCCTTCCATACTACAGCAAAAATGACCCCATTTATGGCACTTTATGGATGTCATCCACCATCCATCACATCATCTTTAAGGGAAAATTCGAAGGTTCAAGCAGTGGAAGATCACATCGAGCATCAGCAAGAAGTTCTCCAACTCTTAAAGGATAACCTGAATTTGGCACAAAATCGAATGAAACAACAGGCAGATCAACATCGCGGCGAGAGAAGTTTTGATGTAGGAGATTGGGTATTTTTACGGCTACAACCATACAAACAAATGTCCCTCAAGCAAGCAAAGAAGGATAATAAATTATCGCCAAAGTACTATGGTCCTTACAAGGTGTTGCAAAAGATTGGTACTATGGCATACAAATTGGAGCTTCCTGCTTCTTCGTGAGTACATCCAATTTTCCATGTTTCATGCTTGAAGAAGGTTATCGGTGAAAATCTTCTAGTTCAAACAATATTACCAGAACTTGATGAGGAAGGAAAAATCATATTGGAACCTGAAGCAGTCACGGAAAAAAGAACTCGACAAATATGGAATTGATCAATTTCAGAGTATCTCATCAAGTGGAAGAACTTACCCACTGAAGATTCTACATGGGAGGATGAGAATTTTATACAGAAGCACCCAGAGCTACTCAAGTGTTGAGGACAACACTTTTTTGAAGGAGAGGGGCATGTAGAAATTTTCTGAATAATGATTAATTATCCACCGAGACTATCTTGATCACATACAATTCGAATTTATATGCAACAAATAATATCTTCCACTCAACTTAGATCATCAGAAATGCGGAAATAAAATCAAGCCATAACACATCAAATCATCATACACATTAACACAGTATGTATGGGTAAAGATTATAGCTGAAAACCCCACAGCTATTTTGTATATTATAATGGATAAATCATGTAACAAAATCAGTACAATACTCCTCACAAGTATTCAGTACTTTCTCATGAAGTTACACACAATCTAGCTTGGTTTTGAATAGGTTACTGGTTCAAAACTCACCGCCAATTTCCTTGGCTCTATTGCGCAATCATGACCTGTCTATATAGAGATCCAAGGTTCGAATCTCCTTGGCTTGACTGTGCAATTTTCATGGACAATTCCTCCAAGTGTGGTGCAAATCTCATGCACAACTGATGTCGCCACTGATAGCTAACTCCACCCTTTCATCTACCTTTTTCACTAGTCTCCACTGAACTGATCATGCCCTGTAGTGAACTGATGTGTTCTCGAGTTGAATAATGAGTTAATAATTAATGAATTAAATAATATTTAATTCACTCCACTCATAACTAATTGATTAGCTAGTTAAACTAATCTCAACTAGTTCAACTAAAATAAGCAGAACACAACTCCACTATCTGTCTCATTAACTCCTCCAAACTTCTGCCACTGAAGTCCAACTGAAGTCAACCATGCATGATGCCATCAAACCCTTGGGAACCACATGATTCCTCTGTCAGATGCATGAGCCACTTCTGTAGCTCGAACTGAAGTGCTCCAAGAGAGTAAACTGCTGTTTAGAGTCCAAATATTATTAAGGGTAAATAATATTTGACTTCCCTATTTTTAGGAGAGGCAGTCTAAAAATAGCCTTCGACCTCTTCGACCTAAAAATAGAGTCTCATCTATTTTTACCAACATGACCAATGCTCCAAGAATCTCAAACTGGAATCCCCGAACCATGCTCCATATGTCTAAAAATAGACATAGTCTAAAAATAGACTTTGCGCCAGAATTTGCCTGCAGGCCCACTTAGTGAAGGCGACTTCATTTCACTAAGCTCCATCATCTCGCTGAATTTTCAACACTCCCTCTCAGCAAGATATGGATTATCTGCAACCCCTATCCTGCCTCTGTGGAATTCAAACTTGCCCCTGGTGAGTGCCTTCGTCAGGATATCGGCATCCTGATCCTTCGTGGGAACATATGAAAGCATCATGATTGTCTGCTGAACACAATCTCGGATATGATGGTACCTGATGTCGATGTGTTTGGTCCTATCATGAAATACTATATTGACCGAGAGTTTAATTCAACTCTGGTTATCACAGTAGATCACTGTAGGCTCCAAATGCAACCTGAACAATCCTGCGAGGATCTTCCTCATCCAAATAGCCTCGCATGCAGCTAAGCTAGCTGCCATGTACTCGGCCTCTGCTGAACTGAGTGCCACAGATCTCTACTTCCTGCTGTACCAGGAAACTGTTGTCGACCCAATGTTGAAAACTCCTCCAGATGTGCTCTTCCGGTCCGTTGGACTCCCTGCCCAATCTGCATCAGTGAAGCCAAAAAGCTTCGCTCCATCCTCCTGTCTGTACCATAGACCATATCCCAATGTTCCTCTAATATAGCGCAATACATGCTTGCCTGTCTTCCAAAAGAGCTTGGTAGGATTAACCATAGCTTGCGAAAGCTGGTTAAAAACATAGCATATATCGGGTCGTGTATTGACCAGATACATAAGCGACCCCACCAACTGTCGATAGAAAGTGGCATCCACTACCTCCGCTGAAGTAGCATCCTCCTTCCTCCAACCACCATGAAGAGGAGTGTCAATAGTCTTGCAGCCTTGCATGTTGAACCTCTCCAGAATCTCCAGGGCATACTTGCCCTGAGAAACAAACAGTCCTCCGCTGCGGTGCCAAATCTCCAATCCCAGGAAATAATGAAGGATGCCCAAGTCCTTCATCTCGACCTCTCGTGCAAGATCCTCCTTGCATGAAAGTATCAACTGCTCATCGCCAGTTAAAATCAGATCATCTACATACAGTACGATGATCAACAGCTTCCCCTCCACCACAATCTGGTAGAGGTTTGGATCCGCCTCACTCTTGGAGAATCCAAGCCTGGTGAAGTAGCTGTCTATCCAAGTGTACCAAGCACGAGGTGCTTGCTTCAGCCCGTACAGTGCTCTTTTGAGTCGGCACACATGTGACTCACTGCTGAAGATCTCGAAACCTTGAGGCTGCTCTATGTACACCTCCCCCTCAATAACTCCATTGAGGAACACAGTCTTCACATTCATCTGATGAATGTGCCACCCCATCTGCGCTGAGAGAGAAAGGATCATCCGTATGGAAGAGTACCTCGCGATAGGTGCAAAGGTCTCCTCATAGTCAATCCCCTTGATCTGTGAAAAGCTATGGGCGACAAATCTCGCCTTGTACTTCTCCACACTCCCGTCAACCGCCTGCTTCACCTTGTAGATCCATCGCGAACCCACCACTGATTTCCCAACCAGTGTTGGGACAATCTCCCATGCATTGTTCCTGACGATCGAATCATATTCCTCGATCATGGCATCAACCGATGCGGGTTCCTCCACAGCTTCCTCAAAAGAGGGTGGCTCCATCACAACACATTGACTCATAAGAGCCATGTATATAGTGTACCGATCCGGTGACTGTCTCTGTCTGCACTGTGCTATAGGTGGTCCTACAACCTTCTCTGCATCTCGAACCAGTCGCTCAGTTTCTGTAGTGCGCATGCACCCTCTAATGGTTGGCGCTGCATGGGTGGTTTCTTCCACCTCCTGAACCTCCTCTTGTGGCTGATCAACATCCGAAAGCTCCTCCTTAGGAACTAACAGCTCCTCATCTGCATGCAAGTGTAGCTCCCTCTCAAGCGAACACTGCATGGCTTTCTCCTCCTAAAATTTTATATCCCGTCGCACAACAGTCTTTCGACTGTCTGACAAATACACCCGGTAGTTGTGAGGTGTATCAGTGTACCCCACAAATATTCCAACCTCAGCAGTTGGATCCAGCTTCCTTCTCGCATCCTTCGTCACATGCATGTAGACAGGAGAACCAAAAATCCGCAAATGGGAAATATCAGGCCTCTTGCCCGAATAAGCCTCCTCTGGTGTACTCATGCCAAGAACCTTGTGAGGACAACGGTTCTGCACATACACTGCTGTATTGCATGCCTCAGCCCACAAGTGAAGGGGTAGGCCCTGATCATGCAACATCGCCGTGCAGCACCCACGATCGTTCTGTTCTTCCGCTCAGCCACCCCGTTCTGCTGTGGGTTATGGGGTGCGATGAGCTCTCTCCGAATCCCTTCTGCGCTGCAGAACTCCTTGAATTCAGCCGAGATGAATTCACCACCGTTATCACTCCTTAGATAAATCACCTTCTTCCCCGACTCCTTCTCGACCAGTGCTTTAAACTCACAGAACTTCGCGAATGTATCGCTCTTCTTCTGCATGAAGAAGATCCAGCACTTTCGAGAGAAATCATCAACAAAGATCACATAATACCTGTGCTTTGCTGTCGAAGCAACAGAGAAAGGACCACACACGTCTGTGTGAACTCTCTCAAGGATCGTCGTGGCGTGACTATCCTTCTCGTGAAAGGTGGCTTTCACATACTTCCCTAAAGTACACCCCTTGCACTGATCTGACTGCACAAGAGTGCCCTTAGGAAGCCTAGTAGAAATCTGCTGCAAGATCTTCAAAGCTCCATGGTGAAGGTGGCCCAATCTCCTGTGCCACAGTTCGCCCTCATCATCCCGGCTCACCACTTCTCCTGCCTTGCATGCCATTGCTATGCAGCCATCTACCTGCAACTGATAAAGGTTCTTGGTTCGAACCCCTATCTTCCAGGTCTCTCCATTAGTATTACTGCGCAGGAAGGCTTTTCCTTCGCTGAAGACCACATCATACCCCTTATCCTCCAACATCACCACATAAATCAGGTTCTTCTTCAATCCAGGTACATGCATGACATCCTTCAATACAAAGGGATTACCAGACTCCCTCTGAAAGGATATGGTACCGATACCAGTCGCACTGTATCTACCATCATCGTCCATCTCGATGTGCACACCCAAATATTTTTCCTCCAGATCTGAGAACAAATCCCGATATCCCGTCATATGAAATGACGCACCGCTGTCCAAGAACCACACTGATCCCAACACACTTGAAACCAAGCATGTGATCAGTGAAACTTTGACAGTCACCCCCACACTTCCCAGCTCATCTCTGCACTGAGTGAACTTCGTGAGGTATTTGGTGATATTGTCGCCCTTCTCCATCTTGATGTTCCTGAGCTTATCTTTGAGCGCCATCTTCCTTTCGTCACTCTTACTCTGGAATAGATCCGTCAAATCTTTCCACATTAAATATGGAGTAGCCTTTCCATGCAGGCTGGATACAATATGATCCTTGATGCCCTCCAACATGATCCTTCGACACTTCGCCATCTTCTTTTGCCATGCTTCGACTTCAGCAGGATCAGTGGGCTTTTGGACATCCGTATCTATGAACTCCTTCAAACCATTATCTTCTAATACTGCCTCCATGCGATCCTTCCATGCAACATAAGTCGAACTGCCTTCAAGAGCATATTCGAGTCGCAAACCGTTGAAAGAGATTTTCAACAATGGCACCAAGAAAACAAAATTGCTGCAAAATTTTGAATTCCACCTCAAAGCTCAACCACTCTAGATCTGTGAGAACAAATTATTTCTAGCACAGAGATCGACTGCAAGGGGCATTTACCAGACCTTTCACTTTCCGAAGAAAGATGAATCCGGAGGCTACCTGGCCCGCATGCAGACTCTGTCTACCGAAATAAGTTTGTAATCTCTGTGATGATCAATATCAGCTTCAATAGCTCCGATACCATGTAGAAATTTGTTGAATAATGAATAATTATCCACCGAGACTATCCCAATCACATACAATTCGAATTTATATGCAACACATAATCTCTTCCACTCAACTCAGATCATCACACATGCGGAAATAAAATCAAGCGATAACACATCAAATCATCATACACATTAACACAGTATGTATGGGGAAAGCTTATAGCTGAAAACCCCACAGCTATTGTGTACACTATAATGGAGAAATCATGTAACAAAATCAGTACAATACTCCTCACAAGTACTCAATACTTTCTCATGAAGTTACACACAATCTAGCTTGGTTTTGAACAGGTTACTGGTTCAAAACTCACCGCTAATTGCCTTGGCTCTATTGCGCAATCATGGACTGTCTATATAGAGATCCAAGGTTTGAATCTCCTTGGCTTGAATATGAAATTTTCATGGAAAATTCCTCCAAGTGTGGTGCAAATCTCATGCACAACTGATGTCGCCACTGATAGCTAACTCCACCCTTTCATCTACCTCTTTCACTGGTCTCCACTGAACTGATCATGCACTATAGTGAACTGATGTGTTCTTGAGTTGAATAATGAGTTACTAATTAATGAATTAAATAATATTTAATTCACTCCCCTCATAACTAATTGATTAGCTAGTTAAACTAATCTCAACTAGTTCAACTAAAATAAACAGAACACAACTCCACTATCTGTCTCATTAACTCCACCAAACTTCTGCCACTGAAGTCCAACTAAAGTCAACCATGCATGATGCCATAAAACCTTTGGGAACCACATGATTCCTCTGTCAGATGCATGAGCCACTTCTGCAACTCGAACTGAAGTGCTCCAAGAGAGTAAACTGAAGTTTATAGTCTAAATATTATTAAGGGTAAATAATATTTGACTTCCCTATTTTTAGGAGAGGCAGTCTAAAAATAGCCTTCGACCTCTTCGGCCTAAAAAATAGAGTCTCATCTATTTTTACCAACATGAAAAATGCTCCAAGAATCTCAAATTCGAATCCTCGAACCATGCTCCATATGTCTAAAAATAGACATAGTCTAAAAATAGACTTGCGCCAGAATTTGCCTGCATGCCCACTTAGTGAAGGCGACTTCATTTCACTAAGCTCCATCATCTTGCTGCATTTTCAACAGGGCATGTTAGGTCCCTATATTACTATTATAGTCCCTTATTGTTGTTAGTGTAACCCCATTATTGTTATTATTGTACACTTGTAACCCCCATTTTATTATTATTGTGCCCTTAAATTATTATTGTTAGGTCGGCTAGGATTACATTGTGGCCCAGTAGGATTACATTATGGCCCCATGGACTCCTATATATAGAAAGGAGGTTTTGTAAATTGGATCATCCAAGAATTGTTCATTTATGTAATGTATTGGAGGTTTCCCCCTCGAAGTGGCTCATTTCTAAGGCGTTGATATCTCTCTTCTTCTATTTCTGGAGTTGGTTACACAACAAAGATTGAATGGCATTTGGATTGCCTCATGAAGATGTTAATGCTAACATTAGAAGGGAAAGCAAGGAAATGGTATGAAGTTCTGAACCCTAGAAGTTTGTTTTCTTTAAAGGATTTGCTCAAGGTGTTTTACGGGAATTATAAAGAAAATTCTCCATATTTATCATTAGCTAAAAATTGTTGTGATCAATATGAAGATCTCATACAATACCTTGTAAATATTGATGAAGATTTGGGAAATTGATAACTTGAGGACTTATTAAAGGAAATTCATGAATTAAATGCTCAAGTTAACTATCATTACGACCAATAGAACTTGGTTGAGGATGAAATCAATCAGGAAATGAAAGAATGTCCATGGGATTTGTCTAAATGGACAAATGATGATTCATATAATCTTTTGTGTAAGGCTCAAGAAGAAATTCAGCCTTATGATTAGTCTTCACAAGAGAAAGAGAGAAATCGTGTTTCTATCCAAAGAAAACAAAGACTACCTCCTCCTTTAACTGAATAAGATACCAATCAGATTCTTAGCATGCTTCCACCCTTTAAATTTTTTATTTCTATTTTTTCTAATGTTGACTTATGTAATGAAGCATTTTCGCATGAAAAATATATAGAACATGTTGATACTGATGTTGTACTACCTTCTCAAGAATACGTATTTCCAGAGAATGCTCCTACTCATCAAAATGATGGCCTTCAGACAGAGTTCAGCCCACTCAATCAAGGCATACCAGGTTTTATTGAGGACAAAATAGTAGTATATAAAGAGGAGGCCATGTCAAATGACCATGAAGAAGGGGTAAGTTTCTTTCTCAAATTAATCCCAAGCACAACAAAGTGGAACAAGAAATAGTCCTGGATGAAGCTGATTATTTAAATCCTCAAGGGCAGGTATTGTTCCTGGATCCTTTTGCTGGTTTCTTATAAACTTATAAAGAATGAGTATGTTATGCTAGGAATGGTTTTTTTGCAAATTTCAAAGAAAATTTTGAGCACTTCCATTCAAAAGCATGTAAGATGGGAGTGGCCTTTTTGTTTTTTCAACATACTCAAAAGGTTGGACAAGAATCAATCATGTAGTGATTTACTTGATTGGATGCATTGGATAACAGAGTTCACCTAGTGACTATATACCTTCAGGTTAGATTAGGGTAGTAGTTATGTAAAAAGAGCTCTTACATACTTGAGAAATTTTCAAATTTTTCAATTTCAGGTTGTTTACTCAGGATCAAAATCAAGTGTGTTTTAGACCTCAGTTCGCAATGAGGATGGATTTTAATTTTTGAAGGTCGCAGTCACAAAAGTTGTAGCAGATCAAAATTGCAGAGTAGGAATCAGCCAAATAAATCAAGCTAGTAGTCTACAAATTTCTTAACACCTTCTAAAGTATCTTCCCTCCCCAGTTGGAGCCACTATTAGAGTCCTGTATTTTTATAGTATCACCATATTATTGTTTATTTCTTATATTTTTCACGCTAAAAATAATATCCCATGATTATCATTTATTTTCAGAAAGGAAAGGAGATCCTCGATGAAAAAGGGGTAAAATAAGCCCATCTACCCTTTGAGTCGGTTAAAAGAGGAGATTTTTCTGATTAAGTGTGATGGAAAACCAAATCTCACTGCCTTCATTATCTTTCATTTAACCTCTCCGTTAATTTTAATTTTACCTATTTTTGAGACTCCCATGCTCCGAAATCACTTCTTTAACCACTAATGCCCTTATTCTCATCCTTTTCCCTTCCTAAACCCTTTTTCCTAGCAAAAAAACCCCATTCCCATTACTAATATCCTTCCCCTTTACTCATTCCTTTTCTTTCATTAAAAGCAATGTAAAACCCACTTTTACATTGTTTTTAAATAAATTCTAATTTATCAGATCCCCCTTCAATAAACCCCATTTGTTAGAAAAACCCCAACCTCGATTACACTAAAACCCCAACTCACACTCTATATTTAATGCCTCCATTTTAAACCTAAACCTCGCTCGTCATTACAACCTCCACTTCGTTTATGTCACCCGACCCCACCTTCCAAACTAACCCGTGGTCAATTCTCACCTGACCACTGCCAGATCTCCGCCACCCGATCCCATGGCCCTCACACCTTATCGCATCCCCAAATTCCCATTGCTTAAAACCTTTGACGGGTTATGAAATGGGCAGTTTCACAACCCCTTCCAATAGTCCCGTGTTCCCTCTATGCTTCTTTGCATTCCCTTAGACCAAAACACCTAACCACTTATGCACCGTGCAATAAACCACAGATCATCTTCGCTCCATGAAACTAAACCAAAAATCATTCAAAACACTATGATCTTTGTGCTGATGCGATAAGCTCCCAAAATACTGTGATAACCTATGCGACGTTCCTCAAGGACTTGGAAACCATTTCTGGACATAGAAATTGAAAAACCTCCTCTATCCGGACTCCTTCCATAGTCTTCACAAGTCCCGTCAAGCCATATTTCCATCCCCATGGACCTGTGTTTTAAATTACCATAATTATTTTTAATTTTGCAGGTGATATACATGACAGGAAATGCAGTAATCAATTTGCATTTCTAATTCCAAGGAAATTTTTAAATCCAGATTCTCTGGATTTTGGTTTAAAAGGTATTATTCACCAAAGGATCACAAGTGGAAGAACATATGAAAGAAGGAAAATGAGAAGTCTGGGTAGAGATGAAGACTGATAAAAGATACAGTTAAAGAGAAAAGTTAATTAAAATACAATGAAAGGTAAAAAATTGACTGTGACAGTCAAAGGTAAAAGATGTGAATAGAGCAGCCAAGGGTAAGAGTTCCAAAAAATATAAAAGGAAAATAAAGATGTGAAGGGAGAGATTACAAGTAAACAATAAAGCGAGGTTAAAAATGAAATACACAGTTAAAGAATAGAGTGAAGAAGAAAGCAGATAAAACAATAAGGTAAAGAAATAATTAACAAAGACAACAAAGGTAGTAAAGAGATTATATTGATAAGGACCATGTAGAGTTAAAGGAAAAATCAGAGAGAAAATCAACGAGGAAGGCAAAGCTAGATGTCAAGGCCATTCATCATTTACTTCTTCCCAATCACATGGGCTACGCACAACTTAATTTTTATTTAATGAAAGATACCACAATTAATATTACATTTAGAGATATTTTAGCATCAATTCAGAAGTTATTATTAAAGTTAATTTTGCATGTAGTTGGTCAAAGATATTTTAAAATTATATCAATAGTTAATTTGAAAGTTATTGTTATAGTAGGTTTGTTAGAGATTTATTTTTACTTGGGCCTTGCATGGTCTCAAATGTAACAACTTATTTTACTCTGTAGTAAATGAAGTATTTCACCCTAGATTAGGGAAAACTCCTCAGTTGCAATTAAATACTGCATGTATTTTCATTATCAGTGTTGGTTTTTTGGCTGGTTGGACTTTTTTAGACTTTGATTTGCAAATAGCATTGTATTGAAGCATTGTAACTATTTTTGAGCTGGACATCAGTTATACAAGCACTTTCACAGGATCCTTGAGCTATGTTAATGGCGATGTTATCCCTTTTATGTTAATGTTTTCCGTTTGTTTTTCCATAATGTATATCAATTTATCTGATATCAAACAAGAATATTTAGATTAAGATATGCTGCATGAGCACCTTAATTATGTCTGTTACTATTATCTCAATGTTTTCATCTACAAAGCATAAGTAAAAAATTATTAACTGCTCTTTACTTTTACCTAGCTATTATCCTAAGGTTTTTATTTTGAGTTTTAACTAAAAGATTCTTAATTTCTTTTTAGTTTAGCCGAAATTGTTATCTTGAGGTCTTGCTTGTGAATTTGAGTTAAGTAATTCTTAATTTCTCTTTAAATTTCACTAAACTGTTATCTTGAATGTTTTCCTCTAAAGACTAGAATGAAAAATTCAGATATTGTCTGCTCTGTTTTTATGTCAAAGTATAGTTAAATAATTCTTAACTGCTCTTTATATTTACTCAACTCACTACCATCTCATATTCATCTTGCCATAGAGATCCATTTGATTTAGTTAGCTTGCCCTGTGAAAACCCTTGAAAATTTGATGTACACTTCAGCCCTTTTATGACTCCATAGCCCAATGGATTAAGCTTCCCACATTTTATCTATCCAACCAAGCATAAAATCATTAAAAAAATCAAACCAAACAACCCTAATCTTAATAACTAGCCTAAAATAAGAAGAATATAATAAAAAAGCTAAATCAATTAATCATAAATACAAAGAGAGCCCTCTCCAATCCTATGAAGGCTAGGTCCTGGACTCCATAGTAGTTCCCTGCTACTTGTTATTTTAAATCTTATAAATTATAGGGAGCTAACAATAGGAATAGTGTTGAATAAAAAAAGTGTCATATGTTTTAAGATCGGTGTAATCCCAAGAAAAAACACTTTTTTACATCCTTAATAACTTGATAAATGATAATCTTTCATTAGAAGATAGACCAAGACCTAAATTGACATTTTGAGGTTTAAAATCAGTTCCAAGATTTTACTAACTCAAATCTTAAGGTATAACTTTGAACTCTAGAGTTAGTAACTATTTTAAACCTATATTTTAGATTATAAAGGTCTTCCAATTTGAAAAATGACTTAGGAATTGGATTTTCATCTAGTTCATCCTTTATCTGAGTGTCATGTTAATTTTCATCTAAAATTAGACTATGATAATATCCTTCAGATGTAAGGAAATCTATGATATCTGAATCATTATTAAATACTCTCGAATTGGTAATATTGTCAATAACATATGGTCTAAAACCAAATTCAATGGAGAATCTATCAGGACTAAATTCTTGAGATGGAATTAATTTTGATGCTATATTAATGAATATATATGCACTAGCATTTTCTATTCTAGGCATGGAGGAAATATTGAAGGCTAAGAAATGAATATTCAATTCTTGGAATAATGATTGGTAATGCTTCAAATGTCCAAAATTACAACGAATGGTATTTCTTACCTATTTAACAATGATTTATGAATCTCTGAGGACTTTCAAATATTTGATATCAAGATCAATTGCTTTGTGCAAACCTTACATTAACGCTTTGTATTCTGCTATATTGTTCGTGCAATCAAATTAAAGTATGTAGGCTAACATGGTTTTTTCTCCTTCTGGACTTATTAACATACACGCAACTTCTACACCATCTTTAGATTTAGAACCATTAAAATAAAGAATCCAAAATAAATAATTAACTACTGGTTTATATAAAAAAAAATTACATTTCGAAATGTCTATCTAGGAAAAAATATCGATTTGAGAGATAACTGCATTTTCGAAAAATGGTGACAGTTGAGAATTAAAATTTTCAATAAATGATTCTGCTGAGTAGTTTACAATAATATTATTATTGAATGTTGCTGCCCCATTTATCCCTTCAATATCGATGACTGTGTGTTTCATGAATTTTTGTCAGTCTACCTGGATTTGATTGGGATTTCCATTGTGTGGTAGCCACATATGTGACTGGTATGTTGCAAATTATCGCTGAAAATTTTCAGACCATTCTCTACTTAACACTAAACCGTAAAACTCAAGAATATAAGCCATCAATATATCGATTATCTGAACAACCTTGGGGTTTGATGACAATCTGATAGAAACATAATTTATTTCTCCTACAACCTCTACTTCAGTTCTATCAAGTTGTACTATATGAACATGGGAGCTCTAAGGAATTATGTTAAACTTAACACATACTGATTTTGGCATTATATTAGAGGAAGCCCTTGAGTTTATTAAAAAATTATGGAAATTTTTATTATAGATCTCATAGGTTAAAAGAAATGGATGAGTATGAGATATGGATCACTCACCTATCATAATCAAGTCTATAACATCTATTTTAGTTGAGGGAGAAGGAGGTTTACCCATTTGATTAGCATCTTGGACTACTACTGCAGTAGGTAAGGCTGAAGCAAGAACTGTATTTAGATCTCTAAGTAAGATTTTCTGTTGTTGCTTTAATTTAGTAAGTTCGTGAATTGAAATGTTAGCCCTGACCTTTTTCATATCTTCAACTGCCTTATACTCCTTAATGTCAGAGACTACCATTGGCTTTGATTTAGGTGGAGTAGTTGAAGAATTATGGTTTGTTTGTGTTGTCTTAAATGTAGAATTTTTACTTACTCTTTCATCTTTAGCAGGCATTGAATTCTTCTATTTCTGATTTCTCTACGCTACTTCAGTAATATTTTTACTTCTTGTACTCACTCGTAAAGCTTCTTGTTGTTGACAATTTGGTAGGATAAAGTCCCGCATTCGATTTAATTCCACTTTTTCTTGTTCTTCATTTTCTTCTTGCTCTGTTTGTGCTTCATTTGTATGTTTATTAGATTCGTTATTAGATATAATATTCAATGGTTGAGAATTAGAAGACTGATTTTTCTTTAAGGGTCTGAAAGTATTTTTTGAACTAGAACTTTCAACAACTTGTTTCTTGATATTTTCCATCTCATTTTTCATCATCTTTAAAACTTTCTGAAGACCTTCTACATCAAAAGGGTCTTTAGATGACTTATTTTTTTAATCATATTTGAAGGATAATTTCTTTGATTTCCTATCTTCTTTGGAATTCTTCACTTCTAGAGTGCTTATGGGTTTCTCTACAGATAAGGATTCCTTCATATTCTATGCTAATGTAGGCAGTTTTTCTCTATCGACAAAGATGGCTATATTGGATGGGAGAGATGAAATATACCACTCAATTTGAACTTTTTCACTAGGAACTGTTGTAGCAGGAATTTTATTGATAAATTTATTAAATCTTGAATTAAAGTCTTTTATTTTCTCCCTTGTTTTAGCCTTTAGATTTGATAAATCATTGATGAGTGATGCAGTGCTTCTTTCATCTACAAACTTGGCTAAAAAATGTTCTTCGAACATATTCCAGCTAGTTATAGAATGGGAAGGTAATGACAAATACCATGATCCTGCAAATCATGTGAAATTATATTGAAATAATCTTACAACACAATCTTCTTGAACTACCTCTTTTAAATTAATGGCTAACATGTAAGTATGAATGTGTTCTTTAGCTGGAAGACCATCATCAGGATTAAATTTAGGTAACCATATTTTAGGGTATTTTGGGAGAGGATGAAGAGGAGAAGCCATCTGTATAGCCCCTGTATTGTTCCATGGTTGTACATTTGGTGGAGGTACTTGTCCTGCCATTAGTCCCTGGGTGGATGTGATTGATTGTGATTGATTTGAAGAAGGGGTAGGTTGAGTGTTAGAACTAGTTGAAGGGATAGTATTTTGAGTACTGGAACTAGTTATAGTAACATTGATTGTTGGAATGGAAGTTGTGGAAGTGATTTGAGGTAATGGAGGTGAATGGGGTGGATTATTGGATAATATGTCGCTGGTGATTGAATCTGATTCGGTCTTTTTTATTCTCCTTCGAGAAGTATGGATGGGAAATTCAAAAGGAAGGATTCTTGTATTTTTATTTTTCCATCGAGTTGATATTATTCTAGGTTGTAAATAAGATGAACTACTTATCTCAGATGATTGAGAATATTCGGGCTTTTTAGTAGAAAATAATACTCTCTCTAACTTTTCTATCAAAGACTAAACTTGAGGGGAATTTTGATGAAAATCAGGAGTAGTATGGGTTGAGTATTACTAGGAGACTTAGGAGAAGGATGTTCAACATGATGATTATGTGGCATGTTGTTGATGAGTATGATACAGGTTAAATTCTTGTTTTTGTATGATAGTTACCTTGATGATTAGGTTACAGGTTTTTGATGAACATGATACATGAACTCTTTGTTGTTATATGCCAGTAACTTTCTAATTAGGGTTATTGTATTAAGAACTTGATGGTATATGTATCATTTTAATTTAGATCGGCCTATGCATATGATTAGGGTTATGAAATCTAGGTACAAGTTAACTTATTTATCTCATACTAATCTAGGTTGATTGTGCATACATGATTGTTATGCATGAATGAAATTTATTTATGATTTTATGATGTGACCATGTTAGCTAGTTCATGTTATGGATATCATCACCTTATTTAGGTTTGATTTGATGTGTTGTAAAGTTATATCATGCTAATCTATATTGATTGTGCATACAAGATAGCCTCCCGTGAGATGCATTAAGGTATGAGTTTTCTTATGTCGTCTACTTGGTGCTTGAATCTTTGATTATATTTTCTATTCGATATTTTAGTGTTTGGTGTTTATTATGTTTTCTATCCATTTTTTCCATGTTTTATTAGTTGTATGATATGAGATTTTATGTATAACATTGCAGGAAGGAATTATCATGTTTTGAGATGGTTGCACTAACACACAATGTATTGAGATAGTTGATGTGAACTTGAGTGTGAGTAGGGGATAGTTGTAGCATTATGTAGTATGAGTGATGAATGTGAGTTTATTGTTGGCTATTGTATGATTTTTCATATTGATAGATGTCGATTTCAAATTGATGATGCCTTGATATTTGGAACCTATGGGTAACATGTGTGAACAGTTGTAGGGAAACATTCTTGGTATTAACATAACAAGGTAAGTTAACTAGTATGTTTTCATGGTTATTTATGCATTGACAATTATGTGTTTATCATAGTATCATGCAAAGGATTACATGGAAAGACACTGCCATGAAATATTTCATAACAATTAGGTTGAGATTTCCCTTGGAAGTGTTGGGAAGCCATGGGGGATTGCGTTCGGGCGATTGTTACTAGTCTTGTGCTTTCGGGCTTTTATGAGTTGATTGAGTTTCATTTGCAACTTTCTTTTATGTCCAGTGCAAGGATTTGCCACTTTGATGTGGTGTCATATTGATTTTGGTTTCCATGGTATTCTTCTTGCTTTATCTTGTTCTTTCCTTTTATGTTTTGGGAGTCTTGAGAATTGGCTCGGAAAGATGAAAGTTAATTGAGCTTGAGGAGAGCTATGTAGTACTAAACAAGGTAAGACACAAATGAATCTCATTGCATGAGTAAGCACAAATAAAGGTAAGAATATGATAGTTGGTTAGATTGGTTGGGTCCATTGTGGTAAATGGATGGTGGCAGGGTAGTCACGAGAAAGGTAAAAAAATGAATCTGAGATATGAGATGCCTTGGCTATTTTGGGAACTATTGTTCTCAATATTGTGCATATTGTGCATTGATAAAGGAAGTTCTCTAAACCTAGACCGTATGATATCTAGTGATTGTGTTTTGATCATGATTATGTTGATATTTATATATGTATATATGTATGTATGTCATTGATTGACATGCTCATCATGGATCTTGATGGTTTATTTGTATATTTGTATCTATGGATTTGTTTGACAGGAACATGATTACTTTATGATATATAATGATTATATAGATGTATGTATGTATGTATCTATGTCACTATATGACAAGTTTTTAAAGGATCATTCTTATGGAGGAGTGATTGCTTATGCAGTTGAATGGAATGAAGAGGTTCTTGGTCTTATGAGGAATCAAGTGGGAAGAGTAACTCTGACAGATGTATGAGCTGAGTATCATATCGACAAGAATTTATATTATATGCTTGTACTATGCCTATGTTTATGTTATGGGCAGGTAATTTTGAGGGGTACATTAGCAAAGTGAAGGTAGGGTGACCTATGAGATGCTAGGATAAGCATGGATAGTGGAAAGACACTAGAGGAAAGGTTTCTTGTGGGGTTAGTGTGTGGTCTATGGATGTGCAATACTACTATTGAGTATATTTTGTGCATGTTGTATATTCAATGATTGTACCTATGGTTATGTATACATGTAACACATGTAGTATTGTGTACATATGATGTTGTATTCTTGTTATATATATGGTGTTGTGTATATATTGCATATGTAGTTCCTGGTATAGATGGTTCTATGTACATGTTGGATATGTAGTGTTGTGTACATATTGTAATGTGCAAGTGTTGGATATACAATGTTGTGCGCAAGTGTTGTTGTGTGCACGTTGTGTAGATATGGTGCTATGTACATGCTGAATATGTAATGCTATGTACATATGGTGTTGTGTGTGTGATTTACATATGGTGCTATATGCATTTGGTGATGTGTGAACGAGTGTACATATGGTGTTGTGTGAATTTCGTGTTGTGTATAGGTTTTACATGTGGTGTTTTGTGCAGGCGGTGTCGTGTACATGTCATTCATGTGGTGCTCTGTATATATGGTGTCGTTTACATGTCATGCATATGGTGTTGTGTACATGTGGTATTGTGTACACATTATACAAGTGGCACAATATAAATTTGGGTTTTGTACACGCTGTGCATGTGGTGTAGTGTACATGTGATGTGGTGCACACATTTTTTGGGTACTGTGTGTATAGATGGTACTATATACATGTTATGCATTTGGTACTAGTATACATGCATTATTGTGTGTATGTCATACATGTTGTGTTGTGGTCATATATATGTGCATTGTGTAGTCATGGTATCGTGACAAAGTATATTGGCTGGGTTGTACTCTATATATGTATGTGTATGGTGCACTAGGTGTAGGTGTATGTGTTGTATGTTGGTGTAGGCATGTGTACTATGTTATATAGAAAATTGGATGTAGGTGTATGTCTTGTATGTTATTATAGGCATGTGTACTGTGTTGTGTTGTACACTGGATGCATGTGTATCTATATATATTGTGTTGTACACTAGGTATATGTCTATATATTGTGTTGAGTTGTACACCAGGTATGGGTGTATGTATTGTGTGGTGTTGTACACCTTGTGTGGATGTACATGTTGTACAATGTGTGTATGTATACATGGTTGGGGAGATGGAACCTGGTGCTTCTTAGGTGTGGCAACCAATCCGGTGTGTGTGCAAAAAGAGAAAATCCAAAAGTAAGGATCGATGAAGGATAAGTCTCGATATTTTACTTCAGTTCTATCATGCATGTGATATGTGATTCTGACTTATGATGGTTACATGTGATTTATGACTATGGTTTACGATGATTTCATGTTATTTATTATTTTTATCTATGATGGTTTCATTTTGAGCTAATTGGTTATGATATGTTTATGCATGATGATTTGATCGAACAAATAGTCTGACTTGTGTAACAGGAAGTGAACATTATTGCAAATGTCCCTTATTAACGAGCTACCAATGAGATATGGTTTGAGTTTATTTAAAAAAAAATGAGTATAATGGGAATTATGTTCTTCGTATAGGAAATAATGGAATGGTCGGTTTGGATGGTTGACACTGATTGCAAACATTAGCAGCAACAAAAAAATGAATTGAAGGATGCAACTTTGTGTTGTCAAAGCAATTTAGGAGCAAGGCCATTATGGGACACTAGTACCCAATAATTTCCATTGTTTTCCATGAGCATGCTATGAATGGTATGATGGTTATAAGGCATGTATATGTATTTGTTTTTTATATCTTCCAATGCAAGGATGCCTTTCCAAGTGATTGATTTCCAGGGTTAGGGGATGTCGGGGATCTTGGAAGGTGAGTGACTACATAGAATGGGATTAATGAATTTCCCGAGGGTCAATGTATCACAAAAGGAATGGTCAGGGTGGATTTTTTTTTAGTCATTAGAACTTCCAAATGGAATCATATGCACATTGGGAATGTGCCTTAGAAAAATGAACCAGTAAATGTTTCCTGAAAATATAGTAGTGTAGGATTGTAGTGTTGGACATTGGATGCACCTTCAACCATAACAGTGTATTCTATAATTCTTGGGAAAGAACTGAATACTGGTACTGCTTTGAGGGTGGAGGTTTGAGCCTTCTAATTCCCTTATTTTTGGTATGGACATCATATCCTTCTACTTGTTGGTTGAGAAAACATGAATATTTGTATATGTGTATGTTATTGTAAATAGCATAATGAGCTGTGCTATAAAGCTCTATTACACAGTAATATTGTCATGATAGTTTTTCATTTTGAGCATGTTATTCATTGTAAATATTGGAACGAGATATGTTATAAATATCCATAGGTATCATTTTTTTTTTTTAGCAGTAAGCTAGTTTGTAGGTGTCATTGAATACTAAGGATGATGTCCCCCCAAGGGGGAGGGTTTTGTAACAACCCTCATAAAAAAAAATGATGTAAAATATATAAGTCCATAGTGTATGGGATGTTTATTCCAATCCGAATGGTGAGAAAAACATCCTAAGGGGTGTTCATTTCGGTTAATATGGCTAAGGAAATTGGCAGAGGCAAAGGCAAAGGAATTGGAATGGAATTAGGCATGAATTAACATTTATTTACGAAAATAATGGAAAATAGGAGAAAAGGAAGGAAAAAGGTCACAGGTTTCATTTGAGGAGGAAAATGAAGAAAATAGAGGTCGCATTAATAAAAAGGCTTATAAGGATAAGTGGGTAAGCTTTTTCTCAATTTACTTTTGGAGCTCCCTTCTATTCTCCCTCTCTCTCATACTCTTGAGCACTTAGAGTATTCTTGTATCACTCTTAGAGAGTGAGCCATACTTGGAGATTTGCATCAAGAAATAAAAGGAAAAGTAGGAAAGAAGAAGAGGACATTTGGATCAACATCTCCAACAGTTTCTTAGTGAAAGTATCGAGTTTCATGTATGATTTCCTCACTAGCTGTGGTATGCATGGTTTATGCATGTGGATTTTCCTAGCCTTTCAATTTCCTCGATAGCCATGGTGTCGTGGGTTTATTTCCATTAGATGTTTTTTGGTTGGTTCTCATGATTCCTTTAGCTTTTGGTTTGAGTTATTAGTTCCTAGAAGCCTTGGTTGGAAAAACACTCTAGAATCTCGGAGAAAAACTGTGGGTTGAGTTAATAGTCTTGGAAGCTTTAGTTGGAAAAACACTCTAGAAGACCTAGGTTGGTTAAGTTACTTGTCATGGAATCCTTACTTAGAAAAATGCTCTAGAAGCCCTGTAACAACTGGGGTTGATTTACTAGTCTTGGAAGCACTAGTAGGAATAAACACTCTGGAGCCCTGGAGAAGCTTGGATAGAGACTAATCCACGATGGTTATTGATGTCCAATCATGAGGTGGAATCACTGGTTTGGGGTTTAGACGATTTGGTCTCTAGAGCCCTAGTTTGGTGTTCATTGACTTGTTTGATAAAGTCCCACATTCATGCTTGGAATATGGCATGGGGGTGACTGTATGAAGTGATATTTGGCTCAACCATGTCTATGTTCGGGTGGAACGTGGAAGTCCCATTCCAGGTTGGCTTTTACATTCAGTAATGAAAGGTTCAACGCCTTGGTATTTGATGAGTATATGCATTGGTTTATATATGGATTTTATTTCTAATGTCTCTGTGGTATTTCTGGTGGTATTATATTGGTTATATGAGATTATTGTTACAGTGATAAAGTATGGATGTATGAGTTTTTTTACTTGTAAATAAGTGCACAATGTATCTATGGTCTAATAGATTATATTGTAGCTTATGATGTACAGGAGCGATGTTTCTTATCCATTCTCATATTTGTAAGAGATCCCTTTATTTAAATCTGTTGTTTATGCATGTATATGTTATGTTTGTGACATGTTTGATGAAATTCTTGTTTTAGTGCTATTTACCCTCTCTTGAAGTTACATGAATTTCTTGGCAGTGACCTGGGCTCAAGGGATGAAAATGGGGCACAAATCCTAGAGCTACAAGCAGAAAATTTGTTGTTTGGGCTTAAGCCACTACATTCAAAAGGGTAGCCCATGGATCTAGGGTCTAGAGCCTCTCCCTTTCCCTTGCAACCCTGTGGCTCAGCCTTGAAGGGGCTAAAAATACTTCCCCCTTATGGAACAAGACCCTGGGAGATTCGGTTATGTCATGGGGATGCAAATGTTGTAGTGTAAGGTTTGTTTTAGGTGTTTCCATTGATTCAACTTCCTTAAGGTCATCTAGGAGGTTGAATCTCATATTATTAGCCTCTTGTCACAGGTTTACCTTAGTTGGCTGGTTACTTGGGTAAATGTGGGAAGAGGGCATTACAAATAATAATCTAGTAATTCATGTATCTACGTGAATTGTAGATACATCTCGTCCCAATACACTAAGAAATCAACAGACCCAACCTAATCTACCTGGGAATACGAGTGGGTTCTTCTTTGTAATTAATTTTTTAACCTAATTTTATGGATAACATTTCTAAATGGGTTGAATCTTATAATAATAGATCCCTTCACCTTCCTATCTTGGGTTTCTTGGAAAAATTGAGTTATTGGGTTATTGTTTATAAAACCACTATTTCCACCACCAAGGTCTTACAAAGTGAACCTGCAGATTTGAAGGAAGGTCAGTGTCTCTTTCACCCAAAAAGTTGGGTAGAGGGTGCCCCACTCTATTTTAATTGTTTATATTTTGATTCAAAAGAGCCCCATCTTAGGAAAGGTCACTAAGCGATAGGGCCAACCGAAAACAAGACACCTGAATCCATACACCATTAAGTACACTACAAGAAAAAAGGACATTGGTGAGGGGCGAAAATGGTCACCATAAACTCATTGGTGAGGGTCAAAAGATCTTCTGTCACCAAAAATTGAACGTCACCAAAGGTAGCGTCACCGAAATTATAGGTTTTGTGGTGACATTCAAGGTCCATCACCAATAATTATTTATAATGACGGATAGTGACCGTCACCATTTCATATGAGAAATAGTGATGGACAATCGCCTCTGTCACCAAAAAATTGAACGTCACCAAAGGTGGCGTCACCAACAGTATGTGTTGTGGTGACATTCAAGGTTCATCACGAATATTGTTTATAATGACAGATAGTGACCATCACCATTTCATATGAACAACAACGATTTTTTGTGATGGAACTTTCATGGCCGTCACTACTAGTGCATATATATGGCAACGTTCATTGACCGTCACCATAAACTCATTGGTGACATCAAGGTCCGTCAATAATAATGACTATAATGACAAACAATTGTTGGCAATATGATGCAGAGTGTTGTCCTTGATGACAACCCACTGAATGAAGATGAAGACATGAGAGTGTTGGCATGTGTTGTCCTTGATGGAAATCCACCTGATGAAGTTATTCTTGACTTGATGAACTTAGTAATGATGTAAATATGATGTATCTACAGTGAGTACAGAAGGTAATGAAGAAAGGAATTCAGTATGTGCTAGATCTATGATGAAAAGTGTATGTCTCAAGGCATACGCGGATTTGTCTAGGAGAAATCGCGTATGCATGCGGGAAACAACGTGCCAAGTCGCGTATGGGCAAAAGCGCTCATAAAGTGCAAAACCAGGGGTAACCACCATGGTATTGACCCATTGTATTGAGTAATGATTCGTCTATGTGACCCCGTCCAGGAATACCATCGGAAGTAATGTGGTTTTGGCTCATGGTATTCAAAAAGGGTAAACCCATATAAGGAGAAGAAATTCATTGTGCAAATCATGAGTGTGGGTGCAAGATTTCTGAGCTTGAATGAATACTTATATTTGAAGTATATCTGAATGGAAATGGTTACAGTTTGATGATAGATCTGAATCTGTGATGCACCAATGAAGAAAATTATGAAGAAGGGAAACTAGATCTGAAATGTTTTTGTATTTTCTAGATCTGTTCATTGAATGTTTAGATCTGAGATGAGGCAAACATCTTTCTGAAGTGGAGAGTTAAATCTGAACTGAATATCTGATCTGAAGAAGTATGCAGCTCTGAAATGGTTGAAGATCCATACGCTAGTTCGCCGCAGAGGAAGCGCATATGTACGCGGGTTTACTAAAGAGAAAGTGCGTATGGGCAGAGAAATTAATTCTGTAATTTGTACAGAAGTATACGCTGGTTGATGTGAATAGAAGCACGTATATACGCGATATCAGAGAAAGGTGATCCAGGTGGATATTGGTGGCCACCCGCCTATTCCACTTGGGCCCCCACCATTGTCTCTTTCAGTTTTTCCGTTTTGGCATAACTTACTATTTTTAGCAGTTTTTCGGGTCCTGAACTTCCGGAGCCGTTTTGAGGCCCTAAACGACGTTTTTTGGGTATGAAAGCGCCAGCAAAATTTTCTGATAAAATTCGTCCCGACAGTTGTAGTCCTCGGATAGAGCTTTCTAATGATGTATCATATGCCGTCAAGCGAATAGTATGCGAAGTTACGTCCCCAGGAAGTTGAAACACCAATTTACCCAAACGGGGCCCATAGTTTGGCGCTTCATCTCCTAGGGTTAGGGTTTTGGCTATTTAGGATTTCCCATTGTTTCTAAATAATAAATAGGCCCTCGAGCCTCATTGTAACTCAGTTCAGAGGCCTGTAGCCGCCATGTCTCTTCTCAGAGATAGCTACCAGCGCCCTAGCTAGTTTTATTTCCATTCTGTCTGTAAGCAAATTTCAGTTCTTTGATATTAATGAAATGAAGTGTTATTTCCGCTGCATCTCTGTATTTATGGTTATGTGTTTATTTTGTTGCGTTCCTGCATAAATCCGGATCAGTGGTATCAGAGCGGTCTGCTTTTTTTCGATCCTTCTTTGCATGTCCCCAACGAGGTCGGGGTATAAGGAGCTAGGGCTTGATCTGGTGGAACCTTTGCAAGATCAGCCTCGTAAACCTCGACGGACGCCCAGGGGGGACGAAAAGAAAGATGAGGGAGCAGGAGATCCTATCAAAATATTGCTCGAGGAGGCCCTCGAAAAACAAAGGAACGCGATGATGGATAGCTTTGCTCGGATCCTTCAACGGCTGCCCACCGGCGGCGCATCTGCATCCAGTAGCCACTTTGGAGTTGCGACTCCCTTTAAGGTACAAGTAAATTTTGACATTCCCATATTTGAGGGTCAAATAGACGCAGATGCCGTAGATAGATGGTTGAATCTATTAGAAGGATATTTCTCTGTTCATGACTTTTCGGACCGGGAGAAGATTATTTTTGCACTCCTCAAAGCTACCCCCCATGTTAAGGACTGGTGGGAAACCTACTGTGAGAACAAGGACCAGACAGAACCCTCTCTGTTCTCGGCCGTACCAACTTGGAATTCTTTCCGAGACGCCGTCAAGGAACAGTACTATCCTGTGGGGAGCTATGAGGACAAGTACATACAATGGACCACGCTGCGACAACAAAGGGATCAAGATGTGCACGAGTTGACGAATCTGTTCCATACCCTGCGCACAAAGTTGGGTATCAAAGATTCAGAGAAACATTTGGTGCTAAAGTATCGCAGTTGTCTGCACAGATACATTAAGGAGGAAATGGAGTTCCTCGACATCTCCTCGCTTGGTACGGCATACCGGTATGCTGCCAAGATTGAGCAGAAATTCAAACAGAAGAAGCGAGACTTTGGATCTGCGAATCAAAAGCAAGGAAAAGGTGCTCCCAAACCGCAGAACAAAGGACAGAGCATGGCGGCTAAAGACAACCCGTCAAAGCCACAAGAAAAGAACAACACCGTAAAGCCAAAGAAGGACACGGGAAAGTGGTGTGAGTTCCATAAGAGCTCCACTCACAACACAAGTGAGTGTCGGGCCAAGCAGTCGCTAGTGGCCGAGATAAGGGCTTCTGAGTCAGATGCATGCTCTGACTCCGAATCAGAACCTGAAAAGGGGAATGAAAAAGGGAAACAGATTATTGATGCGGAGCCCAACGCCACTGTTGCCACTACAAAGGTCCGGAAGGAGGAACCGGAAGATCCAGAGGAGGAGGAACGTCTCTTCCACTCCCAGATGTGGGTAAAGGGCTCCCCTGTACAGTTCATTGTCGACAATGGGAGCCAAAAGAACCTCATTTCAGCAGACGCCCTGAAGCGGTTGGGCTTGCCGACCACAGCTCACCCACATCCATACACCATCGGGTGGCTTCACCAAGGACGAGATCTCCGCGTCAGCCAGCAGTGCCGCCTTTCCTATAGCATCAAGCCCTTCACGGATGAGGTATTATGTGACGTTGCTCCTATTGATGTTTCTGATGTATTATTAGGACAACCATACTTGTGGAAACGTCATGCTGTGTATGAGTCTCGACCTCGTGCTGTTATTATTACTTTGGGAAATAAGTTGTACAGGATACCAGAGGTACCACCTCCTACGACTATCTCTTTGGTTACTGCAAAACAATGCAGTAAGCTCATTTCCCAAACCAGGAAATTCGTTTTCCTGATGATCCGCCCCCAGGGCAAGAAGAAGGCTGTGGCCACGACCTCCAGACAGGGCCCCTCTGCACGACAACAACAAATGGATAAGGTCGTGGAGGAGTACGGGGACATCTTCACCTCACCCACAGGGGTTCCTCTGCACTGCCAGGTCAAGCACCCGATTGATCTGACCCTAGGTGTGCCACCACCCAATGGACCGATCTATCGACGCTCTGTTCTGGAAAATGATGAAATCAAGAGGCAGATTCAGGAGCTGTTGCAGAAAGGTCACATCAGACCAAGTTCATCGCCCTGTGGGAGCCCGATCGTGTTGGTACAGAAGAAGGATGGGACGTGGAGACTTTGTATTGACTATCGGGCGATGAACAAGATCACTGTCCGGAATAGGTACCCAATCCCACGGATTGATGACCTTCTGGACCAACTCCAAGGTGCAAAATATTTCAGTAAGATCGACCTGAAGTCTGGGTATCACCAGGTACCAATTGAACCCTCTGATGTGTGGAAGACTGCCTTCAAAGCTAAGGAAGGCCTTTTTGAATGGGTGGTCATGCCTTTCGGGTTGACGAATGCTCCCGCAACCTTCATGAGGATGATGGACGACATCTTGCGGCCATTCACCAACTCATTCGTAGTGGTGTACTTGGATGACATTCTGATCTTCAGCAAGACTTGGGAAGAGCACCTTCATCACATCCGACAAGTCCTCCAAACACTGCGGCAACACAGGTTGTGTGCCATTTTGGAGAAGTGCACGTTTGGCATGACCCAGGTTCAATATCTGGGATAAATTATTGATGAAAGGGGGTGCATGTGGATCCAGCCAAGATCCAAGTCATTCGGGATTGGCCAGCCCCGACTACTATAACAGAGCTTCGCAGCTTTCTGGGTCTTGCTAATTTCTACCGTAGATTCGTGTTGGGATTCTCTCATATCACTTGGCCCTTGAGTCAAGTCACCAAATGAGGAGCGAGAGCAAAATTCTTTTGGTCGGAACCTCAACAGAAGGCGTTCAAAGAATTGAAAAATCGCCTCTGTTCTGCCCCAGTGCTCACCTTACCAGACTTGCAGCAGCCATTTGAGATCGAGACGGATGCCTCTGACTATGCTATTGGGGCAGTTCTTACTCAACAGGGACATCCAGTGGCATATCACAGTGAGACATTGTCTGAGACAGTTCGCAAGTATCCCACCTATGACAAAGAAATGTATTCCATTGTGCAAGCATGTCGACAATGGAAGCATTACATTTTGGGGAAGGAAACAATCATCCACACAGACCACCGGCCCCTACAGTTCATACAGACACAAGGGAAGTTGCAGAATGATCGCCATCAGAAGTGGTCCACATATCTGCAACAGTTTCATTTGAACATCAAGTACAAGAAGGGTAGCACCAATGATGTTGCAGACTGCCTCAGCCGACCACCGATCGTGGCGCTCACCACTGTGCTCAACTCTTGTGGGCACGAGACTTCTGATTGGCCGCTTCTCTATGAGAATGACCCAGAATTCGGCCAAACTTACAAGGCACTCTTGGGGGGTACGCAAGTTCCAAATTTTCAACTCCAAGATGCACTTTTATGTCACATGGGACACCTTTGTGTTCCTTCAAGTGAGCGTGCCAAGATGATATGGGAAGCACACTACAGTCGAGTCGCTGGGCATTTCGGGGTCGAGAAAACAGTAGCAATCCTGCAGAAGTATTTCTATTGGCCGAACCTTCGAAAGGATGTCGAGAATCACATCAGATCCTGCACTGCTTGTGCCATTGCCAAACCGACCATCAAGAAGCAAGGCCTATATACTCCACTACCTACCCCTAGTCGACCGTGGGAATCCATCTCCATGGATTACATGTCGGGACTGCCTTCTACTAAGAATGGAAATGACTGTGTTTTCGTGGTCGTTGACAGATTCTCGAAGATGGCCATCATGGCGGCCTGTAAGAAGAATATCACAGCAGAAGCCACTGCTAAACTCTTCTTTGAACGAGTGGGGGTGCACTTTGGGATCCCACAGTCTATCATATCAGATCGAGATAGCAGGTTCCTCAGCACATTTTGGTCCAGCCTCTGGTCAATGTTGGACACAAAGCTCACCAAGTCCACAGCTTTCCATCCCCAAACAAATGGCCAGACAGAGGTCGTCAACAGAATGATTGTACACATTATGCGCATGTACAACTCAAAGCATCCACGCACATGGGACGAGAGCCTCCCCTATGTACAACACAGTTATAACCGGGCTCTCCACAGTTCAATTGGCCATAGCCCCTTTCGGGTGGGCTTGGGATTCCAACCACTATGTCCCATTGACATAGCCATGCCGTTTGCAGCTGCTCAGGCCGATTCAGCTCATGTCCAGTCTGAAGTTGACAAAGCAAGTAGCTTCATCGAGCGCATTCAACACATCCGCCAACAAGTTCATGATATATTGGACAGAGCCAATGCGAAGTACAAACAGCGCCATGATCAACACCGGGTGCCACACCACTTCCAGGTGGGCGACAAAGTATGGCTACATTTGCAGAAGGAGCGCCTCACTGGACCTCACAGCAAGCTTCGCCCGCTCCGATACGGGCCGTACACCATCACCAAGGCTGTAGGTAACAATGCCTTCGAACTTAGTATTCCACCATTCCTTGGTCTGCACCCAGTCTTCAATGTGGATCGCCTTCGTCCTTACTTTCCACCTCTACTGGACACCTCGGACATTGCAGAACAACTCACACCAACAGAGTTAAACCCAGACTGCATGGAACAGGCCACCACAGATTGTATCATGGACATACAAATCAAGAACACTCGCCAACAGAAGATCCAACTATATCGGGTTGTCAAAGCTGGCCAACTCCTGCACCAAGGAAAGTGGTTCACCAGGGACCAAGTTCAGCAGAAATTTCCTCATCTCATGGAGGAACTTAACGCAATGGGGACCATTGCTTCCTAAGGGGGGAGGAATGATCCAGGTGGATATTGGTGGCCACCCGCCTATTTCACTTGGGTCCCCACCATTGTCTCTTTCAGTTTTTCCGTTTTGGCATAACTTACTATTTTTAGCAGTTTTTCGGGTCCTGAACTTCCGGAGCCGTTTTGAGGCCCTAAACGACGTTTTTGGGTACGAAAGCGCCAGCGAATTTTTTGATAAAATTCGTCCTGACAGCTGTAGTCCTCGGATAGAGCTTTCTAATGATGTATCATATGCGTCAAACGGAGATAGTATGCCAAAGTTACGTCCCTGGGAAGTTGAAACACCAATTTACCAAACGGGGCCCATAGTTTTGGCGCTTCATCTCCTAGGGTTAGGTTTTTGGGATGTTTAGGGTTCTCCATTGTTTCTCAATAATAAATAGGCCCTCGCGCCTCATTGTAAAACAGTTCAGAGGTCTGTAGCCACCACATCTCTTCTCAGAGATAGCTACCAGTACCCTAGCTAGTTTTATTTCCATTGTCTGTAAGCAAATTTCAGTTCTTTGATATTAATGAAATGAAGTGTTATCTCCGCTGCATCTCTGTATTTATGGTTATGTGTTTATTTTGTTGCGTTCCTGCATAAATCCGGATCAAAAGGAAAGCACGTATGCAAACTAGGGTTTGCTGAAGTCTGTGGTAAGAAATGTCTGATCTGTTCTGCTAGTTTACTAATATCTGTCAGTGAGTTATATGTATCAATTTCATGTTTGACTGTGCTTAAAAGTATGGAGTTGGTCCAGTCTGAGAATATGATGAAACGTGGCCTGCAAGTTGCATCCTAAAGGAAGCTTTGGATCCAGTGTGAAAATTGATGAAACATCGTCCATGTTGGTGCTGAGGGTTGTAGCCTTCAGTCAAGGGGTCGTAGCTCCCTTCCAGATGAGGCTGGTAAACGAGATCAAGGGGTCGTAGCTCCCTTCCAGGAGAGGCTGGTAGACGATTCAGGGGGTTGGAGCTCCCTTCCAGGAGAGGTTGGTAAAAGAGCGCAGGTGGGTGCCTGCGTGCTGGTAGGAGTCTACACCAGCACATATGTTGTAAGATGTTTTCTCTATAATAAAATATTGAAGGCTGAGCAACTTCAGCAGTGGTTTTCTCCTAACTTGGGTTTCCACCTAAAATCCTGGTGTTCATGTGTGATGCTTATGTGTGATGGTTTATTATGTTCTTACTGCACATGTTTACTATTTATAGAACATCTAATGAATGAATGATGGAATGATATAAGTGAAGAATTAATGGCATAATTAGATCTCTGTGTATACGCGAGTTTTATGAAGGATATCCGCGTGTATACACTAGTTGGATTTAGCAAAGTAGCGTATGGGTTTTAGAGCATGAAAAATTTAAAAAAATTAGTTTTCCCTAGATACTGATTCACCCCCCCCTTCAATGGAAGCAATCTAATATTCTAGAAGGTACGAACAAAAGCATATCTGCAAAGTCTTGGTGCAGATGTATGGGCAATCGTGGAAGAAGGCTATCAATATCCAGCAAGTATTCCTACTGATGCGGCTGAAAGGAAGAAGTATGAAGTCAATGCCAAAGTAGTGAATGTCTTATTAGGAAGCATGTCTGAACTAGAATTTGCTAAAGTGATGCAGCTAAATTCAGCAAAAGAAATATGGGACAAAATCATTCTGAGCTATGAAGGAGATACAAAGGTAAAAAGTGCAAAACTCCAAACTCTTAGAATTGAATATGAAAATTTAAGGATGCATAGTGATGAAAGCATTTCTAGTTTCTTTATTCGTCTAGATGATATTGTAAATCGAATGAGAAATTTGGGTGAAACCATAACCGATACTACTCTGGTGGAAAAATTCTTAAGATCCTTGACTTCAAAATTTGACTCTAAAGTTTCAGCTATTGAAGAAAAGAAAGATCTGCAAGCTATTACTATTGTTCAATTACATGGTATTCTAACTGCTTTTGAAATGAGACAAGGAGGTCCTTCTCAAATCAAAGAAGTTGCTTTTAAGGCATCTGCAAAAAGAAAATAAGAGGAAGTTGTCAAAGAATCCAGCTATATATCCGAAGAAGAAGAAACAAATTTTGTGAGAAAAATCCAACTAGGTACTGGAATATTCAAAGGTAAGCTTCCCTTCAAATTTTTTGATTGTGGAAGAGTTGATCACTATGCTGCTAAATGTCCTTATAGAGAAAAACATGGTAAAGGGAAACAATTTGAAAATAGGAAGAATTATTATGCAAATGAAGATGATGATGAAGTATCCAGTGAAGATGAAGAAGATTCTGACCAAGCTCTACAAGTTCTCATGGCAAAGAAGCAAAAGAAGAAGGTTACTCAAGGAAAGGAGATACCTCAGAAATCATGTATAGCAGAAATTGAAGGAGAGGAAATAGGTATTGATCGTTGTTCTTGTATTTCACTTACCTGTATATGCAAAGGCAAAGATAGTGAAAGTAACAGTATGGATCTAGAAGAAGCTGTCAAGATTAAAGATGAAGATCAGCAAAATTCATCTAAGGAGAGTGAATCTATAGACAAGTATCAAAGGTTTCATACTTATGCATCCAATCGAATTAAAAGACTAGAAGCAGAAATCAACGATCTAAATGCAGATCTCGAAAAATCAAGCAAGAAGAATGAAGGACTTGAAGCTGCAATCATCTCTCTGCAAGAAGATCTTGAATCATCAAGTAAGAAGAATGAGGAACCTCTACAATCATTTGAAAAGGAAGGCCTTGAAGCAGAAATCATCTCTCTCAAAGAACATCTGGAAAAATAAAATAAGAAGAATGAACAGCTGCAACAAACATGTGAAGAAAACGAAAATTGGTTGAAAGAAGAGATTCTAAATCTGAATGATCAAGTAGAAGATGGAAGAAGGAAAGAAGAAAGCATGACGAAGCAATGTCAAGCCTTGGAGGTTGAGGTAAACATTCTCAAAGGTAAATTAGAAGAAAAGGTTAAACTTTTGAGGTTTCAAGATAGTACTAATATTTTGGACAATATTCTGAGTAATCAAAGGTCTCCTATTATCAAACTTGGTCTTGGTTTCCATGAAACTGTTAAAGGAGAATCTAGTTCACAAAGAAGTGCTAAAAATTCAGAGGATGTCAATGCAAAACTTGAAGTGTTGAAAGAGACAAAAGGTCAACCAACAATGATGAAATCTCCAAGGAAATCAGTCAATAATGTTGAATTCTTTAAATGTCATAATTATGGGCATGTTGCAGCAAATTGTAGGAGCAGATCATTTCAGCCTCAAACAAACAGATCCTACATAGAAAGGTACTCTGGTTTCTTCAAGGGATATTGTTTTTCATGTAACAAGTATGGACATAAAGAAGGTGATTGTAAAAGGAGGAAGATTAGAAATACTCATTATGATTCTTATGCTTATTTCTCTGGACACATGAGATGTTATTCTTGTAACAAGTATGGACATGTAGAAAAAGAATGCAGGTTGAACAGATATGAGAAATTGGATAACTTCCGGCACACAAATAGAAAGTTCAAACAAATGCGGAAAAGATGGAGGACGGAGTCGAAACGTGAGAATCATTAGCCTCTTTGGGTCAACCACTTAGAAGCTTGAATTCTCTGATTGTTGCGAGGAATGATGTGGGATACATTATAAGATTTAGTAATGTATCGTCACAGGGGGAGCAATGTATGATGACTCTCATGGTTGATTTGATTATTCTGGTTATATGTATTTCTGACAGAGCATCTGATATGAAGAAGATAGGTATAGGAAGTGCAAGTTCAGGGGGAGATGAAGGAATAAGAAAAAATTTCTATGCTTCACCTTCCATACGCGGGTTCTATGAAAAAAAGTCGCGTATACACGTGAGTTACAACAGACACAGTCGCGTATGAATTTATGATAAGAGAATTGGGATGACAGCTGAAGATCAGGAGCAGAGGTTTAGGGGGAGCATCAGTCTGACTGTTAATAACTGTATTATTGACTCTGTATCATCTTATTTTCTTAGTTCTAATGATGATATGATACTTGGTTTCTTATGTTGAAGACTATGGATTTTTATGAAGAATATTCGTTGCTGAGATGAAAGTCTTATAATTCAGAGATAAGGACATTTGATGCAGAGATTGTTGCTGATGACTTGCTGATGAACGTATTCAGGTTGCGCAAGTTAAGGAGGAGCACTGGTTCAGGGGGAGCAACAGGTTGAATACTAATGATTGCATTGTTGGCAATATGACTGGTTATTCTTTGGTTATTGTGATACTCATGCTCAAATGATGATGACTTGGTTTATGGTTTATTATGATGAGATTTTGAGCCCTATTTTCTGAAAAGTATCTTTTGTGCTCACACATGGATGAGTTGGAAGTCATTTGATTCAGAAATAAGAATAGATCATGCAGATTTTGTTACTATGGTTGAGATCTTTTCCCTACATATGTTACTTCATGTTAAATCTTAAAGATCATGGTGATATTGGACCACATGGATGATTGACACATATTTGAAGATGTTGTTTTGGTATGATATTTTCTCTTGGAAATATTGTATTGATGCTGCAAAGAATCTGAAGGCTTCGTTACTAATGTGCTTATGCTACAACCGTTGGATGATGCTTGAAGACACAACTACACTGTTCTATCTATCTGTATTCCAGGGAAGCATTCAAATATCTCAGAAAGAATCTGAACACTGTCTTTTCCTCACAGAGGATCAGATTTGGTTAAAATATTGAAGATGGTATTGGATACGCAGTTTTCCTGAAACACAGTCGCGTATATACGCGAGTTCATGCACATAAAACCACGTATGTATGGTTGCTCACAAATTTCTGTTTGGGGTCAGATTTCTTCAGCACAACTGCAGTACTGTTTGGTATCTCTGGCATCTCTGGTGGTGTTCCAGTTCTTATAATATTGTTTCAATCTCTGATGTTTTAAAGATTCCTTGATGATTGGTTGAAAGTGTTCAGGATGCACAAACTAAGGGGGAGCCTTAGTCATATGGAAAGGATGCTTGGATGCACAGATTCAGGGGGAGCATTAGCCTTGCTGATGATAATGCATTGTTGGCATTATGATGGGTCTGAAATATGTTGTCTTTCTTAAGGTCTTTCTGGTTTTGGTCATAAAAATTCATACTTGTAATTCGATGAAAAGGTCGTGTTGAGACCCTTGATGTAAAATTGTAATATTCAGTCATGTAAGGACTTGTCAAAATTTGTAAACCCACTTAGTTGGGTAGCTGAGTCAAATTTGTAAACCCACTTGGTTGGGTAGTTGTATTGAAATGTGTAAACCCACTTGGTTGGGTATTTGAGTCTCATATGTAAATCGAATTGGTTGGATATCTGATGTAAGTATGAGTCCTTGGTGATAGGAAGGTCATAGAGTCATGTACTTTATTGAAACATATGGATGAACTTTCAGCATGAACTCAAGAGGAGCATGATAATTTCAGTGCACAGCACCCTTCTTCTACATGAAGAGAAAAGGGGGAGAGTGTGTTGGTTTTGATCCGCCCTTTGCCCTTGATGTCAAAGGGGGAGAGTGACATGGTGTTTGAATGGAGAGAAAGAATAGTGTCAAAGAATGGGGAGAGTGACATGGTGCCATTGTATTTTTAATGTACCTATCTGCTGTGGTGATCAAACACCATCGTGGTTGCCATCAAGTCCAAAGGGGGAGATTGTTGGCAATATGATGCAAAGTGTTGTCCTTGACGAAAACCCACTGAATGAAGATGAAGACATGAGAGTGTTGGCATGTGTTGTCCTTGATGGCAATCCACCTGATGAAGTTATTCTTGACTTGATGGACTTAGTAATGATGTAAATCTGATGTATCTACAGTGAGTACAGAAGGTAATGAAGAAATGAATTTAGTATGTGCTAGATCTATGATGAAAAGTGTATGTCTCAAGGCATACGTGGATTTGTCTAGGAGAAGTCGCGTATGCACGCGGGAAACAACGTGCCAAGTCACGTATGGGCAAAAGCGCTCATAAAGTGAAAAACCAGGGGTAACCACCATGGTATTGACCCATTGTATTGAGTAATGATTCGTCTATGTGACCCCGTCCAGGAATACCATCGGAAGTAATGTGGTTTTGGCTCATGGTATTCAAAAAGGGTAAACCCATATAAGGAGAAGAAATTCATTGTGCAAATCATGAGTGTGGGTGCAAGATGTCTGAGCTTGAATGAATACTTCTCTCTGAAGTATATCTGAATGGAAAGGGTTACAGTTTGATGATAGATCTGAATCTGTGATGCACCAATGAAGAAAATGATGAAGAAGGGAAACTAGATCTGAAATGTTTTTGTATCTTCTAGATCTATTCATTGAATGTTTAGATCTGAGATGAGGCGAACATCTGTCTGAAGTGGAGAATTAAATCTGAACTGAATATCTGATCTGAAGAAGTATGCAGCTCTGAAATGGTTGAAGATCCATATTCTAGTTCGCCACAGAGGAAGCGCGTATATACGTGGGTTTACTGAAGAGAAAGCGCGTATGGGCAGAGAAATTAATTCTGTAATTTGTACAGAAGTATACGCTGGTTGATGTGAACAGAAGCGTGTATATACGCGATATCAGAGAAAGGAAAGCGCATATGCAAACTAGGGTTTGCTGAAGCATGTGGTAAGAAATGTCTGATCTGTTCTGCTAGTTTACTGATATCTGTCAGTGAGTTATATGTATTAGTTTCATGTTTGACTGTGCTTAAAAGTATGGAGTGGGTCCAGTCTGAGAATATGATGAAACGTGGCCTGCAATATTTCTCCTAAAGGAAGCTTTGGATCCAGTGTGAAAATTGATGAAACGTCGTCCATGTTGGTGCTGAGGGTTGTAGCCTTCAGTCAGGGGGTTGTAGCTCCCTTCCAGGTGAGGCTGGTAAACGAGATCAGGGGGTCGTAGCTCCCTTCCAGGAGAGGCTGGTAAACGAGTCAGGGGGTTGGAGCTCCCTTCCAGGAGAGGCTGGTAAACGAGCGCAGGTGGGTGCCTGCGTGCTGGTAGAGTCTGCACCAGCACATATTTTGTAAGATGTTTTCTCTATAATAAAATATTGAAGGCTGAGCAACTGCAGCGGTGGTTTTCTCCCGACTTGGGTTTCCACCTAAAAATCCTGGTGTTCATGTGTGATGCTTGTGTGTGATGGTTTATTCTGTTCTTACTGCACATGTTTATTGTTTATAGAACATCTAATGAATGAATGATGGAATGATATAAGTGAAGAATTAATGGCATAATTAGATCTTTGTGTATACGCGAGTTTTATGAAGGATATCCGCGTGTATACGCTAGTTGGCTTCAGCAAAGTAGCGTATGGGTTTTAGAGCATGAAAAAAGTAAAAAATTTTAGTTTTCCCTAAATACTGATTCACACCCCCCCCCCCCCTCTCAGTATTTTTCCCAACAACAATGACCCTCACCATTTCATATCAACAACAAAGATTTATGGTGACGGACCTTTAATGGTCGTCACTATTGATGCGTATATATGGTGGCGTTCATTGATCGTCACCATTTCATATTTTGGCGAGGGTTGAAAAATGTGACCATAAGCTCATTGGTGATGGTCCAAAGATCATCCGTCACCAAAAACTGATTGTCATCATTCCTTATGAATATCAGGGCACGATGGAATTGAACCACCAACCTCCTGCTTGTAAAGCAGGTGCTCTTCCATTGAGCTAGCACCCTTTAAAGAATTAGCATTTAAACTAGAAATTTCCCCTAAAGGTGCAAAGATACCCCAAAGGAATAGAAAATCTAGGAAAATCAAAGGTTGCTAGAAATAATATGTTCAATATACATAATAAAAAGACAATAAGAATAAATTTTGATATAATCTAACAAAGCATGTCCTACGTAGGAGAATAACTGAAAAGCACAAATAGAAATTTGAATCACAACATAACAATATAAAATAGCATGCAATAGGAAAGGAACAACTCCACAGTTGGAGAAATATGAACAATCCATGGGCTTGTTCTTATATATTGATATAGATAACTAAATAGAAATCTAGATTTATGAAATTCAAGTATCACACAAGAATATATTGAACAAATATCAATATGTAAAATAGTATTTTTTTGCATTTGAATTTACCTGGCAGAACCTTAGGAAAAAGTTTCCACATAAACGACCAATAAACATAAAAACATGGACCTCAAACATAACAACATGGACCTTAGGAGCAATTGTGCAGGGGATAAAATATGAAGGTAAAGCACTAGAGAAGTATTCAAATAAAATGATGAAAAGCATATCTAGAAAGAACTAAGAACCCTCTGAAGTAAACCACCCATTTATCATCGTGACTAGTACACTTGAAAAAAAAAATTAGAATAAATTATGACTATTACACCAAAAAATAGTGAATTTTTCCACTAAAATACAGTTTCAAATTAATCACTAGAATGACGCTAACTTCTCTGCAAAATTAGGGAAGTTTCAAGACAATGTATAATAGCTTTCATAGAAATTGTGTTGATAAAACCTTTCAAGGAATAAGACCACAGTAGTGAACAAGAGTGTCATCATACTTAATACTATCAAAGAGTGGTCAATACAAAAAGCGAATTGACGGACCTTCATAACTTGCATTGGTTCCTTATCCTTCATCCAACCCTAAACTTTTAGACCAAGGTTAACATTTTGAAGGGAAATTAAGAAAAGTCACATGATCTTGTGAAATAAGATTTTTATCACTACCATTAACTATAATGTAATATTTTTTCACAAACAAAGAATCCTTGTCTAAAGTGAAGTAGTCAATGATGATTAAGACTAATTGTGGGCTTAGAATTGTTTTTCCATTTTTTTTTGAATTGTTAGAATTACCATACTTAGTAGTAGAGGCATTTCCACCATGGATTGGGAAGTCCACAACAACCACTTATGTAAGTGGGATTGTTGAATATAATCATTTTAACCTTCTCCTTCCTTTTGCTCAGCCACTGAAATATGTGTTGAGAACTTTTTGCTTAAGACATCCATCATTAGAATGGGCACACCATTAGTGATAATCATAATATTCTCGTAACATTTCCACTATCATTACAATTGATTTTGGGCTAAAATTTAGACTTATGGGTATCTTTTTCATGCCTTGTAAACAAATGAAGATGACAAGGGGAAGGAGCAGAAGAAGAGGGATTAGAAAACATCCACTGAGAGGAGCTTGAATTTTTGTCAATGATGCTCCATCTTTAGGGATCGCTTCTGTAACTTGCTTTCAATATTCAAGGCAAGCCAGAAAGCCTTGCTCCAATCAACTGAGTGCATGCAAATTCCATCTTGTGTTGAATATGAATCATGAGACACTTGATAAAATTGAAACATTAATCCCCGACGATGAATTTTTCAATATACTAATGAACAATCAATACCAGCAATTTTCAAAGAGGCATCCACCGCTAAGAACCTCCTTCCTAAGAGGTTAGAAACATTTTCTAATAACTAGTTTGTAGAAGCCATTGAAATCACCCAACAGGAACCACATTGCACACAACATGTGGAGTTGTGGGAGAAAGAATCTTAAATTATAATGCACCCTTCTGCGAGAGTAATGGCATTTTGGAGAAACAAAAATTCCTATGATAAGTGATATACCTGTTGGGGGTATATAAATGTTGCCAGCAGATTAGGAGGTTGGTACAGACCTGAAGATATATCTAGGGAACAACCCCAAACCCGAGTAGCTCTGAGGTTATGGCAGAAACGTTGAGAAGGAATGTTAAGGCAAAAGTCTTGCAATCAGACTAAATTCAAAGGGTAAGTACAAACCAATAGTGACAAAGTTCCAGATAGTTCCTTAGTCTAAAGAGGCTAGAATATCATGCAACACTAGAAGGTTATTTTATTGGGCAAAGAGAATGCTATGTGCATCTTGCAGATGAAAACTGCTCTTGCACATGATGGGAAAATGGGCTTGCAAAAAGATGCCCTATGTGCAGCATCGACACATACAACATTCTCTTTTGCCCAATGCACTAACCTTCAAGTTGTGGCCAAATAGCACTTGGGTCATAGTGGCAAGGCTTTCAGTAGCAGGCACTTAGCAAATTTTCCATAATTTGTGCTATTGTACCAGAAATAGATCTTGGAACTATGCTAAGATGTGAGGTGTTTCCACTGCAAGACATCAAGCAATGTGTTTAGCATTCAGAGTTGAAAAACTTGAGAAACACCTTGACCACGGAAAAACAACCAGAAAGAAACAAATAAATAATAATAATAATACCTCTAGACGATTATAAATAGGAAACCCTACTATCACTGCACTGGAGGTGTAGGCCTTCACTTTTTTCTTTTTCATTATAATTTGCACAAAATCCCTTTAATCCTAGCATGTCACATTTTTTCATTTAGCAACAGTTAAATACTTTTTCATTTGGTCACGTATGAATCCCAATGGACAACTGGTATTATATATGCCATGTATAACAATTAGTAAGCCAAAAAAGGTAAATGCAATGTCTCAACTGTAACTTCTTATCATGAAATGTTAGTTACAGTAACAACAATGGTATGCCAATTGCATAATCTATATGTATCTCCTGTGGAAAGGCTAATTGTAATCCCCGTGTGAGCCAAAATCTCAATGAATAGCAACATAAAGAACTAATATGCAGTAGAATTGTTGTAGAAACTATTTTATAAATGGGAAAGGTAGTGAATTATGGAATAGCATATCATGCGTACTACCTATTTAGTTACTTAACCTGCAATATCTACTATCATTTTCAGTTTCTTTATTATTTTGGTACACTGCTCATTTTATCTAGAATTACAGTGAGATAGTTGTATGATAGTTTGTCATATTATAGTAGGAATGTCATCAATATAGGAAATCTAGTTTTTGACTGAAAATGAGAGTAGGACATAAGGAAAATCATTGCCACAAGGTAAAACTATGATTGAAAACTTCTTATTGGAATGTATATTATTTGGAGTTAAATAAAAACTATGATTATTTGTGGTAATGCTATGGATGTTGGATAATAGACATTCAAGAAAGTATTGTCACTGTAACACGTCTACAATGTAGTTGTAGATCCTTTTTCACCTTGGTTTCTATTTTCTGCAATGGCTTGTAGTGGTAGCATGATGTGTGCATTAGATATTTGCTTCCAATGTTCTAGTGAACCTGGCATTTTCAAGAGGGTCATAACCTATTAGGAAAGAACTTATTTTTTCATAAGAGGCATTCCTAGAAAAAATTGGTCAAGAGGCCAATCTGAAAGACAAAATTATAATATATATTGTGACTTCTCCACAGCTTGAAACTTATTCAATGGTTGATACTTCACTAGTCAATCAATAATGCAACATCTTTCAGAAACTAAAACACAGTGGTGAATTGCAGGTCATGTTTGCGTTATGCTAGTACAAGCTTAGTCTGTTAAGAGGCCTGCCATATGCAACAAAATATATTTGCAGAGAAGCTTTCCATGTGCACTGTTGGAATTGCAGGACAAATGAAATATTTAGTTTATATATCTTCAGTGATTTTGAATTAGGAAAGAAGCCCTTAAAATGTACATCCATCATAAGACTAGGCCGAGTTCAATCTAGTCAAGTGTGTTGTTGCTTGCACACACTTGTTATTTATTTTTCCCATTTTAGGCCTTAGCAAACTGACATAGTAAATGTATAAGAGTTCCCAAAATAAGTGTCTAAGTGAGATGTAACACATGTGAGAAAATTCAAGCTGGCCTATCCATGTTCACCCATTATTGGGCTTCTTTAGGATTAATAGTTGAGGAAAGTTTTTCAGCATTGTGGGACTAAGAAAGTATGTCAACTTATAAGATTAAATAACATTGCAACACCATGAGATTCATCTAGAATTGTTGAACTGATGCTGAACAATTTAGCATAATAATAGGAGACAACTTAGCAAATTCTTAGTATCATGTTGCATGAGGAATTGAATCGAACCTAAGTTTTTGAGGCAACTGATATACTGTCCAAATCATGTCCTTTAGGAGACAAATTTTGCACATTGAGTGTGTGAGAGGGCGAATGGGTATCATGTTCACATGGATTGATACATTAGTCCAATTTATATTTTCTTATCTTTTCCTACAGGCTAATATCAGTAAATGCGAACATGAGAGTGGGTTCCCTCACATTTGAAGAGACAAATCTAGAGGGATTTTGTTAAAGACCAATTAATTTAATCATTCTACCCTCATGCTTAATGGAAATAAACATTTGATATGATTCATTTCATATGTGCCCAAATTTTGAAAACACTAAATTTTAAACTCCCAACGTGTCCTTTATGAGAGTTGGTGCCCTCACATTTGAAGAGACAAATCTAGAGGGATTGTGTTAAAGACCATTTAAGTTAATAGTTCTACCCTCATGCTTAATGGAAATAAACATTTCATATGATTCATGTCATATGTTCCCAATTTTTGAAAACACTAAATTTTAAACTCCTAGGATCTCATCACTTTATTTATTTATGATTTTTACAAAAATTGGAGGTCATTGGTGAGAAAAAATCTCAAAAACCCTAAAACAATTATCAAAATGATTAGAAAAAGTGATGTTTCTTGTAGAGGTAATGGGGTCTCTGTAAGAATAAGCCAAGGAGAAGGTGACTTGTTGAACAAAAGAGGCTCTAAATCCTCTTGTATCCAAGCACTAAAGATCATTGATGACGAAGATGAGTCTATGTTTGAAGATGAATATGATGAATTTGATTCAGTGAATCTTGTGGGGAACAAGAAATCAATGTTGAGTCCTATTGAAAAAGCAGATCCAAAAACAAGTAGTGTGAAGGTTACTGGGGATGTTAATTATTTGAGCCAATCAAGATTTCACTAGCACAATATCTCACCGTTGACACTCAAGGAAACCGACACAGTGGGATATGAGCGTATGACCATTGTGCAAGAAGTAACTCTTCCATCTATTCTCAAAGGCAAGGATGTGTAGGCCAAGGTTAAAACTTGCACCGGCAAGCCAATATCATTTATATTTTCTGCTATTGAGGTGATAATGAAGTCACAATTCCTCCAAGGTCATAAAAGGTCGCCTATTCTTGTTCTTGTCATTTGTCCCGCTATGGAACTTACAAGTCAAGTTGTTGTCCAGGCCAATGTTTTGTTTAAATACCATGAAAATATTGTTTTACAAGTAGTTAGTGAGGGCACTAAATTACCAAGAAAACATAATGGTTACAAACAAATCCTTGCCAAATATTAGTGGCCACTCCTGGAAGGCTTTGGTACCATATAGATAATACCCCAGTCGTCTCAAATCGTTTAATGGGTGTGAAAATGCTTGTACTTTGATGAAGTCGGCCATTTGCTAGATATAGGGTTCCATAGGGATACTGATATAGGGACATCCCTAGTTCCTTATTACAACCATGCCAACCTAAGTAAAAAATCCTTGATATAGGGCTACCAACCCCTATAACGAATCTTGATTATGGGGATGTCACCACTTGTGACAAATCCTTGTCACAAGATTTTAAGCCCCCCATAGTAGGCAAATCCCTCTTACAAGGCATCATCAACACTCATAACATTGATCCAATGTTAAGTACAACCCAATGTTACATAGTGAAACACTCACCAAGGTTTGGGGCACGAATCCCACGCTTCCATGACAATGAAACTTTAAGTGAAACAATTGCAATGTCCCCAAAATAGTGAAATGTGATGCAAAACATTTTACTTTTAAAGAGGGATGTTTCAAATATGTAAATTGGGTATCTAAGGTTATGGAAATGAAAATCCATGAGGCCAACTAAGGTTATGGATTAAATTGCAAGGTATGAGCAACAAATAATGAAGCAAATGTATAATCCAATGTTTGTTAAGAGTTCTAAAACTCTAATGCACAAGGAAGATATGCATCAGCAAGAAAGAGATGAAAGTAAATCTCAGTAGTCAAGGACAAAGTTAGATGAATAAATTGACAATTTTTGGATGTTGATGAAGAGAATGACCAGGAGAAGGTACAACAAGAGGAAAAGGACAACCAACAATAAAGTACAATTGACTAAGGACCTTTGCATTAGCAAGGCAAGTGGAAAAGAACAACATAGGATTTGGAAGCCTAGATAAGTGAATATAACATCAACACTAGGAAAACAACATGTAGGGAAGAATGGACAACTACAACACAAGCTTGGGATCCTATAGGATTCAAGAACTAATGACACATGAACAGGATTTCATGAAATTTTTCTACAATGGGAGTCTGATGCAGGAGCACTAAAACTTCCAAAAGCCATCAAGCATTCCGAAGAAAAGCTCCAAAAGGGTTTTCAACATTGAAAATTAATTTGAATTCCTTATTTGTAAATATTGTTTGTTTCTTTTAATTACTATACAATATTTTTAGAAAATGTATGGGTAGGAACGATTTTGTCCTTAAGGGAAAATAAATTCTACCTTGAAAATCATAAGAGATTTAGGGAATAAATCATGGAGCCACTTTTCTTTCAAAGTTGTATTTGATCAATTTAAAATTAAGAGAAAATAAAATGACATTCAAATAAATGGGAAATCGAGCCATAGAGAGAATGAATGCCTCTCACCATGTGTATGCACAAAACTAGTTTAAGGAATAAGAGTTCATGCATTTACTATAACAGGCTGTGTTGGATATATGTTGTTATAAATTAATGTATAATGAAGACCATGCATTTATTCTATATTCGATTTAATCTGAGTCAAAGTTTAATTATCTATTCATTTCCGGTTGAAGAATCTCTTTTTTGTGCACACTAGAGGGTTTTGGGAAAATGAAGCTATTGTCAATGTTTTAGGAGTATAATTGACTAAGAGAAGGCACTGAACTGTCAGTAAATCGTTGGAGGCATAAGGTTAACATGAAATTATGGAATGGGCTATTTTGATCCAACTAATCAACTCTTGCATTGGTTTGTTTGGACCATGAATATTAATTTGTAAAATAATTGGAAGGAGAGTCCAATCTCTATGATATGGAATCACCTTGGAAGTGGTCAAGATGAACAGACAGAGACAGAGAATTGAAGGCAACTGAGTTTCTCTATCTTGTGAGGATTGAGTCCCAACTGAAATAATATTTTAGAGTCCAAATCTGCGTTGAGCTATATAGAAGCATGACCATATTAATATGAGACAATTACCATGGATATTAAGTTGAAGTGAATGTTTTTGGTACAATTTTTGGCATAAAAACTGGAAAATGTGTTTTTAACCTTGCGTTGGCAATTTAATTTGAATTATGGAAACATGTCGTTTTCTGTTTTGTTATATATTTCAATTAATGATCGAAATTGTAAATGTGAGAAACATTGCCAAAGAGCTCCGCTGTAGAATTTCACTCCACAACGTCATGCAAAGTGTGGAATGGGCATATGAATGGGTTATATTGCAGGTTTTCTGCTGTGGTTGAAGTGGTACCCACTGCCGGTGAATTTTGCCTCCTGGAAGGTTCCATGGTCAAAACGCACGAGGAGAAAGGGGTGCGTGCGCATATAACCACGGAAGACCCTATAAATGCCAAATGAGCCTCTGCCGTGGCTATATAATTAAGAATACCATCTAGGCTGAATGGGTGTTTGCAACAACAACTACTTTGTGAATTTTAGGGTTCTTTTGCTAATCTCCTTCCGGGAAGCAACTACTTTCCGAATTTCTGGATTCTTTTGCTAATCTCCTTTCGGGAAGCAAAGTTTTTGCTATGGCATGTGCTATGCCCCTGCCTACTCCACATGAAGATTCATTTCATGGTTTCTCTGACATCAATCTTCTTATAGTCCCATTCCATTTCAGTGGAAAACTCAAATAAAGATTTCGGTCATTGAGTTTCTATATTGAGTTTTGAGTGTCTTTGAAAACAATCTATTGATCGGAATGGCAGAGGGTTTGGTGCTCCAATCACTTGCGGGCGCTGTACCATCTGAGCTGCTGGGGATCATTAAATATGTGTTGAAGAAGAGTTTTTCCTACGAGGAGAATTTCAAACGCCTCCAAAAAACCCTGGAAGGAATCACACCTACATTACTTGACAACTTTGCAAGTAGTGTAGATTTGTTTCAACCTAGCCAGAAGCTGCTCAGTGAACTCTATCAGCAGCTGTAGGAGGGTAAGAGGTTGGTTAAGGCCTGTTCTAAGGTAAGTCTCTTGAATATCTTTAGGAGCTATAAGTATGCAAATAAAATTGAAGGCTTGGATTTGTATATTGTCAATTTCACTCAGACGAAAGGTTGGGCACATATCTGTTCTGAATTGCATAGCCTGTGAGTACAGCAGGATCAACTTGTGACTATTGGGCAAAAAATAGAGCATAAACTTGAGAATATTGACCTCAAAATGGAGGATAAACTTGAAGGGATTGGGCACAAAATTGACTCAATAAGGGAAGAATCTGACCTTAAGTTTATCGCAGATCAAATGTATCAATTGGAAATTGGTAAAAGGGCTTCCCAATCGAGCGTCCCAGAATTGCCAGATTTTAGATTTGGTTTGAAGGGTTTGGTGTATGAGCTGAAAGAAGTCTCTTGTGCAATGATGCTCCACTGCTCAGAGTAATAGGCATGGGGGGCAGTGGAAAGACTACTATGCTATTAGCCCTCTACAATGATAATGAAGTCAAAGATCATTTTAAGCAGATGATAGTTTTTGAAAGAGTTTCGCAATCACCGAACCTTAAGGGACTTCTTGAGAGAATGTGGGACAAGATTGTTTGCTAGAAAAGACCTTAATTTCATGATGTCGAAGATGTGCATCAACAACTGCGACAAAGGCTTCGCCAAATGGAACCTCAACCAACTTTGGTGGTGCTGGATGATGTTTGGGAAATTGATCATCTTGAAAAGCTTTTGTTTGAAGGAAAAGGGTTTAAAACTCTTGTTACAACTAGAAAAAAAAATGTTGTTAAATCTCATTACCGGTATGATTTTCCGTGTTTGATAGAGCATTATGTCGTGTCCCTTTTATGCTTTTCGGCATTTGATCGAAATTCCATTCCAGAAACAACATATTACAACCTAGTCAAAGAGGTAATAGCATAATGCAAAGGATTTCCGCTTTCTCTTAAGGTGATTGGAATGTCTCTCCATGGTCAGCCATGTGCAGCATGGATAACTGCCAAGGAAAAAATTTCTCAAGGACAAACAATATCTGAATATCACGAAACAGAAGTTCTGAAACGAATGGAAACAAGCATAGATATCTTGGAAGAAGAAGTCTGAGAATGCTTTCTGGACGTGGGAATATTTCCAGAGGCTAGAAAAAAATCTATTGATCCATTGTTAGACTTGGGTGTTTATGTTCATAAGTTGAAATGGACAGCTGCTTACACAATCTTAGTAAACCTTGCGAGTCAAAATCTTGTGACTTTGGTGAAAAATCAAAAAGGTACCCTAGGGAATCCTTATGGCTATAGTGGTGAGATTTCCTTAATTCAGCATGATGCATTGCGAGACTTGGCTATCTATTGGACCGAGCAGGAGCCTATAAATGAAAGACACAAAAGGTTTATTGTGCCTATTCTATTTGAAAAATGTGGAAGAAGCATGCAGGGCGTGATTTCAATGCTAAGATTGTTTCCTTCCACACAGTTTCGATGGAGGAGAAGGATTGGTGTCAGATGAACTTCCCTAATGCCAAGGCGCTTATCTTGAACTTTTCTGCAAGTGAATACTTTCTTCCACCATTCATGCAATCAATGAATAAATTAAAGGTTCTCATAATTGTAAATCACAATTATAAGCGAGCTAATATCAAAGGTATATCAGTCCTCTCTTCATTAACGCAGCTGGAAGTTATTCGGTTACAAATATTAATTGTTCCTCCCCTCCAAGAATACTGTCAGTCCTGGAAAAAACTAGAGAAGTTATCCTTGGTTCTATGTAAGGGTTGTGAGAATACTACAGGATTACATATGGGGGTGGATTTAAATTTCCCCTGTCTTCTTGAGTTAGCTATCGATCACTGTAGTGATTTGAGGGAACTTCCTATGAGTATTTGTAGTTGGACTACCCTTAAATAGTTGTCTATCACAAATTTTCATGATCTTCATAAGTTATCGGAAGATATAGGTAATCTCAGCTCATTGCAGATGCTCAAATTGTATGCATGCCTAAGTTTAAAAGAACTACCATATTCATTTTGCAAGCTAAGACAACTAAAATTCCTTGATATTTCACTTTGTGGGTACCTAAAACAACTCCCAAATAAATTGGGCCAATTATCTAGTTTAAAAGAACTTGATATGAGGGAGTGCTCTCATGTGAAGTAACTTCCCAAATCGGCTAGTGACTTAAGGTCTCTGGTTCATGTCATCTGTGATGAGAATATTCAGCATCAGTGGTTATCTATCAAGGCATTTACCATTCCCAACCTCTGCGTGGAAGTTGCAGAAGAACACTTCCATTTGGATTGGCTTGAATATTAATTTATTCATAATATATAGGATGGCACTTGCAGGGATTCTCTCTCTCTATGCAGATCTCCTGAGCCAAGGTGAAAAACTGGGTGTCTAATAAACAGAGTTACATTGGAGCCTTGAACATTGCTGGTTGAAATTTGGAAAATAAAAAAACCTCAGCATAATGGGGCTATGAGGTTTGCTCAACAAGGAGCTCTAGGATATCACCCCTACATAGTTTTTCATAGTGATAGAAACAATTTATTGTGTGCCTGGAAGACACTATCCTGCGGCATTGAGACGTTGTCAATTGGTACAAAGCATAACTTACTTTTATACATGGTATTTTTCTGTCTAATCATGTTCGCAGTGCATAATATGATCAATTTTGTCCAACATCCATGAACCTGGTAAAATTCCTGCAATTACTAAACTTTTGATGGCTTGGGTAGTAATAAACAGCAGGGAAACGTCATGCAGAGTGTGGCTCATGGCATAATGTGTAAGATGGGAGAAATAGGCATAATCATTTAATTGGTACAATACCTGCAATTTGGAAGGGCATACAGAGTTTGCACTTGTTATCAATGGAACATAACCAGTTGACAGGGTTTCTTCCATAATGGATCTGGAAATTCAAGGATTTGCAAGTCCTCAGTTTATCCAATAATTTGTTTTATGGAGAAATTCCCACTCAAGTATTTCAATTGAAAGTTATTTTTACTACACCCGATCCATCAGAGGAAGGCTCTAACTTGTTATCATTGGAACATAACCAGTTGACGGCATTTCTTCCAGAATGGATCTGGAAATTCAAGGATTTGCAAGTGCTCAGTTTCTCTAATAATTTGTTTTATGGAGAAATTCCCACTCAAGTATCTGAATTGAAAGTTCTTTGTACTACACCCGATCCATCAGAGGGAGGCTATAAGGACGAAACTCTGTGGGGATGTTTTGATACGTTGTCTGCTAATGGTTTCACTAGATCGGACAAAAATGATGTTATGTTTCGTGTTCAATTTCAAGGGTCAGGAACAAAATTTTCAGGTTCAAATTCTTTATTTTTCTAATGGTTTGATCAACTTGTCAAACAATAGGTTAACCGGTAGAATTCCTTCACGTTTTGGGTTGGTCAAAGGCTAAGTTTAAAAATATCCATTAATAAATTCACAGGACACAGACACATCAAATATGGGGTCTAGACCAAAAAAATAAGTTAGATATTACTCCAAACGCAACATGAAACTCAGATTCAAGACATCGAAATAAAAAAAATTCAATAAGTTCGCTTGCAAAGCATTAAAATATGGGGTTTTCAGAAAATAGAAAAAATTCAACTTGGTTATTTCCGGAGGTTCATTTTATAAATACCTTGGGCAGGCTGTCGATGCAATCCATGAGAATCAATACCCAAATGAGAAAGGTCCCCTGTACCACAACTTGTCGTTACGAAACAATTGGAATGTGACTACTTGGGCTTGGATACTCTTTGCTTGATACACTCTACTCGACTCCGCTTGGTCCACTTGGATACTGCACTTTGATACCCCGCTATTACCATTTCATCGTTGACCCATTATGCATTCAGTAAGGAAGTTTGAGAACCAAAGTCAGTCAATCCCAATCCATTCCCCTAGATTCCGTAGACCGAGACTAGATTCATGCTCCAGATTGATCTTGAGATACAACATCGTGAGGGGGGTGGGCAGCATCTTGAATTTACTTCCTCCTCAAAGGCCAATCCGGCGTGCATCTCAATATTTATGGCATCAACCAGCTACCTCAAACGATACAAGGGGTAGAGCATCCCTACAGAAAGCCCTCCAAAAGGTTCCACTTACAGGAGGGAATAAAAATTTATCAAAAAATAAAAAATAGAATCGTTCGCTTCCTTAAAAGTATTCAAATTGAATTTTCAACCAATGCGAGAGTGAGGGAGGAATTTTTTTGGAGGGGAATTGGAATTAATTTAATTAAAAATTAAAACAAAATTAAATTGCAATAATAATATTTAAAAAAATAATTTTATATAATATTAAATTAAAAATTCAATATAAATAAATAAGATATTAAAATGCATATGAATTGTTTAATATGTAAAACTTGTAAACATAATTAATTAGTAGTTATAATTATTTATGTGATCATCTTTAAATTAAAAGACTCAAAATTAAATTTATCTAGTTTTTCCTTATTTTAATATAGACATAAAAAGGTATGATAAAATCCCCTCTTTTAAGGTTTGATAGTTATTATTTTTTTTACTAAGATTTCATTTATCATAATGAGGCCAATTGCCTAGATTTAGCATTATGAGAGTTGTTATAGTTGCTACAACACCACCCAAAATTTTGGGCATTTGTTGAACTCTGATGTTTTCCCCGTTCGCACTTTACATGTTGCCCCCACACATCATGTGTTGCCTCAGAGGTTGACATTATGATGACATTACAATTTCGAAGGTGTGTCGCTTCGGTGATGTGCCAAGAGACTCCCTTCACTTAAAAACTTATCTTTCCCTAGTATGTATCGCAACCAACAAAAGCACTAAATGTGGACAAGCAACATTTCATTTTCGATCCCCTTATGTTGACTATACTAGGGTTTGGGAGAAACCATAATAAAGAAAGAAAGTGACCCCCTTTCTGTGTTTAACCTATGCCTCTAAGGGCATAGTCTCATCGACATCGCACACAATGGTGATATTTATTGCATAGCATGTCACCCTAGGCCCTTGACTGGTCCTATGCTTCAGCATGTGCAATAGAGTTTGAGAGAATTATATATTTTTCTTGGCATCCTTGAAACCTTAGGCGTTGGTGATTGAAGGTCCAAACCTGCCATGAATTAATCCTTACTCTTGAGGGTGATTATCATCTTCACCTTCTCATCTTATCTCAAAACTGGATCACTCATATGCATCAGGGTTTACAAGGTACCTCGTATAGCATTAGTCCTCTTCCCTCTCATTTCATTAGGTTTTGGGAAAGTAGTTGTTGTTGGGAGTTATCTTGTCATCAACCTACATTTTCAAGGGTTTTTTCCCATTGGTCATATTGTGCATGTGCCCTTATTCTCTCCATTAATTTAGGGTTTGGATTATTATGGTCTTGTTAATATGTTATAAAATCCTAAGTTATCATAGCCATGAATCAAAGGTTAAAACCTTTTCCTCTTGAATTTCACTTTGGCGTGTATTACTCGGGTTTCTCTCCACCAAGTTTTAAGGAATCATATCCATCATATCCATGTGCATAGGCATTATTTTCCTAAAATAAGGTTTGTTTATGTGTGAGAGAGTAAGCCTCCAAAACTTGGAATTTCGCTTCATATGTTAATATTAGAAGGAATGTTTGAACATTCAAGTCATAATCGTTTACAAAACTACCTGAAAATCTCTAGTGTAATTATCACAAGATATACTTAAGTTGAGGATAACCTGAGCATGATCGTTGAAGTCCTTACTTAATGCATCCCTGAAATTATACTATTTGGTTGATAACCAAATCTTTATATTGCAAATGTGAAACAACTTTGGATAGTGATACCCTAGAGCCATAAAGAGACTTACTATTTGTATTAGTATTCATATTGTTTTATGTTGTGGCTCATGCCTTCTTGTAATGTGGCATCGTAGGTCTTATGATTTTAGACATAAACATAATTACTTCAGGATGAATATTAGCTAGCTACTCTTTCACAACATCAACCTTCTCAATCCATAGCACAATTGCGATCTGACTGATTGTCTCTTGCTCCATTATTTTTGCAGCTTAATGTCCCTGTCAATGTTGTTGGCACTTTACCTCTGTGAATTTACTCCAAATTTGACATGTTAAGCCCCCGATCATCTCTAGTCGCCCTTAGTGATTCGATCACCTACATTGACATAAACCAGAAAGAATGCATAGAACATCAAGCAAAACCTATTCCAGTGCAAAAATGAGACATCTTACAAGAAAATCCAAACTGATGAATATGACAGCTATTCCACCCTGTAACGAAACGTCTCTGCACCTAGTGAAAATAAGGATGGATTTACATATGTTTAAGGTTAACCTACCCACTGCTCCTTCCTTTTACTGGTTTTCATGAGAATCTTGGATCTTAAGCTTATAATGGTGAGTGCGAGTGTCCTGTCCTATTAAACGATTCAGTATTTGATTTGTATGTTTAGGTTTCTAGTTGTATTTACTATTTACTTCGCTAAGTTATTGAATATTTCAGAAATTAACTTGTAACTTAATTCAAGTAGGAGAAGTAAATCAAGATACTGCAATAGGGTTTCTTAGATTAAGAAATTTTCACATTCCCTAGGTCTAGCCCCATAATTAGGTCACCTAGGGCAACAGTTTCCCAGGAATCTAGCTAGAGGAAAACTTCTGTCTCCTAGAGGCAGCTACATTAGTGGGTGTCCTCACTCTCCTCAGAACTTGGGCCAATTTCGATGGTGGAATATCCAGATGCCTCAAGCCCTAGCTCTAGGAGCAAGTTTTACCTAGGTGTTCCCAAGGATAGAACCTAGTAGGATCAATTTGACCTACCGAAGTAAAAGCATTTGTCTGATCCTTTCCCTTCACCTTGTCCAGGATAGGAACATCATTGGTTGCTAAATTCCATCCCCGAACCTGGGCTGGGTCCACTTGGCACCTTGTGGTCCCATTTGGTGTCAAAGGCCTTTCATCAAGGACCATTTGGGAATCCAAGTTCCCAAAGGATTTTAGGGATTGAGAATTTCCTTCATCAGTCCTATTCTTCTCCCTCAACCCTTCAATCCCCCTCTTCTCTCCCTAGAAGATAATTCCCCTGCTTAAAAGGAAATCAAGTCCCACTCTTTATTTTATCTTAGGGAAAGGGTTTCGAGGGTCACTTCCGACCTATTCATTGACCTATACTCTACAAGTGACTTCCTAAACTCTCGGGACTCCACCCATCGGTGAAAGTCCGTGAAGAGAAAGGAGCCTTAGTTGTGGTGACAATGGGCTAAGCCTCCATCGTTTCCCTTGTCCTAGCATTTTCCCTCTTAGGAACCTATTTTTGATCCACTACTAGTTTGAGTGGCAACAAGTTGTTCACAATTCCATTTGTGAACAACTCTTTGGTATGCCCACTGTTGCCATACTACAACTCCAAGATGAGAAGTCCGGGGCTATGGAGGTTGCCCTTCTTCTCACTGAATCAATCCTCTACAATATAGTGAACTAGGGCTAGTTGGTTGGCCCACTTGACTGTTACTTTAGTCCTTCAAAGTCTGCACATCCATAGGCCCTAAACACCTACCCTTCTACCAATTTTGTTGTCCTTCACCAAAACAAGATTCAGGTCTCTTCTTTGATAGTAACCTAACAAACCTCCAACTGCACTTGGCCTACCATCAATTTGCCCAACCACAGTCAATTATTTTTACTGGTCTAGGGCCCACAATATTTTCTTCATCTAGGGCTCTTCAAATATTCCACCTAAAAATGGTTTGAGTGCTCTCAAGATCACGGTTCTTGTGTATCAAAAATTTGATCTTTGTTTTCCAATATATGAACAAATATGAACTATTCCTCTTATCATACTTCTAACAATCTATAGATGACTGAACTAGGGTCACAAATCAGCCACTAACAGTCCATTTACTAATTTTTTATAGGTTTCTTCATATATTTGTCTAAAAATCTATGTAAATTCCACCAAAATAAACTCCTTTACATGTCAATCCATTCTTCATATGGCACATTTCTTCTACATGCTCAATCTTCTGCTCAGGTTCCACCCTCCTTTGGATCTGTTGTCTCCACACATACTGAATCTGCAAACTATCTTTGAGATCTACGGTCTTTATGGCGGAAATAAACCTCGCTCTAAGGGTCACAACCCATCTTCTTCTACACAAATTTGTCATAGTCTTAAGGTCATACCTTATGAACTAAACATGCTAGAAAAATGTCCTAAATAGGGCATTATACTTATGTACTTTTAATTGTTGTAGAACAAAACCTATCCACACATAGAAAAAACACGACTCGTACCTCCATAAGAGACTCGACCTAGCTCATATGGATCCATATATTCTGGGAATTTCTTTGATTGAATCTTGACATGAACTTCAAATCTCAATGTCGACCCTCAAACTAGGGTTAACTCAGTCAATATTACGCCTGCACCGACTTCTGTCATGGTTGTAAATTATAGTGCAAGACCTCCTCCATTTATGTTGTTATTTATCACAGACTTTGCAGCCTACTAACGACCACAAGGAAAGATGGTTTCAATCCTCTCTTCTATTTCATGTAGAAAATCTAACCAGGGGGATTCAATCTGATCTCGTAATCATGTACTAAAACAAGATATCGAATCCTTCCTACAATTTGTGGAAACAAAACACAATCACACGATCACATATAAGTAAGAGAAACAAGTTATCAATTACACAACACAAGATGTATCTGGGGAAGCAACTGCTCAAAACCCTCTATCTCTATTTTTTGTTAAGTCAAGGAATCATGAAACAACACAATGCTTAATCTCTCTTGAGATTCTCCAACACTCTGCCAATTGTCTCCTACTGGTCTAGGAAAAATTAGTCTAGTACTTAGCCAATTCTCAGCCTTCCTCCAAGCTACCTTTCTCACACAATTCCTATGGAATTATCTCCATATTAATTAGGAAAATCAACCTTCCTTGATTCGCAATCCATCATGGCATCCCAATGACTTTATAATTGCACATGGGAAATTTTCTATAAATACAACTGATAGTTATGTTCCTCTGAACTGTGTTACAATAAGGATCAAGGGTATTTTTATTATTTAAAATAAGATAAAACCCTAAAAAACCAAAACCTTATCCTGAGGAGATGTAACACCAAGAGTTTATGGACCCCGTTGCGGTTAGTTGGGAAGCCAACTTCCCAGGGTCGTAACTTGGTCATATGATATTTGTTTGACACACACGATACCTCGTTAGAAATATCCCTCCAAAGACTACAACTAATAATACAATTTCTATGAAATCACCAAACCTTTCATGCCAAAAAAAAATTATTTGGGGCCTCAAAATGGCTTCGAAAGTTCAGGACCCGAAAAACTGACAAAAATAGTAAATTGTGTTATAATTAAGGAAACTGAAAAACTGAAAGAGACAATGGTGGGGGCCCAAGTGGAATAGGTGGGTGGCCACCAATATCCACCTCGATCACCTTAAATCGAATTTCTTGAGCTAACTCAATCATCATGACTTAGTTAATTGACACAAGTTGTTATGAGACGAAATTACAATCTATTGTCCAATTTATTTAAGGGAAAAATAAATTAGACGACTCACATTCCTCACTCTTGGTACATCAAAATTCCTCACCAGTGTGGGTGCATTTTTTTTGTCCTTTCTAGTCGCCAATTTCACTATTTCTTGTTGCAAATTTCAACACTCCCTCTCAACAAGAAAAGAATTCAATCTATCCCCATTTGGTACCTTTGGAATGTTCTGCATGCTACACTTCTCTAGTGTTGTTTGGACCTGCAAATCCTGAAATTGAATAGCCTCTGAACAACTGAATCAGTATAATGAATCTGTCATCAAATTATTTTGACTGCTGCTAGCTACTGTACCTGTCTAGTACTGGATTCTCTACACTACTACTGACATCTGCATCTGTGCCCTCTGAAATGTTGCTAAATCTATTTGTGCTCTAGTATTTGACATTCGTCACTCTGATTTCTGTCTTGCTGACATATGACTACATCAATATAACTGATCCTTCCTACTACTGCTATATTATGGGCTCCTCGTAGCCAAGTTCAATTCATGAGACATGCCATCTCAATGGAACTTGCCCAAATTTCTTATCTTGGGATTATGTCTACACATAACCCCACCTTACACCTCAAGGTATGGCTGCTCCCTCTTCCAATCTGGCTCGAAATTTCCCCCTCATGGAGGTCTCTTCTTGAGTGGATGCTTCCACTCGGTCTCCTCTCTTCTTCTCCAATTGTGGCAGCTACTCCACAACCTTTTGAGACTGCTTCTCATGAGGATGCATGTTGAGAGGTAATTTATGATCCCTCTAAACCACCAAGTCTCTAACTTCTTCCTTTCTTCTCAAAGCTTTACATGCATCTGGTACCTCAAGTGCATATAGGTTCTTGACTCGCACACAGTATAATTGTCTCGAAGTTACAAAAAGTTTCTAAAAAAGAGTTGATTTTAAATCGATGATATCTCCCTCATCGGAGCTATGATTTGACCGATTTTTTTTTTTCCATTTCGGTAGATTTTCACAAGGAATCCAAATATTCTACTTTTTTTCAAAAATTGTACACCAAAATCTTCAGATATTCTCTACAAACTCACTGCCCAAAAAATTCCTTCTCTGATACCATGGAGAAAATCTAACCAACAAGATTCAATCTGATCTTGTAATCTACTAAAACAAGATACTGAATCCTTCCTACAATTTACGGAAACAAAACATGATCGCATAATCACATATAAGTAAGAGAAATAAATTATCAATCGCACAACAACATGATGTATTTGGGGAAAGAAACTAATCAAAACCCCTCTATCTCTATTGTGTATTAAGTCAAGGAACCATGAAACAATACAATGCTTAATCTCTCATGAGATTCTCCAACACTTTTTCAATTGTTTCCCGTTGATCTAGGCAAACTAGGTCTAGTACTTAGCCAATTTTCATCCTTACTTCACCTTGCCTGGTTCATGCAATTCTTAGGGAATTAACTCCTTATTACTTAGGAAAATCAGTCTTCCTTGATTGTGCAATACATCATGGCATCCCAATGACTTTATAATTGTACATGGGAAATTTCTCTAAATACAACTGATATTTATGTCCCCTTTAACCTCTGTCTCAACTGGGTATTCCTCGAAACTGACATGCATGCAACTATTAATAGCGAATTATCAGTTATCTGATTGATCACTCATTGTGAATTAAATATAATTTAATTCACTGGACCTCTCACTAGCTCATCACTCAGTTAGAACTAGTTAAACTGATTTTAACTCATTTAATTGAGTTAATTACACTTGCACCCCATTAATGCATCCTGGACTCCAAAAATATTAGAATCCCTCTAGATGCCTGATATTAGACCCTCAACTTGAATTTCTTGAGCTAAATCGGTCATCATGACTTAATTAACTGACACAAGTTGTTATGAGATGAAATTAAAATTTATTGTCCAATTTATTTAAGGGAAAAATAAATTAGATGCCCCACATTCCTCACTCCTGGTGCATCAAAATTCCTCACCAGTGTGGATGCATTTTTTTTGTCCTTTCTGCTTTCCAATCTCACTGCTTTGTTGCAAATTTCAACATTTCAAAATTTGATGTGGCCTTCACACAAAGACACCATTGAAATCACATGCCCAGATTCTCATGAGAAACCTCTCTTAAGCTTGATCTGCCAGAAGAGAACCAACAATATGCCATCCTACTTCCTAGTGCAAACTGACCATTAAGGTATGCAACATTCTTCTGAACCCTCACATGATGATCTTGCTCTTGGAGGATGATCATGACCTCCCTTTAGCAACCCTTACTCGGCCCTCATAATCGACCTACTTTAGGACTACATCTCTCTTCACCCCCTTGATGTGCCAGATAGTGGGAATACATGTCAAACATGCTAAGATGTGCCAAGTGATAAGGCATGCAAAGATGTGCAAGGGTGTGTCAATGTGTGTTAGGGACTATCAAGATAGCAAAAGGGAGAAAAAAATTAAACTACAAGGAAATGAACACATAAGAGGGTTAATAATTCATCAATTTACCTTTTCTAAGAGGGGCATGCTAGGCACACTAACACTAGGCAGAAATGGGTGCCAAGTGCAAAGTCTTAGTGCATTCTAAGTGCCAAGTATTCCTTTGTTGCTTCTCATCTTCTTTTCAAAAATTGATCATCACAAATAAATTTAGTATTAAACCATGCTAAATCATAACAAGGCATCTCGATATATTCCATACATGCTAAGACTTTCCAAGTGCCAACACATGCCAAGCGCCAGTATGTGTCACGGACTAGTGTTATGCATGTTATGAAGTGGAAGGGAATGTTGAAGAGTGCTAAGATGTGCTAGAGAGTGACAATGCATGTTGATGAGTGTTAAGGAGTACTAGGAAAAAACATTAAGGGAGGACTAGGTAAAAATTCATGGAATTTAATGAATACGAGGAACGTGTACTGCGAGAGACTAGTGTTAATGGTCAGTGTTAGTTGTCATGTCAAGGAGGGAGTGACAAGGTATGCTAATCATTGGTAAGGCATGCTAGGGAATATCAAGGCATGTTAAGAATTCCCAAAGTGTGTTTGGGAGTTCCAAGGTGTGCTAATTATATCATGTGCCAATTAATAGTGCCAAGATATGCCAATACATGCTAGGTTTTAAGGATGTGGCACAGGGTGCTAGGGTATGTCAATATGTGTCAAGGCAATAAAAGGAAGAACCAATAAGAGGGTTAATAATTCAAGACTTTATCTTTTTGAAAAGGGGCATGCTAGGCACACAATAATAGGTCCCAATACATGCCAAGTGGCATTGTGTGCCAAGTGCTAATGTAGGTCAATGCATTCAACCAAGGTGTTCAAGGGCATGCTAGGGACTATATGCAACATGCCAACACATGCTAGGAGAGTTCCATGTTGTGCTAGCACATGCCACCACGTGCTTGGGTGTCAGTGTCATCACAAGAGGTTCTAGGTACAAAGATGTTCCAAGACATGTGGGGTGCTAAGAAATGTTAGTGTGTGCCAAAGCATTAATTTAAGGTGTGCCCAGATTTTTCACGATTGTTAGGTCTTTCTAATTAATAGAATTGTCAGAGCTCGATTTTGTATTAAATAATATATTTCCTACACACAATAGTGGAACTTAATCTAAATGGAATTTTGTAGATAATAAACTTAATAGATATGAATCATGTGTTGACTCATAGGAAATCTCTATTCGACTAGTCATTACTTGAGGGAAATGATACACACTTATTACTTCTTAAAAAATTGAGTGACCCTAACCACTATGGCCTGGGACATATTATAAAAAATGCTCCACAATAATGGTATTAAATCGTTCTCTTTTGAGAAAAAATATATTAACGGGGACATAACGTCATCAAAAACTCATTGGAATGATCAATGATGACAAACATTTTTTGATCGTCACCAAGCACTAGGGGAATTTTGAGGTCTAAAATGGGCCTCCTAAGGAAATTATAAAATAATAGTGGAAAAAATCAAATAAGATTTTATGACATCATCAAATTTTAGAGGGAAAAATGAAAAAGCTACTTTTTCAATTCATATTTTCAACTTATCTCCCAAATTTTTTACTCAAATTTCGAGCGAGAGTACTCGTTGGATGCGGAATTTAATTCCTCATCCAAGGAGTACCCATGTGCATACTTTTTATGGGTCCTACTACACGAAAAATGAAAAATACATAAAAAAACGTGATTACAATCACGTTTTTTATGTATTTCTCATTTTTCGTGTACAAGAGTTCATCGAAAGTATGCAACATGGGTACTCCTTGGATGAGGAATTAAATTCCGCATCCAATGAGTACTCCCACTCGAAATTTGAGTAAAAATTTTGGGAGATAAATTTAAAATACGAGTTGAAAAAGTAGTTTTATTATTTTATTATTTTTTAATATTTTTACTTTTTACTCCAAAAATGGTGAATCATCCATTATGGATGACATCATCATCTTGAATCCTATTGGTTCTTATAAAGTTTATTTTGGTTGTACATTTTTCTTAGGAGACCCATTTTAGACCTCAAAATTCCCCTAATGAGTAACAAAAAGAGTGAGGGTCATTAAAAGTTCGTCACTAGAAGTGTCACCAAAGAGAGAATTAGTGATGGGCCTTTAACGACCCTCACCAAAAGTGAAATGTATTTGATGACGGACCATAAAGGACCATCACTATATACACTTACAGTGACAGTTTTTAGTGATCAATGATGACAAACATTTTTTGACCATCACCAAAAGTAACAAAAAGAGCATTGGTGAGGGCCATTAAAAGTTCGCCACTAGAAGTGTCACCAAAGAGAGAATTAGTGATGGGCCTTTAACGACCCTCACCAAAAGTGTCATTGAAAATGTCTTTGGTGACGGACCATAAAGGACCATCACTATATAAACTTATAGTGACGGTTTTTTAATGACTGTTGCCATATGTGACATTGGTGACGGACCTTAAAGGTCCGTCACAAGCATGACCCTCACCAATGTGTTTTTTTATTATAGTGGTAGCTCCAACAAGGGAAAGATATATGCATTAGCCAACAATTTCAACTGCCCTACAACATCAATCCTTTCATAGATGAGGTAACTTTTAATGTTTCTCCACATTAATTTTTTTATGTTCTATTAGGACAACGAAAGTTGTGGAAGAATCATGTTGTGTATGAGTCTAGAACTCATAGTGTTATTATTGCGTTATGCAGAAAATTATACAAGATACCATAGCCGGTGTCACCCACTTCCATTTGTTTGATATCTACTAAGAGATGTAAAATCATTTCCTAGACTCAAAATTTTTTCTTCTTCCAAATTTGGCATCAAATTAAGGATATGACTATGGCCACATCGATGGACCCCACACAGGGTTGCTCCATTTAGTAGAGACAAGTTGATAAAGCCATGGAAGAGTATAGATACATTTTTTCCTCACCCATAAGGATTCCTTTACATTGTTAGGTGAAACATTTAATAAGTATTAATCCCATCACACCTTTATCAAATAGGCTAATATACCTCCACTCTGTACTAGAAAATAAGGAAATAAAGAAGGACATCCAAGAATTTCTCTAAAAAGGTCATATCTGACCAAGTTACTCACCCTTTGGGAGCCCAATAATACTCGTGTAGAAGAATCATGGGACCTGGATAATTTTAATTGATTATTGAGATCTAAAAAAAACGTAGTTAGGAATAGCTACGTAATTCACTAGGTTTATGACCTTAACAAGCTCAAGGGGGAAAGTATTTCAACAAGATAGATTTGAAGTTTGGTTATCACCAACTTCCAATAGAACCGACTGATCTATTGAAGACTACTTTCAAGTCCAAGGAAGATCTTTTTGAATGGTTGATCATTCCTTTTGGTTTGAATAATTTCTTCAAAACATCCATGTGGTTGATGGATTACATGTTGTAGTCTTTCACCAACTCTTTCGTGGTTATATATTTGGATGATATCCTCATCTTAAACAAGAGTTGGATGGAGCACTTGTAGTATATGCGGTAGGTCCTTCACTCTTTTCAGTTGCAAAAGCTTTGTTCTAACCTATATAAATCATCCTTCAACATGGGAAGGTGTAATATGTAGGTTACATTATTGATGGGAAGGTGTTCATGTGGAATTAGTTAAGATCCAAGTGATTCGTCACTGGTTGGCCTTGAAAAATCTAACAAAGCTTCATAGATTACTAGGTCATGCTAATTTATATGGAAGATTTATGTTAGGGATATCTTATATTGATTTTCCCTTAATTCAAGTTACAAATGGTGGAGTCTTTTTTTTTTTCTCTGAGTCACAATATAAGATATTAGATAACCTATAATACCACCTTTTCTCTGAACTAGTCCTCACCTTATGGCCTACAAACAAAAATTGAGATTGAGATGGATGCCTCTGATTATGCTACTGGCACATTGCTCATTTAGCAAGGACATATGATGACATATCATAGTGATACACTCTCTAATATTTTTTAGAGATACACCACCTTTGATAAGGTGATGTACCTCATCACGTATGACTATAAAAAATGGAAACAATATATATTGGGGAAGGATACAATCATCCACACATATTACGAAACTATTCAATTTATGTATACATAAGGGAAGTTTTAGAATGATCTCCATCACAAATGGTTCACATCTTTGTAACAATTCCATTTTAACACTAAACACAAGAAGGGTAAAAACAATCAAATTGTAGATTGTCTTCGTTAGCCTCTAGTTGTTCCATTGACCATTGTTCAGAAATCTTATGGGCATGATACCTATGGATGGCCATAGCTATACAATAATGATTCATATTTCATTTCCACATACCAAATGTTGATGGCAGGAAAGAAATTTTTAGACTTCCACCTTCACGATGGATTATTTTTTTTACCAGGGACACCATTTTGTTCCTTCAAGTGAGCGTGTCGAGCTAATCTGGGAGGAATATTATATCTAGGTAGTAGGGCACATTGGTCTACAAAATATAGTGGAATTACTAAAATATAATTTTTATTGGTTAAAACTTTGACAATATGTTCACAAGCACATTGAGTCATACATCAAGGCCTTCCTTCTACTAAACATGATAATAACTATGTGTTTGTGGTTGTGGATAAAATTTATAATATGGTCATATTTCCTACCTACAAATAGAGTGTCCCATTAGAATCCATTGATAAGATCTTATTCAAATAGGCGTGGGTACATTTTTGGACATTATATACCATCACATCATATCAGGATAATGGGTTCCTAAGTGATTTCTGGTTGAGCCAATGGTCACTACTAAGCAACGAGCTCACCAAATAAATTTATTTCCACCCCCAAAATGATGGCCACACAAAGGTAATAAACAATATTACCATCAAATTTTTTACATGTAAAACTACTAGAATCCATGCACATGGGATGTGATTCACCCCTATATTCAACACATCTACAATAGGGCTCTCGCTAGCTCAACTGGCCACGTCCTCTTTTATGTGGGCTTGATATTTCAAGAATTATGTCTCATTGATGTCACACTACACCTTGAAACTACACAAGAAAAAAAAAAACATGTTTAATCCAAAATTTACAAGGCTACCAATTTTATTGAATGGATTCAACACATCTACCAATAGGTCCATGGTATCATACAGAAAGAAAACACTAAGTATAAACAATTACATGCTTCACAAGTTTTAATGGAAGACAAAGCCTATTTGTATTTGTACAAGGAATTCCTTACAAAATCCTTTCAAAATATTCAACCAATGTTCTATAGACCTTACATCATCACTAGGGTTATGGGTGACAATTATTTTAAGCTAAATATCCACCCATTGCTTGGACTGCACCCAGTGTTCAATGCGGACAAACTCCATCCGTACTTTCCACCACTGTCAGACACATCAAAAAATGCATAAAAATTGACACTAATAGATATCAATATAGATTTTATTGAATGGGAAAAAACTAATAATATTATGGAAACACATATTAATAAAACTTTCCAACAAAGGGTCCAAATATATTGGGTTTTCAAAGCAAGCCAACTCTTGCACTATGGATAGTGACGCACTGACGACCAAGTTCAACAAAAGTTTCCCCATATCATGGAGGAACTCAATGGAATGGATACCATTTCTCCTAATGGGGGGATAATTTTTTAGGTTGATATTGATGTCCACCAACCTATTCTAGTAGCTGACTATATAGTTTTCCTATTTTGATATTTTCTATTTCTTGTAGTTTTTAGGTCCTAAAATTTCAAATTTGTTTGGAGATCATAAACAACATATTTTAGTGAAATGGGAATATATTAGTCATATACGTTTTCGATAAAAAAAAATTATACTCCTAGTATATACCTTTCCAAATACCTATCACGCGTTCCAAATAGATATTGTTTGCCAATGTTACAACCCTAAGAATTTAACATTCGAAATTATCTGATTAGAGCATGTATGAATTTGGCACTTCATATCCTAGGGTAAGGTTTTTGGATGTTTATGGTTTATAATTTATTATACATAATGAAAAATCACTTAGAGACTCATTCTAACATAGTTCATAAGGGCATAACTGTTACATCTATTTTCAGAGATAAACTACCACAGGTCTATCTAGTTTTCTTTAATTATACATCTATACAGTTTCAAAATTTTCCGTTTATTAATTTAAGTTGAGTTTCACTATACCTCTATGTTTTGGCTTTAAATATCTATTTAATTGTGTTCCCTTCATAAATTAATAAAAATTCTTGATATTCGGGGGCCAATTAGCTTGTTAATTTATATGGGAGATATTGTGATACATTTAAAGACTTGGCATTGTAAAATATTTTCAACATAGATGTAATTTGTTATCATCAAAGGACATTTATCCAACCACGTTATATTTTCATATGAGGTTTCTATACTTCCAAATTCCAACATTAGTGATAATCATGATTTTTTAGACCAAAAGCACAACATGGATGTGTATTCCAACATTTTCCTTGTACATGTCCCTTTCTTCAACAATGGTTGCAAATTCAATATTTCTTCTACACTTGATTCATTGTACTAAAACTTGTATATGGTTCACATATTCTCAATGTTTCTTCACAAATTTTATACTTTTCTTTCTCATTTGACTTTCATAACCTAGGCATTCATTTCCCGACCTTACACATCTTTTTGTGGACTTATAAATACCATGACTACTTTTTCATAAACCCTTACCATCAAAACCCATTTTAATCAAAATTTGAACACCAATTCCTTTTTTGTGCTTCTCAAAATAATATGGGTCCTCATTTTCATATTTATAAATATCATCAAGAACATTATTCAAAACATTAGACAAGATAGAAATATATGTACATTAAGATTATTACATGTTAGAAACCTTGAGCACTAATTAGAGTGAAGAGGTGACTCAGTAGTGTGCCTTATGATATATTTGTAGAAAATTTAACTTTTATTTTCTCAAATAATGATTCATCCATAAAATAACCAAAAACACATTAGACATTAACATATCATAACATGTGAATCATATCAGTAGAATCCAAACAACCATAAGAAAAGTAATAATCCACATCACACAATCAAACAAACGAGCACTCAAATTATTTCTAGTGGAAAGCATAGAAACAACCCACTGTTGTTGTGCTTCTTCTTGTTCTATTATTATTATAAATTAAAATATTTTAGATCTTTCAACTAGCCACCACCAGGTAGGAGCCACTACCCATGTGAATGATATTGATGACCACCACCAACTAGGAAGTCTCTACTCACATTATTTTGTAGGCCACCACTTACTGGAAGCGACCACTCCCAATAAGTCTCACCTAACCACCAGTAGATCGAGATACCACTCCCAATATATTGTTTTTTTCCACTGCCAACTAGGATCCACCACCCCTATCTCTTAAAACCACTACTCAATGGAGGACAACATATCCTCCAACACTTAGAACCATGCTTTCATTCATTTTCAAATTGGAATCCAAGGAGAAATTCACAGCTCAACAACAACACGTAAATCCTCTCTGCAAAAAATATAAATCTATCCAACACAAAAATTACATACAAACTCTCCAAACCAATCTTTGCAATACAATCTAAATCAATGCATCAACTCTCACTACAATTTCTACACATAAAAGTGAACACTATCATCTACAACAATATCCTCTCCAAAAAAATATCTATAATACAATTTGAATAAATACATCAACTCACACAAACAATCAATTTCTCAAAACTAAACTTTGTAGCAACAAGCTCATTCTAAATTTTCTCAACAAAATCAAACCCTGTAGTAGCACATAATGGAAATCCAATCTACACACTCATCCATAACAAAAAATCATCCGACCATACAAAACTCATATACTAAATCCAAAAAAATATTCTCTCCAATAAAACCATTACAACACAAGTGCATCAGAAAATGAACTATGATAAAAAATTGCAACAACTACAAAAATAACTCTTCTCCCCATATTAGAAACAACTGAGAGTCACAATTTGCAGTACAAATATATTATACATGTATATCTATTGTAACTCCATCATCCTTTGAAATATAATCCACGAATAAGCTCTGATATGCTCTCTAACGCTGCAAACATATAGCATACAGTCTCTCTCAATCCAACCCTTTCCTCTTCACACTCCAAATTTTTATAAATGAAGAATATCCAATCATTAGGAAACACTAATAGTCCTCATCTTTGACTTGATCACCTTCTAGATGATAATTAACTCAAGTCGACTCTAACCCATCAAAAACAACATGACAATACCTTGGGAAATAATTATGTTATTTGATGTACACGTGTAATTTAGAATGTCCTCTGAAATCTATCCTCACTCAGATATTATAGGCCTCCTTACAAACTTTCTTCATGGACTGTATGGAAATTCTAGCAACAATTATGCTATATTTTCTCTATGGGCATCTGGATCTTAGAGAATATAACTTAACTTCTTATCTTTGTCTCCTTCTTCAACCAGATTTGGAGCTCAAATTAGGAGTGTGTGTGAGACATTATGAAAACCATCCACAAGAAAATTGACACAATGCGTAAATATTAGTACAAAAAATTATATTCATGATTACAGTGCATACATCGACAGAAATCAATCTTATAGATTAACTCTTCCACAAAATTCTCAATTATATCCAACACTTGTCTAAGAATATCCATCACCTCTGCATAGTTGTAAAATCATCATAAGGGGACTATAATGCCAAACACATTCCAAGCACATCTACATCAAGTAAGAAACATGATGGCCTAGTTGGTTAACCAACACATCATGAATAAACATCTCTATATCAAATTAGGATCTTTGCATCAAATCAATGATAACTCATAACAAACCATGAGGAATACCTACATCAGGTTGAAATTAATGATAGGATAGACAGTACTAATACCCTACTGATATCACTACCAACACTGTAATGTTAACATGCTCCCCCTTTGGCATTGATGTCAGCCTCAACCTAATCTCATCAACTCTAAGGTTTATCTCCATACACTCAGAATTATCTTCCCCATTGACATCAATGGAAAAGGGAACTTCAAACACTAAAGGACAATGGCAACATATGTTAGGGGCTTGTTGGGAAAAATACTGAGGAGGGGGGGGGGGGTGTGAATCAGTATTTAGAGCTGACTGAAAACTTTTTAATTTTTCTTTCTCTGAAAACCATACACTACTTTAATGAACCCAACTCGTGTATACACGCGGATATCCTTAAGAAAAATTGTGTATGTCCAGAGATCTTATCATGTATTTAATTCTTTACTTAGATCATTGCATCATTCATTCATTATATGTTTAGTAAGCAGTAAGCATGTGCAGTGATAACAGAATAAACCATCACATAAGCAACACACATGAACACTAGTATTTAAGGTGGAAACCCAATTCGGGAGAAAACCACCGCTGCTGTCATCTTTGTCTTCAATATTTATTATAAAGAAAACTTCTTACAATTTTGTACTGGTGCAGAGTCATACCAGCACATAGGAACTCACCTGCAGAAGGCTTCAACCTTGTCTTGTTTTCTAGCCACTACTAGAAGGGAGCTCCAACCCCTTGATCTTGTTTACCAGCCTCTCCTGGAAGGGAGCTTCGACCCCCTAATTTTAACACCAACTTCTACTGGCAGAAAGCTTCCACTTTCATACTGAAGGCTTCAACCCTCAGATCCACTGCAGACCACGTTTCATAAATTTTCATACTGGATCAAAAAATCTTCAATACAACCCCCTAACATCAACAACCATACTTTTCCCAAAACTTTAATCAGAACAGCAATACCACTGTAACCAACATATCAGAAATAACCCAGACTTCAGATTACATAATCAAATACACATTCAACCTTGAACAACCGTTAATTCAGATACCATACGCATTTTTTATTTACTGAACCCGCGTAAATATGCTCTTTTTTGCACACCAACCTGCGTATGCTTCAGTGCATACTCATTTTTATATTCTGAATTAACACGCAACTTTTCTTTATCTATTCCGTGTATACATGCGCTTTTCCTTTTACCGACTAGCGTATTCCTCTATGTAAGCTTTCTTTCAGAATTTTTTCAAACTCATATTCAGATTTGAAATCAGATTTATGTTCAGACAATCTATCATCCATGCAGAACTGTTTAGACAGTCACTCTTCCCTCATCATGTTTTCTCAATCATTGATTAGATTTGTTCATTATCATATTAGCAGCATACATCATATTCAAATAGCCTATAACTTCAAGAAGATTTCATTAACAGAAAGTAGAGAGATAATTAAAGTAATATCTGTGAGATAAGCTTAAGAAAACCTAACTTCCATACGTGATTTTTATTAAGCAAACCCGCGTATATACGCACTTTTACCGAGAAAAACTAGCGTATAGATCTGTAAAAGATAAACTATGTAGAACAGACCAAATCTATAAACTTACCCAGATTTCTTCAATTTATTCATCAGGCTTGCATCAGATCTTCATCATTTCTTTTGCAGATCATCCGAGAGATTCATCATTTCTGGATCTAGAGATCTTGAACCTTCATCATATCCATAGGTGCATCATAGATTCAGATTTAACAATTAAGAACAGAGTTCATCCATGTAGATATTCCTTAGAGAAATTAATTCATCAACAACCCTTACACATGCACACCTTACACTATGATCCCCTTATCCTTATATAGTTTTAGCCTTTATCAATACCATTAGTCAAAACCACTCAACCGCTGATGGTAAAATAGATAATCCAACGCTCAATACAGTGGGCCAATACCATGGTAATGCCCCTAGGTATCATAGTTTTTAGAGAGAAAAAGGCATACGCTACTTGGAGTGTTTGTATACGCGTGTATACGCGATTTCTCTTCAAACTATATGCGTATATACTAGTTTTGAATGTATACACGGGTTTCCTTCACAAAAGTAGTGTATATATTGAATCCATATGCAAGTTGCCTTCATAAAAGTAGCGTATACATTGTCACATATTATATTTATCATTTCTTTGGCACTTACTGAAATTCATTTTTTTGCTGCTTCTAAACTGATCTGTAGATACATCATTTTTACATCTTTAACAAATAGGTTGCTATCAAAAGAAAACTCATCAAGTCAGTTTGCATCAAGGATAACTTCATCAAGTAGGTTTCCATCAAGGACAACACATTGCATCATATTGCCAACAGGGCTAACATAAGTACTTCCCCCCAAGGTACTCAACACCACGAAGACCACAAGCTGAACATACTCCCCGTGAACCTATAATGGGGCTATTACCATCTCTCCAAGATGTGATACACACAGTATGGTTCTTCCAATGCCTCATTGTCACATACCAAAGGCTACTCCACATGTAATATGGACTATGACACAATGATATGCAGTGAAATTATAGGGATTTATAAGCCTAATATATGGCTACAAGCATGATAATATATGTTTTTACTATGCCTCCAAATAGTCAACACATGGCTCAACCAACGACCCATAATAACTACATGACATTCGATGGATAAATAATGATTCCAAAAATCCCATACATGGATGAAATACATGAGACCAATCAGCCCAAACATGTTCATTAAAAATCTCAAAATGCAAGCACAACCCACATGAACACATGCTTTACATGGTCCATGAGTGCCCCTCTTGACTCTAGAACATATTTTCTAACAACAAAATGATGACCCAACATATTATAGTTCTTCATATGATAATACAATGATGTACAATGTTACATAAATTGTTGTTACATCATGCCCAAGACTCTCTTCAATGTATTACCGATACTCCTAACTGTCTCTAACTTATGAAACAGTCAACCAATGCACCAATAAATGTGATATTGCAAAGTTGAACTTTCACAAATGAATTCATACATGGCTTAATAAAACACTCAATAAAATTCATTCCATAAACAAGATTACTTATCTATCATGTGAATAATGAAAAGTACATACATGTGGCTAAAGTATCCACTATATCTTCTCAATCAACAATGATATGAAATAAGATACATGTCTTCTACAAGTGCGAGTCCACCAATCCAAATGAGCATGGACTTGCATGGAAAAAATAATGTCTCTTTATAAAATATGCCAACATCAACTTTTTTCTAAAAATAATATAAATATAATGCATGTACATAGGCCATTTCATCCATAATATCAACGATACATGTTAAGGCATATGGTTTAAAGTCTCACATTCTCTACATGTGGCTTTAAAATCAATGATCTCCTTCTATGGATGGTTTTACATGAAATTTTCGACCAAATGTAAATGAGAAACAAGAACAAATACATATGGTTGAAAATGTACCATTTCATTCATGGAAACATATAAGTGGTTTCTACAAATCAATGAGTGAAAATGACAAAAAAGTCATGAAACTCTATACCACGCATAGCTCCCTCTGAGCTCATTATACCTCCAATAGGTAGGTTGATCCTGTGGATCTAAATATGAAATGAGGCTCATGAGCATGCCATGGTTTTGCTAAAATTATCCACCAACTAATATTGTTTACATACCCTCCCACTAAGGTTGTACACCTCCCATAAACTTTTGCAGTCATCTACGCATATGCATGACAATAGATGACCTCTTATACCAAATTAAGGCAACATCAATTTTCTTGAAAATAGATTTGCAATTCGAATACCATCAAATGATTATTAATGAAGGTGAAATCCCAAAAGGTACTTTTCAGGCTCAGTTTTGGCAGTATGAGTTTGTAGTAGTATTGTTTGGATTAAACAATCCACCAACGATGTTCATGAGTCTCATGTATGGCATCTTCTGGATGTATTTGGATGCATTTTTGTAGGTATTTCTTGATGATATTCTTGTGTATTACAAGAATTAAAAGGAGAATAAGGGGAATTCAGGGGTTATGTTGATATTCTTAAGGGAAAAAAATTCTATGGAAAGTTGTCAAAATTTTCTCTCCTTTGGAAGAAAGTTCATTACCTTAGAAAAATCATCTTAGGATAAGGGATTTTAGTTTACCTAGAAAATCTGAAGGCCATAATGGATTGGCCAGTGCCTAAAAATCTCATGAGGTGTGTAGATTCATGGGGATAGAAGGCTATTATCAAATATTTATGGAAGGGATTTCAAATATTGTGAAACCCATCAAGGCATTACAGTGGTGAGGGAATAGGTATGAATGGAAAGAGGGATGTGACCCTCCGTTCACTAAATTAAAGAGATTACTAACCAATTAAATAATCCTTGAAGTGCTATAAATGGATATGGATATCACAGATTTCACGGATGCTTCAAAAAAAGGATTAGGATCTTTGTTAATGAAAGAAGGCATAATGATATCTTATGCATGTAGGAAGTTGAAGAAACCTGAAAATTTATACAGTACCCATGACATAGAACTAGCAGTTGTTATGCTAGCTTTGAAATTATGGAGACACTAGCAGTTGTGATGCTAGATTTGAAATTAGAATTTTTCATGCTAGCTTTGAAAATTTTGAGTTGAAAACTAATCATGAGAGCCTAAATCATCTCTTGACTTAGAGGTATCTAAATGTTAGGTAGATGTGGTGGAGTGAATTCATGAGTGAGTATAATTTTCATTATGGAAATTTTGAGGTCTAAAATGAGCCTCCTAAGAAAAATGTACATAAAAAATAAATGTATAAAAACCAATAGGATTCAAGATGATGATGTCAACCATGGGGGATGATTCACCATTTTTTAAGTAAAAGGGTAAAAAGATTAAAAATAATAAAATAATAAAACTACTTTTTCAACTCGTATTTTCAACTTATCTCCCAAACTTTTTACTCGAATTTCAAGCGGGAGTACTCGTTGGATGCAAAATTTAATTACTCATCCAATGAGTACTCATGTTGCATACTTTTGATGGACCCTCCTACACAAAAAATTAGAAATACATAAAAAAAAACATGATTGCAATCATGTTTTTCATGTATTTGTCATTTTTTGTGTAGTAGGACCATCCAAAGTATGCCACATGGGTACTCCTTCGATGAGGAATTAAATTTTGCATCCATTGAGTACTCCCACTAAAAATTTTAGTAAAAAATTTGGTAGATAAATTTAAAATATGAGTTGAAAAAATAGTTTTTTATTTTTTCCCTCTAAAATTTGATGATGTAATCAAATATTATTTTATTATTTCCTCTATTATTTTATAATTTTCTTAAGAAGCCCATTTTAGGCCTAAAAATTCCCCTAATGGTGATTTTTCACATCAAGGGAAAGGAGAATGTGGTGGTTGATGCACTAAGTAAGAGGCCATAGACCTTCTCCTATGTATCCATAAGGTTCAATTTGAGGCAGTCCGTGTTGGGAATACTCTTTGAAGACATTTCACATATGAAGGTTATATCAATTCTCAAGAGTGGGAAGCTGGTAAGACCAAAGATTGAGTGCAATGTCATTGAACTAGATGGAGTATTGATATTTCAAGGGAGAATGTAATTCCCTAAGGAAGGGGGTATATGAAGAACCATCCTTATCCTATGTATCCATAAGGTTCAATTTGGGGAAGTCCGTGTTGGAAAAACTGTTTGAAAACATTTCACATATAAATGTTATATCAATGCTCAAGAGTGGGAAGCTGGTAAGACCTAAGTTTGAGTGCAATTTCCTTGAACTAGATGGACTATTAATATTTCAAGGGAGAATGTAATTCCTTAAGGAAGGGGCTATATGAAGAACCATCCTTGAGGAGTCACATAAAGAATCTAATGTGAACATCCTGGTGTGAGGAAGGTGAATGCAGACATGAAGAACCTCTTCTTTTGGCTAGGAATGAAGAGAAATTTATTCCAATTTGTCACCAAGTGTCTTGAATTACAATGAGTGAAGGCTGATAATTTCCACCCAATACAACTCCTACAAATGCATCACATTCCTATGCTTAAATGGGATGCCATTTTAACGGATTTTGTTGTGGGTTTTATACTCACTACATAAAGGCACAATTCCATATTTTTTGTAGTTAATAAATTGAACAAAATTTCCCATTTCATCACACTGAGACACACTCATGATGTTACCGATGTGGCACAAGTGTTTATAAGCGAAGTTATTTGACTACATGGTTTACCCAAAAAGATAATTTTCGTAGATACTCTCACTTTAAATCTAGATTTTGGACAACATTTGAATGAATGTTGGGGATTCAATTGAAAATTAGGACTACATATCATCTAAAGACAAATGGGTAGAGTGAAAGAGTAAATTAGGTTATGGAAGACACACTTAGAATGTAAGCTATTGATAATAAAACTCAATGTGAAAGGTAGCTACCATTGGTAGAGGTTTCCTATAAAAATTGTTATCATAGTTCAATTGGGATTCCTCCTTATCAAGCCCTCTATCAGAGGCCATGTAGGACACTTTTGAGATGGGAAATGTTGGAGGAAAAAGTAGTAGTCATCCCTTAATTAGTTCAAGAAATGGAGGAAGAAGACATATTTGACAAATTTTAAAGGACACTCAAGATAGGCAGAAGAGTTATGTCGATACACATAGGATTAGTAAAATTTATGAATTGGTAGACCAATTTTAAATTCATATCTTCCCAACAAAATTATCATTCAATTTTTGGAAGGCGTGAAGTTTTCGCCTTGATTTATAGGACATTTTAGAATCAAAGAGAAAATTATACAAGTTTCCTATTGTCTTTTATTTTCACCGCATTTGCATAAAAGTCAAGATATTTTCCATATATATATATTCTAAGACATTATGTGTTTAATTAATCTCACAAACTTGATTTGAGGGAACTACAGGCCGTGGACATGGGAACCGTAATTTCTGAACCACTATGCATATTAGATCATAAGGTTCGACAGGTCACTAATAAAAATTAAGCCAATTTTTTACAGCCTTTTTATTTCATGCCGCAAATTTTCAATGCTATAACAAAAAATGGAGATTTTACTAAATGAAAAAAGGAAAATACTCTCATGTCACATTATCGATGACAAAATTGGTCAATACAAGCTTCTCTAGTACATGTGACTCAAATTGTTCACAAATTCACTTACATTTGTCATTCCATCATACTCTAGAAGATCATGTACCTTTTTTCCAATCCACGTCACTGTGAAATTGATACAGGTTCATATTATGGTGTGTACTTTGTGCAACCTATGCTACCAATTTTCAATTACTTCATTTAAGTCTGATGCGCAAGAATTAACACTTCACTAAATTATCACCACATCAATAGTTGCATTAACATAATCATCCCTGCTGACAGTCACATTATAAATGGTATTGATATATTATACACAAAATACACCTCTCACTAATTCCACATATCAATTTACTTCTGTTGGATCTTGTGGCATTGTCACCCTAATGTCTCTTGATTTCAAATTCATTTGTCTTGTATAGAGGTTTTTTATAACTCAATTTTCAAAGGCCTAGTTGATCCCAATCAATACAGGTTAAGTTTTATTATCATCCAAAATTTCAATTATCTTGAAATAAACAGTTATTTTGACTCCAATATTAATCTCTACTCCGACCAATCTTGTAATACGAAAAATTATTGATTGGTTGACCATTCTAAGCTAGATAGGTGACCAAACTAGTTTTGGTCTTCCCATAATCTCCCATTTATACTTTAGAAGAATGTTAACATATAAACCTGGGTCTTGGATAATATAGTGGATATCATATGCTTTTATTTTCACATTAATTATAGATTCCATACTTGTTTCTTGCACATAATGTACTTAACTATGCACCTGGTGGTCTATACTATATGAAATTCCTATCCTTGTGCACACTTGCCAATGATCTTCTGCACTTTTTCCAGGGCTGATCTATCATTTGCTGATTCTAAACAACTATTCAAGAAATTTTTAATGGGGATTCCCTCTGCTCTCCCTTCTTTTGGTGAATACTTTTCATATATTGGAGGCATTTCATATAAAAGTAGCGGTTTCTACACGGTGAAACTTAATGAACCCCCTTTTGACGCAACCAACTCTTTTATATCTTCGTTATATGTTTCTTTTTCCATCATTGTATCAAACCTAGGATGTGAATTTGGTACTTTTCTCACCAATTGACATGGTTTACTCCATTTTCCACATGCATATCTTCTTATACTTGTTCCTCCATGTGAAATTTCTCCTAATTATGAATGATATACATTGATAGCGGGGCCCACCCTTAGCCCCGGTTTACCTTAGGTCCCAACCTCAATCTATGTGTAAGTGCATCCAATTTTTCATGCGAAATCAACTTCACATCCGGAAATCTCACAATTCTCTTATTCTACACTGGCAAATTCAAACAAACAAGTCTAGGCTATTTTAATATCTCAATTCAGAGAATTGAGATATTAATTCAACATTTCTCTATAGCTATAGCTTGACAGTCCATTACGTATACATATGTGCCAACTGCGCATATACAACCATTATACGTGACATAATACTTTGGGCTATTAGAACCATGTTAATTGACCCTCGGCATGTACATATATTAACCCACGTTCACATATTCCATTATACGTAATATATCCATATATATATATATATTACAACGTTCTCCAATTATTAACGAAGTCCCACAATATTCGGCATACCTTTATTAACTCGTAACCCTTGGTCGAACAGTCCCGATCAATTAGAAATTTGACTTGGGGCCCACACGTACAACGCATTTGCCAACATGGAGTCAAGATGCAACCCAATTCATACCTTTGTTAAATCTACGTGCCATCCAATGGTTCTTATTGCATCGCACCACTCCTTACGATCCGACGGATATCGCTCGGGCAAATTGCACGAACAATAATACGTGATGGCGCGCAGTGGAAGGTGGTTTTCCAAATTCATTCAGGGACATGTGTTGATCTTTCTATGCAATCACTCGTGAATGGAGAAAACTGCTTGCCCGATGGAAGGTGGTGTGATTAAACCCACTGGTTCGCTCCAACCCGCCGTTACTGTTCATCTCGGTCACGGTTTCACTCTTTCCATGCTCCAAGTTCCCCTCTACTTCGTTGCGCTTAGGTTCCACTCCTTTTGCTTGGGTTCCACCAGGGTTAACACAGATTCTATTATTCACTTGATGGTTGATTCTTGGGACAACACTCTCTGTTCGCAACAGAACGGGCCTATTCTTGTAACAAGGGTTTCACTTATGCGTAACTCTCGACCATAACATTCTCATGCCGCTGCTCAATGACACACAATCTACTGTCACGACACTTAACATGGGGTTCTATCACATAGTTAACACCGAGACTCACAAATAATCAATACCTCGACATGGCTCTTCACATGGATTATACAACCGCTCCTTGGGATGAATCCATATATTTCCAGTGGTCTTAACACAGGGATTTACCACACATTCTCATCACTGATCGTGTAGACAGACTCTTAAATAAATCACAGATTCTTAATTACACCCAGCTCATGGAGATATAGGCATTCTTCACACTGAATTAAACCAAGAATTTCACACTTACACTGAGATAATTTCCTCATACAATTCAACCAAGAAGACATAATGTAACACATGTAACTCATAAACAATTCTTCATAAACAGGTATATATATACATACATATATAGGTGATAAATCTCAGCTAATTCTTACAATTTCATGATAGGCTAGATATTCAGTTTAGTGGCCATTATCCTCCTACTGTGTCACTGAAGAGGTTCTCTACCTCTCCAACTCTCTCTCTCTCTCTCTCTGTCCTCTCCTATTTAGACTCTTCAGGGTTACATTTATACCACAAGGATGACCTGAATTGGTTCAGGTCTCCAGTAATTTTAGCAACTCTTAGTATTCCAATTCTTGAATCTAGACTCAATAACTGAATTAATCCTAAACTGACTCTTTGTATTCATATCTCCAGCAAATTCTCATGTTCTCAAAATGACTTGAGGATAATTACAATTTCCTACCAAAACATTCAAAATACTAATATTTACAAGAATATTTAAGAACATGGGACCCCCCTATGCCTACTTTATGTACAAGTAAATTTTGAGCCTAATGCCCCTGAATCAGACTCCCAAGCTTAAAATTTTTCATGGTCTCTTGATCATGTGCTCTTTGTCTCTGCATTTAGGATCCCATACTTGGTTTTGCTGCTATCCATCAACTACATCATTCTTCAACTGACCTTCTCCAGGCTTCTAGACTTTTTTCTATAATATGCCCCCAGCTATGCTTTCACAATCTTCCATTGTCTTTCTCCTGCTGAAACCCTCCTGCTTTCCTGCGGCTGTCTGCTGCTCCTAAGTCACTCTCATCATCAATATTCTGATGTACTCAATCTCCATGTCTGACTTATCCTCTAGCTGGAAACTATCTTTCCCTCTGCTGCTGCTTCCAATCTCACATGCTATCAATATGTTTACTACTTCTGTGAGTGTCATCCTCCATGTCGCATCTGCTGCCACCATGGCTGTTGATGCTGCCAATGTCGCCTCTGCACAACAAACCTAAATATCCCTTAGGATATTTCCCTCTACAACACCTTTCTTTTGTTCATCATCTGTAAATTCACTCTCCGAAAAAAATTCACCATTTAATTTCCTACCAGCAGTGACATACTCATCCAGTATACTAGTAAACAGAAATTGATTCTACAAGCTAGTATCTATTCCTCTCTTCTTCACAGCTTCAGGAATCCTTGCTCCAGGGTCTGCAATCCCTTTCTCTTCTTCAAATTCTCTCAGCAAACAGTTCAGCCATTTCTCCTGTGTTTGTTTTATATCTTCAACATGATGGAAGTTAGCTTCAACATCTTTTCGTTCCTCTTTGGAAATCTTCAGCAATTACCTCTCATCCTCCTGATGGATTATGGAGATCCAATCAAGTTCTCTAGCCACTATATCTTCATCCTCTGTCAGCATGGAATGATGATTCTTCCTCACTTCAGTAGCTTCCAAAACTTTTTCTTCAGGCTGGCTTTGGCCTACCCAACTAGCCAACTCTTTTCTGTCAATGACATTGATAATTACCTGTATATGAGACATGGTTGTCTCATCCTCCTTCAACAAAATTTTTTCTTCTCTCAACAAAATTTCAAAGGATGAATTTTCTTCTGCATCACCTGTACACATAAACAAACTATTAGTGTTAAAACCATTAGACCCGATGGTCTCAATTGATGGCCTGGTCACCAATTCTTCTCCTGGCATTTCTAAGTCTAGTTCAAGGCTCAGAAATTCTTCATCATCTTTCTCTACACATGGATCATCAACATTAAAGGTCTGATGCTTCAATGCCTTCTTTTCTTCTGACAACACATCAGTATGTTGTGCAGAACTCCTTTCCAAACCTTCTGTCAACACTTCAGCATGCTGATCTGCATCCTTCATGAGATTTTCCAATGGTCTCATTTTTCTTCCATCATCTGCTCCATGAATCCCATCCATGAAGATCTTCCTGCCTTGATTTCCCAGCAACTCATCCATTGCACGGGTCCTCTGCTTTTCCAATTCTCTTCTCTGAGAATCCAGCCTCCTATATAACTCAACAAATTAAATAGGAGTAGATTTCAAGAACCTTACAAAACCTTTTATGCCTCTGCTTATTCTTGACCAATCCTTTGTTGGCCTTTCTCTCTCAGCTTCAAAATTCTGCTGGATATCTTCATTTGACCCTTCTGTCTTCATCTCTCCCTGGGATCTCACTATCTCAACATTGATCTGAACAGATTTTAGATTCAATTTCTTCTTCTCACCAACAAACTCTGAAGCTTTTTCATCTTCCAGTGGTGTACCTGCAAACAGACACAACCTTTTAGTTTTCAAATCACAAGACTCTTCAGTCTTGGCTGCTCCCTCAAGCACTTCCTCTCGAACAGGTCTACACATGGAATCTTCAATTTCCATCTTTGCCTCGAGAACTATGGGTTCTTCTTCCTCTGTGGAGTATTTCATCACTTCACATTTGTCAGACTCAAGAACACAAGCCCTCACATCATCTGGACTTGTCCAATAACTCAGGAATTCCTCAATGATTTCCGCCTCAGCAAGACAAGATTCTTGCTACCTCAAGTCTTCACTATGTCTCACCAGATCTCCTGTAGGTCTCAACTCTTCATCTGTGCTCTGTTATACTTCACAAGCAGACATTTCTTATTTCAACTCAACTGCTCTAAGTTCTTCTCTCAACAGAGCAATCTTCTTTTGCCTAAACCTCATCTGCAATGGTTTCCATTTCACATTCTTCCTCATGAGCCAACCACCTCTCTCACTTTATTCTATCCTCAGTTTCAATATATTGAACTCTTCCCTGATCTCAGCAAGTTCCTTCCAATATTCTTCATTTGTGAGTCTCTTCCTCATGTCATTTGCTTTGGCATCTTCACTCAATCTTCTGTTGTGGCTTCTCCCAGAACCTCTGCAATCTCTGCAGACTCTGCTATGGCTCTTAGTAGACATTTTCTTCTCTAGGATTTCTTCACTCACAAGCTGCACTAAGCCTCTGCAACAGCAAGCTGTCCTGCTACAACTTACCTCACCAAGCTTCTCTCCTGAGCTTCGGATTTTGGCAAGTACTAGTCCCCTTATCTGTAGGAACCTCCTATGCTTCACTCTGCAACTTCTCTTAAGAACACCTCCTCTCTCTACTCATCCAACCTCTGTTGGGAATCTTCCAAGTTCTGCCACACTCTTTCTGGACTCAGAATCCCTTACTGGATTCTTCTATCATTGCTCTCAAAGCTGTGATCTACTTCTACTGAGATGTCTTCAATTATCTGCACTCTGACTTCTGCAAACAATCCTTCAACCAGAGTTAAACACTGCTTATCTTCTCTTGATAACACTACAAATGTCCTCCTTATCCAGCCTCTAGCTGAATACTAGGCTCACTACCTTCACTATCAAACTCTGTCTTCAATTTTCAGTAACCATAATACAACAACTATAATTTCAAATCAGATTAAAGTTAATTACCCGTAAGATCATGATCCTGTCCTCCACTCACTCCATAATCATGTTCACTTAAAATATGTATGCTGCATGTTAGGCTTCCAAACCTGCAGTCTTCTGTGAAACATACTTCAACTTTTCTTTCCTGTTCAGTACATGTGCATTTCCAAAACAAACTTTTCACCGAGCTAATTAAATTCTAGCTCTGATACCAGTTGACAGCTGGGCCCACCCTTAGCCCCGGTTTACCTTTGGTCCCAACCTCAAACTATGTGTAAGTGCATCCAATTTTTCATGCCCAATCAACTTCACATCTGGCAATCTCACACTTCTCTTATTCTACGATGGAAAATTCAAACAAATAAATCTGGGATATTTTAATATCTCAATTCAGATAATTGAGATATTAATTCAACTTTACTCTATAGATATAGCCCGACATTCCATTACGTATACATATGTGCCAACTGCGCATATACGACCACTATATGAGACATAATAATTTGGGCTATTAGAACCATATTAATTGACCCTCGGCATGTACATATATTAACCCACGTTCACATATTCCATTATACGTAATATATCCATATATGTATTACGACATTCTCCAATTATTAATGAAGTCCCACAATAATCGGCATACCTTTATTAACTCATAACCCTTGGTTGAATAATCTCGATCAATTAGAACTTTGACTTGGGGCCCACATGTACAACGCATTTTCCAACGTGGAGTCAACACGCAACCCAATTCATACCTTCGTTAAATCTACGTGCCATCCAATGATTGTTATTGCATCGCCCCACTCCTTACGATCTGATGGATATCGCTCGGGCAACTTGCAAAAACAATAACGCGCGATGGCACGTAGTGGAAGGCAGTTTTCCAAATTCATTCAGGGACACGCATTGATCTTTATATGGAATCGCTCATGAATGGAGAAAACCGCTTGCCTGATGGAAGGTGGTGTGATGAAACCCACTGGTTCACTCCAACCCGCCATTACTGTTCATCTCAGTCACGGTTCTGCTCTTTCCACGCTCCAAGTTCTGCTCTACTCTATTGCACTCAACTTCCACTCCTTTTCTCGGGTTCCGCTAGGGTTAACATGGATTCTATTATTCGCTCGATGGTTGATTCTTGGGACAACACTCTCCGTTCACCACAGAATGGGCCTATTATTGTAACGGGGGTTTCACTTATGCATAACTTTCGACCATAAAGTTCTCATGCCGCTACTCAATGACACACAGTCTACTGTCATGGCACTTAACATGGGGTTCTATCACGCAGTTAACACCGAGACACAAAAGTAATAAATACCTCGGCATGGCCCTTCACATGGATTATACAATTGCTCCTTGGGATAAATCCATATATTTCCAGTGGTCTTAACATAGGGATCTACCACACATTCTCATCACTGATCACGTATACAGACTCTTAAATAAATCAAAGAGTCTTAACTACACCCAGCTCATGGAGATATAGTCATTCTTCACATAGAATTAAACTAAAAATTTCATATTTACACTGAGATAATTTCCTCATACAATTCGACCAAGAAGACATAAAGTCACACATGTAAGTCATAAAAAATTATTCATAAACAGGTATATATATATATACATACATATACAGGTGATAAATCTCAGCTAATTCTTACAATTTCATGATAGGCCAGATATTCAGTTTAGTGGCCATTATCCTCCTACTCTGTCGCTGAAGAGGTTCTCTACCTCTCCAACTCTCTCTCTCTCTCTCTCTCTCTCTCTCTCTCTCTCTCTCCTCTCCTAATTAGACTCTTCAGGGTTACATTTATACCACAAGGATGACATGAATCAGTTTAGGTCTCCAAACATTTTAGAAACTCTTAGTATTCCAATTCCTAAATCTCGACTCAATAACTGAATTAATCCTAAACTGACTCTTTGTTAGGTCCCTATATGACTAGTATAGTCCCTTATTGTTGTTAGTGTAACCCCCTTATTTTTATTATTGTACCCTTGTAACCCCCATTTTTTTATTATTGTGCCCTTAAATTATTATTGTTAGGTCGGCTAGGATTACATTGTGGCCCACTAGGATTACATTATGGCACCATGGACTCCTATATATAGAAAGGAGGTTTTGTAAATTGTATCATCCAAGAATTTTTCATTTATGTAATGTATTGGAGGTTCCCCCTCGAAGCGACTCATTTCTAAGGCGTTGATATATCTTTTCTTCTATTTTTGGAGCTGGTTACACAACATTTGGTATCAGAGCTTTGGATTCTAGGGTTTCGCTGCTTCAGACAGGTCATTGTGGAATTTTCGCTATAAATTTTTTTCTACGAAGTTTCAGAAGCTGAAACTTTTAGTGTGCGAAGCCGAAATCCTGAGGAATATTTTCAAAAAAATTTAGAGCTTGATTTGCAATATTTTCGGAGATATGATCTGTGGAATTTAGGTCTTTTTTCAGGCTCCTAAACAGGTCATCGTGGCATTTGTGCTATAACGTTTTTTCTACGAAGGTTGAGAATCTGAAATTCTTATGGTGCGAATTTGAAATCCTGAAGAAATTCGTCAAAACATTTCAGATCTTGGTTTGCAATATTTTTGGAGATATGATCTGTGAAAGGTAGTGCTTTTTCAAGCTCCTGAATTTCATCTCAAAGAGGTGATCGTGGAAAAAGTTCAATAACTCTCTCTCTAGGTGTCGGATTGGAGTGCCGTAAAAAGTGGTCACAAGTACACATAATTTAATTTCCTTTCTATCAATTTTGGAGACGAAATATGAAACAATGACACGTGTAAAGTTGTACAAGTTTTCTCTACTGAACCAGTCCATAATTAGGTCAATGTGGGAGATTAGACACAACTTTGCCTTGGAGAATCTAAATCAAGTCAAACCTGTGGCATTCTAAAGATAATTCAGAAGGCTATGTTGGTACTGAAAATAAAATATTGAAGTACTGCAATCACAAAGATAATCCAATTTCAATATCGACCTCCTAAAAATCAAGAAAAAGGTGTGTATTTTTTTCCGAATTGCATAAGTCTTGTTTGAAGAATCAATTTGAATTGATTCCAAGGGCATATTGTAGAGTTGATATCAGTATTGGGTTCTAAATTATTCCCCGTAAAAATAATTCAACACCCATTAAGCCTTCAGAAGGCTCTACTATGACTCATGAAGATGAATAATTGCAACATGATCTATCAAAATTACAAGAGCAAGTGCAACAAATTTCACTCTCGCAAAGAGCAACAAAAAATGAAATGAAAGTTTTGAAGAAATGCGTGGAAGCTAATATGGATGGTGTGAAATATAAGATGGATGGCGTGGAAGCTAAGATGGATGACATGAAATACAACATGGAAAACATGAAGAATGATCTAAAAACAAACATCGAAGGTTTGACAAATTTGATACAAGAAATGTTTCCTAATGGTGAAAATATAGTAGAAGAACCTCATGATGAGAACAAAATCAATGTTAGTCGTGATTTCATAAACTCTAATGTTCGTGGGAAGAACCACCATATTCCAAAAATTGATATGAGGAAGTTTGATGGAAAGGATCTTGTAACATGGATACTATAGATGGAGCAATATTTTGATCTCCATAATGTGCAAAACACACAAAAGGTACACATTGCAACTTTAGATTTAGAACAAAATACATTCGTATGGTATCGATGGCTTTGCTCCCGTAAAGAAATTCTCACTTGGTTAATTTTTACGGAAGAAATGATAGCACATTATGAGCATACAAAGAGAAACACCTTCTTTAGCCAATTGATAAATCTCAAACAAAAGGGTTTACTGGGGCAACACATTGAGGAATTCCAAAAATTGAATATAAGGGTAACTGATATTCCAGAGGAACACATGATTGATCTCTGCATAGGCACTTTAAAGGATAATATCGAACATGAAGTTCACGTTTTTGAGCTAGATTCATTGGAGCAGGCATTGAGGTTGGCAAGAAAAGTTGAATTTAAAATAATGGCGACAAGGAAGCCTACCACTCAATTCTATAAAGAAGGAAGTGTTGCTACGTCTAGATTTCCACAACCTACAAGGTTGACACCACAAAAATTGGAAGAAAAAAGAGAAAAAGGGCTTTGCTATAGTTGTGATAGCAAATACACTAAAGGTCATAAGTGTGCTGAGAAGAAATTATTTTACATAGATTGTGAAGAGGAAGAAGAAAATGAAAAAGAAGAGGATATACACCAGGAACCAACCCTAGAAGAGGAAGAAATGAATCCGACCATATAATGTAATGCATTGGTAGGAATTACCACTCCTCAAACTCTCAAGATAGAAGGACATATCAAGAATAAAAAGGTAATAGTGTTGATTGATTCAGGTAGCACCCATAATTTTATTCATTGTAAGGTAGCCAAGGAATTAAATTGTTTCCTATACCCAGCACCAGAATGTCAAGTGATGGTTGCAAATGGAAGAACTATAAATTGCTCTGGAAAATGCCATAATATTAAGCTAACCATGGGGGAATATGTATTGACTAGTCCAATGCTTTCCATTCCTATGGGAGGTGCTGATGTTGTACTAGGAGTACAATGGTTACAATCTTTGGGGACGGTAGCTTTTAATTTTTCAAGAAATTTTCTTGAAATTTTTTTCAGAAGGAAAGGAAGTCGAATTACGGGGTATTGAAGGGAAGCCGGGAAGGATAATAAGCTCTAATGTCATGACAAAGCTTCTAAAGAAAGAAAAATGAGGCATAATTGCACAATTATGCTCACTAGAAGTTCCGACATCAAAATCATCTATTTCTGCAGATCTCCAACAAGTCTTGGACAATCATTCCAAGGTGTTTGAAACTCCCAAAGGACTCCCACCTATTCGTGATTATGATCATGCTATTCATTTGATTCCAGGAAGTGTTCCTCCAAACATCAGGCCTTATAGATATCCTTACTTCCAAAAGAGAAAAATTGAACGTATGATTGCAAAAATGTTAGAGGCGGGTATAATTAAACCTAGTCAAAGTTCTTTCTCTGCTCCTGTATTATTGGTACACAAGAACGATGGATCATGGTGAATGTGTCTGGATTATAGGGAGCTCAATAAGCTCACCATTAAAGATAAATTTCCCATTCCTGTGATTGATGAATTATTGGATGAATTACATGGAGAAATTTATTTTACCAAGTTGGATCTTCGTTTAGGATATCATCAAATTAGAATGCAGACTGAATATATTCCAAAAATATCATTTCAAGCTCATGAGGGTCATTATGAATTTTTGGTCATGCCTTTTGGCCCTACCAATGCACCTTCTACATTTCAAGGGTTGATGAATTCCATTTTCAAACCCTTCCTTAGAAAATTTGTGCTAGTATTTTTTGATGATATACTAATCTACAACAGGTCTTGGAAGGATCATATTGAACATGTTGACAGGGTGCTCAAACTATTGCAGGAGAAACAATTATATGCAAAATCATCCAAATGTTTCTTTGGAGTACAGGAGGTGGAATATCTTGGTCATATTATATCTCACGAGGGTGTTAAAGTAGACCCTAACAAAATTAAATCCATTAAGGAATGGAAAGTCCCCATGACCATAAAGCAGTTGTGAGGATTTCTCAGGTTAACAGGGTATTATCGCAAGTTTGTTAAGAGTTATGGGAGAATAGCAACACCTCTAACAACATTATTGAAGAAAGATGCATTTTCATGGACTCGTGAAGCAACTAAAGCCTTTTAACATCTTAAAGAGGAAATGCGCCTAGCACCGGTGTTAGCTACGCCAGACTTCACAAAAACCTTTATTGTGGAATGTGATGCCTCAAGAAATGGAATTGATGTAGTTTTAATGCAGGAAGGAAGACCCATTGCTTTTGAAAGTTGTCCAATCAAAGGAAAGTATTTATAGAAACCTATTTATAAGAAGGAAATGTTAATAATACTGCATGCACTAAAGAAATGGTGAACTTACATAATGGGAAGACACTTCAAGGTAAAAACTAATCATGATAGTCTTAAACGCTTTTTGGAACAACGACTATCTTCAGAAGAGCAGAAAAAATGGGTCACAAAGATGTTGGGTTATGACTTTGAAATAATCTACAAAAAAGGAAAACTTAATGTTGTTACAGATGCACTCTCAAGAAAGAATGAAGAGGTGGAAGCATTGCTCTGTGTCATTTCTATTATCCAACCAGATTGGATAACTGAAGCAAGAGATGCATGGAATAAGGACAAAGATGTATGGACACTCATTAAAAATTTGCAGCAAGATCCTAGTACATCTGATACATTTAGTTGGAAAAATGATTCCTTATGGTACAAATGTCACTTATATCTTTGTAATAATTCCCAACTAGAACAAAAGATTCTTCTGGAATTGCACACTTCTCCTTTAGGAGGACACTCAGGATTTTTAAAAACTTACCACAGGGTGAAGAAAGAATTTTTTTGGGATGGCCTTAAATCTGATATTAAAAATTTTGTGGCAGAATGTTTGGTTTTCCAGCAGAATAAAGTGGAGACAATTAAGACCCTGAGGCTTCTACAACCTTTATCCATTCCAAGTCAACGTTGGGAGGATATTTCAATGGATTTTATCACAGGTTTACCTAATTCTGAAGGAAAGAATGTCATCATTGTGGTAGTTAATAGACTTACCAAGTATGCACACTTTTGTGCATTATCTCATCCATTTAAAGCAAGTACAATTGCTACTACATTTATGGAGAGAATTAAAAAGCTACATGGAAGCCCAAGGGTTATTGTGAGGAACAGAGATCCCATTTTTATTGGAAATTTTTGGACGGAGTTATTTTCTTGTTTGGGTACTCAATTAGCTCATCGCTCATCTTATCATCCTAAATCTGATGGTCAACTGAGATAGTAAATAAGTGTTTGGAAGGATATCTTCATTGTTTTGTATCTGATAAACAAACACAATGTGTCAAGTGGTTACCTCTCGCTGAATGGTGGTATAACACTTCCTTCCATACTGCAGCAAAAATGACCCCATTGATGACACTTTATGGATATCATCCACCATCGATCACATCATATTTAAGGGAAAATTCAAAGGTTCAAGCAGTGGAAGATCACATCAAGCATCAGCAAGAAGTTCTCCAACTCTTAAAGGATAACCTGAATTTGGCACAAAATCGCATGAAACAACAGGCAGATCAACATCACAGCAAGAGAAGTTTTTATGTAGGAGATTGGGTATTTTTACGGCTACAACCATAAAAAAAATGTCCCTCAAGAAATCTAAGAAGGATAATAAATTATCGCTAAAGTACTATGGTCCTTACAAGGTGTTGCCAAAGATTAGTACTATGGCATACAAATTGGAGCTTCCTGCTTCTTCGCGAGTACATCCAGTTTTACATGTTTCATGCTTAAAGAAGGTTATAGGTGAAAATCTTCCATTTCAAACAATATTGCTAGAACTTGATGAGGAAGGAAAAATCATATTGGAACCTAAAGCGGTCACGGAAACAAGAACTCGACAACAACGGAATCGATCAATTTCAGAGTATCTCATCAAGTGGAAGACCTTACCCACTGAAGATTCTACATGGGAGGATGATAATTTTATACAGAAGTACCCAGAGCTACTCAAGCATTGAGGATAACACTTTTTTGAAGGAGAGGGGCATGTTAGGTCCCTATATGACTAGTATAGTTCCTTATTGTTGTTAGTGTAACCCCCTTATTGTTATTATTGTACCCTTGTAACCCCCATTTTGTTATTATTGTGCCCTTAAATTATTATTGTTAGGTCAACTAGGATTATATTATGGCCCCATGGACTCCTATATATAGAAAGGAGGTTTTGTAAATTGTATCATCCAAGAATTGTTCATTTATGTAATGTATTGGAGGTTGCCACCTCAAAGTGGCTCATTTCTAAGGCGTTGAAATCTCTTTTCCTCTATTTTTGGAGCTTGTTACAAAACACTCTTCATATTCCTATCTCCACCAGCTTCTCATGTTCTCAAAATGACTTGAGGATAATTACAATTTCCTACCAAAACATTCAAAATATTAATATTTACAAGAATATTTAAGAACATGGGACCCCCTATGTCCACTTTATGTACAAGTAAATTTTGAGCCTAATGCCCCTGCATCATACATCCTCTTCGATGGCTATCATTTGCAAATTTTGTCCATTTTTCTCCTACCACTTAGCAATAAGCTTAGGACAATATCTGGTAGCATGGTCCAACTTTTTATAGTAGGTACATGTCATGCAGGGGCTAGTATGATCTCACACATTATGTCATGGTTGGAGGTAGTTATAACAACTGATCGAGCTGCTACCTCTTCTAAATCCTCCTCTTACCCCACCTTGAAATATTATTTCTTGCATCCCTTGACCTCTTATTGGATTATACACTCTATGTTCGTTATATATTGGCATTGAAAATTCATATCCCTCTACTTCTTGTACCATGTACATATAAGTAGTTCTTTCTCTCATAAAATCCAACATGAGAAAATTATGTATGTCATGTCAGATTAACTTGAAAAAGTCAAGGAATAGTGTTGTTATTGTGACTTGATACTTCTATGTCATTGGACGGGATATTGGTATATGATCACAAACTCTTAAAACATCACACCATTGTCCCCTACCTTGTACCAATGAATTCATAGCTCCTGTAGCCATGCATGATATGATAATTGGGAATTTGTTCCTATGATGACATTCCTTCTTTCATATAGTGCACCAAAAGTCTTCACTCTTTTCCTTAACCTTTGCTAGGATCTAAAACTATATTTTCAATTCTACTAATTGTGACTGCACATGCACCATCCTCATGTTTGTTTCACTACATGTAGGGGATGCTTCTAGATTCCTGGCAATTTATAAAGCCTCAAACTGCAAACAAAATTTATACTGAGTTAAAATAACAAATATATGCTACAATAGTATTATAATAAACCATTCTCTACGGCACATATCTGGAATTTGAAATCCAAAAAAACTTTCAACCTTTGATAAAAATTCCATACTGGCTCATTAACATGATCTTTAACCTCCTTAATATTTGTAATACATTGGGATTCTTACACTATTTTTTGAAAATCCTTATGTAGCTCCTACATGATTTATCGCAATAATCTACCTTGTTCTCCTAGTGAAATATTATTATATTTAATATACTAGGTTAGTGTGTGATCCATGAAGGGGATGTCCAACTATTCCATGTTTATCTATTTGTCTTGCATATTCTTGACAATTCATATTATGCATAGACAAAAATATGCTTCTCGAGATCCTTTGATCTAGTGCCATAAAATATAAACATTTACATGGTATAATCAACGTTCTTCATGGTGTTTTTAATAGTTGTTCTTGGTGATACTTTTGAATGATTTGGTGGTATATTGGATCTTGTCTAAATACTTCCACTATCTTGACTACCTTTACCATAGTCCTCAGTAACTGTAACTATCTACAACAACTTGCTAGGTGATATTACTTCTTGGATTGGTGATGCATGTGGGGTAGTAGTTTCCACGCATGGTGTGGTTTGTGCAGGGTCATTAGGATACACTATTTCTTCTCTGTTTAATATAACTTGGTTTCATTCATTGTCCTTCACTTATTCATTGTGGAATATTTGATTATCTTCTAGGTGTGATACCCCATTGAGTAGGTGATTATTTTTGATATATTCTTTCTAATATCCACTACTTTGTTGTCATCTCATTCTTTCTATGACCTTTCTTATTATATTTCTATTTGTGCCATGTTATGATGCAAACATCCTTCTTAGCTCAATATTTCACCAAAATCTTGCTCCAGTACACAACACTCTGCTAACTTCTTATGTCGCACTCTTTTCTTGCATTTATGTATGTGCTCTAACCCTTCTTACCTCTTCTACGCTTCTATCTATGCACTATCTCAACATCCTCAATCCATATGTTCTATTTCTTTATTGTAGTGTAAAAGGTTGTAAAACATTTTTTCTTACTGAATTTACTCTTCATATTATATTAAAATTCCAATTACACTATACAGCAGGGTCCCAATTCCTGACTTCCTATGATAATATTTGCAAAAACTCAGCCAAACATTTAGGAATTATGAAAAGAAAAATGTATAGAAATATTTCAACAAGTACCTTTCCAACCATTCGTTTGGACTGATTTATTGTCTTCTAGTATTCTTCAAGACAAAATCATGTTCCTTCATCTCAACCCAATGTTTTTTTTCCTCCTTAGTTAGTGTCCATATTCCCTTTAATCACAGACATGAGTCCTGCTAATATAACCATTTGTTGGCATGTAGATGGCATACCCAAATTTAGATTGAATTAGCCAACAAATCCCCTCTAAATCTGGTCCTTTTGGCATTACCCATGGATAGGTGAAGCCTCACCAAAGGAATCTATGAGGGACTATAGGAACATGGAAAATTCTATAATGATTAAGGAGATGTAGATTCTACACTTGTCATTAGTCCTTATCTAGTATCTTCATTATTCATAATATAAAAATTAGGTATACCCCTTTTTTGTGCATTAAAGCATTAATTCAATGTGACTATAAATTAGAATCCGAGATAGTTCCACAAATTATGTGTGGACACATAAATTAACCCAAAATAATTATTTTATTATTGTTGTAAAACATGAATTACATTCCAACTATCACTACTCATCAGTCTAATATATCAAATATTACAACATAAACCCTTACAAAACATCAACTAAATTATTCAAACAAACAATTATCTAAGTCTAGGTATATGCATATAACTCTATCACATCACAACGTTATCAATTATAGATTTAAATTAGTGTGAAAATCCAACAAGCAATCTACTTCTACTATGGGTGGTAACTATAACCATGGGAAAAAACCCATGACCTAAGCCTAATAGATTTCTGTATTTCCTAAATTATACACAATAACCCTTGGATGTGTTTCTTGTGTGGTATAAGTTTTCACGATGATCCTCTGCGTAATTCCCAAAATCTTTCCTCAAAACATTAATCCAATAGTGGGCTTGGGATGTGTATTGCCATACTCTCCTTCACAACTACCTTTCCAAAATTCATTAAAGATGATATCGTGCTTGATCTTTCTAGAGAAATATTGATAGATGTTCGTTTCATTCAACACTATTCCAACAATGGATATGAAGGAATGAATTTAACTAAAAAAAATTCAAGGTAAAATGTTATATGATTTATAAAAGTAGTAGGTCCTATGGTGATAAACTCTTATAGGGTTTAGAAATCCAAAAAATATTGTTCTCCTAATGGTAACATTATGGATACAAAAAGAATATAGGGATATTTCCCCAAAATTTGGACTCCCAGAGTACAAAAACACACCAAAAAACCTTATATAACCTAGCCTAGAATGATTTGGGTTCCAATTGAATGCTATAACGATGTACAAATAGATTGAGATGCCTTTCTTAAAGGCAGGAAAATTATTTAGAGGTGGCCCAAAAAGAGGTGTAGTGAGGTCATATTGTTAGCATAGAGAAACACACGTATATATCTTCTAACTACTAGAATAAGTTTCATATTTATCTCCACCAAAAATAAGGCTTGAAAAAGGATCATCAATGTCATTTGGGGGTTGAAATTGTTGCACATAGTGTTGTCATTGATAACAACAAGATGCCATTAATGTCAAAGGGTATGTATAAGAAAATAATAGTACTACCTATAATGACCAAAGAAGCAACATGACTCCCTATCACGTAATATGATAGTTGGATCTCTTAAAATATCTCATAAAGAACAATTAAATGTTCTTGAAGTTATTTCATTTTTTGATGTTGTTATTATGTTCTAAATATCCTATAAATAACATGGTTGTATAGGTATCTGTTAAGTACCTATATTAATAGTGTAGTATCTTTTTATGTTAGTGTAGCCCTCCTTATTGCTATTTTTGTACCCCTGTAACCCCCATATTGTTATTATTGTGCCCTTACATTATTATTGTTCGGTTGGCTAGGATTACATTGTGGCCCCATGGACTCCTATATATAGAAAGGAGGTTCTGTCATTTGTGTCATCCAAGAATTTTTCATTCATGTAATGTATTGGAGGTTGCCCCCTCGAAGTGGCTTATTTATAAGGCGTTGATATCTCTTTTCTTCTATTTTTGGAGCTGGTTTCCCAACATTTGGTATCAGAGCTTTGGATTCTAGGGTTTTGCTGCTCCAAACAGGTCATCATGGAATTTTCACTATAACGATTTTTATACATAGGTTGAGAAGCCAAAACTTTTAGAGTGGGAAGCCAAAATCCTGAGGAACATTTTCACAAACTTTTAGAGCTTTGTTCGATATATTTTCGGAGATATGAGATGTTCAATGTAGGGCTCTTTGTAGGCTCCTGAATTTCACTTAAAAAGGTCATCGCGGAATTTGCGCTATGAATTTTTTTCTACGAAGGTTTAGAAGCTGAATTTTTTAGAGAGTGAAGCTGAAATCCTTAGGAACATCATCAAAAAATTTCAGTGCTTGGTTCACAATATTTTTAGAGATATGATTTATGGAATTTAGGTCTTTTTAGGCTCCCAAATTTCATCTCAAAGAGGTGATCATGGGAAAATATTCATAACTCTCTCTCTGAGCATCGGATTGACTGGAAGTTTCCCATCTATAAATTTCAGAGCCAAAGGAGAAAACAGTGACATGTGGCAAGTCGTACAAGTTTGCTCTACTGAACCAGTCCATAATTAGATCATTGTGGGAGATTTGACATAACTTTGCCTTGAAGAATCAAAATCAAGTTAGACCTGTGGCATTTAAAAGAAGCTTAAGAGAATAATACAGGGCCGAATGTCAGATATTGAGGATCTACAAATATAGAGATAATTCAATTTTAATATAGAGCTCCTCATAACGTTTGATTGAAAAAGAAGTTTGAAGTGATTCCAAGAGCATATTTCAGAATTTTAATTAGTATTGGGTTCTATAATGCTTCAAAAATATTTTTCCATACCCATTAAGACCTCAAAAATCTATGCTATGATGCTTGAAGAGGAAGGATTGTAGTATGAGATTTCAAAATTACAATACCAAGTGCAACAAATTTCGATCTTACGAAGAACAACCGAAGATGAAATAGATGGTTTAAACGTAGAAATGGAGGCTAAGTTGGATGGTTTTAAGTATCAAATAATAGCTAATATGGATGATAAATTACTGGAAGATCACATCAAGCATCAACAACAAGTTCTCCAACTCTCAAAGGATAACCTAACTTTGGTGTAGAATCTAATGAAACAACAGGGAGATCAACATCACATCGAAAGAAGTTCTGAAGCAGTCATATAAACAAGAAATCGACAAGTATGATCAATTTCAGAGTATCTCAGCAAGTGGAAGAACCTTCATGTAGAATATTCCACATGGGAGGATGAGAATTTTATACAGAAGCATTAAGAAATAATCAAGCGTTGAGGACAACACTTGTTTGAAGGAGAGGGGCATGTTAAGTCCCTATATTAATAGTGTAGTCCCTTTTTATGTTAGTGTAGCCCCCCTTATTTTTATTTTTGTACCCCTGTAACCCCCATATTGTTATTATTGTGCCCTTACATTATTATTTTTAGGTCGGCTAGGATTACATTGTGGCCCCACTGGGATTACATTATGGCCCCATGGACTCCTATATATAGAAAGGAGGTTTTGTCATTTGTATCATCCAAGAATTTTTCATTCATGTAATGTATTGGAGGTTGCCCCCTGGAAGTGGCTTATTTCTAAGGCGTTGATATCTCTTTTCTTCTATTTTTGGAGCTGGTTTCACAACAATATCATTGATACATTTACAATAATATACCCTTCTCATAAAGACTCCTATTCGTTGATATGTTGTGGCAATTTGAAGTTTCTATAACAGTTGTGGGTTCAAACTATAGGATAGAACCCAAAATTATTCATGTGTTAACCAGTATGCATCTTTGGAGTGCATCCATTGTCCATTGACCTATTAAATAGTCAATTTTCTAAGAACATACATGATGTTTAAATTTGTTAAGAATTATGCATATTTTAATTATTTGATGCATCCAATATGGAAATATTCATGAAATTTAACCTGGTTCCATGACCTCTCTTAGAGTGACACATGGAAAGCCTATATTTGTTGACATATTGATGTATGTTGAAGACATTGACGTTAGTATACTAATGTGGCCTCACTTGAGGCAACCACGTGGCATGGAAAAATGATGAGTTTTAGTTGGAAAAAGGTTTAAACATAGATGAAAAATGACACCTATCTTTAGTTTCCATGTGTCATTATGATATCATGCTAATATTTTCATGTGAGTGACAAGGTGCCCCTAAGGACTAGGTCAAGGGGATTCGTCACATAGGACCTAGTCGTTGAGCTAAAAAGGGTGAATGAGCAAAGTATTGGCATATGGTGGGACCAAACCAAGGACATATGGAAGAACCTGAGACAAATACCATTATTTTAATCCCTAGATATATGGACTGGTTAGATAACGAGGTCATAACCCAAAGTTTAAAGAATGAATGTGACATGGGAGATAAAAATTCAATGGTGCCGAATGGGTAGCATGTATCCACTCAATGACCAAGTCAAGATTAATGAACAGGAACATAGGGCAGAGCCCCTCCATAATATGTGTCTTGGACTTCGGCTCAAGAAGAATCCACGTTCATGTGGGTCGACTCTTGATCATCTCCGATCGTCAAACACTATATATATGTACACCCAAATGAATCACAACATACAACGTATGGTCAATAAATGGATTGGTAAGTTATGTCATGGTGAATAGTTTCATTTTTAAGTTCTATGTGTTTCTGAATATAGTAAAGGCTTGGTAATTCTTTTGGAAATGATTTTAAATCATCCACGCCCATGGTGACGTGCCTTAAATAGTAAATGGCTTCTGTCTAAGTTTTTGTGTCTGTTGGTGAATAGTGAAGGCTTATCACTACTTTTGGATATGATTTGAACTCACTTATGTCCACATTGAAGTTATTTTAATAGTAAATTCCCTTGTTCTAAATATTTTGTTTTTGTTTCCAAATAGTAAAAGCATGAAATTCTATTTTAAATATGAATCGAACTTGTGGCTTTGATATCGGCTATAGCTAGAGTGATTTCCTATCGTTGATTTCAGAAGGTTGGCACATGAAAAATACCACATAATGGGATTAGCATGAGTTCCATGCCCTCACTCATGATTCAGAGAAAATTTATAAAAAAGTTGAAGGCTTGGTATATCAAGCCTCACACGTAGCTGTATTGGTAGCACACCCATATTGGTTTGGCCGAGATCCTCAATCAAGTCTGAGTACTGGCCAACACCAAAAGCTGGAAGGCCACCTAAAGAATAATTTTATGTACAACATTTAACTTAATGTGTTTTTAGGGGTTTATGTAGAACATTTGACTTAATGGAAAGTCTAATATGATTATTTTGAGTATCTGAAGTCAATATTGGTCCAAATTTGATTCTGAAATAACATGGATGAACGTGAACCAGAGATGGATGTAACTAGAGGTATGTACTGTTCTTTTGATTCTTATTTAATGGTTATAAGTGCTCAAACATTTTTTTATGATCTATGATCAAGGTTCAATTGTTTTTTATATGTGGTGCCACTGAGTTATGGGAAGGTATTTGAGTGGAAAATTTGATGAACTTGGTTGAGAAAGTATAAGAAGCAGTATGAAGATGATTGATATGATTATGTGTGGCAACATTAGTGTTTTTAGGTTTCAATGATAGTGTTTTTATTAATGGAAGTATTTCTAGCGAGAATGATTTTGACAATAAAAATGTTTACATGTTGTAGTGATAATGGTTACGGTAGTTACATTATAATATGATGGTATAATATGTGATGATGATTTATTTTTCATATTATGATAGTTATAATTCAACGATACATGATGGAAGTGGACCCATTTTGAAAATGAGATGAAATAGATGTCCACAAGGAAGTTGAAGAAGGAGGCCAATTCCTCCACTGAGTCCAGATCATTAGTTAGATTGGAGCATAGCCATTCTTAAGGTTGGAGCCTTAACCATGTTGGGGCCTACAATAGGTTATATCCTACTCATTCTCGAGGTTGGAGACTGAATTAGGTTGTAGCCTATAACTAAAAACTTCTTAGATATTTCGAGGTTGGTGCCTCAATCAAGTTTTAGCCTAAAATAAGTCACATCATTCATTTATTTAGCATAGTTTCCTATATCAGGTTGGGGACTACATATTATTGTAAACAAGTTAAGATAAATAAGAATAATAGTACTATTTTTCTCACCTAGGAGTTTCCACCTGAAACTTGTGTCTCCTTGTGCTGTGATGGATTCTTTATATGTTATTCATATAATGATGCTTTTTTATAGTTAATTATATAATTATTATGATAAATTTCTATATTGTTTCATAGTTATTAAAAATTGTAAAATGGTAAAGGTAACCTCAGATTGATTCAACCCCCACTCTCAGTGTGACATTTGGGCCAACAAGTGGTATCATAGCAAGTTACCTTCAAAACAAATAACTACTTTAAGGTTGAAGATCAAGGAGAAATGGCCAACACTAGGGAAGTTGGGAATCCCCCTATTTTTGATGGAAGAAGTTGTGCATTTTGGAAGATAAGGATGGAAAAATATCTCATCTCCTTGGGAGTAGAAGTTTTGGAAATTGTGAACTCTCAATATAAATTTCCTAATGTTATTCCAATAGATGCAGCAGAGAAGGAAGTTTACACATCATTTACAAGCTAAGCATGCTATCTTAAGTCAATTTTCATAATCATAAATCATCAAATTAATGTAGTAAAAGTCAGCTCATGAGGTAAAATCCAAACTTATTATGAATGGGATAAGAAAGCTAAAAAATTTAAATTACAAGCTCTTAAGGGAAAAAAATGAGATTTTAAATATGGAAGAAGAGGAGGACATTGATTCATATTTTATTTGAGTATAAATTAGATTCAACTTAGTTGTAGGTCTCGACTAAAAAGTTCGAGATAGACATGTTGTTCAAAAGGTATAATATCACTGCTATCAAGATTCAATCCTAAAGTATCAAAACTTGAAGAATTATCAAAACTAGACAAGATGCTCGTGTATCAAATTCATGGAATCTTCTCCGCATATGAGATAATAATTAAAGAAGACAAATTGTGATTCAAGGAAGTAGTTTTCAGAGAAAAAAAAAAAAAAGAGGAAAAAATATTGACAAGACTCTAATTCTGATGAAGATGAAGCCAAGTTTGTCTGAAAGTTAAAAAGAGGAACCAAAAAATTCAAAAGTAAGCTTCCTTTCAAATTTTTTGAATGTGGAATAAATGGAAATCATGAATTTGTATGTCCATATGCTAAGATGAATGAGAGTGACGTTGATTCAAGATTTAAATCTAAATATCGAAAGAATAAGCCAGCAAATAAGAAAAAAAAATTACTTAAAAGAAATGGGTGAAATAAATAATATTAATCACTAAGGTTGAAGAAATTGAAGAAAAAGTTGATTATGTGGGATAAATTTATAGTGCATTGGTGGAAATAAGTATTGTTAGAAAGAAATAGATTTAAATGATGTAAAATAATCTTAATCACTAAGGCTGAAGAAATTGAAGAAAAAGTTGATTATGTGGAATAAATTTATAGTGCATTGGTGGAAATAAGTTTTCTTAGAAAGAAATAGATTTAAATGATGTAGTATATTCAATACCAGAGTCTAAATGAAGAAAATATTCTTTCTCTCAATTTTGAACAAGAAATAGATTTAAATGATGTAGTATATTCAATACCAGAGTCTAAATGAAGAAAATATTCTTTCTCTCAATTTTGAACAAGAAATAAAAAGGATAAATGATTTCTTATGTGAACAACTAAGTGAAATTGAAAAAAATTGTGAAAGAATAGAAGAGGAATTCATACTTTTGAGATAATGATTGGAGCAAATCAAATCTAAGTTCCATAAAATAACCGAGTCTTTGGATCACGTTCTGAGCATGTAGATGTCCCCACTTATTAAGACATGAATTGATTATCAAGAAAATTGTTTTCTAATAGAAAATTAAGAACATAAAGGCGAATAGTTTTCTAATGATAAATCATTAGCAATAATATTCCAAAAGACAGATCAAAGGGAGTATTTTTAGTAGTTCGCTTTGATTTAAGGTTTTCCGTGTGGAAGTCTAAAAATTAGCTTTGATTTAAAGATTTCGCAGAGTTTAGAATCTAATATTCGGTAGTCAGAACGCCGAGGGCTGCGGTTTGAAGTTGAATATGACTAACATCAATACGGAGACTACACGTGTTCCAAAAATTTCGTTTATTGAGTCTGCATTCTGGGAACCAAGTGCCCTTTCGGGCAACCCAGTGACGTTTTCATGGCCTTTCAAATTATTTTAAAAGTTGAAATGATATCCATTCAAATCGAAAGCGAAAGCTATAGATGCTCTTGAGAGTGAGAAAGATATAAAGGGTTTTTTTATTCGGGAGATGATAAACTTGATCACGATATTGATAATAGGATTGACTTCTGCCCAATTCTTTGCATTTGAAATCTTAAATTTACTATTAGATGATATCTTTTCGTTTTAAAATAAAAAAATAAAAATAATGAAAAAGAATGCTCTTATACCTTGTTTAAAAAGAAAAACAGGAAGACGCCAAAAATAATAAGTGATAAAGATGCCAATGATTTAAAATTTATAATAATTTATTTTGAAACGAATAGAATATTTATGATAATTATCATGAAACTATGCAAATGATAATTACTATTATTATTAGACATTGCTGAAAGGAATAGGTTTGACTATGTATATGTTTAACGCGTATGATTTGAGGTTTTATGCGTATTTGCTAATTTACAATGAGCATCCGGTGAGCCCTGTCACATTTATTTGATAGATAAATAATGAATTATATGAGAGAGTATCTCACTTACCACTAAAATATTTGAGGCTCCATAATCCTCGTTGAATGGAATTCAAGTCGACTTTCTACACACCGACATTTGACTGTCAACCCTATATGCTAGGAGAAAAAAAGTAGATTAGTCTATTAAAAAAATAAACTAAATTAGTTTTGAATTATTCTCCCGTTTACAGAATAGCCGTCGTTGGCCAGGAATTCTCAGCTCTATGGACGAACTTTTCTTATCTAGGGTTTATAAATATGGCCACGCTTCTGTGCATTTTGTGTGTGTATATATCTTTTTGTGTGGTTGCAAAACCTCATAGAGAGAGTTTCCAATTTCATTTCATGGTACAGAGAAGGGAGAGTAAATCAGAGAGAAAAAATGGATCTGATCATGTGGAGAAGAAGTGGGCTTTCTGTGTTTGGTGCGCAGGGGAGATGACACTATCTTTATATTTATACCATCTCTCTTCTTCATTTATTCAATTGAAGATTTGAGTGTAGAGGTATGAGGGCAGTGTCATCTCTCTGCTCACCAAACCTCCTGTCCTATTTATATAAATAGATATTCGTCATTATTATTTCTAATATTAACTATTTTGAGGCAATCCCTGTGCTTCCTATGGCCGAGCACATTTCCAGTTCTTTGGATTCTGATAGAATATATATTTTTTGGGGACATGCATATCTAGAGTTGTGGGGTTTTCTTGCTGCAAACTCTGAATGCTGCTGATGAAAAAATTAAGTCTAAAGCTCTTCCAGTTTAGTAATTCTTTGAATTGATTAAAACTTAAAATTATATTAGCTTATGTCAGATTTCAAATGATGTATTATGTTTTATAAATGATAAGAGGCTAAATTGCAATGGGCTTAAACATATATGAGATTAAAGTTAAATTTTAAAGAAATCACACTATTTTAAAGTAGTTTTTTGGCTAATCATATTAGGGATATTGGTTATTTTGGGGCAATATATATGCAAAAACAGTATCTTGGTCTTGAATTAAGACATTGAATATCTTTTTTATTACACATAAGGAAATATAGATTAACCATGTTTAGCCAGAGTGGTAGTTTTTGGGCTAATCATTCTAGGGATAGGGATATTGGTTTTATTTATTTATAATATTTAGGGTTAAACTGTATCTTGGTCCTAAATTAAGACATAGAATTGTTAGTTCTTGGGGTAGTCATTCTAAGTGGTTTTTTTTTTAATCATATTTAGGTTTAAACTGTATCTTCGTCCTGAATTAAGACATAGAATTGTTTTTTATCGTTTAATAAGGTCTTTACCAGAAATAAGAAAAGAGATTAACAGTCTTAAACCTAGATATGTTTAGCGAGAATGAAACACCGCTTCTGAATTAATAAATATTTAGATGATATATTTTGTGATTTTCTTTAAATAATTTAATAATAATTGAGATGCAGTAGCCATTGTTAATCAAGGGCAGCCCATAATAACCATCTTCATTGCTAATTGGAAAAAAGAAGAAGACAGTAAACCCTCCTTACTGCAGTTGAGAATTCCCAATATGTAGCTTGCTGAAAGTGTTATCAGTGAAAATTTATAAATTCGCTATTAAGTCGATTCCATTGTAGAGTGATTAATCTCCAGCGATGTGGTTGAACAGAAAAGCAAAGGGGTAAAGTAGATTTCACCCGTTTCGATTACCGCTTCTACCATTCGTGAAGCTTTTGCGAAAGGATTTAGTTGCATTTCCAGAATATGGTATTGGTCTTGAGGCCCGGAGTTTCCAATTCAGTTGGACTCCATGTTTGTAAAAAGCTTATGTCCAATTCCAGTTGGGCATACTCTTCTTTTGACGAAAACGAGGACAGTAGCAATCACAGCTGGGCCAATGGTATAATAATTGACAGAATAGCCTTGCTGTCTATTGTCTCGACAGAATGGAATGTCAACCACCAACCTCAAGTTCATCTAGTAAATTTTGGTTTTTCAATATATTTTATATAGCTGTAGATCCCCAGAGATTTTACCGACTAAAATATTATTAGCCCTGAATTACACATTATATTTTGTTATTCTTCTTTATATAAACGTGTGTTTAAGAGGTTAACTCCAATTAGAGAAATATTAGTTTTATATACCATAATTTGAAATTAGATAATATTAAAAAGGATATGATTTAAGTAGAGGTAATTTCAAGTTGCTATGGAGAATAATACTTAAAATTACTTGGTTAACTATCTAAAATGTTAAGCTATTTGATAGGAGTTTTTGTGCTATGGAATTTTTTGAATAAAAATAATATATTTATATATAGTAGTTATGATTGGAAAATATTTGACAAATTGATGGGAGTATGGGATTCCTTGAGACCACATCTGGTTAAGCAAGGTTAGAATGGAGCTACTAAGACCAAACACTAATTATTTTGCAAGAAGGCGTTCTAGGTATAGGGTTTATGTGCAGCTGTGGTTTCTACGCTATCGTGGATTAGTTTTAAGACAAAAAGCTTGTATTATAAACGGGATTCGAAAGGGATCACGTGGATGTCGAGCAGGCGCCAGAGGACCTACTCACCTGCTGGGGACACGAGGTATCAGAGAAAAACTCAGACCTATTTTTTCCAGTCATTGTCGAGGCGGAGCCGAAACCTACGGATTCTAGAGGTAGTCAGGGTCTATCGAATGGGGCTTCGTTGCTAGAAGAAAGTTTGCAGAGTACTTTTAAGTGCGTTTGGAATGTGGGCGGTGCAAAAGGACCCGAGACAACAGAGGTCTCCAGGGGATGTGGTGGAGGCGCCCAGAACAAGACAATCTTGCAAACCTTCTCAACCTCTTCAGTGCCAAGTATTTCTCCTTTTCCATTTTTCACAGGCGGGCTAGAAGATATTGTAGCCAGTTTTGATTTCCAGGGTTCTGTGGGTTTGAAAGCTCTAGGGGATGAAAGGAATATAGGTCTGGAGTTGGGCCGAGGTTGTCCTCGGGAAGAACCTTATTTGTTTAGAAACCCTAATCAGGGTCAGGGGTTTAGCTTATTGGAGATTTTTCTCCTCTCGCAAGGAAGTGAAGCGGCCAGTTCAACCCCAGTCTTGGCGGAGAGTTTGTTGCGAACCTCCAGGAATCTGAGCTAGTATAGCAGAAAATAGGAGAGGGTATCCTCACCTCTGGCAGAAGAAAGCGGAGAAAAAGAATTTCGGAGACCCGTAAAGGAACTAGCCAAGAGGAGTTTTAGTGTTGGAAGCTAGGGCTCCGAAAAGGGAAGTCACAAATTCGGCAGGAGAAAGGCGACTTGGGTTGCCTTTAGCAGAAGTTGCAGATGCACTCGAAAGCCTTGTGGAAGGAGAGGAAGGAGGAGGAAGTGGGTCTGCAGGATCAAAAAGGAAAAAGGACAAGGCCATCGGGAGGAAAGATGAATGCCCTTGTTGTGTTCTTGGAGTAGACATCTTTATTGACGAAGTCATGGAAGCTACTAAAACTATTCTTATTGGAAACATCCATGGAAGGAAATTCCCGACAAACTATATCACTGGATGGGTCAATTCGCAATGGAAGGATGCCCTAGGGAAACCTCTGGAAATTCAAGCTCTAGCCAAGGGTTGGTTTAGCTTGAAGTTTGAACAGAAAGAACACTTGGATTGGGTAATTGCAAGAAATTGGTGCTTTGGGAAGAGGCCAGTCTTCTTCCATCAATGGACTCTACTATTCGATGCACAGAGGGAAAAAACGGAAGATTCTCCAGTATGGGTAAAACTTTGAGGTCTCCCTCTTCCTTTTTGGACGAACTCAACCTTTCGGTCCAATGGAAATACTCTCGGAAAATTTTTAGAAGTAGATACATCTTTCAAACAATCAAGGGATCTGAGTGAGGCTAGGATTTTGGTAAATTTAAACCCTAGAGAAGGTCTAGTAGATGAAATGTTTTTGAAGTATAACTATGAATACAACCAGATCTTAGACTATGAGCATCTACCATTCCGATGTCACAGGTGCCAGGATTATGGGAATCTTGCTAAGGATTGTCCTCTTGGACATTGTCGCAGAAGAAAGTAGAAGAAGATGAATCGGGAGGTCTTTCCGTCTTTTGGAGCCGAAGAGAATCGGGATCCTAAGGAGGATATGATGGATGAGGCAGAAGGTCAGGACACTGTAAGGGAGGAATCCGAGCCATTGGAGCATATGGAAAATCTTCTAAGTCAGCATGTATCGGATCCAGATCTGGAGACTTCGCACGCTCCGAATCCACCAATTGAGGCAGAGGCTGAAGGTTTTCCCCTTGAGGGTAAGCCTCTTGTATCCAACCCCTCTTCGATTTCTTTCATATGCTCATATGTTTTTGAACTTTCAAAGCCTAGTCCCTCCACGATTTTAGAAATGGAACATATTCATATGCATGATATTATTGAGACCCTTGATAGCATTATCACATCCATTCCATCATCTTCCTTGACCCACCCGATGGATTTTGTAGTTGAGCCTGATCCCTCCCTGTCTGGTCTCCCTGAGAAACCTCCTTAAAACCTAAGATATTTAGTGAATAAACCTTGGAAAAGAGAATCCATTGGAGGGTTGGAGTCTTATCATGTTCCTGTAGGGCCTAGGAAGCTAAGAGGAAGGAAATCAAACCTCTCCAAGGCTCATGTAAAAGAAAAAATTGACATAATAGATGGGAAGAAGAGGTCTCTATCTGGGGTGCTTAGAGCAGTGCAACCACCCCCCCATGGTTATCAATGATAATTCTCTCCTACAACTGTAGGGGTTTCGCTACTCAACCTAAAAAACTAGCGTTAAGGGAGTTGATGAAATCACACAAACCGTATGTTCTGTTACTCCAAGAAACAATGGGTCAGGTGGAAGAGGTAAAAGGCCTCCTATCAAGAATGTTTCCTGGATGGGTATTCCAAGATTTGGATTCCCACAGAAGATCTAGGGGACCAGTGATGGGTTTTAATTCTGCCAAAATGAAGCATTTGTCTTCCTGGGGAATTGAAAATTCTCTGGAAATGGAAGTGTACTCGAACAAGCCCTATCACCCTCTTCTGTTTCTCAATGTTTACGAGCCTTGTTTAGAGAGAGTGCAGTTTTGGCACAATATTTTTGCCAAATATTTTCTGAGGAACCCAAATCTCATCTTGGGAGGTGACCTAAATTTTTCCTTCGGGTTATCAGAATCCTGGAGACCTTTTGCGAGGGTAGATCAGCTCACAGAATTCTTCACTAGTAAGTTAGCCTCCTCACAGCTGGTGGATTATACTCTAATCAAGCCCAGGCCTACATGGAGGAATCGAAGAGTGGGCCAAAAATGGGGGCCAAAAAAACTGGATAGGATCCTTCGTAGTGAAGATCTGGTGGCTAGATCCCTTATCTTCAGACATTGGGATGAGGAAGGACGACAATCAGACCATCTCCCCATTTTTATTGAGATTAAAGGAACTCACAAGACATCAGGCACTCCGTTCAAATTTAACTCAGCCTGGCTAAAATATGAGACATATAACACTCTGTTCCATGACACATGGAGGAAGGATAATCCAAGGGACCCTGGAAACGTGTGTAAGAATTTCATGGAGAATCTGAAAAACATGAAGAAAGCAACCTGGGAATGGGAAAATATCAAAATATTAGAGGAGGAGGAGCTAAGGAAGGTCAATGAGGAACTAGATTTTCTTCAAAATTCGGTGGGGCAAGGATATTCCAATATTGATTCAAGGAATAGGATAAAGGATCTGGAAACTACTAGGAATAAAATCCTGCTAAAAATGGAAGAAAGATGGCATCTAAAAGGTAGGGCTATTTGGCTTCAAGCGGGATATGAAAACACAAAATTTTTCCAGAACTACACTAAAGGAAGAAAAAATATAAACACTATTTGGGAGTTGCATATGGAGAACGAATAATGCGCTCATTCCTTTAAGGATCTCTCCACGCTAGGAGTCAATCATTTTAAGTCTCTCTTCAGAGCACCAGAAGAGGCTTATATAGCTGAAGTAATTAGGGTGGCTCAATTCTTTCCTAGTCTCATAGATGAGGAAGGAAATAATAGCATAATGGAGCCAATTTCTAAAGAGGAAGTAGAAGGCATCTTAAAATAAATGCAGAAGGATAAAAGTCCAGGGCCAGATGGATGGATGGTGGAATTATTTCAACACTTTTTTGAATTCTTAGGGGAGGATCTAGTAGAGATGGTGGGAGAGTCCCGTAGTTTTGGCTCAATTTACCAACCTTTTAATGTGAATTTCTTAGCTCTTATTCCTAAAATTGAACATCCAGTCTCCTTTGATGTTTTCAGTCCCATTTCTCTCTGTTCCTATATCTACAAGATCATCTTGGAAGTGATAGACACCCATATAAAACATTTCCTTTCAAAAAATATCTCACTGGAACAATTTGGCTTCTTGGATGGAAGGAAAATACGAGGTAGTTAGGGTTGCCCAAGAAACCCTCCATAGTCTCAAGCTAAGCAAGAAAAAAGGAGCTATTGTTAAAATTGATTTCTCAAAGGCTTAGGACAGAATCAGCTGGTTTTATTTGAGATTGTTAATGACTCATATGGTTTCATGATTGACTTCGTAAACTAGGTAATGAGCTGTATCTCTTCATCTAATATTGCTATCTTGATAAATGGTGCTGCGACAAGGTTTTTTAGTCCACAAAAGGGTCTTTGCCAAGGGTGCCCCATTTCCCCCCTTCTATTCTTATTAGCAGTAGAGGGATTGAATTTGATGATTCACGAACCAAAGAGGTGTGGGGAACTTAAAGGAATTAAAGTGGTGGTGAATTCATTTGTTACTCACCTGTTCTTTGTCGATGATATTCTGTTGTTCAGTAATGGTAGTATGGAATATCGCAGATGTCTTAAGGAGCTACTGGATCTTTTTTTGAAAGCCACGAGCCTTATCATAAACTTTCAAAACTCCTCCCTAACAACGATAGGTCTCTCTAGGGCCGAAGTGGGCAGAATCGAATAATTACTTCACTTTGAAGTCAAATCCCTTTAGGACAAGTTAAAATACTTCAGCTTCTCTCTTAATCGAGACTCATACCTCATCCAGGACTAGAAATGGCTTATTGCAAAAATCGAGGCAAGAGTGAAACATTAGAGCTTCAAATGGTTGTCTAGACTAGGAAGACTAGTGTTGATAAAATCAGTTTCTATGGCCATCCCGATTTATTGGGTTGGTTTATCTTGGGTCCCTAAGAGCATCCTCTCTTCAATAAATAAAGTGTGCAGTAGATTCTTATGGGCAGGATAAAAAATGGAACATGTGACGCCCTGGGTGGCCTTCGACAAAATAGTAAGGTCGAAAGGATAGGGAGGTTGGGGGATAAAAGAATTAGCCTCTGTAATATCCCAAAATGGGGAAGCAACAATACATGAACACAATAATGGAAATAGTTGTGAAAAATAAACTCATAAAATGTGAGAAGAACATATAGCCATCAGATTAATGTTATAGCAGCAAATGTATACAATATCTCAAGGAAATAATCACTCAAGTTAGGCAACACGAGCCTCAAGAGAACATGTACATGAAATATGAAGAACACTGCTACACAAATAATGCCCAAGGCCATGACAACGCAGTTTTATTAAGTCTAGCTAATGCTGGAAAGTGTCAATACAAATATCTGCCAATATATGGCTCACACAATGTTGGGAGTAAAGATCTAAACCCCCAAACACAATTTCAAGAAAATCCAGAAAGGATTTCCTGAAATATGGAAAAAGTGCAAAAAGCTAGAATGCAACCCTCGGGCTGAGTAGCAGCTGCAACTCAATAATTGGATGGAGATGGATGAAGATGATGCATAAGGTGAATATACATCCTTCAATGGATATTCCAAGTGAAAGGCTGATCCTAACACTGAAGATCTCACCCTCCAATCACACACTGCAACCCCTCACTGCAAATACTCACTAAAATAACCCAGTCAAGGAGAGGTACTGCACTGTAGGTGATGGAAAATATGTTGGCCAAGTGCCAAGATGTGAAATCAGCTCCAGAATCTTTCTCACTGATCTCCCAAATGAAAGAAAGCTTCCTCCTCTGAAAAAATACCTCTGGAAGTGGTGTTCTCAACCCTCCACTGCAACACCCTGCAACACAACCCAACTCTAAATAAAAACCGCATTGTAGATGAAGGAGGTAGCTTGGCCTCAAGCCTGAATGTGGAGAAATGAATTACAAATCTCCCCCAAGAGGCCTCTCAAGAAAGGAGATGGAACTCCTAAATATGAATACCTTGTGCTAAGCAGCACAACGATCTCAACTAAACCGCTGATGAATGCACAATATTCATGCAGACCACAAATCCAATAATCAATAAGATGTCTTGCTATGGTTTCCTTGCCCTCCTTATAAACAAGTGTGAGCCTTCTTACTTGGGCCCCACTCATTAGGGTTTCCTCCACCAAGGAATCTTCCTCCCGTTGATGATCTCCACCATTCATTCCAGCATTGTTGACTTGGTCAAACTTGACCTTGTCCACATGTAAGTGCCCCTTTTCACACATGAGGGTATGAAATCCAGCTATTATAATGATCCATTTTCACATCATGAGGTATTCTATTACTATTTTAGAAATGTATGGGCCTGCTTACGCATTTATTCATCTCCTAGATGTCAAAAGAAAAAATCAATATTCCAATTAGCTACATGGTAATTTTGGAATAGTATAGTCCTCCCCTCCGAAATGTTTCTTGTCCTCAAGAAAATACAAGGAAATAACTGAAGAACCTCCTCTCCTCCTCCTATAGCATCCTCATGTGATTATCTCCTCCAAGGAATAGGATGTTTTCTTATTAATAAATCTCCCTATTGCCCCTCCCAATCATGCAAGCTAGCTAAATAGCTATCATCATGAAGAAGTAAAATACTCAAGGAGGCAACAAGGTATTTTCTAGAGGTCCCTTTGAGGCATGGGATCTAAAATGCATTAGGAACCATCATTCCCATGTGGATCCTCCATCCCCAAGCTATGGTCCATACAAAATGAGTTCCTTTCCAACATGGCAACTCCTGAAAATTTCTCTCCACCTGTAGCTCCTATAGAATAGATGGGCTGCATAGCTGAACATGGTAGAAAAAATAGCCTACCCCACACTTTCCATCTCTCCAATTATGATAAGTGTAGGGTAGTTTCTGATCTTTTGCTGCAATAATGTTTCCCTCAAGTGGCAAGAGGAAGACTGGATCTCCAAAGATCTTCTCTCCAACGTTATGAATCATGCTAGCCCAAACCATCCCATATATGATGAATAGGAAATCACCACCATATGGCATCCAAATGAGAGGAATACTAAAGGTTTAATGTAGTGCTGGAAGGTACTAACAATTTCCAAACTGTTCACAGCGTAGTTTCCTAACTGTTGTTTTAGAAAATAACACGGCAAGTTGTTTCTTGACAAATTGCCAATTGTGTATGTCATGACATCTACTAGTGGATAGTAAATGTCTTGGTATATCAACTAAGCATAAATAAAATAATAAAACATTTTCCCAAGTCCACAGAAAATATGGTTGTCTCCATCATATAATTTGGCCCAAAATTGACCATGGAGCCTAATGAGAAGCTTTCCCTCTTGTGGAGCAATGCACTCAATAGAAATGGTAAGAATATGAAAATACCATATTAGATAATCAATAAGTGAAAAAAAAAATTCTCATCATTTACTGGAAGTAAGATGATATATGGATCCATGAATAAGTCCTCCATAGTGGTATGCCATACTCCCATGAAGAGGAATCACCCATATGTTGCATGAAGATCTTCCTTCTTATGCTTGGAAATCCAAGTTAAGAAGATCATATCTTTGTAATAAATGTCTCCATCCACTACTCCATCACTCTCACCTCCTCCTTTTCCACCAAGTGCATCATCTGTGAAGTGATCCTTGGATATTCCATCAATAAACCCAAACTCCCAAGTTCCAGCACTGTTGGCCTTTGTAAATAGGCTCATGCCAACTCATAGCTCCATTCTTTCACATGTTCATTGTCAAAATCATCTCCCGTGATGCTGCTATATATAGGAATCTCCTTCCGAAATGAAAGTACATTCTGATCATCAAAGGCTAAGGAGTAGCCCCTTTGCACCATGATAGTGCCATCACCTACTCCTACAATAGCATGTAAAGTATGGGAGAAAATCTACCCATGCTCTCCCGAGAGCAACCAAAGCAACAATAGTTCTTGCTACCTCCTCACACCTCCATCATAAAAATCATGTGGTGAAAACATAATGATTGATATGAAGAATTTCATATGAATACAATGTATCCATACTCCTTGCTGCCATATGATGCAAGTGCCCTGCCAAATCTCCTCCACCCACATACCCTTTGAAAGAGGATATGTCATGTGATGGCTAAACTCCTTCAAGGGTAGCCAACACGGCCAAGCCTCCTTCTGCCTAGTGTCATAGATTTGCAAGTAGCATTCTAGCCTCTTGTTCACCATCCACACCCATTCATCCAAATGTGGGTGCCTCTCATCATGCTCTACCTTGGTGCTCTTCCAATGAATACTACCATTCTCCCAAATCAGATTTCTCCTCTTGCATTTCATGGGATGTTGAAATGCGACTCCATGGAGATCTCCTAGAGAAGATCCCACACCAATGACCCCATTAAATCCATAGGGATCCAAGTATGTTGGAGGCAAAACCTCCTCACTACTCCTTAATGACAGTGCTTCTAGTCTCTTCAATGGTGTGTCTATTGCCTCATGCTCCAATTCAAGGATGAACGTAGTGTTCTGCATAGGATTTTTTAGGAAACATTTCATCCTATCCTTCAAAAATCCACACCCCAACCTCAAGTGTTGTGTGTAGCTTAACAATGGCACATTAGGATGATGGTTCATCCCTTCCTTGTGCAACTCAAGGTTGCATAGCGCAGTGCAATTCTATTGTTACACATTAGCAGTATGCAATGGTATACAACCCCCCATAAGATTTTCTGAAACAATAGGAAATGGAAAATTAGGCATACCTTGGTGAAACACGGGAGTATATTGTACAGTTGCAAGAGTTATCTCTTCTAATGTGATGGTCCCACCAATTTTTGGTGTTGTTGGCTCCTCCTCCATAGTTGTATAAACACTGGTACCAGTATCCTCCAATGGTGGTGAGGGCTCCTCCTCCTCTGATTTCTCCTTGCCAAATTTTTTAATCAACCTTTGAGTAAATTTTGCAAAAGTAGTCACTCTTGCATGACTCAAATGGCTAAAACACCAAATGTTTGCTTCACCCTCATGGTGTAGTGCTACAAATTCTACAACCTCTCTTTCTACTACTGGATGTAGTAGGAAGAATTCATCTAATTTCCTCCCCCAAGCCCTTTTTGTAGATGACCCATCAAAAATAGACAATAGAAACATATTTCCCTTGATCCTCCCTTTGCTGCAAGGTCTCCTTTATTCCTCCAACTAAATGAAATATGGAAAAGATAGAGTCTCCTTGAAGGCTCTAGGTTGAGATTTGTACACAACAAGGTATTCACTTAGAATCTTGTGATCAAAGTGTCCTCCATATTTTTGCAATTTCTATCCTTTTTCAAAAGGAAAGGGTATAGTCCCACTTCTTCTGTCTCCTCTTCTTTGGTTGACCTCCTTGTTGAGTTCCTTTCTAGATCTAAAAAGAGATGAGACTAAACTCACCCTCTCCATCATTCTAATATTCCTCTTCGTCTTCTTATTCTTCTGATAGCATAATGGTTGAGATCCACTAGCTGAGCCAAGATTATGCTCTAATACCACTGTAATATACCAAAATGGGGAAGCAGAAATACATGAACACAATGTTGTAGAGGTAAATCCCCTCTGCGGACAGAGGCGATCCCTACTATCCCAGATTGGGTCTAGCAACAATCGTGTCACACTAAGGTTCAAGTTCCTAATTGCAATAAACCAAATTGCGAAGAAGGCCTACCTTAAGTCCAACCCTATTGTTCGTAGAGAAGATAGCGCTCCTATTTCCTTGCTCTGGAAGATCACAATTCTCCCGCTTGTCGCGATCAAACACCTACACATACAAGAAACACGACAAACACACAAGTGTAGAACCCAATATATACAATTATGTATCAGTCAGAGAAGACACAACTCATGATCATAATGAAAAATATGAGTGGAACCATAACCAAAGTCGCTTATCATTAATTAATACAAAGAAATAAACAACCTGGCTCTAACGCTGAATCTTCCCTTGGCGGGTTGACATCGGAATATGTCTCGGTAAATATCGTCGAGAATGGGGACAAGCCTCTATCTCCGATCTCCGATGTCTCCTTGCTACTGATTTGGCTCTGTGAGGACTATCAAGGCTCTTGAAGAATTCTTTAGGCTATGAAGGCTCTTGGAGATTCAACCATTAAGCCCTTTCATCAATGGATGAAGGCTATATTTATAGAGGACAGGAGGAGGTTGGGATCCCTAAAATAGTGGAAGGGAGGCCTTATCCCTTGGGAGGTTCCCCACAACGTGGAAACAAGAGGCCAAAGGAGGATAGCCGTGGTTATTCAGTCGAAACCACTCCTCATGACTCATCCACGAAGTTGTTGTAATCGAAACTTCACCTCTTTTTTAAAAAAAAATTCCGTAAGCAAATTGATGCGGGTGATTAACTGGGACAGAGCGACAACTAGTGCAGGCTCAGTTTTAATTTTCCTCATTGGTGTGAGGACATAAGGGGCTACCAGCGCCAAGGCAAAAGTAGGTGTTTTTAGGGGTCTGCTCAGGAAATGATCAACAGAAGGAGTGTTTTCATCATGGAAAGGGATGTAATGATGGTATTTGCAAGGCATGACACTGCTTATTGGTCACAGAAATAACCCTCCAATGGGCGAGATGGGAATTGTAGGAACGGTAACAAATTACTGTGTAACAGATGCCCCCTAAAGCATGAGGCCCGAAAGAGAGAGAGGGGTGAAATGATTTATGAGAACGTGTCAAACTGAAAACATTGCCATCAGAAAACTTGCGTAGACAAATACAACTAATATCTCAAATACATGATACATGTGGTATGGGCCCAGCCATCCATAACAGAGTATACAATAATCCAGATCCAAGGTATGGACGCAGCCATCCAATAAGGATTGATTAATAGACTCAGGTATGGTCACAACCATCCAATCATTGAGTCATCTAACCAATCATAATAATCCACAAAATCGCAGCCTGGATTCTGACAGACAAAACCCAGGGTCTTGAATTCCATGTCAACCCGAACACAGTACAAGTTCAAGCATGTGAATAACTGAGCTGAAGTCAAACATGCAAGAACATCGTCTGATTACCAGCCAATGATGAAAGCTGTTAACAGACATGAGAGGAACCACCAATAATGAAAATGGTCCTCAAGGTACTATAGGTACAATCCACAGAGTGTGAAAAGTGATCTAACGTCAAACACACGTAGAATCATCCGATCGAAGGTCAATAATGAAAACCTTACATCGAATGCAAAGAACCTGCCATTGAGGCATGTAGGCTCCAAGGTACCAGAAGGGAGTCTCTAGATCATCTTCCCAGATAATGAGCTGAAGTCGACAGGAAGTGACCTTGATCGAAGGTGGGTCATACTGTTTCCCATATCATCAACGTGAGACAGAGGAACATAATGTTGTGAATCAGGATCAGATGAGAATCAGAGGAAGGTTGAAACTTTGTAAAGGTCAACTTCTCTTGAACATATGGGCAACACGACAGTGGATTTGGCAGTATTTGACATCAAAATATTAGAGGTCATGATGGCGAGCCAAAGAGCAGATGAGAGGTCAAAAGGGGTTACCCAAACCCATGGAGACAAGTGGAAAAATGAGATGAGATGTCCCCAACCCGACACGAATGCAGACAAGTGCCATGTTCAAGAGCGACATACTGCCAACACAACGATGATACTGGTTCCATTTTCCCCACCATTTATGGCGAGTACCTCTTTATTTTTACACAAGCTTGAAGAGGATACCATATGCTTGTCATATAAGTTCGTCCTTCGGACGAATCCATCCTAGTACATTTAACGAGCCCTAGGAAGGAGGAACTCGAATATCGTCATTATGACTGAATCCGATGTCATTAGGGTTTAACAAGTCTGACAAAGGGAGAACTCGGGGTCTTTTCATGTTTAGAGAGCTTGAAAAGACAAAGGAAAAGTAAACTCCAACAGTCCCTTTTCATAAATAGTTCCTCAGATCTGAAAAGGTAGAAAACTATGTCTGAGAAAACCTCCTAGTCGTGATAGGCTAGGGTATTCCTTTTTCATAAATAATCTATCCCAGCCTGAAAAAGGGGTAAACGTATACTGGGTAGATGTCGTTTCTTAACCACTTTAACGAGATCAAAACGACAAGTGACTCGGAAATCTTTTCATGTTTAGGGAGTTAGAAAAGAGCTTAAAGTTGACTCCTCCTGGAGGAACGAGTGGTATAAAGGGTAGCAACTGGTTCCAGTAATGGTGGAACTGCTCAGAACAAGTAAAGGTTAATAGGTTGGCTAACAAGACCACTCATCGTAGTGGTTCCTTAGGATTTGGTGAAACAACCAAGTGAAGGCATATGATCAGCCAAGCAGATAGTGATGCTGGAGTGAGAAAACCAAAGCTGATCTGGAAAAAACAAGCTGATAAAATGGAAATCACAAGAGATAAAATGGGAATGGTTTCATTTTTACGCAAGCTTGAAATTAGAAAACTCTACTTGAAGTTGGTTTCATTTTTACACAAGCTTGAAACAAAGATAAACTATGCTTGAAACCGGTTTCATTTTTACACAAGCTTGAAATGGAAACAAACTATGCTTGAAAAAGTTAAGCATGCCGCCAGCATGGTGACTCAATTCGAGGTACATGCCCCCCAAGCTTCAGTCCATATGAAAGGCAGATGGAGTGAAGGTTCAAGTTACGAGATCAAGAGAAAGACTCGACTGGGATTTTACGAGATCTTATCAAAGATTCAAATTGAATGGGAACGTGTTTCATTGTTTTAATGAGGTTGACACATTAAAAGGACTATCCTCAGATGACCTTGTTTCATTTTCTAAGGAGCTTGACACAAGAAAAACAAATTGTGCTCCGACGACCTTGTTTCATTTTTTAAGGAGCTTGACATAAGAAGATGAACCATGCTCCGACTAGCTTGTTTCATTTTTTAACGAGCTTGACACAAGGAAAAAAAAAAAAACCATGCTCTGGAACATCTTGTTTCATTTTTTAACGAGCTTGACATAAGAAAACGAGCTATGCTCTGACAAGCTTGTTTCATTTTTTAAGGAGCTTGACAGAAGAAAATGAAATCTTCTCTGGAACATCTTGTTTCATTTTTTAACGAGCTTGACACAAGAAAACGAACTATGCTTCGACAAGCTTGTTTCATTTTTTAAGGAGCTTTACACAAGAAAACGAACTCTGCTCTAACAAGCTTGTTTCATTTTTTAAGGAGCTTGACACAAGAAAACGAACTCTGCTCCGGAACATCTTCTTTCATTTTTTAACGAGTTTGACACAAGAAAACGAACTATGCTCTGACAAGCTTATTTCATTTTTTAAGGAGCTTGACACAAGAAAATGAACTCTGCTCCAGAACATCTTGTTTCATTTTTTAACGATCTTGACACAAGAAAAAGAACTATGCTCCGACAAGCTTGTTTCATTTTTTAAGGAGCTTGACACAAGAAAACTAACTCTGCTCTGACGGAAACTCATCATGATGAATAAGAAGTCATCGCTTCCAAGAGTTTCACTCCCGATGGAAGGAAAACATCCTGGAAGTCAGGACCCAATGCCCCCATCACCTTATGCACAACGACATCATCACTGAGTATAGGCATGGGGTAGGTAGCCACATAGTTGACCTGCAGTGGGGCAGATACAATAGGTGGATAAAAATTAGGAAGGGATGATGGCGGGCCAGCTACCACATCAGGACCAAAGAACGAAAGTTGATCAATGGTCATGATCCGTCCTTCATGTGGAAAACAGTCCACATGAACAAGGGAGGAGACGAGCGCTCCCATGGCATAGGTGTAATCATGCCCCAAGAGCAGATTGAAATCCAAGGGACCTAGAACAACCATCACGTCCATATGGACGGTTTTACCTCCCAAAGTAACAACTCACCTTGGAAGGATCCCTAACGGTTGACTAGTTCTTCTGTTAAATGCCAACAGATTCTGCCTAACAGGCATAAGTGGCAGTGAACCGAAAGCTTGAAAAGTAGTTGAGGATAAAATAATAACAAACGCGCCTTCGTCTACAATATTGTTAGGTACAACCAAACCAAAGGCATGTGCCATGATCTCAAAAGGCACACAAGATGGAAGGTGGTATCCTGCAAATCGACTCCAGTCAAAGGAAGCGACCAAACTACTCGGAGGGGCTACCATCGAACCAAAATGGTCTTCCCTTGGTGTTACGATAGAAGAAGGAGCATCCTCCACAACCTCCATCTTGAAGGTGGGAGGAGTATCCTCCGGGACCTCCATCAGGGGAGGTGGAGGAGCAACTTCTTGAGGTATAGGGACATGAGAATCTTTCTCCGAGTCCGAGGAATCTGAAGAAACAGGAATAACCTGAGGGGTGTGAGGTCCACTCTCAACGGAAAATACCTGGTGCACCATAGAAGGGACCAGCTCAACCAATCCCACGACTAATGGTCGGTCAGGAATGGATTCCTGAATTTGAATTTCCAGGGGTGCGAGATCGACCAAGGATGACTCTTGACCAATCGTAGGATCAGCTGGTGGAGGGCTCAAAGAAAGCTGCTTGTAACCAGCCAGAAGGCATGGTGCAGAAGCAGTCAAGTTGTCCAAAACTCGCTTGGCTTCATCCATGTATGAACAAAGGTGAATGGCATGGTGCCCTTCACACAAGTTACATGGATTAGTGAGCTTACCCTGCTTCTTAGGAGTCTTACCAGCACCATTTGAAGATGTGCCCCCAAATCCTCGAAGCCAAAGGCAACGGCAGACGACTGTTGAACCATACTTCGAGCACTTTTGGAATGCCACGACAATCTTGAAGAAGATGGTATCCTGTGCACAACATGCAAGGGAACTTGAATTTCCATGGAGGGTTGGGAGGTTTATCAAGAGGAGATGTTTCAGAAGCAGTAGCTGCAGCTTTAGCCTCTCTCTTATCAGACTTCTTCTTCTTTTTTTTCTTCTTCTTCTTCTTAGCCACCTGGTTACTCGAATCCAGACTTTCACCAAGTGAAGTAGAAGAGGAGGACGCAGAAACAGGCGAAGAAGAGGAGAGGTCCACCTTGGAATCAGCATGGCATTTTTCAGGCGGAGGAACTGATCGAACAATAGCCGGGACATTTGGAACCATAGAGGTTGAAAACAACCAAACAGGAAACCAAACCATTAACCCAGGAAGGGACAACGTTGCCATATAAGGAGCGCTAACATTTCCAAAAGGAGGAAAAGGACCAGGATTCCCTTCAGAGGGGATTCCTTGGTTGGTGAACTCCGGAAAATTTGCCATCAGAAACGATCTTCAGAACAACACCCTAAGGAAACTAACTTTAATCAGGAATATTTTGTGGGTATTTAATTTTAAAACACTGAAACAAGACTCCGCTGTTTCATCTTTTAAGAGTTGAGAAATAGGAAAAAGGTGACTCTATGTCTTTCAAATTGGAAACAAGTGTGAAAGGACAAGTGCTTGATGATATTTTCAAATTTAATGAGTCAAAAAATATCAAAATGACTACTCTGGAAAACTAGGCAGAGGGTGTACCATATATCCATGAACTCCAATATACACCTTGGTTTTAAAATGAATGAGAAATCAACCAAGGACTTGACGTACATGTAGGCAATCTCCCCGAATGCTGTGTCCGGTGTATCACGAGTATAAGGCGGAAAACTCGGCTTCCTACGGATAAAGGATAGCAACCTAGTGGGGTCTCCCTTTATATACGCGATGGTACGGGGAGCACAAGTTCGTACTGGTGCTATCTAAAGAAAAGAGATGAACGAAAGCTACTAGGTTTAACGACGCTGGAACACGTCTCTAGCCTAGATCTCTAAATATTTCGTTAATGTTTCAATGATTCCTTATGTTTATTGAATGAATTTTATGTTTGATCTTCAATTATGTCTCGGTTTCAAGGCCCTACCATATGTCATCTGACAATCTCCTATATGTAGCTATATGAGAAAATAAAACTTTTAAATTTTATGAATGCTATCTAGTTAAGGGAAGAGCTTCAAACAATGACGCGACATAAAAAAAACACTGCAAACGAAATGTTTTCCAAACTAGATGACTTTCACTATCCAAAAGTAATTTCAAACATTAAATGATGCGAATAATGCAATGTAATCAATGCAAAATCCTCTTTTTGAAAACTATGCAATTGTAATCTATGCACAATTTCCTTTTTCTTTTCAAATGATAAGAATGCACTCAATGCATTTTTCGATGAAATGAGAATCTACTCAATGCATGCTTTTAATGAAAGAGAATGCACTCAATGCGACTATAGCTTTCAATCATTAAACAATGTGATCTAAGTTCAATGATGAATCTCAAAAGACACTTTTCAATGCAATGTGATCTAATTCATTTTAACAAAAACAAACTTTGAGATGAAAACTAAATAAATGGAAATCTTCTTAATGGAAGGATGAATGAAAAAAGGATGAAAACAAACACTAAGAATGCAATCGTTGTTTCAAAACACTTTGTAACAAAATTTCTCAAAAGGTGACAAGACATATGAAGTCAAACACAAAGAGGAATTCCAAAGCATGAGATCAAAACAAGGCATTCATTCCATTTTACATCAAGCAATCATGGAGAGAGGACATTTCAAACAATGAGCAATGTAATCTATGCTCATACAGTGAAAATACCGGAAGGGAATGACACACTGGTGAAGGATTTAGGGAAAAAATCTCAATTTTCACACACCCTGAAATTGGCATGACTTTATCATTTACAACTAGCCCCAACTGGCGTGACTTGCTCACTGACAACTAGCGCCAATGGAAAATTGGCGCAGGTTGCTAACTGAAAATAAGTGCCAATGCCTCAAAATGAAAAAACAAAGAATTTCTCTCAACCAAGACCAGACTCACCACTTCAAGCAGAATCTAAAATAAACCCAGAAGCAAAGTACTGACCAAAAGAAACTTCCGTACAAGGTAAAACCCTAGCACCTACAGGAGATGGTGCAACTGTCTGGCTGTAATCCATGCCAAACAGGGGATGGTGCGAGTGATGAACTAGCAACCTGCACCAATTGGTGCGACTGTTAGGATAGAAACCGCGCCAATCAAACCAACCATGAAAAGATGAAAATTCAAAAAAATAGAGGTAAGATTTAATCCTCTGGGGGCTGAATAGGGGTTTTACACCAGAAAAAAGCAAACCGAAAGAGCTGATCAAGCAAGCAAAGTCAAGAATCAATCGAAAATACAAGACAATACTCCAAATCAACGTCTCCCTAGCGGAGTCGCCAATTTGTTGTAGAGGTAAATCCCCTCTGCGGACAGAGGTGATCCCTACTAGCCCAGATCGGGTCTAACAACAATTGTATCACACTAAGGTGCAAGTTCCTAATTGCAATAGACCAAATTGCGAAGAAGGCCTACCTTAAGTCCATCGTTGTTGTTCATAGAGAAGATAGTGCTCTCGTTTCCTTGCTCTGGCGGATCACAATTCTCCCGCTTGTCACGATAAAACACCTGCACATACAAGAAACACGAAAAACACACAAGCGTAGAACCCAATATATACAATTATGTATCAGTCAAAGAAGACACAACTCATGATCATAATGAACAATATGAGTGGAACCATAACCAAAGTCACTTATCATTAATTAATACAAAGAAAGAAACAACCTGGCTCTGACGTTGAATCTTCCTTCAGCAGGTCAACAGCGGAATATGTCTCGGTAAAGCTTGTCGGGAATGGAGACAAGCCTATCTCTCCGGTCTTCAATCTCCTCGCTATTGATTTGGCTCTATGAAGACTATCAAGGCTCTTGTAGCATTCTTTAGGCTATGAAGGCTCTTGGAGATTCAACCATTCAGCCCTTTCATCAATAGATGAAGGCTATATTTATAGAGGAAAGGAGGAGGTTGGGATCCCTACAATAGTGGAAGGGAGGCCTTATCCCTTGGGAGGTTCCCCATAAGGTGGAAACAAGAGGCCAAAGGAGGAAGGTCATGGTTATTCAGTCGAAACCACTCCTCATGACTCATCCACGAAGTTGTTGTAATCGAAACTTCACCTCTTTTTTCAAAAAACTTTCCAGAAGCAGATTGGCGCGAGTGCTTAACTGGGACAGAGCGCCAACTGGCGCAAGCTCAGTGTTAATTTTCCTCATTGTCATGAGGACATAATGGGCTACTAGCGCCAAGCAAAAAACAAGTGTTTTTATGGGTCTGCTCAGGAAATGATCAACAGAAGGAGTGTTGTCCTCGTGGAAAGGGTTGCAATGATGGTATTTGGAAGGCATGACACTGCCTATTGGTCATAGAAATGACCCTCCAATGGTTGTGATGGGAATTGTAGGGACGGAGACAAATTACCATGTAACACACAATAATGGAAATAACAGTGAAAAATCAACTCATAAAATTTGAGCAGAACATATATCCATCAGATTAATGTTATAGCAGCTAATGTATACAATATCTTGAGGAAATAATTGCCCAAGTTAGGCAACACAAGCCTGAAGAGAACAAGTACATGAAATATGAAGAACACTACTACACAAATAATGCCCAAGTCTATGACAACACTGTTTTATTAAGTCTAACTGTTGTTGGAAAGTGTCAATACATAAATCTACCAATATGTGGCTCATACAATGTTGGGAGTAAATATCTAAACCCCCAAACACAATTTCAAGACAATCAGGAAAGGATTTCATGAAATATGCAAAAAGTGCAAAATGCCGAAATGCAACCCTAAGGTTGAGTAGTAGCTGCAACTCAATAACTAGATGGAGATGGCTGAAGATGATGCATAAGGTGAATAGAACTCCTCTAATATATCTTTCAAGTGAAAGGTTGATCCTATCACTAAATATCTCACCCTCCAATCACACATTGCAACCCTTCTATTACACAACATTTTGTCACCATCCCTGCAATCCCTCTTCCCATACATTGGAGGACTATTCCTATGACCTGTGAACAGTAAAATTTCTAGAAAACACCTTAATGGCATCCTTCTTCATAAGGGAAAGAATTCTCCTCAAGAAAATTTCCTCTGAAAAACCCTAAAAATCCATGTTTTGGCATTGGCGCGGGTATGCAGTTCATCCCTCACACCAATGGGGAAAAATCACACTAGTGGTTGCACCAGCTAGTGCTCTGTCTCTGTGTTGTTCCCGTGCCAAGCCTATTAAGGAATTATTTTTAACAATATAAGGTGGAAGTTTGATTCTAAGAACTTTAGAACTGATCATCAAAATGAGGTTGGGTTGTTTGCCTCCAGATCTCCCTGATTAGGAAGTGCTTTTCCACCTCTTATGGAACCTTCCTAAGAGATAGGACTCTCCCCCATGATTATAGGGAGCCTAACCTCTCCTTCTCCCTCTATAAAAGCCTGCCCTATCCATTTGCCAGCTAGCTGAACTTTTGGGAAAAAAATTATAGCTGAGTGACAATCAAGAGTAGAGCTAAGGAGAACCTTGTGAGAGAAAGAGTTCTGTCAAACCCCTGACGAGATTTTTGAGACACGTCCCGCTGGAACCCTGTCGAAGGAAGATCACAACGTCAGAGCACTGGTTGTAATATTTCTCTCGTATCTTATTATACACGACTCTGCTATTGTTTCCATGATTATTTTTTTCCATTATATAATCCAATTTCATTCGTTCTTCTATAACTGATCGATAGTTATAAAGTGTGAAATATTGCGTTGCATGTTGTCTCTCTTCTTTGCATGTGTACAGGTATCTGGATGTAGCAAGCTCACGGATCTTGAACTATCAAGCTAGGAATGGAAGTGCCACTTCTTCTTCGACAACAACAACGAAGGATTCACGGTAAGAAATCTATCGCGATTCTATCTTTTGTAACTAGGAATCAATAGCTTTGTGTGTTTCGATTGTTGCTAGACCCACTCTAGGGCTAATAGCATCACCTCTGTCCGCAGAGGGGATTTACCTCCACAAAAATTTGGAAACTCCGCTGGGGATCAGTGGGAGTTGGTCCTTCCTCCATTGGGATGTTTTTAGCTTTTTTTATTATTATTCTGTTTTTCTGGTTCACCTTCCTTGGTGTTAAAACCTTGTTTAGCCCCTAGAAGACAAAATCTAGCCTCTGTTAGTTCATTTTCATCATTTTGATAGGGTAAACCTGATTGGCGTGGTTATACCTCTGACAGTCTCACCAAATGGTGCTAGTTTCTAGTTAGTCCCCTATGCCATTCCCTGTTTGGCGTAGATTACAGCCAAAAAGGCATGCCAACCCTCCTTGGTTTTAGGGTTGGCTATTCTTGGACTCTCTGAGCTTGAGTTTTGGTCCTGGTTCATTTTTTCTGATTGATTGAGTGCTTTGAAGTCATTTTTTACTATTTTTATCCATTTTCTTCCAGTTGTTCGCCCTTTTCTATCAGTTTTGCATTTTATCCCTAGGGCTTATAGGTGCTTCAATGTGTTGAGCCTCTCATGGGAGTTTTGGGACTTTTCTTTCTCGATCAACTTTGTTTTTTCTTCTTTGCATTCATATTGCTCAATCCCATTGAATCATTGCATTAATTGAGTGATTGTCCTCTCTTTCATTTAGTTTCACTTTGTGTTTCTCCAAGCCTAGATCACACGATTTGTTTGAGTCTCTTTCAAGATTCTTCTTTGCTTTGAGTGATTTCGTCATCGGTTTGAATCTTAATTATGCTTGTTTGAGTTGAGTGAACTTGTTTTGTTTCAAATCTCTCTTTATCATTCTCAAGTTGATGTTTTCATTAGTTTTTCATTTATTTAGTGAATTTTCTCTAATATATTGAAAAATATATAAAAAAAAATCTTTTGCATTTTGATTGCCATAGTGTTGAAAACCTTTTCGGATTACTAGCATTTTATAATTCTAGAGAAAATTTTTCTAGTTTCATTAGCTTGCATTGAAAACAATAGTGGATGTTTTTGTTTGTTCATTTTGTTGTCATTTGAAAGCTCTCAAATCTCCCGTAGATAGCTCTTCATTGACCAAAATGATATTTTGTGGCATGGAGTTTTCATTTGAGGTTTTATGAGATCCAACATTCGATAGGGCCTTGAAATTGAAACGTAAATTGAAGATCAACTTCAAAGTTTACTTAATTAACCTAACGAAACATTGAAACTTAATGGAACATCTAGTAGTCTAAGGTAGAGACGTGTTCCAGTGTCTTTAAGCCTAGTAGCTATCGCTTTCCATCTGGCTATAGACAATGCTAGTACGGACTACTACCCCCCGTACTGTCATGTATATAAAGGGAGACCCCATTAGGTTGTAAATCCTTTATCAATAGGAAGCTAAGTCTGCTGCCTTTTACTCGTGATACACCAGACACAACATTCAAACAGATTACCTGCACGTACACTAAGTCCTTGGTTGATTTATCTTTCATTTTTACCAAGGTGTATATGGTAGGTCAAGGATAACTGGTACACCCATTTACCTAGATTACCAGAGCAGTCATTTTGATCTTTATTGACTCCCTAAATTTGGAAATATCATCAAGCGCTTATCCTTTCATGCTTGTTTCCAAACTGAAAGTGATAGAGTCATATTTTACTCATTTCTAGACTCGTAAAACATGAAATAGTAAAATTTCCAGTTTCAATGTGGTAAAATTAATCACCTACGATCACACACCCATTTAGAGATTGATTTTTCGGCATGTTTTTGTTTACCTTGGTTTTTGTCCATGTGTCTTTGTTTTTGATATCTTCCTCTTTTTCTTTTCTTTCTATAGTCACAGTGGTGGAGCCATCAATTTCGTCTACTATTAGTCCTTATAAAGATGATTCATCACAGGTCTCTCAGTCCTCTACTGAGCATCAGCAGCCCGTTGTATCTGAGTTTCCCAAGGGGGGACCAGTTATATCTAAACTTCTCTCTGGAGGACCAGTTGAGTTCAATTGGCCCTTGTCCAACACTTGGTTTGGATTTCAAGTTGGGGAACACTTCCCTCCTCTTACATCGGGATCACCATTTTTGGCTGCTGTCATACCTCCTAGTCCATGTCGTCTTTTAGGAGATCTTACGGTAGGGTCAGATATGGACTCATCCATTCCTACTCGTAGTGAGGGAATTCCTACTTCTGGTGAAGACTACCAACTTTTTCCCGAAGACATCCCTGAGCCATCTGTTCTGTCTTCACCTGGTCCATTTCTCCTAGCTAGATATAGGTCTTTAAGCTAGGTCATGGCTGCTATTTCCTCTATAGGAATATCGACTCCATCCATGGAATCGACCATTCCCTCATTAGGGATGTCACCATCGACACCTCTCACGGCATCTCCTTTTGTCACATCGGTACCTGTTAGACCTACTATCTCTGTGGCTGCGTCTACGCCTATTGTCACCACTCAGCCGACTAGGACCCTCTCAGTTCTTGAAGACGTTTATATAGTTTCTTCCATTCTAGAGAACATTTCTCCCGAGGAGTACCAGATGTCTTTACAGCTTCTGATATTCAAGGTTGGTCAGTCCTCTCAGGATATTAATTGTCCTTACTTTTCTCATTATGCAACGGATGGTGCCTTGATCTACGCATTTCCATATCAATACGATGAGCAGGGCAACCCCATTAGTTTTCCTACTCCTGAGGCTTATCGGTATATTAATGTTTTTATATCTACCCTGCCTGTGCAACCTTCTGACCAACAAGGACAACCCTTTCAGGGAAAACCCTTTTTTTAGCAAGGATATGCTCCTGGCCCACAAGGAGAACCCTTTCAGGGACAACCTTCAACCCAACCAGGGTATGCGTACAACTTGCAAGGGCAACCCTTATAGGGACAACCTTCGGTCCAGCAGGGATTATTGTACGGCCCGCAAGGGCAGTCTTACAATCCTCAAGGTCAAGATTTGCAGCCTCACCCTGTGGTCCAACCAAGGCAACCTCAAGTATTGGCAAGGCAACTGGGTTATCAACCTGGACCTCCATACGGTCTTGGGGGGAAAACCCATCCTTCTCAACCTTTGGTGCAACCTCAATAGCCTCATTTTCCAATTGGTCAAAATGTTGCACAATCAGGGCCATATTATGGTCATATCACAGGTCAACCTGGTTATCAGGCATAGCCTGGCCCACTCCTATCATCAGGCCAACCTACTCAGCCGGGTCAACCTGGTGTCCCTCATCAGCTAGGTCAACCTATTCAACCAAGACAACCTGCACAACCTGTTAACCTTGCTCAGCCGCTGATCTATTCTATGCCACAACTGAATCCACCTGTGTGCCCAACTTATCCGACTCACCAGGGCCCCACTTACTAGCATCCCGTTCGACCCCAAGGTGGCTATTACCCTCAAGGTCAGTCTCGACCAGTTTACAACCCGCCTAAAGGTTCTGGTTATTACCCTCAACAACCAGGCTATACTTATACTCCATAGCAAAATCCATACACTGCTCAATCGGGGCCCACATATAATCAGAATCAGTACCCTGGTTATTGTTGAGATTGCAACAAGATGATGAGCTTAGTGGAAAGAATTTTCCTTCACTAAGTGGGCCCGTAGGCTATTTTTGGCGCAAAGTCTATTTTTAGACATATGGATCATGATTCTATGAGTTACAGGATGCTATTTGTGGAGGGTTGGTCAAGTTGGAAAAATAGATGGACTTCTATTTTTAGACATATTGGGCAGAATCTATTTTTATATTGCCAGTCTAAAAATAGATATGTCGAATATTATTAGCTCTTAATAATATTTGGACTATAAACATTATCTTATTCTCTTGAAGCATTTTATTTAAGTGAAAATATGTGGCACAGGAGCTAAAATAAGGAATTATTATATTCCTAAGGGTTAAGTGGAGCTATTGCATCGATACTTCAGTTAGAACTCATGTGAGAGAGTTTGGTGGAGTTGATTGAGGAAGTTAATGGAGTTGTGTTCAGTTTAACTAATCTAAACATAGTTGAGCTAGTTGTATCTAATCTAACTAATTGATAGACTAGTAAGAGTGGTGTGAATTAATTATTAATTAATTAACTAATTATAAAATCATTAATAAACTAAAGAATACATCAGTTAACTTTAGTGCATGGACAATTTCAGTGGAGACTAGTGAAGAGATAGGTGAAAGAGCAGTGTGACTATCAGTTGTGACTATACTATTGCATGATTGCAACAACCATTGATTGGAGAAGATAATTAGGATTGCACAGTACAATCCAGTTGGTTTGAATTTATTTATGAGCCATTCTATAGCATTTATTATGCAATAGAGGCAAGCTATCAGGTGGCAGAGATTGGAGCATGGTTTTTGCTAGATCTAGCTTGATTAGTGTATAGTAATTTGAGATTGTACTGAGAGCTTGTAAGGAGATTTGTATAATGATTGTTACATGATCTCTATGAAATATAATATACATATAGTTGGGGTTTTCAGTTTTAAGATTTCCCATGAAATACTGTGTCCATGTGTGTGATTTTTTATGGTTTTAATGTGCGCATGCAATTGCTTTTATTTCCACAATTAATGATCAATGGTAGAAGAGATTGTGTATTATGCATGAAGATAAAATAATGTGTGATCAGGAGAATCTCAGTGGATAACATATCAGTTATTCAAATTTCTACATGGTATCAGAGCGATATTGATCATTGGAGCAATTGCAAAACATTGAAGCGGTTGAGTTTTGTGCTAGTGGAATTCGAATTTGCAGTAGTGTTTTCTTGGTGTCAAAGTTGAGATGTCTTTCAACGGATTGCGATTGGAGTATGCCCTTGAGGGAAGCTCTAATTATATTGCATGGAAGGATAGGATGAAGGCAGTGCTAGATGAAAATGGGTTGAAAGAGTTCATAGATGCGAAAATTCCAAAACCTGCTTCTAGCAATGCTGCCACACTTGACGCATGGAAAAATAAGATAGAAAAGTGTTAAATAATTATATTGGAAGGTGTGAAGGATCACATAGTGTCCAAAATTCATGGTAAGGCTTCTCCATTCTTGATTTGGAAAGCTTTGACAGATTTATTTCAAATCAAGAGCGACCAGAGGAAGTTGGCACTCAAGGATAAACTCAGAAACATAAAAATGGAGAAAGGCGACAGTATGCCCAAGTACCTCACGAAGTTCATCCAATGCAGGGATGAGCTGGGAAGTGTGGGGGTTACTGTTTATGACGAATACTTGGTGAGCTTGGCTCTCCTTGGGCTTCCGAAGATTTTTCATTCCTATCAGGACTCTGTCAATGGTCGGGAGAAATTGCCAGGATGGGAGCGACTTTAGTCAGATCTTGTGCAAGAGGAGATAAGGCAAAGTACCAGGGACAGATCTTCATCAAAGAACTCTGACGAAGAAAATTTCACTTTGGCTGCCAAAGGAAAGAAGGGGAAGAGCAAGAAGAATTATTTTCAATCCGGTGCGAAAGGCAAGAAGCAGGACTTGTCCAAGGTGAAGTGCTTTCACTATCACCAACACGGACATTACGCCACTACTTTTCCACAGAAGAAGAAAAATAAGTAGGCTGCTAGATCTACAGCTGGAGAGGCCTTATCCTCGTAATTTGAGCTGTATTTTTCACTGATCGCATTCTTGGTCTCAAGTGTGATGGGTTCAATGTGGTTTCTTGACAGTGGTCCGTCTTTTCACATGACAGGAGATCGAGATTTGTTTACTGATCTGGATGAGAAATATCTTGGAGTGCACATCGAGATGGGTGATGATGGTAGATACAGTGTGACTGGTATCGGTACAATTTCCTTTGAGAGTGAGTCTGGTAAACCCTTCGTATTGAAGGAAGTGATGCATGTTCCAGGATTGAAGAAGAATCTTATCTCTATGGGGATGTTAGAAGACAAGGGATATGATGTTGTCTTTAGCGAGGGAAAGGCTTTCCTGTGCAGTAAGGCAACTGGTGAGACCCGGAGGATAGGGGTTCGAGTTAAGAACCTTTATCAATCCCAGGTAGATGGTTGCACAGCAATGGAAGGCAAGGCAGAAGGAGTGGTGAGCCGGGATGATGGCGAGCTGTGGCACCGGAGATTGGGCCACCTTCACCATGGAGCTTTGAAGATACTGCAACAGATTTATATTGGGCTTCCTAAGGGTACTCTTGCGTAGTCATATCAATTCAAGGGATGTACCTTGCGAAAATTTGTGAAAGCCACCTTTCACAAGAAGGATAGTCACGCCACGACGATCCTTGAGAGAATTCACACAGACGTTTGTGGACCTTTCTCAGTACCTTCGACAGCAAAGAACGGGTACTATGTGATATTTGTTGATGATTTTTCTCGTAAGTGATGGATCTTCTTCATGCAGAAGAAGAGCGAGACATACTGAAAGTTCTGTGAGTTCAAGGAACTGGTTTAGAAAGAATCGAGGAAGCAGGTGAAGGCTCTTAGGAGCGACAACGGTGGTGAATTCATCTCTAGTGAATTCAAGGACTTTTGGAGCGCAGAAGGAATTCTAAGAGAGCTCATAGCACCTCATAACCCATAGTAGAATGGGGTTGCAGAGGAGAAGAACAGAATGATCATGGGTGCTGCACGGGCGATGTTGCATGATCAGGGCCTTCCCATACACTTGTGGGTTGAGGCATGCAATACTGTAGTATATGTGCAGAACCATTTTCCTCACAGGATACTTGGCATGAGTACACTCGAGGAGGCATTTTCTGGTAAGAAGCCTAATATTTCCCATTTGAGGATTTTTGGTTTACCTGTTTACATTCATGTGATGAAGGATGCTAGGAAGAAGCTAGAGCTGACTACAGAAGTTGGGATATTTGTGGGGTACACTGATACACCTCACAACCATCGTGTGTATTTTCCAGACAGTCGCAAGAATGTTGTGCGATGGGATATCAAATTTCATGAGGATAAAGCCATGAAGTGTTTTCTTGAGAGGGAGCCACACTTGCATGTAGATGAGGAGCTATTAGTTCCTAAGGATGAGTCTCTGGATGTGTATCAGCCACAAGAGGAGCTTCATGGAGTGGAAGAGACCACTCATGCAATGCCGACCATCAGAGGGCAGAAGCACACTATAGAAGCTGAGCGATTGGCTCAAGATGCAGAGAAGGTTGTAGGAGCACGTACATCATAGCGTAGACAGAGACAGTCACCTAACCGATATACTAGATACATGGTTCTTATGAGCAAATGTATCGTGACAAAGCCATCCTCTTTCGAGGAAGCTATAGAGGATCCCACATGGGTAGATGCCGTGGTGGAAGAGTATGATTCGATTGTCAGAAACAGTGCATGGGAGATTGTCCCAAGGCCGAAAGGGAAATCAGTGGTGGGTTCGAGATGGATCTACAAAGTGAAGCAAGCAATTGACGGGAGTGTGGAGAAGTACAAGGCAATATTTGTTTCCCGAGGCTTCTCACAGATTGAGGGGATCGATTATGAGGAGACCTTTGCACCTGTCGCAAGGTATTCTTACATACGGAAAATTATTGCTCTCTCAGTGTAGATGGGGTGGCACATTCATCAGAAGGATGTGAAGACTGCGTTCCTCAATAGGGTGATTGAGGAGGAGGTTTACATAGAGCAGCCTAAAGGTTTAGAGATCTTCAACAGCGAGTCGCATGTGTGCAGGCCCGAGAGAGGACTATATGGGTTGAAACAGGCACCTCGTGCTTGGTACACATGGATAGAAAGTTATTTTACCAGACTTGGATTCTCCAAGAGTGAGGCGGATCCGAACCTATACCAGATTGTGGTGGAGGGTAAGTTGTTGATCATTGTACTTTATGTAGATGATTTGATTTTGACAGATGATGAACTATTGATACTCGCATGCAAGGATGATCTTGTAAAGGAGTTTGAGATGAAGGACTTGGGCCTCCTTCATTATTTCCTGGGATTGGAAATTTGGCAGCGCAGTGATGGACTATTTGTTTCTCAAGGCAAGTATGCCCGGGAGATACTGGAGAAGTTCAACATGCATGGCTGCAAGCCTGTTGATACTCCTCTTCCTGGTGGATGGAGGAAGGAGGATGCTACTTTGGCGGAGGTAGTGGATGCCACTGTTTATCGACAATTGGTGGGGTCGCTCATGTATCTGGTCAATACATGACCCAACATATGTTATGCTGTTAACTAGCTTTCACAAGCTATGGTTAAGCCAACCAAGCTCTACTGGAAGGCAGGAAAGCGTGTATTGAGATATCTCAGAGGCACATCGGGATATGGATTATGGTACATACAGTCGGATGAGGTGAGGCTATGTGGCTTCACGGATGCAGATTGGGCAGGGAGCCCAACGGACAGAAAGAGCACATTTGGAGGGATTTTCAGTATCGGGTCGACAAAATTTTCTTGGTACAACAGGAAGCAGAGATCCGTGGCACTCGGTTCAACGAGGAAATTTGAGTATGTAGTGTGAAGTTTATGTTGCATGCGAGGCTATATGGATGAGGAAGATCCTGGTCGGGTTGTTTGGTTCACACTTGGATCCTACTGTGATTTATTGTGATAATCAGAGTTGCATCAAACTCTCGGTTAATCCAGTATTTCATGATAGATCCAAACACATTGACATCTAGTATCATCATATCAGAGATTGTGTGCAGCGGAAGATCATGTTACTTTCATACATTCCCACGGAGGATCAGGATGCTGATATCTTGACGAAGGCGCTCACCAGGAGCAAATTCGAATACCACAGAGGCAGGATAGGGGTGGCAGATAATCCTTATCTTGTTGAGAGGGAGTGTTGAGATTGCAAAAAGATGATGAGCTTAGTGGAAAGAAGTCGCCTTCACTAAGTGGGCCCGCAGGCTATTTTTGGCGCAAAGTCTATTTTTAGACATATGGATCATGATTCTATGAGTTGCAGGATGCTATTTGTGGAGGGTTGGTCAAGTTGGAAAAATAGATGGACTTCTATTTTTAGACATATTGGGCGGAATCTATTTTTAGATTTCCAGTCTAAAAATAGATATGTCGAATATTATTAGCTCTTAGTAATATTTTGACTATAAAAATTTAGAACTCATGTGAGAGAGTTTGGTGGAGTTGATTGAGGAAGTTAATGGAGTTGTGTTCAATTTAAATAATATAAACATAGTTGAGCTAGTTGTATATAGTCTAATTGATTGATACACTAGTGAGACTGGTGTGAATTAATTATTAATTAATTCACTAATTATAAACTTATTAATCAACTAAAGAATACATCAGTTAACTTCAGTGCATGGACAATTTCAGTGGAGACCAATGAAGAGATAGATGAAAGAGCAGTGTGACTATCAGTTGTGACTATATTATTGCATGATTGCAACAACCAGTGATTGGAGAAGCCAATGAGGATTGCGTAGTACAAGCTAGGTGGTTCGAAGTTATTTATGAGCCATTCTACAGCATTGATTACGCAATAGTGGTAGGCTATCAGGTGGTAGAGATTGGAGCATGGTTTTTGCTAGATCTAGCTTGATTAGTGTGTAGTAATTTGAGATTGTACTGAGAGCTTGTGAGGAGTCTTGTATAATTATTGTTACATGATTTCTATGACATATAATATACAGATATTTGTGGTTTTTAGCTTTAAGCTTTCCCATGAAATACTATGTTCATATGTATGATTTTTTATGGTTTTAATGTGCACATGCGATTGTTTTTATTTCCGCAATTAATGATCAATGGTAGAAGAGATTTTGTATTGTGCATGAAGATAAAATAGTGTGTGATCAGGAGAATCTCAGTGGATAACATATCAGTTATTAAAATTTCTATAGTTATCAACCCCTGTATCCTGGTTTTCAGCCGCCATATCAACCCAATTATCCGGCTTATACCCCCTATGGTCAGAATCCTCCAGGACAGAACCAATGGGGGCATAGTTATGCTCAACCAGGATGGAGTATAGGTACAATTCCTTATCGGGGACCTGGCATGCCTTTCAATCCTCAATTACCTTTTCTCGCCACGTTGGAGTTATCGGACGTGTCAAACTTGACCAATGATCCGATTCTTCATAATCCATATTGGCCTCTGGTTCCAATGAAAGTGCCTAGTGATTGTCCTAAGTTTGAGGGAAAATCTAGAGAAGACCCCCAAGAACACGTCATGACATACCACTTATGGTCTTCTTCGAATTCTTGGGTGGATGACTCAATTCGTCTGCATCTTTTCCAATGCACTCTCACTGGCACTAATGTTAAATGGTATATAGAACTGTCCCGTGGTATTTTTGAAGATTTTAATACTCTGGCTATGGCATTCCTAATGAATTTCCGGTTACATATTCGTTACGAAGCCGAGACGCATCTCTCGACATCTCTAAAACATGACAAAGCTAATCATATTTCAGACCACATTCACGAATGGAGACGTCATCGTCGTCTGATCAAGTTTGAAATTCCTGGTCAACTTCTAACTCACTGGTTCACTACCTCTTTTGTCAATAATATTGCACAATACATTGCTATGAGGGCATGTGTAACCAAGGAACGAGCCATTTCTCATGCCCAGTACCTTGATTTAGTGTACTCTCAGTCTGGCATGTTATACAACATCTTGATTGATGCCCCGCGACCAGGGACCTCTAAAGCACTAGCTACCCCATCAGTTGATGGTGTTATTGGTTCCGTCTCTCAGAATTCTCGCAAGTCTTCCAATGGGAAGCAGAAATCAAATTCTTCCAAAAATTCTGCTCCTCCGGCTACTCCATATTCTGGTAAGACTGTAGAGGTTAATGCCGTCCAAGCCAATCCTGTGGACAAGACCTCCAAAGGGAAAAAGAAGGGCAAAGTCAAAGCCAAATCTAATGCCCCAAAACTAGAATCATCCAAACCACGTGCTGATGATGGTTCATAGCGAGAACCGAGGTACCCTTGCCTGATTTGTGATGAAGACCACTACAGTAAAGATTTTCCTACACAATCCGAGATTAGTCAACTCTTAAGGGCTCTAAGGGAACTCTAGCAGTTCTTAAGGAACCTTTTCCATCTCAGCAGACCCAGATGGTTGAGCAGCCTTCACCATCTGCACTATTTGGGTCTCAAGTTTTCATGATGAATAGTGATGCACCTGTTTCTATTACCACATGGTCAAAGGATTATGCTAGATCACGCCAAGTAGCAGTGAAGGAAGTCATTTATGGCCCTCCTCCCTCGCCTACCTCTAGTCCTCTTGATATTGAAAGGCCTAATGTTGAACCCGTTATACGGCCTCCTTCAAAAGGTGTTCTTCGAAAGTATTCCTATAATCCGAACGCCCATGCTGCTCAACATTACATCATTGTTGAGGATCTGGCACAAGCGCCTTCCGCAATGTCAGTGCTGGAAGTACTTTAGATTTTTCCATATCAATGGAAAGCTTTGCTATCTACAACTGGCGGAATTGATCTTTCCGATTCTAGCCTTCTCACCTTCAATCTAGAGAATTTCGTCCCCCGACTTCCGCACTAGATTGCGCTTGTTATACAAGTCGGCATTAACAGCCTCAATATTCACAGAGCCATTGTAGACGAAGGTGAATCTACCTACATTATGCCATCTGCTTGCTGGAAGGCCATCAACTCTCGAGCCCTCACTTCATTTCCCAATTCCCTTGAGGCATTTGATGGAAGGGAATCAAAACCCTTGGGTGTTCTCGAAAGTATACTGATCACATTGCAAGGAAATAAAATCAACGTTGAAGTGGAACTTGTTGATTCCAAACTAAACTACTATCTTCTACTTGGTCACAGTTGGACCCACACCATGTTGCGCGTTCCGTCCACCCTCTTTCGACTTTTGAAGTTTCCACATGAGGGAAAGATTATTACTATCCATCAGTTTTGTTTCTTTATCTCATCCTCCGAGAACAATGTACCGTATGTGGATCAAATTCCTAATCCCCCCAAAAGTGTAGGACTATGTATTTTCAAGGACTTTTCCCCATTCCACCACCGAACACCATTCAAGTCAATATGATCTCTAGGTTAGATGATCCATGGATCATCCCTCCTCCTGAACAGGTTGCCTCTTTTGGAGAATTGATGCCTCTGACCCTGGCTGAAATCAATTATTATGAGATCATTGCCTCATCAGATCCTCCTCTTACTGATAATTCTCCTTTGAGCATGGCTCTTGATGTTTATTCTCAATCCCCTTGGCTCGGCAATGCAGATTCACTCGATCCTTTCAGAGAAGCTTTTCCATCTGAAGAAGCTATCATGGAGACTATGTCTCTTGAAGATCTGTCGTGGAGCGATGGGCATCATCATTCCCCGTTTATACCTAGACTGGGGGCAATTTCTAATTGTCGCAAGAATTTTGCATCTCAGGTTCCCTCTCTGCCGCTCCCAACGCCCATATTGACTCATGAAGTTTTCTTGGAAGGAAATTTGAGTAATATTACCCAAACGATGCCTATCGACATCTCTGTTAAACTGGGGGTCTTTGAGAACATCCATGTGGGAGTCACTTGTTCTCCTGATGAGATTCAAGTGTACACTAGTCTCTTCCGCGAATTCCGTGATCTTTTTGCATGGTCTTACGAAGAGATGCCTGGGATTGATCCCAGTATCATCGTGCATGAAATTCCCACCTATCCTACTGCGAAGCCTGTGTGCCAGCGTCTCCATCCAGTGCATCCTCAGAAAGCCGTTGCTATAAAAGATGAAGTTGAGAAACTTCTTAAAGTAGGTTTCATATATCTGATCCCTCTGATTGAGTGGGTTTCCAATATTGTCCCTGTGGATAAGAAGTAGGGCAAAATTCGAGTCTATATTGACTATCGAGAAATCAATTAGGCTTGCCCTAAGGACAACTATCCCACCCCCTTTATCGATCAAATCATTGACGATTGTGCAGGGAGTGAGATCTTTTCCCTTGTGGACATCTTTTTAGGTTATAATGAAATCAATATCCTTCCATCCGATCAATATAAGACCGCTTTCATCTGTCCATGGGGAACATTCGCCTATAAGAAGCTCCCTTTCGGCTTTAAAAACAGTGGGGATACCTTCCAGCATGCCATATCTTACGCTTTTCATGACATACGTAATGTTGTTCAGCCATATCTGGATGACCTTTTGGCTCATTCGGCCCTGCGCAAAGACCATCTGGAACATCTCTACTAGATTTTTCTACGCTGCAGACGTTACAACATCAGGCTTAATCCTCACAAGTGTGTCTTCTGCATTGACTCTGCTTGAATTTTAGGATTCATTGTCTCTAAGGACGAAGTTCGCCTTGAACCTCTCAAGGTTGAGGCTATTGTTAATCTCCCCTCCTCATCCTCATTGCATCAGCTTCAGAGTCTTCAAGGGAAAGCGAATTTCTTAAGTCATTTTATCCAAAACTATGCGGAGGTAGCCAAAGGGTTCGCACGACTTCTAAAATAGGATGTCCCTTTCTGTTGGGATGAGATTGCTCAGCAATATTTCAATAACCTTAAGACATTTCTTGTCAACGCTCTACTAATCCATCCTCCAAATTATCATCGCGACTTTACCCTCTATTTGACTGTTGCATTCAGTACGATTTCCATGGTTTTGGTGCAGGATGACGATGACGATAAAGAACACGTGGTTTATTATCTGTCTCAGAACGTCCTCGACACTAAAAATGCATTATGCACACGTCGAGAAGCTGGCACTAGCGATGGTCCCAACCGTTCAGCGGTTTCGCCATTACATCCTACTATGCACGGTAACTGTAATTTCTGACTGCAACCCCATGACTTACATTTTGTCTCGAAAATTTCTGGGGGGCAAGTAATAAAAGTGGATTGTCATCCTCCAAGAGTTTGATTTGGAGTTCACTATTTCCAACTCAAAAAAATCACTAGTTTTTGCTGATCTCATTTGTTCTCTCCATACTAACTCTGTTTCGTCTCAATTCGAGGATCATATCTTGGACGAAGCTCTCTTCTTAATCAGGACTCTCGATCCATGGTACGGTGATATCATTGTGTACCTCTGGAAATCTACCTTCCAGTCTGAGTTAACGAAGGATGCTCAACACTGCGGTCGACATCAGTTGCAACCATACCGCATTGTCAGAGATACCCTATATCGTGTTGGAGTCAATTCTGTACTCCTCTGGTGTTTGAACTTAGAAGAAGTTGAGAAAGTTATGAATGACTATCACAATGTCGCTTGTGGCGGTCACATGTCTGGTTATGCTACCTCACAGAAGATCCTTCGTGCGGGCTATTTCTGGCCATCTATATTTAAATATTCTATTGTTGCAATATGAAAGTGTCATGAGTGCGAGATCTTCCAATGCAAAATGCGTGTGCTGCCTCTCCCATTACATCCTGTCATTACCGTTGGCCCTTTTTACAAATGGGGCATTTATTTTTAACATGCAACCCCCACTCGGCCGGGGGGCATGCTTATATCATCATTGCCATAGATTATTTCACCAAGTGGGCTAAAGAAATGCCTACACTAGTTGTGGACGGTAAGACAACTACACAGTTCATTTTCAACCATGTGATCACTCATTTCAGCGTTCCTCAATCCATCGTCACTGATCGTGGCTCTCATTTTCGAGACTATATGAAGGCAGAGCTAACATCTAAGTTGGGCTTGCATCATGATAACTCCACACCATACTACCCTCAGGAAAATGGCCAAGTTGAAGCCGCGAACAAGGTACTTGTCACGATGCTTCAACGAACAATTGGTATACAGAAATCGAGTTGGCATCTCCAGTTGTTTTCAGCTCTTTGGGCCTACCAAATGTCAGTGATGAGTGCAACCGAATTCACACCATTTCATTTGGTGTATGGTCTAGAAGCTACTCTTTTGGTTGAATGTGAAATCCCTTCACTAAAATTGGTTGTGGAATTACTGCCCGATACTTCCCCAGAGGAAGAACGTCTCCTATATCTCGAGAGATTGGAAAAAACTTGCCTCTTGGCTGCTTTGGTTATCGAGGCACAAAAAAATTAGGTTAAAGCTCATTTCAATCAAATGGTTTCTTCGCGCTCTTTTATCGAAGGGGACCTCATCCTCTTGTATGATCAAGCCCATGACAAGCTTGGGGTAGGAAAATTCCAATCTATGTGGCATCGGCCCTATATCGTTAAAGTTGTATTGAAAAATGGGGATTATAAGCTGATCGATTATGAAGGTCTTCCTTTGGCGCAGCCCAAAAATGGGTTGTACCTGAAGAAATATGATGCTTGAATCATTCTTGCGTAGTATATGTACATAGGTGATTTTTTCATTTTTTTGCATATGTGGTGTGGTGTGCTTCATAAGTGATTTTTTTCTTAATGCGTCTTCATGATTGTGCAGATGTCTATTATTCCCTTTGTCGGTTTCGTAGATGGTGCCTCCAGCAGTACCAGGAACTTGTCTTCGGTAGCCTGGGTAATTTACAATCCTGCTGGTGAGTTAGTTAATTTACAAGGTGTTTGTCTAGGGCCTACTACAAATAATGTCATGGAATATAGTGCCATTTTGGAATTATTAAACGAGGCTATTAACCTCGGTATTAGTGTGTTACTTGTACATCCGAATTGACAGCTTGCGGTTTTACAGCTCAATGGTCATTATTTAGTTAGAAACCCATGCATTTTAAGACTGTATCTATGTATTCATTTACTTGAAAGAAATTTTGATTACATCACATATCAACATATACCAAGACAAATGAATACACTAACAGATGCAGTAGCCAACGTGGTATTGGATAGAAATTTACGCAATTTGTAAAAACATTATCATATGTAAGCAAGATCCATGTAGAGAATATATGTATATATATATGTCAAGTGTTTGCAAAGTATGCATCATATAAAACCAAAAAATATACATGCTTGTTTTAGTTACATCCACAGACGATATGTCTCTCAAAAAATATGCAAATAAAAAGCCTAGGTGACCAATCGGCATGGTGCTCATGGTAGCATGTCACTCCTCACACCAACCCCCTCAATAAGCGGTGGAGACGACTCAGCACCCCTACGGTGTGCCTCTGATAAGGTAAGGAAACATCAGCTAGACAAGCATAATTCGGAACTCTGCGAGCAATCCCCTATAGGTTCTGTACAATCTCATCCCCCTCGCCCCCCTCACCTTGAGGGTCATAAGCGATAGGGTACTCCTCACTATTGGTGACATTCTGGTGGGCCTCTCTAGGCCGACATCTTCATACATATAGGATCAACTGTTAGAACATACATGTATACCAAAAAATCAGAAGACTCATAAAATTAAGAATATTCTTACCAAGCTCCTCGTCCCAGTCCTATCCTACTAAGAGAGGAAGTTCTAGGTCTCCAGTGAAATCGGTGCCTGCATAGGGCCAGTCCTCCATGACAATCAACTATCGTCGGAGCTAGCCAAAGAACTGGGGTCGCCAGGACATCTGTTGGTTGTCCCCTACCCTTGGCATCAATGCTTCCCATCGAGCCATCTGTGGCTCTCTCAATGGTGGATTCGAGACTACGACCCCTTGTCACTGGACAATTGCTAATCATTCCAGGAAGAATGACACTAGGATTGACCCATATCCAAATTGTTTCAGTTTGGTCTTTTTGCATTTTCTTAGTTTCTGTTTAATGTTCATGGTCACAGTCATGGCCCAGTCAAAAATAGTTGGACCCATGCACTCTGATGCAAGAAGGAGCTATGTCTTTGTGGCCTCATACGGTGCCTGCAATCCCGCAGCCCGCATAATGGTATGTATCACTACTCTCAGTGCTAGATCAGGGATAGTCTAAATGTCTACCTTCCCACTCCCTATTCCTTTGCGTGCCCCTCGGCACACCCTGTCCATGACCATTGTCGTGTTTTCACCTAAAGGCCTAGTGCCGATCAAGATAGGGACTGGACCCCTGCGTGACAGTCTAGTGATGAAGTACACGTCTGATACCTCGAGCTCAAGTACATGGTTTGAAAGTTTAAAATTCTCCTCATATTCATCCCAGATACTGAAGAGATACTGCAGTAGTTTGGGCTAAGCCCAGAGACATGGCGTCAGGAATAATTTTTCCAGCCCGCAATTCCGGAGAGCATTCATACACTGCTCATTTCCCATTACCAACTCATCTTCCTCATTGTGCTGTCTCTCTCTTTCCATTCAATGACAATATTTTGCTGGCTACCTGCATCAAGTCAAACATAGGAGCATTAGAAACCTCCTCAAGTATTCAAAATTGCATTACATTGGTTCATTTTTGAGAATTTTTAGCCGAAATTTGCGTTGCGTCGTTGGCGCAAATGTTTGGCTAACAGTCGCGCCAACTGGCACGACCTCTGTGTAAAACAAACCGGATTGGCGCGAGTCCATGCCTGGAACCCGCGCCAACTACGGAACCCTAAAATTTGAAATTCCCTCCCTAAAATACCTCAAACCATGATTAAATATAATGAAATGCAGTTTAAAATATGGACAAAGAGGTCGACTCTTACCTGAACCGGACGAAAGTTGATTTGGTCCACTAGATTGGTTGCACTTGTCACCTAAAGATCGAAGCACAAAAGGGTCATTGTTGCTTTGCAAAGAGGTAAAAGTGAAAAGTAAATATTTTTTTCCACTGTTGGTCTTTTATAGTTTTTTGAAGTCCTAAATGGGTTTTTAAAACATGTTTTTCAATATATTTTCACATTATTTTTTTCGATTATGTTTTACACACATATTTTTGTGCAGAAATAGGTTTTCCACATGATTTTAATGAAGAGAAGAGTTTTATTTTATACTTTTTCAGACTCGGTAAAAACATGAAAAGGTCACTACTGGAGTCACCTTTCAACTCATTTCTGACTCTCTAAAACTGAAAATATTGCCGAGTCGCTTGTCATTTTGAGCTCGTTAAATTGGCCACGAAACGACATTTACCCAGTATAAGTTTAACCCTTTTTCGGGATGGGATGGATTATTTACGAAAAATGAATATCCTAGCCTATCATGAATAGGAGGTTCTCTCAGACATAGTTTTCTACCTTCTCATATCTGTGGGACTATCTACAAAAACGGACTGCTGGAGTTTTCTTTTCCACTGTCTTTTCAAAATATCTAAACATGAAAAGACGTCAATTTATTCCTTTTTTAGACTCGTTAAAAACTAATGACATCGGACTCCGTCGTAATGGAGTTATTCGAGTTCCTCCTTCCTAGGGCTCGTAAAATGTACTAGGTTGGATTTGTCCGAAGCACAGACTTACATCGCAAGCACATGCTATCCCCTTCAAGCTTGTTTCCAAAAATAATTGGGGTACTTTCCAGAAATGGTGGGGGAAAATGGAACCAGTATTATAGTCGTGTCGAGAGTATGTCGCTCTTGAACATGGAACTTGTCTGCATTCATGTCAGGTTGGGGACATCTCATCTCGTTATCTACTTGTCTTCATGGGTTTGGGTAATCTATTTTGACCTCTCATCTGCTCTTTGCCACATCACCATGACCTCAGATCCCTTGATGTAAAATACTGCCAAATCTAATGTTGTGCCACCGATATGTTCAAGAGAATTTTTCCTCTGAATTTTTCAACCTCCCTCTGATTCTCTATTCATATTGATTCACAAAAAAATATGTCCCTCTGTCTCATGTCGATGATGTTGGAAACATTATGGCCAGCTTCGATCAAGGTCACTTCCTGTCGGCTTCAGCTCATTATCCAGCAAGATGATCTGGAGACTCCCTTTAGGTACCTTGGAGCTTGCATGCCTCGATGGAAGGTTCTTTACATTCAACGCAAGGTTTTCATTATTGTCCTTCGATCAGATGATTATACGGGTGTTCAATGCCAGCTTACTGTTCACATTCCGTGGATTTTACCTCTTATACCTTGAGAACTATCGTCATTATTGGTGGTTTCTCTCGTGCCTGTTAACGGCTTTAATTATTGGTTGGTAATCAGATGATCTTCTTGCATGTTCAACTTTAGCTCACATATTTGCATGCTTGAACTTGTACTTTTTTCAAGCCGAGATGGAGTGCAAGACCCTAGATTTTCTCTGATAAACATCCAGGCTATAGTTTATTTGTGGATTATTATGATTTATTACATGACTCTTTTGATTGGATGGCTGCAACCATACCTGAGTCTACTTGTTGATCCTTATTTGTTGGATGGCTATGTCCATACCTTGGAACTCATTGTGTCAGTACTTTTTATGGATGGTTGTGCCCATACCACATATCATGTGTCAGAGATATCAGTTGTATTTGTATTCGTAGGTCTTCCAACAACAGTGTTTTCAGTTGGACACATTATCATAAAGCATTTCACCCCTCCCTCTCTCTCAGACCTCATGCTTTAGGGGGCATCTGTTACACAACATTTTTTCATCGTCCCTACAATCCCTCTTCCCGTACATCGGAGGACTATTCCTGTGACCTGTGAATAGTAAAATGTCTTGAAAACACCTTCATGGCATCCTTCTACATAAGGGCAAGAATTATCCTCAGGAAAATTTCCTCTGGAAAACCCTAAAAACCCATGTTTTGGCATTGGCACAGGTATCTAGTTCATCCCTCACACCTATGTGGAAAATTCACACTAGTGGACATGCCAGATGGCACTCTATCTCTATGTTGTGCTCGTGCCAAGCCTATTAAGGAATTTTTTTTAATAATAGAAGGCAGAAGTTTGATTCTAAGAACTTCAGAACGGATCACCAAAATGAGGTTGGGTTGTTTGCCTCCGGATCTCCCTGATTAGGAAGTGGTTTTCCACCTCTCATGGAACCTTCCTAAGAGATAGGACTCACCCACATGATTATAGGGAGCCTAACCTCTCCTTCTCCCTCTATAAAAGCCTACCCTCTCCATTTTCTTGCTAGCTAAACTTTTGGGAAAGAAATTATAGCCGAGTCACTAGTAAAAAATGATGAAATTAATGACTAGGTGACTAAAAAATTTAGTCACCGCTATTATTTCCAGTGAATTACTACTAAATTTAAGCAATTTTAAGTAAGCGAACTAAAAATGACTAATTTAGTCTAGGAATAAAATATACAACTAGATAATAAGTGACTAAACTAAAAACAACTAACTTAAATGACTAATTTAGTCTAACGATAAAATATATGACTAGATAATAAGTGAATAAACTAAAAGTGACTAATTTAGTTGAATAATTTAGCCTAGT